>LR738713.1:444888390-444902831 GCA_902687465.1 Secale cereale | reverse complement strand
GCCGCGGTTCCTGCTCCGCGGTGAATGCTCCCGCGGCCCGGCTGCGCTTGGCACCGCGGATCTGCCCCCGCCGCCCCTTTCTGGGAAGGCCAGGCTTATGTCCATCGTGGTTGCTCCTCCCCCCTCCGCTGACCATGCCTCTTTGGGGAAGGAGGGGGGCTGGACGGATGTGATGCCGCGGAAGAACAGGAGATCCCGTGTCGATCCTGCGGGCAAAGGACTGCAACGGCGCGGGCGCGGCTCGGACCGGCGTCCCTCCTCCGACCCCAACCCTGGCCGCGCGGCCTTCTTAAAGCGCTTCAAGGGCCGCTGTTTTCGCTGCCTCAGCCACCTCCATCGCCGGATTGACTGCAGGGATCCGTTATGCTGCATCATCTGTGAGCTCCCCGGCCACATTGGTAGAGACTGTCCGAAGAATCGTCGCAACCTCGGTCGTAGCTCAAACTCCAAGGGCGGCGCTGCGCCGCGGCCACCGGTCAGAGAGCGCCTCCGCTTCCCCACCCCACCACCACCACCGCCTCCGCCCCCTGCCCACGCCACCATGGCTGGACAGGGCCGCTTCTGCCACACCGACCCTGCTCGCCGCCCGCGCACCAGCCACCAGGTGGTCGTGTCCTCGCCGGCCATGGACCACCAGGTGTTCGTCCTGCGGCAGCACGCGGTGACTCTGACCGCTCCTGGCTGCCGCGGTGCGGCCAGCCCTCTCCTGGTGGGCCGGGCGATGGAGGCGCAGCTGCAGGTCCCCCCCCCACCTGCTGCGTGTCACTGAGCATGATCCGGAGTGCTTCTTCGTCTTCTTCGAGCAGCCAGCCCTCCGCGACAACGCGGTGCGGCGGGGTTTCCTCCTGGTGGACGGTGCGCGCTTCGACATCAACCCATGGCATGAAGATGATCACGCCGCAATGCTCAACTTCACCCTGCATGTGCGGGTGGTCATTGAGCGCCTGCCGATGCAGTTCTGGTCCCTGGAAGGTGCGGAGGAGGCGCTGGGCAAATTCTGCCGTGTTGATCGCCTCGACAGCCGCACGCATGAGCATGGACACACGAAGCACTTCGCTTGCTGGGTCTGGGTATGGGATGTCGCCCATATCCCGACGACCCACACCCTGTGGGTCATGAAGAGGGGTGCGGGGCGCGTGGAGGAGATGCTCGGCTACTCACCACCGGATCGGAAGGTGCCGACGCCGCCAGGCGCGAAGAGATACGACCTTCTCATCCACGTGGACAGAGTGGAAGATTGGACGCCCCGCTCGACGCCGCCGTCGTTCCACTCGGGGCAGAGTGGTCTCCCGTCATCTGACTCTGAGGAGTCCGAGCCGCTCCCCCGCATCACGCCTGGTGCCTGGACTGCGCGGGTGGAGGATGGTCAGTCCCAAGGCCGTCGCCACGCCCCGACGGTGCTCTCCTCCGGCTGCCGTGGCTTCCCGTCGGGCGGCGCGCGGCACGACAGCGACCATGAAGACAAGGGCAACGGGCGGCGCTCCTGGAGGGACACCCTCCTCGGCCGTGGGCGTGGAGGTAAGGGCAAGGACAAGGCTCAAGGCGATGAGCCGCCGCGGAGACGCAGCCGCACCCCCGTGTCGCGCCACCATGGCAGCGGCCCCAGGGGACGCCGAAACGACAGAAGGGCCCCGGAGCCGGCCCGGATCAGCACCACCCAACCCCTGCCACTACGTCAAGCTACGCCTCCTTCCCCTGTCGCCGAGGACCCAGTGGCCCCCGCCGCCGAGGACCCGGTGGCTGCCTTCCTCGACTGGCAGACGGTGTCCCCCCCAGCCCGCCTGGGCTGCATGCAGCTGGAGCTTGACGCTGCCATCGCCGCCTCGCTCCAGGAGCCGCTCCAATTCGCCTGCAAGGTTACTCCTACGGCGGCCACGACTGAGATGGAGGTGGGCGCGGTCACAAGTCAGGTGCACTCTCTGGGCATCACCGAGGACGGCGGGGACGCTGCGTCGCCCGGCCTCTTCACCAACATCATGCCGGCCGTCCTCCCCGCCCCCGCTACTCGCCGCTTCTCTGCTCCGCCAAAGACGCGCGCCCCGCCGGCCCCATCAAGGCACAGCGCTCGCCAGGCTGCCCAGAACATCTCCACTCCTGTGGTGCAGCGCGCGGCGATGAGGCTGGTCCAGAAGCTGGGACTCCTGGGCCCAAAGGAGAAGATGAACGACAAGGCGGTGGCGGCCCTGATCAAACGCTTCGACAAGCCACTGTCTGACAGCGACATCCAAGGCATCGCGATGCTCACTGACCTGGATGCCGGCGCCCTTCGCGTCGCCGCCGGCCTGGCCGGACATGACGCCGTGGCTGCCGCAGCCCCATAAGTTCACATGTTAGTTCAGCATCTGTTTAGTCTCCGCGGGCGATCGGCCTTAAGCCGATTAGAGCTAGGTCTAGTTATGTTTAGGGATCATGTGGCTTTGTATCCTCTGCAACGGCGAGATATTGGGGCTATTGGTTGCTCCCGTTGTACCCCTGATAGCACGGATGTGTGTAATGCCTTCTGCAATAGAATTGATATCTTCGCGGAGTATTTTCAGTTTCCTGATGATTAGCTCCTACCCTGCAATCCTATCCTGGAACGTGAGGGGTTTGAATTCTCCGGCAAAGCGCGCTGCGATCAGCGAAGTAGCAATAGCACACAGGGCTAGCCTGCTCTGTCTCCAGGAAACAAAAATCGACCAATGGTCGCCGGCGTTAGTTAGGGAGATCGGAGGAAATCTCCTAGATGGTTGCATCGTCCTCCCGGCACTGGGAACACGCGGTGGCATCGCTCTGTTATGGGACAAGACTTTGCTCGAGATTCAGTCTCAACACCTTGGCCTGTTCTCCATTACAGCAAAGGTGACAGTGCTCAGCTCCCGGCGAGATTTTTGGTTTACAGTGGTCTATGGCCCGGCAGATGATGGGAGTAAAGAAATTTTCCTGCAAGAGATGGCTGCTGCTGCCCCAGCTTCCGGCGACCCTTGGCTCATATGCGGTGATTTCAACATCATTCTTGAGGCCAGGGACAAGAGCAACTGCAACCTGAACCGAAGATTGATGGGCAGGTTCAGAAACGCAGTAGACAGTGCAGGTTTGAAGGAGATCAAGAGCAAAAACAGAAGATTCACTTGGTCAAATGAACGCGAAGACCCAACCTTCTGCTGCATTCACAAGTTCTTCTGTAATGTGCAATGGGAGATGCTCTTCTCGGACTACATGCTCATGGCCGCCTCCACAAATGTTTCAGATCACTCCCGCTCCTACTAGCCTGCCCTGCAACTCCCCCCCGCTCGGCCAGGTTCAGATTTGAATCTTTTTGGCCCAGGCTCCCGCGCTTTCAAGAAACTGTCGCTAGGGCATGGCAACGACCTGTAAATCACTCCTGCCCTCTGATAAAGATGAAGATCAAGCTGAGTCGAACGGCTGCTGACTTAAAAACTTGGAGCAAGTCTCTTATTGGCGGGGCAAAGCTGAAGTTTCACATTGCTTCAGAGGTCATCCTTCGGTTGGATATTGCTCAAGAAAGGAGAGGTTTAACCCAGCAGGAACTCAGTTTGAGGAAGCTGTTGAAAAACAGAGTGTTGGGCCTCGCTGCTCTCGAGAGGGTGCGCAAAAGGCAAGCATCCCGCCTAACCTGGCTTCGTGCTGGAGATGCAAGCACAAAAATTTTCCATGCTAAGATGATGGATAGAAGAAGAAAGAATTTCATCTACTCCTTAAATATGGATGGCAGGACTGTGACCGATCACCAGGAGAAAGCCGAGGTCATCCACAAGCACTTCTGAGGCTTGCTGGGCACGAAATCCCCGAGGGAACGCACAATCAATTGGGCAGCGCTGAATCTACCTTCAGTCCGCGATGAGGGGCTGGACCTGCCCTTCTCTGAAGCCGAGGTGTGGGCTGCGATCCAGGATTCCCCCGTGGACAAAGCGCCTGGCCCCGACGGCTTCTCTGGAGGTTTCTTTAGAGCATGCTGGGCAACGATCAAGGAGGATATTATGGATGTGTTCAAGCATTTTCACAGCCTGGCAAGAGGGGATATGTCTGCGCTTAACTCTGCCATGATCACTCTGCTTCCGAAGAAAAATGGTGCTACTGAGATTGATCACTTCAGACCTATCAGTCTGATTCACTCCATAGGCAAGCTGATCTCCAAAGTACTTTCCATGAGGTTATCAGGAGTCATACACAAAATTATCTCTCCGGCCCAGTGTGCTTTTCAGAAGCACAAGAGCATCCAGGACAGCTTCCTATATGTGCAAAACTGCGTGCGGTCGCTGCATAAGCGAAACAAGCCATCTCTCCTCCTCAAGCTAGACATCGCCAGGGCCTTCGATTCTGTCTCCTGGGAGTATCTGCTCGAGGTGCTGCAACACCTCGGGTTTAGCTCAAGATGGAGGGACTGGATATCGATCCTGCTGTCCTCCTCCTCATCTCAATGCGCGCTCAATGGCTCTCTAGGAGAATACGTTCGTCACTCCCGCGGGCTTCGACAGGGGGATCCCCTGTCGCCGCTCCTATTCATCATCGCCATAGATCCTCTCCATCGCCTCTTAGAGAAAGCTACTGCCGACGGCCTACTAGACCCGATCCCCGACCAGCGCGTGAAGATGAGAATTAGTCTCTACGCCGACGACGCCGTAGTCTTCGCAAATCCAAAAAGAAGAGAAGTGGACACCCTGCTCGATATCCTAAAGGGTTTTGGGCAGGCCTCCGGCCTTCGGATCAACCTTGCCAAGTCCTCTGCCTCGATCATCCTGGGAGAGGGGATAGACATAGGGGAGGTCCTGCAAAATTTTGGTGGCCTGATCGCCGACTTCCCGTTAAAATACCTTGGCCTGCCAATCGTGCTCTCTAGACTACGGATAGTCCATCTCCAGTTCATCCTAGATAGGATAAAATCCCGCCTCGCGGGATGGAAGGGACGCCTCATGTCGATGGCGGGTAGAAGAGTTCTAGTCCGTAGCGTGCTCACGGCCCTCCCATCTTTTGCAATCTCCGTCCTCAAGGCGCCAATGAAATTCTTCAAGGAGGTAGATAAATCAAGGCGGAGGTTCCTTTGGGCTGGTGATCAAGAAATAAAAGGAGGTCATTGCAAGGTAAATTGGCAGAAGGTCTGCTCACCAACTAGCCATGGTGGTCTCGGGATACAGAACATGGCAAAGTTCAGTAGGGCGCTGCGCCTACGTTGGATGTGGCTGGCCTGGAAGAGCCCTGATCGCCCGTGGGTTGGAGCTCCCACACCGTGCGACGACAGCGACATTGATCTGTTTGGCAGCGCCACGACAGTTTCAATTGGGGATGGTGCAACAGCATCCTTCTGGCGCTGCTCCTGGCTGGAGGGGCGCCCCCTTGCACGGGCATTCCCAGCTCTCTTCAAACACTCGAGACGAAAAGGAAGATGCGTCAGAGACGCCCTGCATGACGGGGCATGGATCAGTGACCTACGGCATGGAGATGTTGGCGAAATTGCTACAGAGTTCCTTGCGCTCTGGCGCATGATCACCAGAGCCGGTGTCACCCTAAACCCCGGCCTGAGAGATAACATCAAGTGGACAGGAAGCACAAATGGAGAATATTCTGCAAAATCGGCCTACCTGCTGCAGTGCGGAGACGCCCAGGCCCCGGTTTTCAACTCGCTCGTCTGGAGAACATGGGCGCCGGGGAAGCACAAGATCTTCCTATGGCTTCTGCTGCATAACCGACTCTGGTGCAACGACAGGCTGCAGAGACGTGGCTGGCCCAACGAATATTTCTGCCAACTGTGCCTCAGAAACCTAGAGGACTCGACGCATCTTTTCTGGCAATGTCACTTCGCCAGGACAATCTGGAACAAGGTCAGCGAATGGGAAGGATGCAACGCAGTTAACCCGGTGCATTGGCAACAGGCAAAGACGACCAAGGAAGCCCTAGAATGCATCAATCTGCAGGCCGGCCACGGCTCTGCGCGTAAGGCCATCCGCTCGCTGGTCATTTTGATTCTATGGGAAATCTGGCAGCAGAGGAACCTCTGTACTTTCCAGCGAAAAGAGGCGGCAACAACTGAAGTTATGGCAAAGATCAAGCACAACATGGAGTTATGGAGTTTAGCGGGAGCTAAATGTTTAGAGCACCCCTTTGGGGCCCCGGTTGTGAGTAGTTAGCAACAGCTTTGCCACGGTCCTGTTGGTGATGTGCCCAACTGGGCACGGAGCCAACGAACCGGTCCTGTTATTTTTCTTCCATTCAACCGATCGCTTGATCACAACTTTGTACTCCGCTCTCCCTACCTAAATCAATATAAGCCAGCAAGAGCTGGATCTTTCAAAAAATAATAATATAATAGCACGAAACGATAAAAAAATATGGATACATTGAACACGTATCAAGAAAACTATCAAACAACAGAACCGATGACGATCCATAGTGCTACCAAATTCCAAAGACCTGCAAGTAAACAAAATGTGGTAATGACGGTGAGATGAAAAACAGAATACATAATGATATTATAAAATTGCTCGCCATTGATAACAGATTGATTCTGTACCGGAGTAATACTTCCCGAGTAGCAGGGTTGAGGCGGAGGAGTGCACGACCTTGTTGCGTGGATGTCTACATAGTAACAGTTTGCAAAACCGGCATCCACCAGAAAATTAGACCGACAACAAAAACCAAGAGGTAAGGTTCAATCAAGAAATTGTAAGGTTCAATCAAGACCTGTCTCTATGACAGCGCGCTCCAGCACGCGGAAAAGGTTCACGCGCGGGAGGAAATCAGCCTAGTGCGCGTTGGTTTTGGCGCGCCAGCACGCGGGAAAGATTTGCGCCCTTGTTTTGGCGCGCCGGCGCTCGCTATAAGAAGACGCGCTCCCTTCACATGCTGTTCGTCGCGAACTCGTCTCGCCCTTTCTCACTAGCCTCGCCGCTTCTGCGCCACCATGTCGATGCGACGCCTGGGAGCTTAGGATTTTTGCGGTGTCCGCGAGCGCCGCTTCGGCGACTTCTCCTCCGAGATCATGCTTGCCGAGAAACACCTCTTCCTCGGCACCTTCGACACCGCAGAGGAGGCGGCCCGCGCGCACGACGTGGCGGCGTGGCGCCTCTCGAGGCCTCGTCGGGAGATGAATTAACCTGACGTATCGAGGCAGCGGGCGCATGATCTCGCGCCTCTCTCGTGACTTTTCACCGACGAGGATCGTCGTGTCCACCGGAGGCGACAGCGTCGCCTCGCCATCGTCGAGAACGACGTTGAGGCCATGGTGGTGTGGCGCGAACGCTTCCCGCGGGACATCGTCGACGAGCGCCTGTTCTACAAGCAAAAGAGGACGGAGAGGGAGGCGAGGAGGACGGAGCGAGCCGCCTATCGGGAGGACAAGCGTGCGCGGAAGCTGACCGCTCAAATGAAACCGAAGTTAGGAGAAACGTTAGGATGGGGCGACTTCGTGGACGAGAATCAGGCTGACGCTTACATTCAGACGTCGGAGGAGGACATCACTGAGTCGGAGTCGGATGGCGACGAGTAATTGATCTTTTCTTTTAATCTGTGTACGTTTTAGAAATCCATGTATCCTTTTTTTGTATCGGAAAAAATGGCCGGTGGTGTCGGTGACGAAGCAGGCGAGCGAGGGCGTGTTGTTGGATGTGGACAGGCCAATGTGCCATCGTCCAGCGGGCCCGGGGAGGAGAGAGGGCGAGCGCACGCGTCCGTGGCAAATTTGACAATTTTGACCTGTTGGCGCAATCAATTCACGGAATGAACTGTCTGCGAAACTATTTCACAGCCATGACCTTTTTGTGTAGCGCCTGCCTCAGAGGCGCTGCACCTACTGTGCAGCGCCTGGCTCAGAGGCGCTGCACCCTACTGTGTAGCGCCTGTCACCGGAGGCTGCCAAAAAGGTCATGGCTGTGAAATAGTTTCGCAGACAGTTCATTCCGTGAATTGATTACGCCAACAGATCAAAATTGTCAAATTTGCCCGCGTCCGTCATGTGTCCGCGCTGACGCAAATCCGGCTCAAAATGGGCCGGGAATGGGTCGACAGACGAACGAAAGCGGACGCATGTCTGTTTGGGTCGACGTGTTGGGCTGACTATTCTGCCCGTGCCGCTCAAACGGACGCGGGCGGACGAAATGGGTCGCCTCGTTGAAGTTGTACTTAGGAGCATTATAGGAGGTACTTTGAGATTTGGATAAGGAATGATGTGTCAACATCTGAGGAAATAAACATCTGAGGAGGGGCCTCACGCCGTCACGCGGAAGGCCCTAACTGTGGTAAAAATAACGGATATACCCTTTTATAAAAACATAAAAAGAATATCCCACCTAATTTTGGAACTGGTCCCATCATCTTTATAATTTCATGTAATTCCAGTCTTGTAACTCTTACTTTATTACCGTCAGATTGTAGTCAGTGGAGGCCCCTAAAATCGCCAACCACCGTAACAGTTGTAACAAAAAATAAGGCCGAGAGGCCAATCACCGGCTACTAAAAGGAAGATGCAGGACTCATGTCACCGTGTTATGTCCCCGCAGCGACAACGGTGTCAACCTTACCTCCACAACGTGTTTCATATTTTCTTTTTAAATCTGTAGAACCTCGGAATACTGGTGATGGCGCCGCCTCCGCCCGATTCCCCTCACTGGAAGGTGTGTGCTGCCGAGATCGACATATCCCTGCACTCCTCAATGTTGTGCCTCTGCAGGACGAACCTGGCAGATTGGTAAATCACATAGTAATACACAAAGAGGCAAAACGCGGAGAAGAACTTCGGCGTTTGCCATGACACACATGAAAGCATTCTTGAAACGCACCAATACCAACGCACGGGCCGTGTTCTCCGTTGTCAAGTCGCCATCTTAATGGTATGTACTGGTGGTCGGTGTGAAAATGGCAGTGGTTCGAAGACAATGGCCATGGGCATTTGGTCAGCGGGACGGCCTAGTTGTACAGGAGTAGCCCCCAAAAAGATGGAGACGGGACATGAGTTGTGAGCGCGGGAAGCACATAGAGCGCCCAACTTTTCCTGGTCTTTTATTGTAACGGACATGGAGGCAAGGATGGGCACCCTTTTGGGGGATGGTATGAGGGTTTTCGACATCTGATTTGATGGGAGCACGGATCAAACCATGAGTCGAGAGCAAGCAAGTGATGTCTCTATTGGATCGTTTGCTCCTATTACAATGCACAACATCTATAGAGATAATAAGCTCCCGTGATTTGAAGCGCTCTGGTGCTTCGGGGTTTGTGGGGTCATTGTGTGGGACCTGCATTTAAGGTTGTCTGTTGATTAGTTTTATTTCCCCTTCTCTCTTTATTTTCTTACATGATTTAACTATGAGCGCTTATTAAAATTTGCGAATTTTATTTTATTTTATTTTTAGTTTCATTAATATTTATTACATTCATGAGTATTTTGAAGTTCATGGGTATTTTTAAAGTTTGCGAACATTTTTAAAATTTGAAACTTGTTTAATTTGCAAATGTTTATTAATACATGAATATATTTTAAACTCATAAACATTTTCTAAATTCATGGTTTTTTTAATTCACATATTTTTTTAAAAACCTTGAACATATTTTAATTAAACTAACATATTTATTTTTTAAAAATTGTCCATTTTTTCTGAGCAAGCAGTGGGGCGAGCGGAAAAAAGCTAACCGACTGAGAGGAATAGGGAGTCAAATTAAGCAAGCGAGAACTCGTGGGCCGATCTTTGTGAGTGTTATATCAGCAATTCCATGATTTTACTGTGGATAGTACCTCTCAAGAGGCTCAAACGACCACCACCAACTGGCACCAGACCGACAAGAATAAAGACACCACAACGACACACCAAAAAACTTCATTCTCCTCTAGGAAATATTGTCTCCAACAAAAACCCGACACGATATACAAATGAAAAAACACCTTCATGATGTAATTAAAACACAAGACAACATTAATAAAATCCAAACAAAACAACCGACCCGTGGCACTCTACTAGATATTTTAAAAAAATCCCACAAGTGCAGAACGGCGCGGCGAAGCGCGCGTTAGCCTCTAGTGTTTGCTAAGATCAAAACACAACTCAAGAGCAAGGAAGTTGTGTCTTCACTGGATCGTTTCCTTCCATTGCAACGCAAGGTCATGTTTGCTAGTATTACTTAAGCAAGTTTATTTATTCGCAAATGCTTACATATTCACTTATTAAATCATGTTGAACCTTCGGACTCAACAAAGACAATAAAATAGTGTGACTAAACCAGACTACTCATAACCAGGGAGATGGCTATTCATATGTGGTCTGATGGCAAATTTCCAAAATGCATTTTCCATATTCCTCGTTAACTATCTACTCTACTTATGAGGGGAAAATAAAACTTTCGCTATATTTTTTTCTTCCTTTTCCTAGTTTTTCTTCCAAGTGCAAGGTACCCCCCAAGGGGTTGTGGGCCCTTTTCTACCAATGAGAGCATTTCCTTCACCACCCCCATGGTCCATGGACCACGGTTTCATCCAGGAGTGGAGTTACAAGTTCGTTGGGTGTCAATTCATTGGTTTCTTTTAGCTGTGATAATTCGGCCACTCCTGCTTCTATTTTTGACGGCACGCTTGTGGCGTCCAACATCGCATTTCCGGTGTTGTGTTGGTCTTGCTTGGCGTGTGTTGTCATGTTTTTCTTTGATCGGCTGGTATCATTTCATCCTCAGCACCAGGTATCATTCCGCCGTTTGTATAAAGCAGGACGAAAGGCCGTTTCCAGAAATATGAGCATCAAACCAAATCAATGGGCCACTAAACATTCTTATGAACACCATAGATAGCACGTCAGATAAAGTAAATGTTGCTACCCCACAATCTACAGCCCCAGTAACACCGACAATACTGAGATAGCTTAAATTTTTCCCATTCTTGAATATTGTACAACAGTCTCCTGACATTAGATTGGCTGTACAGAGTCATGTAAGCACCAAGTTCCAGGAGCAATTTGTCGCGGTCAACAATGTTTCCGTTTACATCAAAGGATATGTTCTGTAACCTCTCAAAAAATACACATGACTACTTGCTGGATCTTGTGTATCCGTGCGGGGCTGCAGAACAAGCAGAGGCAGGCATCACGAAAGTTTCATGAACGAAAATTAGGCCAAAGCAGTAGCCATTTTCTGGGGCAACACAAACACATTTTGCTTGAACGTAAATGACGATTCAAACAATATAATAGTGAAGGAACTTGAGTCATGAAGGAGAAGGGGGGAGAGACATATGAAAGAGACAACATGACATGCGTAGCTAATTGACATCAAGAGCGAAATGGTGAGTTCATCTTTAAGGGCTTGGGTAATGGGTAGGGAGGGATCTTACAACTAGGACGGCTTTTTCTTGTGTGCGGTCTTTCCAATTCGTTTGAAAACTTGATCTCCTTTCTTCATTTCCCTGCACAACAAATATGAGATACAGTGCTGGAAATTTCCCAAGGTATTAACAAAGGGTCATATACATAAAAGTAAATGCCACAAACCTCTGGTGTAAAAATACTATGAGATAGAACACAGGCAAAAGCAGCATCGTCAAGATGCAGAGAGCCAGGTAGAATCTGTTTGTTTGTTTCTGCACAATGGGGTAAAAGTTAACACTAAGTCGGAAGGTTTCTTGTTTTCTGCTTATAAAGACAGAAGCGAATTGTTTTGTTCAAATGCAAATGGATATTTTTTTTCATCGACAAAAAACATGTTGAATGTGTAATGTTATGCTATAGTTTAAGAATCTCAAATTGCAGTGAAAGTAATGTAGATTAAAGTCATTCAAAGAATTATACAACATAGTAACCTGAAGGTTTACAGCATACGAGAATGAACAATTTTATCTTACGAAAGAAATCTTAAAGCTTAATAACACAACAACAAGCTCTGAATAAAACAACTTTAACTTATAAAACGTTACCAGATGAAGCTTAACTGACTACTATAAAGTTTAATAGAGCTCAAAATTAATACTTAAAAAAAAGGTTAAAAATTGCTCACCCTGCCACCTTTGGGAAAAGGTTTGGAGCCCCCATTGCAAGTGTGAGCATCACAGAATTGGCGCAAGAAAAATTCTGCAAAACAGCTGTATCAGCAAGAAGCCCACGAGGCAGAACTATGAATATAGGATCACTGCATTAAACCAGCACTCACCATGAAGACGACTGGCAGAATGCCCTTGATTAATAGGAAAGCAACTGTCCGCAAGGCTCTGTTAGCAGAAGAAAAGGGAGTTCAATATTGCCATTGTAAATACAGTTGTAAATGCTATCTATATTGGCATATATCGCATCTATTATTTTCAACCAAATAACAACAAAATTAACAAAGCCAAGGAGATATGCAGAAATCTTTTATAATTCTCATGATGTGTCATGATCATCTTCTAATGTTTACGTTCAGGCAGGTACAGCAACCAAATTTTACTAGCTTTCCCATTGGTAAAAAAATACAACAAGCCTACAAGAGTAGCACAAAACTGACCAAACGAATATATTTAGGGCAGTTCAAACAAAATAATAAGAACCTCACAAAGATGACGGTTCCTTGAAGCTGCAGCAGCATTGCATTTACTCTTTGGTTTCTTGAACTCCATTGTCAGATCACAGTGAAGTGCTCCACAAAGATCTGCCAAGCATCTTCCTTGAGTCTAAGGAAACAATTCAAGATTTAGCATATCATGACTCTAAACAATACTCCCTCCGATCCAAAATAAGTGTAGCAACTTTGAACTAAGGTTGTGCGACACTTATTTTGGATCAGAGGTAGTAACAAATACACAAAGTTGAATTCACCAACATATATTAAACAAGTTAACTTGTTAATATGAGAACTTCAAGTGAAATGGCCAAGAAATGTAGTAGAATTCATCTTATTTAGCATTGTATCTGTTTTTTGATAACCAAAGATAACAGACCTAAAAAGAGGAACATCATGCTTGTGCTGACAACTGCATATGCTATATAAAATTATTACTGAGTAAACATATACGAACCAGATTTACTTGTTTAAAGAATTAATAAATGGGCGCAATGATAATAGAAAGTGAGAACATACATTATCCAACAAATTATTGTGCCGGTTTGCAAAATGCTGATCGATAAATTTTTCTGCTCGAAAAGATTTCTTGCAGAAACCACAACGCCACTCATTAACATCATAATGGATCTTATGTTGCTCTTGTTCCCGAAACATGTCGTTTTCAGGACGAAGCCTACATTTGCTTGGGAGTTCATATTTCTCCTTCTCCACAAAGGGCATCAAGTACTGCATAAAGAGAGTGTTTAATCTGCAATGTCATTATGGATGCAACAATGCAGTGAGCAATCACATTGCATGTCCTACCTCATCAACAGCTTTCCAAGCTGCACGGCTCCTTTCCCTTGAACAATGCACCTCATGTACGTGTGGCTTTGTTTGATGAAGAATTCTGGCATCAAGTGAAAACACACAACTCTTCAGTATTGTGTCCCAAGATTCTACATAGAACATTTTAACATCTCATGAGTCGACAAGTCTGTCTATAGTGTTCCTGTGTTAAGATTATGTTATGTGGGAAATTCCTTACCGCTGGCCCACAGGGCCTAGCCAGTAGCAGGAAAAGGGTGCAGCAAAGGAGCCATTTAGGCCCCTTGCCGTTTGGATAAGAATAAGAGAAGCATCTGGATCATCTAGAGTGGTATAAAGTTAAGTTGGTCAAGTTCAAGTGGTTTCCTGTGTCAAGTTAACAGTCCAGTTAGTATATGAGTATGCTTGGTTTCCATATGTTAGGTATATGTCTTGCATATTACAAGGCTATGAGATCACGTACAAACAAGTTATCAATAGTTTTCCATAAATGATGACATATACCCCTGTTATCTTAAGATCTGTGCCAGTTACAGGGCCTCCTCACTGACGTCTGGTCAGCCCTCTGGTGTCTCCTGGCCACGGGTACTCCTCCTTAGAGAAGCTCTAACAGGTTACAGGTAATGAGTTACTTAAGAAAGATCCGGGTATTGACCTTATTTCTATTGCCATGGACAGATAGAGAAAAACATGAGCAACATTTCTTGTGTGACATGCCCGGAATAAAACATTGTCGTAATTTCATCCGTAGCAACTGGTTTGCAAGCTTAAGTCTAGTACCTGGATCCAGATGCTTCATGCAATTCCTAGATCATAAAAAGCAATCCAAATTAGTCAGACAAGGGAAATCAGGTATTCACCTTAACATCAAAGACAACTAGTAAGTCTAATACGTAAACATGTGTCTTTGGGTAGGCTACGACATGCTTACATCTCCAGACCAATTTTTCAGCAAGTTCATATACATAGAACCCTAAGGGTGTAACATTTTTCTAGAAAGAATTCATGGAAGGCATAAAAAAGATTGCTAGTCTGGCCAAATCGAGGAGTATGGTGACAATATGGTACTGCCAATACCTCAGATTTCATGAACATTCAGCTGAAACGTCTAGACTATGGGTATAGAACCCCCC
>LR738713.1:444669070-444888237 GCA_902687465.1 Secale cereale | reverse complement strand
CCCCCAATGCACCATAAAACGAGCTTTTGCCTTGCATAAGATTTGGACCACCCCTATTGATTTAGCAAATTGTCAATTGCAAGCGTTCCACATGTCACAGAGAAAATTCTTCATGCAAAACAAGTTATATAAGCTCTGTGCACAGCGTTGAGCCTCCAAACCCAAAGAGTAGCAAAGATGCTTCCAAGGTCCGACACAATAATCACCCGGACGATACAAAGATGGCTTGGACCTTGCTGAGCAGCGTCCAGAACGAACCACATGCCTCGCACTAGTGACATGGTCTGGACTCTGTAGTACGAAATACTAGGGTTCGCAGGCCGCCCACAAATACAGAACAAAGCTCTAGATTTCACCCCAAAATTCCCAACTTGCTAAATCTTAGCGGTTTAAATACTGATTTTTACACGAAATAAGTACCCATTTGCATCGTAACAGCTGGCGAAGCAAGAATTGCGCGTACAAATCCAGAATCCAGCAACAGAGGAGGGGGGTAACAGTGATAGAGATGTACCTGAGGCGATCCGGCCACGAGAAGGCAAGAGGCCGCGAGGAAAGAGGCGAGAAGGGAAGAGCGGGGGCGATTAGCCCAGCTCCTCATCCTCGAAGCTCCTAGAATCGTCAGTCCGGATGGATCTGCCCTCCACTCCGCGCCAGTCAAGCAGACGGGCTGAGGAGGAGCTTCTGCCTGCGGAAGGGTTCCGGCAGCGTGGTCAGAGCATCTCCAACCGAGATTGCCTAATTTGACCCCCACTGCTCATCCTCGAATCCATACAGACTGCATCTGCCCTAATGCATCTAGCCCTAATGATAAGTGCCCCACAGGCCACAGATGCTTTGCACCTCTGCCTGACGTTTTTTTTGACACTTTCAGTCACACATTGTTGACATGTGACATATGGTAAGTTTCCGTGAAAAATAAACTAAATCACGAAAGTAACCATCCTCGCGTCACTAAACTTGCAGTCGAAAACATTCGAAGTTGTCATGTGCTCGTATCTAACGTATGGCACTTATCAAGGTCCTGCATATTTTAGTAGTCCAACATCAATCTTACATGGCATATACCTTACACCCACCACATTTTAGATTTTGCCTTTTATGGTTGCGCAATACGGACCAGCTTCTGCCATCTTCGGTTTTTCACGAATACACAAAGCTTCCGTATCATTTCATTGATAGAAGAAATTAGAGCAAGTACAAGAAATGATAAAACACATGGCACAGACACAAGAGGCGTGAACATGATGCCCGAAGTAGAGAGACATGGGATGCTCGGTTCAAACAACAAAAAACACAACTAAACTCGACATCCTTAGAGGTAGCCCAGATCAACAAGATGACCAACTTTTCCAGATTCAGAACCAAAGATGCCGTGAGCAAACAATACAACACCTTCAGGAAGGAGGACGACACCGAGACGTCGTTGTTATCCGATCCGATAACCGGATTTGGACTCGAAAAGGGGCACAAATAACGACCGTGGTAGCGCCTCCAAGAAGGGGGCGACACCCCCGGGGACCTAGGTTCCCCCCGCCGTCTCCGGTTGAAGCTTTTGGTGTCGCAGATGAAGCTTTTGGCGTTGCGCTTGAAGCTTTCTCGGTCGTGTCACGTTGTTGTCGTCATATCTCATAGGCGATGCGATTCCGGTTTATCCGTTGTCTGGTCTCATAGGCCTCTAGCAATAGCTAGTTGAAGCTCTACCAATGAGTCATCGTAGCACAGGGCTCTGCTGGTTGCAGCTCCGTTGTGGCGAGGTTGCAGCTCTCGGCCTCTAGCAATAGCTAGTTGAAACTCCACCAACAAGTCATTGTAGAACAGGGTTCTACTTGTTGCAGCTTCGTCGTGGCAAGGTTGCGGCATCCATGGGACGTTGTCGTAGCTCAGGCACGGACGATCGCAGCTCAACATGTTGTCCGTTGCAACTTGGCACATGGAGAGAAGGAGGGCTCATAGCACCGGCTTGCCCCCCGACAACTCCTACTCGCTGCTCGTAAGAGGAGGAGCCATGCGGCCACCTATGCGAGGAAGGACATGCGAGACGCTGTGTAAGGGCAGGGAAGTTATGTGATACTAGATAGGAGAAGTATGATGTATGAAGTACAAGAGGGAAAAGAAACGAGTGGACGAGTAGACAGGCGGTGGGTTCTTCCGTCGGCTAGTCTTGTGTTAATCGCTAATCCATCGGATATGCTGCTAGCTGCCCCCGTGGCTCTTGATTTACTTTTTCCTCCCGCTAATCACTAGAGTTTTGTCGGTGCCTTGATCTGGTGAGCTACTGTGCGGAAGTCTCATCTCCGGGTAGTTCTGCTTTCTTGTGTCCTGTTGGGGGACTCTGCTTTGCAGTGGTTGTTGGGAGCTCTACTTTGCAGCGGCTATGAAAACATCCACAGGCTGTATATCAAGGGAGATGAAGCTGGTAGCATGGAATTGCTGAGGAAAAGGTAAGGGCCTTCGCAGTCATAAAATGGTGTACCTTGACAATTTGATGTGATCGACAAAAGCATGTCAGAAATCAAATCCTCTAAAGTTATTTCCAATGATCTAATCAATCATTTCAACATTGACAATAGTGTAGTAGTGCCTTCTAGGGGGAAATTGGGTGGTCTTTGGTTGATGTGGACTGATGAAGTTCAAGTGAAAGTTCACATAGCTACTTTCAATGTAATCTTAGCCTCTGTTGTAAATATTGCTTCCAACGTAGAATTTGAATTAGTGTGTATATATGGTGACCCACATCATTGCTATACTAAACATATTTGGGACAACATCGCCTTGTTTGTGTATGATAATCAGGATAAACCTATTTTATGTATGGTAGATCTCAGTGATATCCTATATGGTGAAGAAAAAAAATCTCCCAATATTAATGTTTATCATATATATGCGAGTTTTTCGTGCTTTGGTTAAACAATGTGGTTTTATGGATCTTGGTTATAGTGGACCGGCTTATACCTGGACGAATAGGCGGTACACATCTAACCCAACCCCTGAGCGCCTAGATCGATGCCTTGTTAATGGAGAATGGTGTGGTGTCTATCCTAATTCAAATGTCTTTAACCTACCTATTATTTGGAGTGATCATGCTCATATTCTTTTATCCACGGAAACTCAATGTCAAAGCCTAGAAGGAACTTTAAGTTTGAAAATTGGTGGTTGATGGAAAAAGATTTTCATACTCATAAAATCTGGATTGGTTCTAGGAGAAATTCTTTCCACAATAGAACTACTAATCTTGCAGGTGCTTTGAGAGCTTGGTGAAAAAAATAAGAAACCGGTTCAGTAGGAGTTGGGTAGTTTAGGTGGGCAAATTAAAACATCCAAATGCAACCAGCCCGGGCACATAACCACTCTCTTGTGTCCTCTCTTGTTTGTAGATATGAACAGAATATGACTAAACTTGCATAATTTTACAAACAGAGAGCCAAAAAACATTGGGCTATAAATGGAGATAGAAATACTGCCTACTTCCATCATGTTGTCCTTAAAAGGAGAAGGAAACCAAAATTGTCTCAATTAAAGATGACAACAACGCAATTCAAGTTGATCAACAAGCTATTGCAAATACTTTCATTAATTATTTTAAGAATTTATTATCTTCTTCTAATGTAAACAATGCCAGGCCTTGTGTACATACCATAAAACCAGACGGAGGGGTGACTACACCTACATCATTCTAGATAAGAAGGAAATTTGGGAGACTTTGAAGGTCATGAAAAGGAACGCCTCTCCTGGACTTGATGGTCTTAATATAGAATTTTACATTGCGTCTTGGGACTGGATTGGGGATGCTACAACAAAGGTGGTAAGAGATTTTTACACTATGGTGCTTTGCCCAGTTACGTGAATGACACTAATATTGTTTTGATATCTAAGAAATGGTCTCCTCTTATTCCTCAAGTTTCGGGATTTTAGGCCTATTAGTTTATGTAATTAATGTGGTTTACAAAATCATTGCTAAGACCCTTGTCAATAGACTCAAATCTCATTTGCCTGATTATATACACCTAACTCAGTAAGCTTTTATACATGGCAGAAGGATTGGCAACAATATCATTATAGCCCAGGAGATTACTCACTCTTTTAATCCTAACACCTGGAAAAAAACCTGCCTTCATGGTTAAAACTGATCTAGATAAAGCTTTTGATCGTATTGAATGGAACTTCATTATGCAAGCTCTCTCACGTAAAGGCCTACATGGTCATTTTATAAATTTGATCCATGCTTGTATTGCATCTCCTACATTTTCCGTCATCATCAATGGTAAGTCATATGGCCGTTTTCAGGGCACAAGAGGAATCATACAAGGTTGTCCTTGATGACCCACAAGTATAGGGGGGGGGGTTAGTCGTAGTCCTTTCGATAGGTAAGAGAGTCGAACCCAACGAGGAGCAGAAGGAAATGACGAGCAGTTTTCAGCAAGGGATTGTGTGCAAGCACTTAAATTATCGGGTAGTTTGTAACGAGCAATAAGTAGTAACAATAACAAAGGTGCATCAAGGTAGACCAATCCTCTTTGTAGAAAAGGATGTCCGGAACAATGTCTTATAATAAGTAAGGCCTTCTTGAGGACACACGGGAATTTCATCTAGTCATTTTCATCATGTTTGTTTGATTCACGTTCATTACTTTGATAATTTGAAATGTGGGTGGACCGGTGCTTGGGTGTCGTTCTTACTTGAAAAAACCTCCCACTTATGATTACCCTCTCTCGCAAGCATCCGTAACTACGAAAGAAGAATTAAGATAAATCTAACTGTGGCATGAAACATATGGATCCAGATCAGCCTATTATGGAATAGCGCATAAACTAGGGGTTAAGCTTCTGTCACTCTAGCAACCCATCATCTAATTACTACCCCACAATGTCTTCCCTTAGGCCCAAAGATGGTGAAGTGGCATGTAGTCGACATTCAAATGACACCACTAAAGGAAGCAACAACATACATATCATCAAAATATCGAATGAGTGCCAAATTCACATTATTACTAATGACAAGACTTCTCCCATGTCCTCAAGAACAAAAGTAACTGCTCACAAATCATATTCATGTTCAAGATCAAAGGGGTATTGAATATCATTGAGGATCTAAACATTTGATCTTACACCAAATAAACGAACTAGCATCATCTACAAGATGTAATCAACACTACTAGCAACCCACAGACACCAATATGAGGTTTTGGGACAAAGATCGAATACAAGAGATGAACTAGGTTTTGATATCAGATGGTTCTGGTGAATATGTTGATGAAGATTGGTCGTCCCATGATGAGAGGGTTGTTGGTGATGACGATGGCTTTAAATTCCCCCTCCCGTAGGGAGGTGTCCCTGGCGGAATCGCTCCGCCGGAGAGCAAAAGTGCCCCTGCCCAGGTTTCGCCTCGAGACGGTGGCGCTTCATCCCAAAAGTCCTCCCCTTTATTTATTTTCTAGGGCAAATGGCCTTATATACCAGAAGATGGGCACCGAAGGCTCGCCAGGGGCCCCACGAGCCACCAGGGCGCGCCCTGGTGCCTCGTGGGCATCTGGGTGCCCCCTGTGGTATTTCTTTTCTTTAATAATTTTTATTTATTCCAAAATAAATGTTCGTGAAATTCCATCTCATTAGGAGATGCTTAGAATAGGTATGTGTGACATAGCTTTTTCAGGTTCAGAACTCCAGCTGCCGGCAATCTCCCTCTACATTTAAATCTTGCAAGTTAAGAGAGAAAGGGCATTAGAATTGCTCCACAAAGTGTTATATTAGTCAAAAACATCTTAAATAACAGTAGGATTACATGATGCAAAATGCACGTATACGTCATTTATCTCCTTACTTGTTTGTCCTTAAAATAAATGAGCTCTCCATTTCTTTGCAGGAAGCCATGTGCTCTAATCAGCTCACGGGGATTTCTTTAGGTCCAGGATACCCTCCTATACATTCTCTTATCTTTGCTAATGATTTTCTGATTTGTGCACATGCAACTATTAATGAAGCAAATCACATGTAGCAAATCCTCCAGACATTTTGTAACCTTTCAGGTCAAATACCAAATTGGAGTAAGTCTAGAGTCATTTTTAGAAAGTATGTTAGTGTCAATATTCACGAGGACACTAAGAGAATTTTCCTTGTGCAAAACAATAATGAAAATTCTATTCATTTGGGGCATCCTTTGATCCTTCCTGCAAAAGACAGATCTATTGCTTACGATTTCGTTGCTGATAAATCTAGAGCTAAATTAACAGGTTATAAAGCTAACAAGCTTTCACATGCAACTAGATTAACCTTCATTAAGTAAGTTTTTGCCTCTATCCCTGTCTACACACTACAAAAAAACTCTTCCATGATAATACGTGTTTGTCACCTTAGGTCACGTTTTCTGTCATGCATGTACATCCATGACGATTTTATGACAGAATCAAGATAGGCATACATGTGCTGTCGTAGAAGTGTACCATGACAATACCAAAATTATCATCACGGAAGTGTCCACTTCCATGACGCTAAATGTCGCATCATGGGAGCGCTTTCGTCAAGGGTAACCGACACGTGGCCTCCATCATAACGGGTCGTCGTTAAGCTATCGGGTCCGACTTTGGATTCGATAACCCGCTAATAACCACGACCAATGGCGATTTTCCACGTGTAAAATTCTCATTGGTCGACGGAACCACGTGTCAGCTCCGCGTTGGCACAGATGTCACTCATCCAATGGGCGAGATGCGCCTATGATATGTTGACACGTGGACCGGCCTAAAAGTGGCCCATAGAGATTAAATGGGTCGGCCCAGCTAAAGGCCCATAAGATTTTGGAGAACATAATGGGACGGCCCAGCTAAAGGCCCACAAGATTTTGGAGACCATAATGGGCCGACCCAGCTAAAGGCCCACAAGATTTTGCAAACCATAACGGGTCGGCCCAGCTAAAGGCCCACAAGATTTTGAAGACACTAGTGGGCCGACCCGTTAACAGGCTGCCATGTTTTGGGCCAAATGTCGTCCCATTTTTGATTCGGTCCATTAACAGCATGCCACGTTCTGGGCCTAATAAGGGCCCACATGAGATCCGACCCGTTAATAGCATACCATGTTCTGGGCCATATTACGGCCCATATCAGATCCGACCCTTTAAGAGCCTTTCATTCTTCGGGCTAAATTATGGCCCATATTAAATTCGGCCCGTCAACTGGACGCTGTGCTTTTGGGCCCCTTGAGGCCCTGTTAGGATTTTTGTTTACCAAAGGCCCATTTAATAGTACGACCTGATATTAGTTTCGGCCTATTAAAGGTTCATTTAAGATTTCGGCACTATATTTATATCGGCCTGCTAAAAGCCCATCATATAGTTGGTCCTAATTATGCCCCGCTTTGCATCCGGCCTGCTCACAGCCGATAATATGATTGGGCCAAACAAGGACTAAGACAATTTTGGCCCGTTAATGACCCGTGATGTGATTGGCACAATCATGGGCCGGTGTCTATTTCGGTCTATTGTCGGCGCGTGAGTTGTTCGGCACGTTTCAGGCCCAACCTACTTTTCAGCCTACTAAAAATCCATTGAATTTTCTTGCCAAAATAGGGTCGGCGGTTTACTCGACCTATTAAAGGCCCGAAACTACTAGTGGGTCAGTTTACATTTAGGCATGTTAATGGACCGAGATGACTGGGCCCACGATGCGGCCCATATATAGTGATTTGCATGCCGACCCGATTATGTACTGTAATTTTACATTTTTTCCGTTTACTTTAGAGCGAAGATAGGATATATATACAGTAAAATAATTGCAGTATCGTGAATAAGAAAAAAACCTAGACTATACAATAAAGAAATTACGACATATTACATCCACTAGGCATCAAAGTTCGCCACCAATGATAATAAAGCACAAGCACACAACAGATTACATACACTGGGCATCAAAGATCGCCACCAGTGCAAATAAACATGCTAACAAAATAATATACAAAATGACATCACTTCAATTAAGTTCAAGAACGGTTAGCCCTGCTCGGGAGCTGTAGCGCAAGCAGCTGAGCAAGCTGATGAGACTGCGCTTGTTTGACACTTATATTCTCCAACTCTTGCTGCCTAGCATCAATGAACACACTGAACTTCTCGTTGATCTTCCATAGAGATTGGAGTTCAAGCAAGGGTTCAGCTGAACCATGTCTTGCTGCTTGAAGTTGAGACTAAAGAAGTTTTACAGATTCAGGTGGCGACTTCATCGAGCTCGTGTCACTGCTATTAGCGAGTAACTTTAACGCTACATCAAGACATGACTTTGGAGTTGTATCGCTATCTCCAAGATGTGTTGCCTTCTTCCCTGCAATATATGTTAGAGAGACATGCAATGGGTTCGTCTCACTATCATTGTGGCAGTTCTTCATGGGGTCAGAGGTATCACTCTGAAAGAGAAACAAGCAGATAGATGAGAGGTTTTGCACATATAAGTATCAATGCCGGCAATTCATCACATTTCTTATTAGCGAATAAAGAGACACGATTTAAAATAGCATTAACACAATATGGTATTGTTCAGGTTAAGACATAGCGAGAAATAACATTGTCAATGAGTTGGCGGCTTCACGACACCACTGGATTACAGATAAAGAACTCAAGCATACATGTGGTGCTAAAGAACACATAAGTATCAACGGTTAGTGTGCTGTTAATTTATCCCATTTCAGATTGGCAAATAACAAGACAATTTATATAATAGTAGAATAATATGACATTGTTCATAGTTAAGACATAGCAGAATATGCCATTGTGTTGTAGTGGGTAATTTCACAACATCACTGGATTACGGATCAAGAACAAAAGCATACATGCGGTGCAAAAGATCACTTGCTCTGTATAGTTTAGTTTACATGGTATGAAGAAGGAACTTGGTTGTACAGCTGAAAACTTAAATTGAGAAGGACAAACTTATGTTTATGAACTTCATAATAAACTTTAAACATGCAATTTGATGTAAACACCAAAAATAAATAGCTATTGCAGTTATGCCTAACCAAATATACACAACAAAGTTTGAAGGCTTCAGAAGGACAAACTTACATTAGTGGTGAAGACCGCCTCTAGAAAGCCCTTGTCCATGCTGATGGTGGGGCAATTCAAGAAGTTTATCACATAATCTTCTTCATAAGCATTGCCTTTATTCTACATTTTGTTAAGAGTAAATATAGATGTGATATTATAGGAAAAAAATGGAGAACATTTAAGATAAGATGAAGAGTGATGCTACATAACCAACTAGCTATAAATGTAAGTAGAACGATATATGCAAAAGGTACTGCCAAGAGCAATGCAGAGCTAAACTTCTTCAGTACCATTGGTTTTATCCAACCTTATGGTAAGAGTAAATATAGATCTGATCGTAGAAAATGAAGGGCAAAGGAAAATAAGCTACAGAGTGATTGTACATGAACACCTAGCTGTCTATATAAGTACACTAATAAAGAACAACATGTACTTAGAAGAGCAATGCAGAGCTAAACTTTTTAATTAGCATTGGGGTATATTCTACATTAATGTAACCATTAATACATATGTGATAATTTGAAGTGAACAATTGATAAACAAGCTATCATGCATACTGCTGTCACATAATGAACCAGGTATGAATGCAAGTACAGTTATACAGGACAATAGGTACCAACAAGAGCAAAACAGCGAGCAACATATTTGCGATATCTTGTCGTCCTTTTCAAACCGGAATTTTTCTTTGAGCAGATTTCTTACAGAAGAGATCTGTGATACGTCCAAAACGTATCTATAATTTCTGCTTGCTCCATGCCTCTTTTATGTGATATTGCTATGATATTTATGCACTTCCATACACTTTTGATCATATTTGGACTAACCTATTAACTCAGTGCACCACAGTGCCAGTTCCTGTTTTCTGCTGTTTTTCTATTTCAGGTTTCCCCCATATTAAAAGTGCTCTAAAAATTCCGGGAAAAATACAGGAAAAATCAGCGTAACGGGAGCTTCAAGAAAAACCAAAGCAGGGCCAGAGGGGAGCCTGGGGTGGCCCAGGCGGCCACCCGGGGCGGCCCCACCCCTGGCCGCCCAGGGGGGGCGCCTGGGGCTCCCTCTCCGCCTCTGGTGACCCCCCTTTGCATATATATTCATCGCGTCCCGAAACCCTCGAGGACGGAACCCTTTTTCGCGATCTCGCCTCTGTTCCGCCGCCGCCGCGCTTCCAAGATCGGGAGCACCAGGAGAACTCTTCCCGGCACCCTGTCGGAGGGGAGAATCACCACTGGGAGCTTTTCCACCACCATGGACGCTTCCCGGATGAGTCGTGAGTAGTCCTCCTTGGACCATGGGTCCATGACCAGTAGCTATGTGATGTTCTCCTCCCTCTTTGTTCTTCATGGTTTAGACCTCGTGAGCTGCCCTACATGATCGAGGCACATATGTAATCTTTATGTTGTTGCTCTGCTGAGTTTGCTAGGATCCGATGGATTGTGAGATCATGTTTGTGTGAGTAATATATTTGATTCACCTCTTTTATATTTATGTTCTTGAGTAATTCTTGCATGTTCTCCGTTGCTGTTTATTGCTTTGGCCGAGTAGTAGGTAGTAACTACAAGAGGGAACGTTATGCTTGATTGTGGGTTCATGCCCCTTGATGACTAGCTTGAGTGACAGAAACATGAGTCTAGGGGATGTGCTGTTGCCACAAGGGGGAAAACAACGGTGCTTGTACTTGCGGGTGCAATGATTGTTTACTTTACGCAAAGTTCTTTTAATGCAGTTGTCTGTTGCTTTGAGTTTACACTTTTGGTGGGATTCGCAACTTAATACCAGCGAGATGTTCTGGATAGATATCTCAAGGTGGATGATTAGTAGTAGATGCAGATGGATTTCGGTCTACTTGCCTTGGCGTACCGCCCATGCTTTTGAGCCTCTACCTTTCTTTACAACATAGTTAGCATTGGTTTGCGCACATAATCCTGTCAATTGCCCAACTGTAATTTGTTTACCTCGCTTTGCTGTTTTATCGTCTTTTGGGAGAGAGACATCACTAGTGAACATCATGGGACCCCGGTCCATATTACCATCACTGATCACACCCGCTATTTACTTCCTATTCTTATTTCCTAGTTGTAGTCATACCTATCATTATTATCTCTTGTGTTTGATCCTTTGTAAACGACAAGGCCGGAGGGATTGACAACCTCTCTGTACTCGTTGGGAGCAAAGTTATTTGCATCTGTGTGCAGGTCCTGTCAACCGCTAAGTTTCTGGCGCCATTGACACCTTCTTGTGGACCCTCGGAGTCTCACGGGATTCGATCCTTGGTACCTTTGCCAAGGGAAACTTGCTGCTACGCTACATCTCAAACCTTCCACTTGGGGTAACCAACGAGGGGCGAGAAGCCATCAAGCAAAGTTTTTGGCGCCGTTGCCGGGGACTCCACTCTTCAAGATTGGGGAGTTGCACGCTATCTTTTATCTTTGCTTTTTAGTCTTGTTAGTTTACCTTTCAGTTTTTGCTTTAGTGTCCTTTATCAAAAATCACAAAAATAGTTATCTTGCTTGCTGCTGCTATGGGTTCCACCGAGAACACCAAGTTGTGTGACTTCACTAGTCATAACAACGATGACTTTATCTGCACGCCTATTGCTACACCTGCCACTTCAGCACCTTCTTATGAAATTAAACCTGCTTTGCTGAACCTAGTTATGAAAGATCAATTCTCCGGTGCTGGAGATGATGCTGCTTTGCACTTAAATAATTTTGTTGAGCTCTGTGATATGCAAAAGTACCAAGAAATAGATGGTGATATTGTTAAGCTTAAGCTTTTTCCTTTCTCCTTGAGAGGAGGAGCTAAAATCTGGTTTCAATCCTTGCCTAGGAATAGCATAGATTTTTGGGACAAGTGCAAGGATGCCTTTATTGGGAAGTACTATCCCCCTGCTAAAATTATCCAACTAAGGAGTAACATAATGAATTTTAAACAATTGGATAATGAACACGTTGCCCAAGCTTGGGAACACATGAAATCTCTTGTCAAGAACTGCCCTACTCATGGTTTGACTACTTGGATGGTTATCCAAACTTTTTATGCAGGCTTGAACTTTACCCCGCGGAACTTGTTAGATTCGGCTGCGGGAGGAACCTTTATGTCAACTACACTTGGTGCTGCCACGAAGCTTCTCGATGAGATGATGACCAATTATTCCCAATGGCACACCGAACGCGCTCCAACAGGTAGGAAGGTAAACTCTGTCGAGGAGATTTCCTCCCTAAATGAAAAGGTTGACTTGATCATGTCTCTACTTTCCAAGCAATCTTCTATTGATCCTCATGATGTTCCTTTAAATTCTTTGATTGCTCAAGATCAAGTAGATGTGAACTTTATCTCTAGAAACAATTTCAATAACAATGCTTATAGGAGTAATTTTGGTAGCAACCCTAGACCGTTCCCCTCTAATTCCTACGGGAACAACAATGCTTATCCTAGCACCAAGAACTCCACCCAAAGAGATAGAGACATGCCTAGTTATGAGAAACTTCTAGAAATAGAGAAGGCCACTAAGAACTACATGCACACCCAATATGAACAAAACAAGACCTTCTCGAGGCAATTAGATGAGCATACTGCTATCTTGCAATACATTGGTAGACAACTGGAGAGCCTAAATATTGAGATTTCTAACCTCCAGACTAGGCTCACCATCACTGAGACCCAAGTTTCCAATATGTCCCACACACAAGCCACTTTGATAAACCAAATGGCAGTTAAACCCGAAGTGGTTGCACCCCTGAAGGAGGAAGAAGATAGAATTAAGAGCCTTCCTACCCACCACACTGTTGCTACTATCCAAGTCGTTAAGGATATCCAAACTCTTAGCACCCAATGCACTCCTAGTCCCGTTGGACCTATTAATGGTGATGCTATGACCTCAACCGTAGAAGAAACTCCTATGACCATAGAAGCTACCAAACAAGTGAGCCTAAAGGACACCACTACCACTTTACTTGATAATAGTGACCTTGATTTTGATAATTGCACCCTTTCTGAAGTTATTAGTTTTCTTCACAAGATGTCTAGAGATCCCCACACTAGCACACTTAATCTTGCCTTCACGGAGCATATCACTAATGCTCTTATCAAAGCTAGGGAGGAGAAGCTTAGGGTAGAAGCCTCCATACCTAGAAAGCTAGAAGATGGTTGGGATCCTATGATTAAAATTAAGTTGAATAACTTCTCTTGCTATGCTTTATGTGATGTTGGAGCTAGTACCTCCGTTACGCCCAAAAGAATGTATGATATGCTTAAATTGAAACCTTTTGATCCTTGTTCTTTTGGTGTTCGTCTTGTTGATTCTTCCGTAAAGAAACCTTTGGGGAAGATCGACGATGTTCTTATCATTGTCAATGACAATTATGTTCCCGTTGATTTTACTATTATGGATATTGAATGTGAACCTTCATGTCCAATTATTTTGGGACGTCCTTTTCTTCGCACCGTTGGTGCTATCATTGACATGAAAGAGGGGAATATAAAATTCCAATTCCCTCTCAAGAAAGGAATGGAACACTTCCCTAGAAAGAATATTAAGTTGCCTTTTGAGTCCGTTATACGGGCTAGCTATTCTTTTACTCTTGATAAAACTTGATCCTCTCTTTTTGCATCATGCCTAGCTTAAAGGCATAAAAGAAAGTGCTTTTGGGAGGCAGCCCACAACGAATTAGGTTTTATTTTTCTTTTGTTGTGTCTTGATGTTTGTTACTACAGTAGCATCATCATTGTATCTTTTCTTTTCAGCTTTGTGCCAAGTTTAGCCTCCGATTGCAAGAAAGTTCAAAAGTTGTGACGTGCTGTCCAGAAAACAGATTCTGTCCTTGGACAGAAAAAATTCGTATAAAATCACCAGATAATCTTTTTGATCTGAATTTTTTTGACAGCGTGCTCTATACAATTGGCTTTCGGGCGTCTGTTCTGAGTTTTTTGATTTGAGTTGCAGAAGTGCCCCGAAAAAAATATTTACTACCTGCTGGTCTGTTTTCACAGATTCTGTCCTGTTTTGCCTTTTCTTCGTTTTGCAAACCTTGAGCTTGCTTTTTCTTTGCAAAAACCTTTTGGCAATCTTGAGAAACAGTAGCTATTCAAGATTATCTTTATTTCCAGCAGGGAAAAGTTATTTTATTGTGGGTACTAACCTCGCTAATCAGATTATGATGAGTTATGTATGAAGGGAGTTTTCAAGTGTGCGAGGGAAGATGATAAAAAGATTCAGGAGGGTCAAACGCTCAAGCTTGGGGATGCCCCCGTGCACCCCCAAGAAATATTCAAGAAGACTCAAGAGTCTAAGCTTGGGGATGCCCCCATGCATCCCCTTCTCCATCAACAATTATCAGTTCGTTTTTCGTTCCACTATAATTATCACTTCATGTGTTATGTGCTATGCTTGGAGCGTCTTGCTCTTAGTTTCCTTTTTAGTTTTCTTTAGCTTTGCTTGCTGTCCATAACAAGTTAGAACACAACTTTCTTTGTGTGGGAGAGAAACACGCTCCACTTCAACCTAGAACACAACATAGGATTTTCATGCTTATCTTTGCTGTGTGTGTTCTTTGTCTTTCCATAGCTGCTGACATGTTTAGCTCTTAGTTTTCATGCTTTTCTTTTTAAAGAGTTTTTGTTTAGTTGGTTGCTGAACTCTCTTGAGTTTTCATGTTTATCTTGTTAAGAGAGTTTTGCCTGTTGCACTGAGTTGTGTGTCTTAACTTAAAGTAGGTAATTGAGGTTGCTATTTAATTTTAGTAGTAACTTGCAATAGTTTTGAGGTATTGCCATGAGTAATGTCTGAACTTTTGGTGTCAAGAGCTTTAGCCTATTAGTGATAGATGTCGTATTTTGGGCAATCTGTGTTTATTTTCGAAAACCTACAAAATAGTTGAGAACTTTAGCTACTAAATGGATCACTAATCTTTGGAGAGATCGAATATTAGAGTACACTCACGTACCATGAGTCGAGGATGCGCAAGGATAACCAAACCCCCATACACTCCTCCTCGGGGTATGTCTCTTTGTGAACCTCCTAATTAGATTGAGAGTTACCGATAATAAGTGCATGAGTTCTTCGGACTAATGTGAGTATTCGAAGGTTGACACTTCCACCTAGCCATATTTTTCTAGCCTCTTCGGTACCGTGCATTGCCCTTTCTCACCTCGAGAGTTGGCGCATACTTCGCCGGTGCATCCAAACCCTTGGCACGATACGCTCTGTCATCATAAGCCTCATTATATCCTTCCTCAAAACAGCCACCATACCTACCTATCAAGGCATTTCCATAGCCTTTCCGAGATACATTGCCATGCAACATCCATGTTCTCATGACTTGATCTTCATGTCATACATGCTTTTTGCTTGATCGATGAGCCGCATGCTAGTTGGGCCTTGCCCTAATCATTGCCACATGACGCGCTAGTATCATTGCATATCCTGCTACATCGGCAGAGGCATACATTTGCATACATCATGATAGTTTCATTTTCTTTATGTTGAGTACTTTTGTAAAGTGTGAAAGATCTTCTATACTTCTTGTAATAAATAGAGTGTTGCCCCTAAAGTGAGGAAAAGATCCCAAAGAGGACAAAATCAAAAGATCCCAAAGAGGACAAATGAGAGTTAAATAGAAAGAGCCATTGAGGCCACAAAAAAATAAAAAAAATAGAAAAAAGAAAGAAAAAGAAATAAAAAGAGAGAAGGGGGCACACTACTATTCCTTTTGAGAGATCCACACTCGTACTCCATCTTATACCTTGTACTCCATAGAGATTATCATTCATGCATATAGCTATGTGGGGACCTTCACACTATAGAACTTGGCTTGTATATTCCAATGATGAGCCTCCTCAAAAGAGCTCTAGGTCTTCTTGAGCAAGCAAGTTGGATGCACCCCCACTAGTTCCATTGGAGAGCTTACCTTAGCTCATATGTGCATCCGTTGCATGGCAATCCCTACTCCTCACATCATATCTATCATTTGGCTTTCTCTCGCCGATGATTGTCCTCATTGATGTGAGCCTTTCACACCTTTTTTGTCTTCCCCCTCTATCATTTTTCTCTCTTTGCCATCCTAAGTGTCAACTTTCTTGCTTACGCTCATCCATTGCATGAGTGCTCAAAATATCGAAAGGGAGTGGATCATTTTGACTTGTACCTGGCTGACGGTCTGGGGATGAGTCAAGATAAGATTCCAAAGAAGACCAAGTGTGAAACTTTAGTAGATTAAGTTCTCAACAATACAAAAACTATGTTTTACTCTCTCATATATCCCTATCCCTTTCTTGCACGCAAACACCATTTGGAGACATTCGAGTCACGGACAGCGAGAGCTCTTGCACCTTTATGTTCTTATGTTGCTTGTTACAATGCTAATATAGACTCTTGCTTATTATGACTTGAATTGAATTACATGCCTTGATTGCTTTACTTAAAAGTTCTTATATGGTTGATAGCATGTCACCACAGAAATTATGCTTGTTATCATTTACCTACTCGAGGACGAGCAGGAATTAAGCTTGGGGATGTTGATACGTCCAAAACGTATCTATAATTTCTGCTTGCTCCATGCCTCTTTTATGTGATATTGCTATGATATTTATGCACTTCCATACACTTTTGATCATATTTGGACTAACCTATTAACACAGTGCACCACAGTGTCAGTTCCTGTTTTCTGCTGTTTTTCTATTTCAGGTTTCCCCCATATTAAAAGTGCTCTAAAAATTCCGGGAAAAATACAGGAAAAATCAGCGTAACGGGAGCTTCAAGAAAAAAAAGCAGGGCCAGAGGGGAGCCTGGGGTGGCCCAGGCGGCCACCCGGGGCGGCCCCACCCCTGGTCGCCCAGGGGGGCGCCTGGGGCCCCCTCTCCGCCTCTGGTGACCCCCCTTCGCATATATATTCCTCGCGTCCCGAAACCCTCGAGGACGGAACCCTTTTTCGCGATCTCGCCTCTGATCCGCCGCCGCTGCGCTTCCAAGATCGTGAGCACCAGGAGAACTCTTCCCGGCACCCTGCCGGAGGGGAGAATCACCACCGGGAGCTTCTCCACCACCATGGACGCTTCCCGGATGAGTCGTGAGTAGTCCTCCTTGGACCATGGGTCCATGACCAGTAGCTATGTGATGTTCTCCTCCCCTCTTTGTTCTTCATGGTTTAGACCTCGTGAGCTGCCCTACATGATCGAGGCACATATGTAATCTTTATGCTATTGCTCTGCTGAGTTTGCTGGGATCCGATGGATTGTGAGATTATGTTCAGATTGTGTGTGAGTAATATATTTGGTTCACCTCTTTTATATTTATGTTCTTGAGTAATTCTTGCATGTTCTCCGTTGCTGTTTATTGCTTTGGCCGAGTAGTAGGTAGTAACTCCAAGAGGGAAAGTTATGCTTGATTGTGGGTTCATGCCCCTTGATGACTAGCTTGAGTGACAGAAACATGAGTCTAGGGGATGTGCTGTTGCCACAAGGGGGAAAACAACGGTGCTTGTACTTGCGGGTGCAAGGATTGTTTACTTTACGCAAAGTTCTTTTAATGCAGTTGTCTGTTGCTTTGAGTTTACACTTTGGGTGGGATTCGCAACTTAATACCAGCGAGATGTTCTGGATAGATATCTCAAGGTGGATGATTAGTAGTAGATGCAGATGGATTTCGGTCTACTTGCCTTGGCGTACCGCCCATGCTTTTGAGCCTCTACCTTTCTTTACAACATAGATAGCATTGGTTTGCGCACATAATCCTGTCAATTGCCCAGCTGTAATTTGTTTACCTCGCTTTGCTGTTTTATCGTCTTTTGGGAGAGAGACATCACTAGTGAACATCATGGGACCCCGGTCCATATTACCATCACTGATCACACCCACTATTTACTTCCTGTTCTTATTTCCTAGTTGCAGTCATACCTATCATTATTATCTCTTGTGTTTGATCCTTTGTAAACGACAAGGCCGGAGGGATTAACAACCTCTCTGTACTCGTTGGGAGCAAAGTTATTTGCATCTGTGTGCAGGTCCTGTCAACCACTAAGTTTCTGGCGCCGTTGACACCTTCTTGTCGACCCTCGGAGTCTCACGGGATTCGATCCTTGGTACCTTTACCAAGGGAAACTTGCTGCTACGCTACATCTCAAACCTTCCACTTGGGGTAACCAACGAGGGGCGAGAAGCCATCAATCTGCAAGGCACATGCGGAAAAGTAGAAGTTCAAATTGTCAGGTGATATCATAGACAGTACCTCATCCCGAGAACAAGATCAGTGCATAACAAGGTTTTTTCATTCAATGTCTTCTAAATTTAGCACAAGAGACTTCACCGGAAATTCATTTATAGACTTACCATCAAAGTGTGTTTTCCTTAGGTAACACTGATACTGCTGCAATGATGCTTTCTTGAAAAGCGCAAGCAAGCTTTGCTTGTCATGACTACGCAGATTGACCCTCGCCTACTTACAACAATGTAATGTAAATCATTGATGTGTTCAATTAGCGAAAAACAGGAAAATAATCACCATGAATAATGGCACTTACACGTAAGTGGGACAGGAAGATGTGAAAATGGTGTTTGTATTCACTATAATCTTCCCATGATGGGAATATATGCACGTAGTTCCTAACAACATTGAAAGCATTGTCTTTTAAACTGGGAATAACTGGAATGGGGTTCCAATCTATAGAAATTGACCGTCTTTGCAGTTGGGATAGGTCTTCGGCCGGTGGACTTGCTGTACTTTTTGCTAGAGTGGGATTTTTCTGTGGTACGGCTGGTGCTATGGCAACTGAAATCGCCATATCTTTTGCTGGAGTGCAGGTCCTGTGTGGTGGGGCTAGTGGTGTGGCCAGTGAAGTATGGGTACGGTCTTATCGAGTCGGTCCTATGTTTTGTGTCACTGGTTGGAGAGCCAATATAAGTAGGGTGCTATCTGATTTCTCCAGCACCACCACGTTTGTCAAGGACTTTGCTGGTGCACCTTCAGGTTCATCAATCACCCTCTTCCTTTTTGATGTCTGATGCACGAGAACAACATTTGAGTGGGAAAACATGGTATGATGACAGATGGAATATGTATTGATAATGGATGGGCATGGCATCTTGACATATATGATGAGTAAACTAAGCAGATGGCGGTGCAATGAAGTAGAGTAAATGCAAGACACCTTATGCATGATACGTGCAATCAATAAAACCTTGCCAAATTAGAACATGCATCTGATATGTCTCCATCGTATCTATAATTTTTTATTGTTCCATGCCGATATTCTACAACTTTTACATACTTTGACAACTTTTTATACTATTTTTGGGACTAACATATTGATCCAGTGCCCAGTGCCAGTTCCTGTTCGTTGCATGTTTTTTGTTTCGCAGAAAATCCATATCAAATAGAGTCCAAACGGGATAAAAACTTTCGGATTTTTTTTGGAATATATGTGATTTTTGGGAAGAAGAATCAACGCGATACGATGCCCGAGGGGGCCACGAGGTAGGGGGCGCGCCCTGGACCCTTGTGGCCACCCCGTAAGGCGGTTGGTGCCCTTCTTTCGCCGCAAGAAAGCCAATATCTCGATAAAAATCGTGTTAAAATTTCAGCCCAATCGGAGTTACAGATCTCCGGTAATTTAAGAAATGATGAAAGGCCAGAATCTGGGAGTACAGGAACAAAAGGAAACAAAGAGAGAGATCCAATCTCGGAGGGCTCCCGCCCCTCCACCGCCATGGATGCCATGGACCAGAGGGGAAACCCTTCTCCCATCTAGGGGAAGGTCAAGGAAGAAGAAGAAGGACGATGGCTCTCTCCCCCTCTCTCTCCCAGTGGCACCGGAACGCCGCCCGGGCCATCATCGTGACAGCGATCTACACAAACAACTTCGCCGTCGTCATCACCAACTCTCTCCCCCTCTATGCAGCGGTTCACCACCTCTTCTCCCCGCTGTAATCTCTACTTAAACATGGTGCTCAATGCTATATATTATTTCCCAATGATGTATGGCTATCCTATGACGTTTGAGTAGATCTGTTTTGTCCTATGGGTTGATTGATGACCGTGATTGGTTTGAGTTGCATGTTTTATTATTAATGGTGTTGTCCTATGATACTCTTGTTGGGGAACGTCGTATTTTAAAATTTTCCTACGATCACGCAAGATCTATCTACCAGATGCATAGCAACGAGAGGGAAGAGTGTGTCTACGTACCCTCGTAGACCGGAAGCGGAAGCGTTAAGTGACGCGGTTGATGTAGTCGAACTTCTTCGCGATTCAACCGATCAAGCACCGAACGTACGGCACCTCCGCGTTCAGCACACGTTCAGCTTGATGACGTCCCACGAGCTCTTGATCCAATTGAGCTTCACGGGAGAGTTTCGTCAGCACGACGGCGTGGTGATGGATATGATGTATTCACCGGCGCACGGCTTCGCCTAAGCACCGCGACGGTATGACCGAGGTGTGTTTCTGTGGAGGGGGGCACCGCACACGGCTGGAACAATTCAACTTGTGTGTCCTAGGGTGCCCCCTGCCCCCGTATATAAAGGAGCAAGGGAGAGGCCGGCCCTAGAGGGGGCGCGCCAAGTGTGGGGAGTCCTACTAGGACTCCCAAGTCCTAGTAGGATTCCCCTTTCCTTTCCGGAGTAGGAGAGAAGGAAAGAGGGGGAGAGGGAGAAGGAAAAGGGGGCTGCACCCCTTGTCCAATTCGGACCAGAAGGGGGGTACGCGCCTCTTTCCTTTTGGCCTCTCTTTTCTATTCCTGTAACTCCCCGGTACTCCGAAAATACCCGAATCACTCGGAACCTTTCCGATGTCCGAATATAGTCGTCCAATATATCGATTTTTACGTCTCGACCATTTCGAGACTCCTCGTCATGTCCCCGATCTCATCCGGGACTCCGAACTCCTTCGGTACATCAAAACTCATAAACTCATAACACCGATCGTCATCAAACGTTAAGCGTGCGGACCCTACGGGTTCGAGAACTATGTAGACATGACCGAGACACATCTCCGGTCAATAACCAATAGCGGAACCTGGATGCTCATATTGGCTCCTACATATTCTACGAAGATCTTTATCGGTCAAACCGCATAACAACATACGTTGTTCCCTTTGTCATCGGTATGTTACTTGCCCGAGATTCGATCGTCGGTATCTCAATACCTAGTTCAATCTCGTTACCGGCAAGTCTCTTTACTCGTTCCGTAATACATCATCCTGCAACTAACTCATTAGCTGCAATGCTTGCAAGGCTTATAGTGATATGCATTACCGAGTGGGCCCAGAGATACCTCTCCGACAATCGGAGTGACAAATCCTAATCTTGAAATACGCCAACCCAACAAGTACCTTCGGAGACACCTGTAGAGTACCTTTATAATCACCCAGTTACGTTGTGACGTTTGGTAGCACACAAAGTGTTCCTCCGGTATTCGGGAGTTGCATAATCTCATAGTCATAGGAACATGTATAAGTCATGAAGAAAGCAATAGCAGTAAAACTTAAACGATCATAGTGCTAAGCTAACGGATGGGTCTTGTCCATCACATCATTCTCCTAATGATGTGATCCCGTTGATCAAATGACAACTCATGTCTATGGTTAGGAAACATAACCATCTTTGATCAATGAGCTAGTCTAGTAGAGGCATACTAGGGACACTCTGTTTTGTCTATGTATTCACACATGTACTAAGTTTCCGGTTAATACAATTCTAGCATGAATAATAAACATTTATCATGATATAAGGAAATATAAATAACAACTTTATTATTGCCTCTAGGGCATATTTCCTTCAGTCTCCCAATTGCACTAGAGTCAATAATCTAGCTCACATCACCATGTGATTTAATACTGATAGTTCACATCGTTATGTGAATAACACCCATAGTTCACATCACCATGTGACCAACACCCAAAGGGTTTACTAGAGTCAATAATCTAGTTCACATCGCTATGTGATTAATACCCAAGAGTAATAAGGTGTGATCATGTTTTGCTTGTGAGAGAAGTTTAGTCAACGGGTCTGTCACATTCAGATCCGTATGTATTTCGCAAATTTCCATGTCTACAATGCTCTGCATGGAGCTACTCTAGCTAATTGCTCCCACTTTCAATACGCATCCAGATTGATACTTAGAGTCATCTGGATTTAGTGTCAAAGCTTGCATCGGCGTAACCCTTTACGACGAACTCTTTATCACCTCCATAATCGAGAAACATTTCCTTAGTCATCCAATTACTAAGGATAATTTTGACCGATGTACAGTGATCTACTCCTGGATCACTATTGTACCTCCCTGTCAAACTCATGGCAAGGTACACAACGTGTTTTGTACACAGCATGGCATACTTTATAGAACCTATGGCTGAGGCATAGGGAATGACTTTCATTCTCTCTATATTTTTCTGCCGTGGTCTGGCTTTGAGTCTTACTCAACTTCACACCTTACAAGTCAGGCAAGAACTCCTTCTTTGACTGATCCATTTTGAACTACTTCAAAATCTTATCAAGGTATGTACTCATCAAAAGTCTTATCAAGCGTCTTGATCTATCTCTATAGATCTTGATGCCCAATATGTAAGCAGCTTCACCAAGGTCTTTCTTTGAAAAAAAAACTCCTTTCAAACACTCCTTTATGCTTTCCAGAAAATTCTACATCATTTCTGATCGACAATATGTCATTCACATATATTTATCAAAAAGGTTGTAGTGCTCCCACTCATTTCTTGTAAATACAGGCTTCACCACAAGTCTGTATAAATCTATATGCTTTTGATCAACTTATCAAAGCGTATATTCCAACTCCGAGATTCTTGCACCAGTCCATAGATGGATCGCTGGAGCTTGCACATTTTGTTAACACCTTTAGGATTGACAAAACCTTCTGGTTGCATCATATACAATTCTTCTTTAATAAATCCATTAAAGAATGCAGTTTTGTTATCCATTTGCCAGATTTCATAAATGCGGCAATTGCTAACATGATTCGGACAGACTTAAGCATCGCTACGGGTGAGAAAGTCTCATCGTAGTCAACTCTTTGAACTTGTCGAAAACCTTTCACAACAAGTCGAGCTTTGTAAACAGTAACATTACCGTCAGCGTCGGTCTTCCTCTTGAAGATCCATTTATTTTCGATGGCTTGCCGATCATCGGGCAAGTCAACCAAAGTCCACACTTTGTTCTCATACATGGATCCATCTCAGATTTCATGGCCTCAAGCCATTTTGCGGAATCTGGGCTCATCATCGCTTCCTCATAGTTCGCAGGTTCATCATGGTCTAGTAACATGACTTCCAGAACTGGGTTGCCGTACCACTCTGGTGCGGAACGTACTCTGGTTGATCTACGACGTTCAGCAGAAACTTGATCTGAAGTTTCATGATCATCATCATTAGCTTCCTCACTAATTGGTGTAGGAATCACTGGAACTAGTTTCCGTGATGTTCCACTTTCCAATTCGGGAGAAGGTACAATTACCTCATCAAGTTCTACTTTCCTCCCACTCACTTCTTTCGAGAGAAACTCCTTCTCTAGAAAGGATCCACTCTTAGCAACAAAGACCTTGCCTTAGGATCTGTGATAGAAGGTGTACCCAACAGTTTCTTTTTGGGTATCCTATGAAGATTTACTTCTCCGATTTGGGTTCGAGCTTATCATGTTGAAACTTTTTCACATAAGCATCGCAGTGCCAAACTTAAAGAAATGACAGCTTAGGTTTCTCGTCAAACCACAGTTCATACGGTGTCATCTCCACGGATTTAGATGGTGCCCTATTTAACGTGAATGTAGCTGTCTCTAATGCATAACCCGAAAAGTGATAGTAGTAGATCGGTAAGAGACATCATCGATCGCACCATATCTAATAAAGTACGGTTATGATGTTCGGACACACCATTACACTATGGTGTTCCAGATGGCGTGAGTAGTGAAACTATTTCACATTGTTTTTACTGAAGGCCAAACTCGCTAACGCAAATATTTTACCTCTACGATCGTATCGTAGAAACTCTTATTTTCTTATTACGATGATTCTCCACTTCACCCTGAAATTCTTTGAACTTTTCAAATGTTTCAGACTTGTGCTTCATTAAGTAGATATACCCATATCTGCTCAAATCATCAGTGAAGGTCAGAAAATAACGATACCCGCCGCGAGCTTCAACACTCATTGGTCCACATACATCTGTATGTATGATCTCCAACAAATCTGTTGCTCGCTCCACAGTTCCAGAGAACGGAATTTTAGTCATTTTGCCCATGAGGCATGGTTCGCAAGCACCAAGTGATTCATAATCAAGTGATTCCAAAAGTCCATCACTATGGAGTTTCTTCATGCGCTTTACACCAATATGACCTAAACGGCAGTGCCACAAATAAGTTGCACTATCATTATTAACCTTGCATCTTTTGGCTTCAATATTATGAATATGTGTATCACCACGATCGAGATCCAACAAACCATTTTCATTGGGTGTATGACCATAGAAGGTTTTATTCATGTAAAGAGAACAACAATTATTCTATAACTTACATGAATAACCGTATTGCAATAAACATGATCAAATCATATTCATGCTCAACACAAACACCAAATAACACTTTATTTAGGTTCAACACTAATCCCGAAAGTATAGGGAGTGTGCGATGATGATCATATCAATCTTGGAACTACTTCCAATACACATCGTCACTTCTTCCTTTAACTAGTTTCTGTTCATTATGCAACTCCCATTTTGAGTTACTACTCTTTAGCAAGTGAACCAATATCAAATACCGAGGGGTTGCTATGAACACTAGTAAAATACACATCAATAATCTGTATATCAAATATACCTTTGTTCACTTTGCCATCCTTCTTATCCGCCAAATATCTAGGGCAGTTCCCCTTCTAGTGACCATTTCCTTTGCAGTAGAAGCACTTAGTTTCAGGCTTGAGTTTAGCTTTGGGTTTCTTCGCAGGAGTGACAACTTGCTTGTCATTCTTCTTGAAGTTCCCCTTCTATCCCTTTGCCCTTTACTTTAAACAAGTGGTCTGGTTAACCATCAACATTTGATGCTCTTTCTTGATTTCTACCTTCGCCGATTTCAGCATCGTGAAGAGCTCGGGAATTACTTTCGTCATCCCTTGCATATTATAGTTCATCACGAAGTTCTACTAACTTGGTGATAGTGTCTAGAGAACTTTGTCAATTACTATCTTATCTGGAAGATTAACTCCCACTTGATTCAAGCAATTGTACTACCCAGACAATCTGAGCACATGCTCACTGGTTGAGCTATTCTCCTCCATCTTGTAGGCAAAGTACTGTCAGAGGTCTTATACCTCTCGACACAGGCATGAGTATGAAATACTAATTTCAACTCTTGGAACATCTCATATGCTCCGTGGCGTTTCAAAACGTTTTTGAAGTCCCGGTTATAAGCCGTAAAGCATGGTGCACTAAACTATCAAGTAGTCATCATATCGAGCTTTTGTCAAAACGTTCATAACGTCTACATCTGCTCCTGCAATAGGTCTGTCACCTAGCGGTGCATCAAGGACATAATTCTTCTGTGCAGCAATGAGGATAATCCTCAGATCACGGAACAATTCCGCATCATTGCTACTAACATCTTTCAACTTGGTTTTCTCTAGGAACATATAAAAAATAAACGTGGAGCAACATCGCGAGCTATTGATCTACAACATAGATATGCTAATACTACCAGGACTAAGTTCATGATAAATTAAAGTTCAATTAATCATATTACTTAAGAACTCCCACTTAGATAGACATCCCTCCGGTCATCTAAATGATCGCGTGATCCAAATCAACTAAACCATGTCCGATCATCACGTGAGATGGAGTAGTTTCAATGGTGAACATCTTATGTTGATCATATCTACTATATGATTCACGCTCGACCTTTCGGTCTCCAGTGTTCCGAGGCCATATCTGCATATGCTAGGCTCGTCAAGTTTAACCCGAGTATTCTGCGTGTGCAAAACTGGCTTACACCCATTGTATTTGAACGTAGAGCTTATCACACCCGATCATCACGTGGTGTCTCGGCACGACGAACTTTCGCAACGGTGCATACTCAGGGAGAACACTTATACCTTGAAATTTAGTAAGGGATCATCTTATAATGGTACCGTCGTTCTAAGCAAAATAAGAAGCATAATAAGATAAACATCACATGCAATCAAAATATGTGACATGATATGGCCATCATCATCTTGTGCTTTTGATCTCCATCTCCAAAGCACCGTCATGATCACCTTCATCACCGGCGCGACACCTTGATCTCCATCATAGCATCGTTGTCGTTTCACCAACTATTGCTTCTACGACTATCGCTACCACTTAGTAATAAAGTAAAGCAATTACATGGCGATTGCATTTCATACAATAAAGCGACAACCATATGGCTCCTGCCAGTTGCCGATAACATTACAAAACATGATCATCTCATACAAAACCGTATAACTCATCATGTCCTGACCATATCACATCACAACATGCCCTGCAAAAACAAGTTAGACGTCCTCTACTTTGTTGTTGCAAGTTTTACGTGGCTGCTACGGGCTTAGCAAGAACCGATCTTACCTACGCATACAAAACCACAATGATGTTTCGTCAAGTATGTGCTGTTTTAACCTTCACAAGGACCGGGCGTAGCCACACTTGATTCAGCTAAAGTGAGAGAGACAGACACCCGCCAGTCACCTTTAAGCAACGAGTGCTCGTAACGGTGAAACCAGTCTCGCGTAAGCGTACGCGTAATGTCGGTCCGGGCCGCTTCATCTCACAATACCGCCGAAGCAAAGTATGACATGCTGGTAAGCAGTATGACTAGTATCGCCCACAACTCATTGTGTTCTACTCGTGCATATCATCTACGCATAGACCTGGCTCATGATGCCACTGTTGGGGAACGTAGTATTTTAAAATTTTCCTACGATCACGCAAGATCTATCTACCAGATGCATAGCAACGAGAGGGAAGAGTGTGTCTACGTACCCTCGTAGACCGGAAGCGGAAGCGTCAAGTGACACGGTTGATGTAGTCGAACTTCTTCGCGATTCAACCGATCAAGCACCGAACGTACGGCACCTCCGCGTTCAGCACACGTTCAGCTTGATGACGTCCCACGAGCTCTTGATCCAGTTGAGCTTCACGGGAGAGTTTCGTCAGCACGACGGCGTGGTGATGGATATGATGTATTCACCGGCGCAGGGCTTCGCCTAAGCACCGCGATGGTATGACCGAGGTGTGTTTCTGTGGAGGGGGGCACCGCACACGGCTGGAACAATTCAACTTGTGTGTCCTAGGGTGCCCCCCTGCCCCCGTATATAAAGGAGCAAGGGAGAGGCCGGCCCTAGAGGGGGCGCGCCAAGTGTGGGGAGTCCTACTAGGACTCCCAAGTCCTAGTAGGATTCCCCTTTCCTTTCCGGTGTAGGAGAGAAGGAAAGAGGGGGAGAGGAAGAAGGAAAAGGGGGCTGCACCCCTTGTCCAATTCGGACCAGAAGGGGGGTACGCGCCTCTTTCCTTTTGGCCTCTCTTTTCTATTCCCGTAACTCCCCGGTACTCCGAAAATACCCGAATCACTCGGAACCTTTCCGATGTCCGAATATAGTTGTCCAATATATCGATTTTTACGTCTCGACCACTTCGAGACTCCTCGTCATGTCCCCGATCTCATCCGGGACTCCGAACTCCTTCGGTACATCAAAACTCATAAACTCATAATACCGATCGTCATCAAACGTTAAGCGTGCGGACCCTACGGGTTCGAGAACTATGTAGACATGACCGAGACACATCTCCGGTCAATAACCAATAGCGGAACCTGGATGCTCATATTGGCTCCTACATATTCTACGAAGATCTTTATCGGTCAAACCGCATAACAATATACGTTGTTCCCTTTGTCATCGGTATGTTACTTGCCCGAGATTCGATCGTCGGTATCTCAATACCTAGTTCAATCTCGTTACCGGCAAGTCTCTTTACTCGTTCCGTAATACATCATCCTGCAACTAACTCATTAGCTGCAATGCTTGCAAGGCTTATAGTGATGTGCATTACCGAGTGGGCCCAGAGATACCTCTCCGACAATCGGAGTGACAAATCCTAATCTTGAAATACGCCAACCCAACAAGTACCTTCGGAGACACATGTAGAGTACCTTTATAATCACCCAGTTACGTTGTGACGTTTGGTAGCACACAAAGTGTTCCTCCGGTATTCGGGAGTTGCATAATCTCATAGTCATAGGAACATGTATAAGTCATGAAGAAAGCAATAGCAGTAAAACTTAAACGATCATAGTGCTAAGCTAACGGATGGGTCTTGTCCATCACATCATTCTCCTAATGATGTGATCCCGTTGATCAAATGACAACTCATGTCTATGGTTAGGAAACATAACCATCTTTGATCAATGAGCTAGTCTAGTAGAGGCATACTAGGGACACTCTGTTTTGTCTATGTATTCACACATGTACTAAGTTTCCGGTTAATACAATTCTAGCATGAATAATAAACATTTATCATGATATAAGGAAATATAAATAACAACTTTATTATTGCCTCTAGGGCATATTTCCTTCAACTCTCCGTGTCGCGCAAGCGTGAGGGGTCCCCGCTGTAGGGTTTGCAATATGTTCATGATTTGCTTATGGCAGGTTGCTAGAGAGACATAAGCTTAAACCCGAGTAAGTAGGTTGTTTGAGTATGGGAGTAAAGAGGACTTGATGCCTTATAATGCTATGGTTGGGTTTTACCTTAATGATCTTTAGTAGTTACAGATGTTTGCTAGAGTTCCAATCAGAAGTGCATATGATCCAAGAAGAGAAAGTATGTTAGCTTATGCCTCTCCCTCATATAAAATTGCAATAATGATTACCGGTTTAGTTATCGACTGCCTAGGGACAAATAACTTTCTTATGACAAAAAGCTCTCTACTAAAACTAATCTAGTTGTGTCTTTATCTAAACATGCCCTAGTTCATATTTTCATGCTCTTTATTATCTTGCAAACCTATACCGTTACACCTACAAAGTACTTTTAGTTTCATACTTGTTCTAGGTAAAGCGAACGTCAAGCGTGCGTAGAGTTGTATCGGTGGTCGATAGAATTTGAGGGAATATTTGTTCTACCTATAGCTCCTCGTTGGGTTTGACACTCTTACTTATCGAAAGAGGCTACACTTGATCCCCTATACTTGTGGGTTATCAAGAGCACCTTGATGGGTGAACATGATAGACCATCTGCCTTCGACTCCTTGAGGTTGGAATAGTCATTAGGATCATATTCTGAACAAGAATCTGCAGGTGGGGAGCGTATGAGTTTCATTGCATCCAGAATGGAACTCAATGCCTTGGTGCCAAGTTTGTTAGTCATTGAACTGTCGTGTAATATTCTTCTGATGCGCGGATTCTCATATTCATTGTGATTACGTACAATATCTGAGAGGCATGAAAACATAAATAGTAGTGAGATTATCTTTGTAATGCAGAGGATATTCTAATATAATAGGGGCTCCCTGTAAACTCTTGTGTGCTATCACTGGATTCTGATGGGAGAACCCTGTGTGTTGTAATATGGTGAGTGTATTAATATACTGTACCATATGATTCAAAGGCGACACAGCTCCCCACATTTCCTTGCTAATCTTACAGGATTCAAGTGGGCAGGCCACTACAATTCCCGTTCCTATGTTTACAAAATCCTAAGAATCAAAGAGGCCCAAAGAGTTGAAAGTGTCCATCCCAACCGACCGAATAGACCTGTACACTACAAATGTCCCTGCTCCTCTTCACAACAAGGAACATATTGTACTATACTATTATACTCCCTCTGTTACAAAATATAAGTCTTTGTAGAGATTTCCACTATGAATCACATACAGATGTATAGAGATACATTTTAGAGTGTAGATTCACTCATTTTGCTCCATATGTAGTTGATACGTCTCCAACGTATCTATAATTTTTGATTGTTCCATGCTATTATATTATCTGTTTTGGATGTTTTATATGCATTAATATGCTATTTTATATTATTTTTGGGATTAACCTATTAACCTAGAGCCTAGTGCCAGTTTATGTTTTTTCCTTGTTTTTGAGTTTCGCGAAAAAGGAATACCAAGCGGAGTCCAAACGGAATGAAACCTTCCTGATGATTTTTCTTGGACCAGAAGACACCCAGTAGACTTAGAGATCAAGTCGGAGGAGCCGCGAGGCGGCCACAAGGGGGAGGGTGCACCCCCACCCTTGTGGGGCCCTCGCAGCTCCCCTAGCCGACCTCCTTCGCCTATATATTATCAAATATTCCCGAAACCCTAGAGGGGGCATCGAAACCACTTTTCCACCACTGCAACCTTCTGTACCTTTGAGATCCCATCTGGAGGCCTTTTTTGGTACTCTGCTGGAAGGGGATTCGACCACGAAGGGCTTCTACATCAACACCATTGCCCTTCCGATGAAGCGTGAGTAGTTTACCACAGACCAAGGGGCCATAGATAGTAGCTAGATGGCTTCTTCTCTCTCTTTGATTCTCAATACCATGTTCTCCGCGATGTTCCTGGAGATCTATCTGATGTAACCTTCTTTTGCGGAGTGTTTGTCGAGATCCGATGAATTGTGGATTTATGATCAGATTATCTATGAATATTATTTGAATCTTCTCTGAATTCATATATGCATGATTTGGTATCTTAGTAATTCTCTTCGAACTATCGGTTTGGTTTGGCCAACTAGATTGGTTTTTCTTGCAAAGGGAGAAGTGCTTTGCTTTGGGTTCAACCTTGCGGTGTCCTCACCCAGTGACAGAAGGTGCAGCAAGGCATGTGTATTGTTGCCATAGAGGATAACAAGATGGGGTTTTCATCATATTGCTTGAGTTAATTCCGCTACATCATGTCATCTTACTTGTTCTCCATGAACTTAATACTCTAGATGCAGAATTGTTTCGATCGATGTGTGGAGTAATAGTAGTAGATGTAGAATCGTTTTGGTCTACTTGACACGTATGTGATGCCTATATTGTATAATCATTGCCTTAGATATTGTCATAACTTTGCGCCTTTCTATCAATTGCTCGACACTAATTTGTTCACCCACCGTATTATTTGCCTTCAAGAAAGAAGCCTCTAGTGAAACCTATGACCCCCGGTGAAGGAAATATGCCCTAGAGGCAATAATAAAGTTGTTATTTGTATTTCCTTATATCATGATAAATGTTTATTATTTGTGCTAGAATTGTACTAACCGAAAAACTTAGTACATGTGTGAATACATGGACAAAACAGAGTGTCCCTAGTATGCCTCTACTAGACTAGCTCATTGATCAAAGATGGTTATGTTTCCTAGCCATAGGCATGAGTTGTCATCTGATCAACGGGATCACATCATTAGGAGAATGATGTGATGGACAAGACCCATCCGTTAGCTTAGCAACTTGATCGTTTAGTTTTACTACTATTGCTTTCTTCATGACTTATACATGTTCCTACGACTATGAGATTATGCAACTCCCGAATACCGGAGGAACACCTTGTGTGCTATCAAACATCACAACGTAACTGGGTGATTATAAATATGCTCTACAGGTGTCTCCGAAGGTGTTTGTGGTGTTGGCATAGATCGAGAATAGGATTTGTCACTCCGAGTGTCGGAGAGGTATCTCTGGGCCCTCTCGGTAATACACATCATAATAAACCTTGCAAGCAAATGAATAATGAGTTAGTCATGAGATGATGTATTACGGAATGAGTAAAGGGACTTGCCGGTGACGAGATTGAACTAGGTATGATGATACCGATGATCGAATCTCGGGTAAGTAACATACCGATGACAAAGGGAAAAAACGTATGTTGTTATGCGGTTTGACCGATACAGATCTTCATAGAATATGTAGGAACCAATATGAGCATCCAGGTTCCACTATTGGTTATTGACCGGCGATGAGTCTCGGTCACGTCTACATAGTTCTCAAACCCGTAGGGTCCGCATGCTTAACGTTCGAGGACAATCGGTATTATGAGTTTATGTGTTTTGATGTACCGAAGGTAGTTCAGAGTCCCGGATGTGATCACGGACATGACGAGGAGTCTCGAAATGGTCGAGACATAAAGATTGATATATTGGATGGCTATATTCGGACATCGGAAGTGTTCCGGGTGATTTCGGAGAAAACCGGAGTGCCGAGGGTTACGGGAACCCCCCGGGGAGAAGTAATGGGCCACATGGGCCTTAGTGGAGAGAGAGAGAGAGAGGGCCAACCAGGGCAGGCCGCGCGCCCCTCCCCCTTTGGTCCGGATTGGACTAGGGAAGGGGGGCGGCGCCCCCCTTTCCTTCTCCCTCCCCTCCTTCCTTTCTTCCCCCTAGTAGGAGTAGGAAAGGACAGTCCTACTCCTACTAGGAGGAGGACTCCTCCTCTCCCCGCGCGCGCCACAAGGGCTGGCCGGCCTCCCCTTGCTCCTTTATTTACGGGGGTAGGGGGCACCCTAGGACACACAAGTTAACACCAGTTTTAGCCGTGTGCGGTGCGCCCCTGCACAGATATACACCTCGGCCATATCGTTGCAGCGCTTAGGCGAAGCCGTGTGTCGGTAGCTTCATCAGCACCGTCACCACGCCAACGTGCTGACGAAACTCTCCTGTGACACTCAACTGGATCAAGAGCTCGTGGGACGTCATTGAGCTGAACGTGTGCTGAACGCGGAGGTGCCATACATTCGGTGCTTGGATCGATTGGATCGCGAAGACGTTCGACTACATCAACCGCGTCACTAGACGCTTCTGCTTTCGGTCTACGAGGATACGTAGACACACTCTTCCCACTCTTAGCTATGCTTCTAGTAGATAGATCTTGCGTGATCGTAGGATTTTTTTTTGAAATGCTACGTTTCCAACAGTGGCATCATGAGCCAGGTCTATGCGTAGATGATATGCACGAGTAGAACACAATGAGTTGTGGGCGATAATAGTCATAGTTCTTACCAGCATGTCATACTTTGATTCGTCGGTATTGTGAGATGAAGTGGCCCGAACCGACATTACGCGTACGCTTACGCGAGACTGGTTTAACCGTTACGAGCACTCGTTGCTTAAAGGTGATTGGCGGGTGTCTGTCTCTCTCACTTTAGTTGAATCCAGTGCGCTACGCCCGGTCCTTGTGAAGGTTACAACAACACACTTGACGAAAAATCGTTGTGGTTTTGTATGCGTAGGCAAGAACGGTTCTTGCTAAGCCCCTAGCAGCCACGTAAAACTTGCAACAACAAAGTAGAGGACGTCTAACTTGTTTTTGGAGGGCAGGTTGTGATGTGATATGGTCAAGATGTGATGAGTTATACGTTATTGTATGAGATGATCATGTTTCGTAAAGTTATCGGCAACCGGCAGGAGCCTTATGGTTGTCTCTTTATTGTATGAATTGCGAAGGCCATGTAATTGCTTTACTTTATCACTATGAGTTAGCGATAGTACTAGTAGCAATAGTTGGCAAGACGACCACGACGCTATGATGAAGATCATGGTGTCTACCCGGTGACGATGGAGATCATGACGATGCTTTGGAGATGGAGATCAAAAGCACAAGATGATGATGGCCATATCATGTCACATATTTTGATTGCATGTGATGTTTATCTTATTATGCTTCTTATTTTGCTTAGTACAACGGTAGCATTATAAGATGATCCCTTACAAAATTTCAAGGTACAAGTGTTCTCCCTGAGTATGCACCGTTGCGAAAGTTCGTCGTGCCGAGACACCAGGTGATGATCGGGTATGATAAGCTCTACATTCAAATACAACGGGTGTAAGACAGTTTTGCACATGCAGAATACTCGGGTTAAACTTGGAGACCCTAGCATGTACAGACATGGCCTCGGAACACTCGAGACCGAAAGTTCGAGCGTGAATCATATAGTAGATATGATCAACATAAGATGTTCACCATTGAAAACTACTCCATCTCACGTGATGATCGGACATGGTTTAGTTGATTTGGATCACGTGATCATTTAGATGACTAGAGGGATGTCTATCTAAGTGGGAGTTCTTTAGTAATATGATTAATTTAACTTTAATTTATCATGAACTTGGTCTTGATAGTTTTTGCATATCTATGTTGTTGTAGATCAATGGCCCATGCTACCGTTCCCTTGAATTTTAATGCGTTCCTAGAGACAGCTAAGTTGAAAGATGATGGTAGCAACTACACACAGTGGTTCCGTAACTTGAGGATTATCCGCATTGCTGCACAGAAGAATTATGTCCTTGAAGCATCGCTAGGTGACAAGCCCCCTCCCGCTAATGTGACGCTTTGAACGTTTGGCAGACGCGGTCTGATGACTACTCGATAGTTCAGTGTGCCATGATTTACGGCTTATAATCGGGACTTCAAAGACGTTTTGAACGTCATGAAGCATATGAGATATTCCAAGAGTTGAAGTATATTTCAAGCAAATGCCCGAATTGAGAGATATGAAGTCTCCAATAAGTTCTATAGCTGCAAGATGGAGGAGAACAGTTCTATCAGTGAGCACTTGCTCAGAATGTCTGGGTACTACAATCATATGACTCAACTTGGTTGCAATGTTGACGAAGATAGTGTTATTGATAGAGTTCTTCAATCACTGCCACCAAGCTATAAAGGCTTCGTGATGAACTATAACATGCAAGGGATACAGAAGACAATTCCCGAGCTCTTCGCTATGCTCAAAGTTGCGGAGGCAGAAATCGACAAGGAGCATCAAGTGTTGATGGTTAACAAGACCACTAGTTTCAAGAAAAAGGGCAAGGGAAAGAAGGGGAACTTCAAGAAGAATAGCAAGACAGTTGCTACTCCCGTGAACAAACCCAAGTCTGGAGCCAAGCCTGAAAGTGAGTGCTTCTACTGCAAAGGGACTGGACACTGGAAGCGGAACTGCCCCAAGTATTTGGCGGATAAGAAGGATGGCAAAGTGAACAAAGGTATATTTGATATACATGTTATTGATGTGTACCTTACTAATGCTCGTAGTAGCACCTGGGTATTTGATACTGGTTCGGTTGTTAATATTTGTAACTCGAAACAGGGGCTACTGATTAAACGAAGATTAGCTAAGGACGAGGTGATGATGCGCGTGGGAAATGGTTCCAAAGTCGATGTGATCGCCGTCGGCACGCTACTCCTACATCTACCTTCGGGATTAGTTTTAGACATGAATAATTGTTATTTGGTGCGAGCGTTGAGCATGAACATTATATCTGGATCTTGTTTGTTGCGTGACGGTTATTCATTTAAATCAGAGAATAATGGTTGTTCTATTTATATGAGTAATATATTTTATGGTCATGCACCCTTGAAGAGTGGTCTATTCTTGTTAGATCTCGATCGTAGTGATACACATATTCGTAATATTGAAACCAAAAGATGCAAGGTTGATAATGATAGTGCAACTTATTTGTGGCACTGTCGTTTAGGTAATATTGGTGTAAAGCGCATGAAGAAGCTCCATACTGATGGACTTTTGGAATCACTTGATTATGAATCACTTGGTGCTTGCGAACCATGCCTCATGGGCAAGATGACTAAAACTCCGTTCTCTGGAACAATGGAGCGAGCAACAGATTTATTGGAAATCATACATACTAATGTATGTGGACTGATGAGTGTTGAGGCTCACGGCGGGTATCGTTATTTTCTGACCTTCACTGATGATTTGAGCAGATATGGGTATATCTACTTGATGAAACACAAGTGTGAAACATTTGAAAAGTTCAAAGAATTTCAGAGTGAAGTAGAGAATCATCGTAACAAGAAAATAAAGTTTCTACGATCTGATCTTGGAGGCGAATATTTGAGTTACGAGTTTGGTCTTCATTTAAAACAATGTGGAATAGTTTCACAACTCACGCCACCCGGAACACCACAGCGTAATGGTGTGTCCGAACGTCGTAACCATACTTTATTAGATATGATGCGATCTATGACGTCTCTTACCAATTCACCACTATCGTTTTGGGGATATGCTTTAGAGACAGCTGCATTCATGTTAAATAGGGCATTATCCAAATCCGTTGAGACGACGCCTTATGAACTGTGGTTTGGCAAGAAACCAAAGTTGTCGTTTCTTAAAGTTTGGGGCTACGATGCTTATGTGAAAAAGCTTCAACCTGATAAGCTCGAACCCAAGTTGGAGAAATGTGTCTTCATAGGATACCCAAAGGAAACTGTTGGGTACACCTTCCATCACAGATCCGAAGGCAAGATATTCGTTGCTAAGAATGGATCCTTTCTAGAGAAGGAGTTTCTCTTGAAATAAGTGAGTGGGAGGAAAGTGGAACTTGGTGAGGTAATTGTACCTTCTCCCGAATTGGAAAGTAGTACATCACAGAAACTAGTTCCAGTGATTCCTACACCAATTGGCGAGGAAGCTAATGATGATGATCATGAAACTTTGGATCAAGTTACTACTGAACCTCGTAGGTCAACCAGAGTACGTTCCACGCGAGAGTGGTACGGTAACCCAGTTCTGGAAGTCATGTTAGTAGACCATGATGAACCTACGAACTATGAGGAAGTGATGATGAGCCCATATTCCGCAAAATGGCTTGAGGCCATGAAATCTGAGATGGGATCCATGTATGAGAACAAAGTGTGGACTTTGGTTGACTTGCCCGATGATCGGCAAGCCATTGAAAATAAATGGATTTTCAAGAGGAAGACAGACGCTCATGGTAATGTTACTGTGTACAAAGCTCGACTTGTTCCGAAAGGTTTTCGACGAGTTCAAGGAGTTGACTACGATGAGACTTTCTCACCCGTAGTGATGCTTAAATCTGTCCGAATCATGTTAGCGATTGCCGCATTTTATGATTATGAAATCTGGCAAATGGATGTCAAAAATGCATTCCTTAATGGATACCTCAAAGAGGAGTTGTATATCATGCAACCAGAAGGTTTTGTCGATCCTAAAGGTGCTAACAAAGTGTGCAAGCTCCAGCGATCCATCTATGGACTGGTGCAAGCATCTCGGAGTTGGGATATACGCTTTGATGAGGTGATCAAAGCATATGGTTTTATACAGACTTTTGGAGAAGCCTGTATTTACAAGAAAGTGAGTAGGAGCTTTGTAGCATTTCTGATATTATATGTAGATGCCATATTGTTGATTGGAAATGATATAGAATTTCTGGATGGCATAAAAGGATACTTGAATAAGAGTTTTTCAATGAAAGACCTCGGTGAAGCTGCTTATATATTAGGCATCAAGATCTATGGAGATAGATCAAGATGCTTAATTGGACTTTCACAAAGCACATACCTTGATAAAGTTTCGAAGAAGTTCAAAATGGGCAATCAAAGAAAGGGTTCTTGCCTGTGTTACAAGGTGTGGAGTTGAGTAAGACTCGATGCCCGACCACTGCAGAAGATAGAGAGAAAATGAAAGTCATTCCCCATGCCTCAGCCACAGGATCTATCATGTATGCAATGCTGTGTACCAGACCTGATGTGTGCCTTGCTATAAGTTTAGCAGGGAGGTACCAAAGTAATCCAGGAGTGGATCACCGGACAACGGTCAAGAACATCCTAAAGTACCTGAAAAGGACAAAGGATATGTTCCTCATTTATGGAGGTGACAAAGAGCTCATCGTAAACGGTTACGTCGATTCTAGCTTTGACACTGATCTGGATGACTCTAAGTCACAAATCAGAATGTATTTTTATTGAACGGTGGATCTGTCAGTTGGTGCAGTTCCAAGCAGAGCGTCGTGGCGGGATCTACGTTTGAAGCGGAGTACATAGCTGCTTCAGAAGCAGCAAATGAAGGAGTCTGGATGAAGGAGTTCATATCCGATCTAGGTGTAATACCTAGTGCATCGGGTCCTATGAAAATCTTTTGTGACAACACTGGAGCAATAGCCTTGGCGAAGGAATCCAGGTTTCACAAGAGAACCAAGCACATCAAGAGACGCTTCAATTCCATCCGCGATCATGTCAAGGAGGGAGACATAGAAATTTGCAAGATACATACGGATCTGAATGTCGTAGACCCGTTGACTAAGCCTCTTCCACGAGCAAAACATGATCAGCACCAAGACTCCATGGGTGTTAGAATCATTACTATGTAATCTAGATTATTGACTCTATTTCAAGTGGGAGACTGAAGGAAATATGCCCTAGAGGCAACAATAAAGTTGTTATTTGAATTTCCTTATATCATGATAAATGTTTATTATTCATGCTAGAATTGTATTAACCGGAAACTTAGTACATGTGTGAATACATAGACAAAACAGAGTGTCCCTAGTATGCCTCTACTAGACTAGCACATTGATCAAAGATGGTTATGTTTCCTATCCATAGACATGAGTTGTCATTTGATCAACGGGATCACATCATTAGGAGAATGATGTGATGGACAAGACCCATCTGTTAGCTTAGCAACTTGATCGTTTAGTTTTACTGCTATTGCTTTCTTCATGACTTATACATGTTCCTACGACAATGAGATTATGCAACTCTTGAATACCGGAGGAACACCTTGTGTGCTATAAAACGTCACAACGTAACTGGGTGATTATAAAGATGCTCTACAGGTGTCTCCGAAGGTGTTTGTGGTGTTGGCATAGATCGAGAATAGGATTTGTCACTCCGAGTGTCGGAGAGGTTTATCTGGGCCCTCTTGGTAATACACATCATAATAAGCCTTGCAAGCAAATGACTAATGAGTTAGTCACGAGATGATGTATTACAGAACGAGTAAAGAGACTTGCCGGTAACGAGATTGAACTAGGTATGATGATACCGACGATCAAATCTCGGGCAAGTAACATACAGATGACAAAGGGAACAACGTATGTTGTTATGCGGTTTGACCGATAAAGATCTTCGTAGAATATGTAGGAACCAATATGAGCATCCAGGTTCCGCTATTGGTTTTCAACCGGAGATGAGTCTCGGTTATGTCTACATAGTTCTCGAACCCGTAGGGTCCGCACGCTTAACATTCGATGGCGATTGATATTATGAGTTTATGTGTTTGATATTCCTAAGGTAGTTCGGAGTCCCGGATGTGATGACGGACATGACGAGGAGTCTCAAAATGGTCGAGACATAAAGATTGATATATTGGACGGCTATATTCGGACACCGGAAGTGTTCCGGGTGATTTCGGAGAAAACCAGAGTGCAGGAGGGTTACCGGACCCCCCCCCCCCGAGAGAACTAATGGGCCTTAGTGGAGAGAGAGAGAGAGGGACAGCCAAGGCAGGCCGCACGCCCCCTCCCCCTCTGGTCCAAATTGGACTAGGGAAGGGGGGCGGCGCCCCCCTTTCCTTCTCCCTCTCCTCCTTCCTTTCCCCCTCCTAGTAGGAGTAGGTAAGGGGAGTCCTACTCCTACTAGGAGGAGGACTCCTCCTCTCCCCGCACGCGCCACAAAGGTCGGCCGGCCTCCCCCTTGCTCCTTTATATACGGGGCAGGGGGCACCCTAAGACACACAAGTTAACATCAGTTTTAGCCGTGTGCGGTGACTCCCTCCACAGATACACACCTCGGTCATACCATTGCAGTGCTTAGGCGAAGCCCTGTGTCGGTAGCTTCATCATCATCGTCACCACGCCGTCGTGCTGAAGAAACTCTCCCGTGACGCTCAATTGGATCAAGAGCTCGTGGGACGTCATCGAGCTGAACGTGTGCTGAACGCGGAGGTGCCGTACGTTCGGTGCTTGGATCGGTTGGATCACGAAGACGTCCGACTACATCAACCACGTCACTAGACGCTTCCGCTTTCGGTCTACGAGGGTATGTAGACACACTCTCCCCACTCGTTGCTATGCTTCTAGTAGATAGATCTTGCGTAATCGTTGGATTTTTTTTGAAATACTACGTTCCCAACACCCGAGTCTATATTCCATCTTATTACTTTCCGATCAACTATTTTGCAATCTTTTACTTTCCAAGCTTTAAACCCAAAACCCGGTAATGTTTTACCTTTTTGTTTATCTATCTCTATCAGATCTCACTTTTGCAAGTAACCGTGAAGGGATTGAAAACCCCTTTATCGCGTTGGGTGCAGGTTGTTTGATTGTTTGTGTAGGTATTGGTGATTTGTGCATAGTCTCCTACTGGATTGATACCTTGGTTCTCAAACTGAGGGAAATACTTATCTCTACTTTGCTGCATCACCCTTTCCTCTTCAAGGAAAAAACCAACGCATGCTCAAGAAGTAGCAGTAGTCCATGGTGGAATCTATCCAAAGACTTGTATTTAGGAACAAAGAGAGAGAGAGAGAGAGAGAGAGAGAGAGAGAGAGAGTACTTATTAAAGAAGAACATAAGAGGAACATGCTAAAGAAGAGCAAGCAGATTTTGGATAATAAAATGTTTGTTGTGCAGTGCCCACACATGATGAACCAGAGCACATTAAGAATGCAACTCCCTGATGTCTCTCTATATGTGGCGCACGTGCTTTTCGAAAGTAAAGTGGGAACATCAGCTGAACAATTAAAGGTTATCTGTTTTAGTAATATTAGCATCAAATCATATTTGCATTTGAGCAACAAGTTTGGAATTATTAGTGGCATGTTGTTTAGCTTGATGGATTGAGGAGCAGTGCCAAGCAACTACGATGATGGTACTGAATATAAAGGAATGTTTGCATGCAAGTCGCGTGATTTTCATCATTTGGGTCAGTCGACCAGTTTAGGAGGAGTTTTTTCCTCCGGCGAGGCCCCACCACCGCCCCCACTTGAGCACCTTCCTTCCCTCCGGCGAACTCCGGCAAGCACTCAAAAATCGACTGACCCAAATTTGAAATTTAGTCTACTGTCATTTAGCTAGTGTGGAATAGAAAAGGGGAAAACCATAAGCATTGCGAGTATAGTGTTGATCATGCCATGGTGGATCTGAAGGTGCAAACTGAACAAAGGCAACTTCGTAACCAAGCAACTAACAAGTAAGATCCTAAGTGGTGGACAAGAAATCACAGTAAAGTAGTGGCGATCTATTTTCTTGCTGCGATAAATAAGTTCAGCAGATACGAAAGAGTACCGACTCTGGTGTGGCGCTGTGTATGCATCTGCTGAGAATTTGACGGTGATGCGGTAGCGATGGCTGTCGGCGACATGGACGCAGATGTAGGAGGGCAGACGGTGGTGGCGGGGGAAATATCCCGGCGCGATGGACGAGATGGTCGTAGGAGCGGCTCCGACAAGGTGGACGACGGCAGGGATGAAGCGAGAGGACGGGATGCAAGGATCCAGCTAGTCCGAAGCCGTGGATGAGAGAGGTTGATCTCTTGTAATGGACGACGGTGTCGGGGTATCAACTCTGGCATGTTGGAGGAGGACGACGGTGGATGGGGTGGCGGATGAAGGAGGCTGGGGTGGAGAAGGTGTTTTGGCGCCCACGGAGTACGAATGGGGAAATGGAGGGAGAGAGGTAGGGGGAACCATGTCTTTGGGACGCGCTTGTTTCAAATGCGGGGAAAGTTACCAACTTATCCCTCATTTAAAATTTCAGACTGTCACATCCCTAGTTAAGCACTTGCATTAGGGCTAGCTAGAGTGTGCATCATGTTTACTTATCAAAGAAACTTGAAATGGGAATGACAGAAACCCCAGCACCCCTCTTCTAACAACTAGGGTTTGATAAAATCTTTTCCAATGTACCCAAAATGCCCTTAAAAAATGTCCATCATTTCTGCCTTGGTCTTAAACCTCTGCCAAAAATGGTGCACAATTTTCTAGGACATCCAAGGTCTCTGGATTAAATCATATGGTATTTGCATTTGGGCATTTAAATGCTATAAAATATTTTAAATGCTCAAATAATCATAAACTATAATGTTCCATGCTGTTCATATTATATACAGTGGGCATGACAAGTTTCATGAGTTATAAAAATGTTCTGGCATTTTTAATAATTAAACAAAGTTGCAAAAGAAATGAAACAGAAAAGAAATAGGAAAAAGAAAGAGAGAGAAAGCACTTACCTTGGGCCCAGCACTGTTGCAGGCCGGCCCAGCCCACCAGCCCCGTTCTGTCGCCTTCCTCCTCGCGCCAGTCGGCAGCACTCGTGGCCACCGCGCGCCGGCACGCGCCCGGCCACCTCCACCCTGCCTGCCTGCCTCCCGACGGCCTGGACGTCTCCTGGCGTCGCCACGCAGTTGCCCCGACCCCTCTCGCACTTTCCCCTCGTCCCCGTCGCCTCCCCTGGCTCTCTCCCTCTCACCACCGAGCCGCTCGTCGCCGCCGCTCGCCGTTGCCGCACCTACACCCTCCCCCTCGTCCCGTGACCGTGTCCAAAAGGTTCGCCGCGACGCTCTCTACCTCCTCGCTGAGCCACGGATCGCCGGGAGCCCTGCAACGCCTTCACGCCGTCGTCCCCAACCTCGGATCGCCGGAGCACCTCGCCGTCTATTAAGAAGCTGCAGAGCGTCCCCGACCCCTCTGTCGAGCTCGCTAGCACCGCTGTGAGCTCCTACGCCGTATCCCTCCTTCCTCTGCGTCATTTGCGCCGTGTAGTTGCTGCTCCGTTGAACACCGAAACCCACCGCCGTCGTGCTTGCCGCCGACGATGCTCCGGTGACCATTTGGTCACCGGCACATGTCCATCTCGCCCGCCGCAGCACGTAGACGAGCTAGGTACCACGCACGCATCGCCTAGGCCACCGTAGCTGTGTCTCCACACACGCCCGAATGCCGGCGCCGCCGTCGAGCTCGTTGCCGTCGCCTCCGGCCACCACAGGTCCGGCGACCACCATCGTTCGACGCGCAACGACAAGGGCTCTCCAACGCGCCCAACCACGGCTCGAACCGAGCCCTGTGGACGTTTTCCGAAGCACGCCGCCGTGTCTGGCCTCGCCGGCGTCACTTCGCCGGCGAGTTTGACTCGTTTGACCGGGGGGTTGACCACCCTGGGTCGCTGACGCGTGGGCCACCCCTCCTCTAATTAGCTAGTTTAATTAAATAAATGTTAATTAAATTAGTTAGTTAGTTTAGTCACTGACCGTGGGCCCAGACCCCACTGACAGCTAATTAGTTCACTAATTAATTTTGTTAGTTAGCTATGACACTGACATGCCGGGCCCACATGTCATGTTTGACTTGGACTAGCTCCTGTTGACTGACTAACGTCAGCATGATGTCATGCTGATGCAGTAAAGTATTTTCTGGGATTTTTAGATTTAAAAATAATTCAGGAAATTCCAGAAAATACCCAAAACTTCAAAAAATCATATAAATTCAACAGTAGCTCAGATGGAAAAGATTTATATATGAAAAATGATCAGAAAAATCCAATCTTTCCAATGGCATTGGTTTCATGCATGTTTGAGCAAGTTAATCTTGCTGTATACTTTAAAACATGATAATGCACTTATTTAAATAATAGCTAAAGTGCCAATTTGAATCTTTGATTCAAATAAGCTCAAACCCTTCTGGTTGTAGTTGCATTAGCCCAACACACATGCATCTTGCCATGTCATGAGCATGCATCATATTGTTGCATTTGTTTGTTTAATGATTTTATCGCCGGTATTCTCTGTGTTAGGTCCTGCTCCCGAGGATACTGCTGCGTATCCAGTTGAAGAGCAGTACCCGACAACCACTTTGTCAGGCAAGCAATCATTGATCATTCCGATACAAACCCAATCTTCTCGCTCCTGCTCTCTTTTACTGCATTAAGGCAACAGCGTGTGAACTGCTACTTGCTGTGGTAGTTGAACCCTATTCCCTTGCATGACCTGTCATTGCCACAGTAAATAGTTGAAACCCACTAGCATGTGTAGGAGTTGATTGAGCCATGTGATGTGTGGTCCACCATGCTATTTGTTTATGTTGCCTGCTATGCTTAGAGTTGTGTCTGGTCTGGTTCATCTGGGTGATGGATCAGAGTGAAATGATCATACCGATAAAGAGAAGGAAGTGTGGAATACGCTTGGTAAAGGTATCGATGAAAGGCCATGTAGGAGTACATGGTGGGTTGTTTCATTGGAATCATCCGTAGGACCCGAGATCTGTATGTGTGGTTCAAGTTACAGCTACTACCACACATTGGGATCCTTAATTGACCCTCTCGGCTTATTAATTACCCTCGATCTCTGTCCAGGAGTTGCAACTAGTTTCTGGTGTTTATAGCTTACTGGAGGTCGTGCACAACGCTGACCCTCGGGGTGGGTTGTGATGCGACAGGTACGTGGCACGGTGTACCGGTTGCCCGTTTGGTGACTCGGGAACCCTATACACATCATTTGGGGCCGTGAGCGACACCCCGGCCGGATCTCCCCACGGATGGAACCCAAATAGGCGATAAACCTGGACGAGAGACTTGTGTAGTTAGTCAGGTCGTGGCCGACACCCACGCTGGGCTTCCGCTTGAAGGTTGCCGAGTACACGTCGAGTAAACGACGATAAGTGGTGGGAGCGTGTGTGAAGAGGTACACCCCTGCAGGGTTATCAATCTATTCGAATAGCCGTTGTTCGCGGTACGGACTACTTGGTTACTCTTACAGTTCATAGACAAGTTGATGGATACTACTAAAAGCCTCAAGATAAGTGTGAGTACCGTGGATGGCCCTTCCGTAGGATGACGGAAGAGGATCCTCGGTAGTGTATTGTTGTGGTGAGTAGAGGACTCATGTTCGTAATAACATCTTGCAATCTGTTGAGAGTTGTAGTATAGGTTAGCCAAGAGTCAAAGCTGGCTTTCTGCTATGAACTCCACTACCCCGTTTGATAATGTTGCATGTATGATAGGTTCTGTGGTAAGACTTGCTGAGTACCTTTGTACTCATGTTTGCTTAATAACTGTTGTAGAGGAGAACCCTGCCCCTGCTGATGGGTTCTACATAGACGTTGACGTCGACGAGTAGCTTGACACCCAGACGGAGATCTGGAGCTTGTGAAGGGCCTTGTAGATAGTCAGGCTACACCAAGCCTGTTTTATTTTCTAAGTTGTCTGTACTCAGACATGTAGCTTCCGCTTGTGCTTGTATGACTGTATGACTTGAGTGTTGGGTCATGTGACCCCTACCTGTATGGATATGTTATGTATGGCTCTTGGAGCCTCTTAAATAAAGTACCTTGAGTCATAGAGTTCTGTAGTGATGCAATGTTGTATTTGCACATATTGAGCATATTGTGTGTATGGTTGAAATGCTTGGTATGTGTGGGATCCGACACCTAGTTGTTTTCCTTTGGTAGCCTACCTTACAGGGAAATGCCTCCTAGTGATTCCAATGAGCCTTGGTAGCTTGCTACTGCTCGGAACACGTAGGCTGGCCGGCATGTGTCATTCTTCGTTCCTGTGTCTGTCCCTTAGGGGAAATGTCACGTGTTGTTCCTTTAAGTCCATGTAGCTTGCTACGACTTGGGTTCATACGTTGATGACCGACACGTTCGTTGCTGGGTCATGGATGCCTGTCTCTGTAATCTAGTGCCACTTTTGGTTTATAACTAGCCATGTCGGCCTGGGTTCCCTGTCATATGGATGCTAGCGACACTGTCATATACGTGTGCCAAAATGCGCAAACGGTCCCGGGCCAGGTAAGGTGGCACCCGTGGGGTTACCGTGCGTGAGGCCGCAAAGTGATATGACGTGTTACGGCTAGATCGGTGTGACTTAGGATCGGGGTCCTGACACAGACATCGCAGGAATATTGGGCTACTGGGGATAGGACGGTAATCTCGCATACACCGAATATTTGACGTTGGAGATTTTGGCCGAGGAGAGTTTGTTTTGGCACCCACCGTGTATGAATCCGGGGAGGTGAGAGGCGGAGGCAGTTATGTCACGTTTGAGTGAAATTACAAGCCTACCCCTATCAAAACCTTTAGAAATCAAGCCGATAGGCTTTGCGTGTTAGGGATAGGCAGTAATTTCCATCTCGCAGATTTTGGTTTGGGGCAGTTACTGCGACTTTCCTCGCTTTGTTCAAATTTTTACAGAAAAAGAGTGCACATTTACCATGCCAAATCACTTCGAATCCATTTTATTTTATTTTTCGGGCAGGATCCAGTTTGTATTCGAATACAAATCTATATACATCATTTTTTTATATATCTATATCTATATCTATACCAATATAAAAATACCCAAAGGGGATATCCAATTAACCTCGGCCATCAAATCATGTCAATCCAACGACCTAGACTGCTTCAATGTCGAGCGCTCAACACGTTTAGCGTGGAGTTAATTTCATGCCAAATATAGTGCTAATCACATAATAACACGCAAATGATATCCTAATTAGTATCTGCATGCACAAATTAACGTGCATTGATACATTGACTAGTACTTTCAAAAGCTAAACACCCTTTCTACATAAATATGGTTTTCAGATGCCATGATCTCATATTTATAAGGTTGAATCCATCTTAAATTGAATTGAACTATTTGAAACCATTATATGTTGAAATCCATTGTATGCATTCCTCGCTAACTAGCTCCAATTAATGTGTGTTTCATGTAGAGTTTTTCTTCTTCTCAAACACGTATAACGTGTTTGGCACATGCAACATGGAGTGTAGTCCCATTTAGACATGAATTGCATAAAGCCATGCATTGTCTCTAATTGAAAAGATATATGGATCACTGATATTGATAAACTAAATAACATTACATATGTCCCCAAATTCAAATTAATATGCATATTTTGATAGCCCAATTTTCGTTATGATATTACTGATGTCCTGTTATCTAATTTAAATATTTGAATCCCCTTTAATCCAGATATTTCGTCTCATATAGCTATCACTCGCACCCTCATATATCTATCTCGACCCATACGCCTACACCATCTCACGGGTATGTCTTTTGCTAGTTGTATGTTGATAGCAGTCTTTTCTTGTTCGTAACACTCCGACAGTAGTCTCTCCCTCGACATTCACTATATCTCTCCCTGCTATGCCTCTCTAATTATAATTCTCCCTGTGAAATCTCTTTCTCTCACACAAACAAAAACTTCGTCTCCGGGGGTCTCATTTCTCTGTGCTATTCCCCTATATGCCGCTCACACACACCCTCTCACTCTAGACATTTCTTGCGCTCCCTTAGTCTCAATAGCTACGACTCTCCCTCTTAAATATCCATCTCTCGCACTCAAACACAAACTCAGTCTCCCAAGGTCTCATTTCTTTCCACCGTTCTCCTATATGCCGCTCACACACACCTTCTCTCCATAGGAATATCTTGTGTTCCCTATGTCTCTTTAGCTATGACTCTCCCTGTGAAAAGTCTCACTCTCTCTCACAAACACAAACTCCGTCTCTCGGGGTCTCATTTCTCTCTAATATTTGTTTCTATGTCACTGACATGCACCCTCTCTCTCTCACACACACACACATAGCGTACTATTCAGATCTACTCGACTCTTCTTTACCTAATAATAAAGAAAATTGGGTTTCTGTTCGTTCGTCGTGCCACTTTGCAGAAAAGCCCCTCTACTTTTTGTATATTAACCCGCAATACACGTTTAAGACATAACCGAATCGTTTTTTGGCATTTTCGCATTAAAAACCCCTGAAGTTTCATGTAATCAACCCGCTATTCATATTTAAGTCAGCTGAATCGTTTTTTTCATTTTAACATATAACCCCCTGGATTTTTGGTTAATCAGTCCGTAGTTTATTTGAAACAAAATTATCCATATCTTTTAAACCGTAACTCCGATTTTAACATATTATATATGAAATTTAATTAGAAAAATTTGTAGAATCTAAATTGATGTTATTTTTAGCTTTTAACTATTTAAAAAATTACTATTTAGGATGCAGCCTAAATCAATTACAATCCGTAGGCATGTTGTACTTCCCCCAGCTTATCTCTTCGTACATGTCCCATGATCAAAGACCCTACGTGAATATATTTTTTGGCAAAATTCACACGCGTACTTATGAACTAACTACACAATATATTTTTATAGTGAATACACATATAATTTTTATAGCATATACATGCATTTATAAAATTCATAAACATCAAAAGTACATTAATATTTTAAGATTTATTCTGAAAATATCCAATCAATTCTTGTGATAGTCATGAATGTTAATATTGAAACCGATGCATAGGATCTTAACACATATGTACTTTCTTAGATATATTTAATTTATAAACACGGCCTCCTTAGTGTCGAACGGCACCAACCGGTTGTTATCTGAGTCTAGCCATATGTGTATGCCATCAATATTACGAGCCAGAACTAAAATGGAATCAAAATGAAAACAATGGCTTGGATAAAAAATACCTACTCTCCCGTTGCAATGCACAGACATGTTTGCTATTATCTATAACAAACACACTAGCCAATCTCCCTCTAACAGCATCTCTATCTCCCTATTTTTGTGTTTCTCCATCAACCTTCTTTCTCGGATGCACTCTTGCTTCCTATCACGCACACTATATATGTTTTTCTCTACATGCATCACATTTGTGTCTCGCTCCCTCTGCTCACCATGTATGCATGCTCCACCCCACGCCACTCTCTCTTAAAGACAAAAACACACGCTCCAGCATCGCATCTTCTTCCATCCGCTCTCACATGGATGCATATTGTCATATCGATCCATCTCTCTCGTCATGTTGATCTTATGACTTATGTCCTCTCTTTTATATCAATCATGTACGCGGGCACACAAACCCCCCATGTATATATGTATACGTCCCGCACATGCACGTCCAATGTCTCATCTCTCTTCATGCCTAGTTAATTACCCCTAGATCCCACCCCACATCAAATGTTTCTCTTCTTGTGTGCACATGGCTTCCGTCTGGTTGTGTCTCTTCTCTAAAACACACACTCACACTTAACTATCTCCTTTTGGCTACCCCAGTCTGTCACTCTCTCCCTTTATCCCTAAAACCAATAAGACTTTCACTTCGTTTAATTATCGCCTATATGCACTGTCGATAGTAGTTTTCCTTGGTGTCTCTCGAACAAACGTGTTATCTCGATGTCCACTCGTCTCACACGCACACGCCATTCATCCATATCTACGAGCCTCTTCTCTCTCGCCCCCTCCCTCGTTGGAGGCCTCTACCATACACATCAATTGTACGATGAAGCCACACACACTTAATTACTTTCCTTGCCGAAGACTCCATCACACACACACACACACACCGTTCTTTCTTTCACACACACGGCCTCTTTATACACACATGGTCTCTCTATACGACCACACACACACATCCTCTAGGTGGACTATTTGTTCCTACCACCCTTCGTCCAACCTTACCCGTATGATAATCAATCACATTAATTTACTTATAACATGGACACATTCCACTTTATTTTACTAGCTAGCAAACTTCAGATAATTATATAGCGCAAACCACGAGCAGGAAGTGACATTCTTTTTACACAAAACTGATTAATATGGTGAGGTATATTACAAGGTAAGGTACCGTTATAATTATATCCCAATGCAAAAGGTGGAGTACATGTCCGAAGAATAGAGGGGCACATACACACTCCCTAACAAACACACCATTCGTGCACGCGCATGCGAGTTACGTGACGCACCCTAAACAAACCCGTATGTGTACAATTTGTGCACTCGTGGGTACCCGTGATGGACCACATTTATTTAAGCCGGACGGCAAACCCAAATAGTAGCCGCATTCATTCCCCTCCCGCTACCTCTTCTCCGCTTGCCGTCGCTCGATAGCCATGGCCTGGCCGAAGGTAATGACATACTCCATGCTCCTACCAGAGCGACACTTTGAGCTGCTTCCGAAGATCTAGAGGCAGCGCGAAGTCCGGATCACAGCCGTCCTGCCATCGGACTAGCCGAAGCCGAAGGAGGAGGCGGAGTAGCACACGGTCACAGAGGACACGGACACAGAGGAGGATGAGGACGGCGTGGGGGAGGCGGAGCTAGAATAGGAGGAGGAGGATGTGGGCAAAGCGAAGCTGGAGGAGGAGGACGACGAAGTGGGTGAGGCAGACCCGGAATAGGAGGAGGACGACGCGGGCTAAGCGGAGCTGGAGGTGGAGGACGACGACGCGGGCGAGGCGGAGCCAGCGCCACCGGCTGAATGCTTCACCATGGCGTCGCCCAAGAGGAGGGGCCGGCGGAACATCAGGCCATCCTCGAGTCCATCCAGTCGGAGGCCGAGGTGGAGGCCAACCACCGCTTCCTCTGAAAATGGGAGTGGGGGGTCAACTAGATGTTCGCCGAACTGGAGGAGGAGCTAGAGTTGCAGCATGCGGCCTCCTACCCATCTCCGATGACGAGTACTGTGGTCTAGCTTAGGTTATGTGCGTAGTACTAGGACTAGTTAGTACTCCTATTGCATGGTTTGTATGGATTTGAGATTGTATTATCCAATAGTAGTAGTATTCAATTGGGACCGTACTCAATGTATACTGCTTTTTAGGTGAACTAGTCAATGTGTACGTGCAGTGCACATTAATTTGTGCATGCGAATATTAATTAGGATATTATTTATGTGTTATTATGTGATTAGCACTATATTTGGCATGAAATTAACTGCACGCTAAATGTGTTGAGCGCTCGACATTGAAGCAGTCTAGGTCGTTGGATTGACATGATTTGATGTCCGAGATTAATTGGATCTGCTCCTTTAGGTCTTTTTGTATAGAAGATATAGATATAGATGAATGAAATTAGTGGTCATGCATGCATCTTTCTGTAGCACTAGTAGACCGGTCGTTTCCCGCGGACGTGCCCGTCTGCCCGGGCGATGGAAGAGGAAGGAGAAGAGAAGTGGGCAATGGAGTACAACTGCTGCAGCATGAGCTCCAGGGAACTTTCGTGCCAAACAATGCATACTAGTAGCATACTAGTATCATGCATATGCATGGTACTACTAGTGTATGATACTACTACTAGTACCTCCCTAAGCATATTGCAGTATCATATACTCCCTTCGCCCTAAAATAAGTAACTCAACTTTGTACTAACTTTGTACAAAGATGAGTCACTTATTTTGGGACGGAGGGAGTATTAGTATCGTATATTATGATATTGTATCTTGATATGACACGCGATCCTCTCTTTATTCATTTAATTCAATGCCACCTCATCAAAATTGCCAAGCTATGATACTCCCATTGCGACTGGCTAGTACTCCATCCGATCCAATTTAGTCTGCGTATAACTTTTTGCCAAAAATTACGGACTGCTCTGCGTGTTCTGATCTTAGCCCGTTCTTTTCAGGAATAGCCCTCCACTTTCACTTCGCCTCCTGCTCTTGAATTGAATAAGCCAGCTAGATTGCCCCCTTTTTCTTCCTCGTATAGTACGCCTACATGCACGCGTACGTCGTCCTCCCATCTCAGCCTTCTATTGCACCTTCTTGTCCTCCATGTACGTACACCAGCTAAGTATGAATTGCCCTTAGGTGCGTGTGGATGACATGGCTATAACATGCAGGCATGTCACGCACGTAGTTGTCAAAGTCGTGCTCGAAAAAGGATGACGAGGTCCCCTAGTTCGCGTTGGTCCGTGTGCCCAGAAAACAAACTACTACTCCAGTCGCTTTAATTGTCGTGCGTGCTTTAATTCCGGGGTAGTAGATGGACGCTACATGCCGCACAACGAACCGCCTGCCGGCTCCCTATTCTCAAATAGCATACACTAGTGCGCGCCTGCAGAACATCATTTCCGAAGGGACGAAGCCCAGCTGTTACCATCCTCTCTCGTCTAAGCAAGTTCCCAAAGGGACAAGGCAGTTCGTAGCCATTTCCATGGATTCGCAAGGCGACGGTGCTTCTCGTCCTCGTCGAGGTTGGGAGACCTTGGACAACGATCCTTTGGGGGAAATCGTAAGTCGCTCCGACTTCATCACATCCGCAAGATTCAGCGGTACTTGCACCAAATATTTTTAGAAGATGCGTAAATATGCGTGGGAGAAGGCCATGCTAGTTGGTCGGCCATACGTCCTCGAGAACAAGGATGTTTCCTGGGGGGGTCTGTCCAGGGCGGTGTGGCCATAGTTACAAGTTGACGCCCCTTGAGATGCCGACGCTGAGGGGCAATCGGATTTTGTCCGATGAGCAGGTAAGTGAGATGAGTTTGATCACGTCAATGTATTCTAAAGGCTAATTCTGTATTCCATTGTATTCTAAAGGCTACTTCTGTATTCCATTTCATAATTCCCCCGTTGCCTGCTGTTTCATAGGTTTGGCTAGGCGCCAATGGAGATTGGCTTGCATATGTACGGGAGGGTACCAACATCAATTTGCACAACATCCACAACGGTGACACCATTCCCGTCGAACCTTTATCCACCATTGGGATCGGCCATGCAATGGGCCATCACCTGAATTGGTACGATGGAACCACGGTGAGACTGAAGAAGATAGCAATCCTGAAAGCCTCGATAAGATCGTGCACCAACAAAAATTACAGTCTCATTGCGGTGTTCAATGTCGCGATTGCTTTCACGGACAATCCTGAACGTGGCGGTCAAAGGTGGACCATGTTGTCTGTGGCCGAGTTATTGCCGTACGAGTACAAAGACGTCGTGCTCCATTTTAAACGCATTTTCGCAGTGACAACCCAGGGGGCTTATTTCGTATGGGACACATCCTACGGTATACTCACTCTCTTCCAGTTTACTAGTATATGTTTAGTTTTCCCATTTTATAAGTGCCAAATTTGAGCGCCCCATCACATTTTCAATTTTCAATGTGCATTAAGTCATTGCATGCAAAGGATTAAGAGAAAACTCACAAATGAATGTACTTTTGCGAAGTACTAGTACGGCTGAATGGGTACAAAAATCAATACCACCACCATGCCTGCGGCTGACCACACTGGCCCACCCAAACCCCATCCCTCGCCGGTGCGGCCTTTCCGCCTGAAACGATTAGCATCGAACCACAGCGTCAGTGCCGCATTAATGCCCGGTAAAGAGCGGAGGCGATACCTCACTGGCGCTGGCTTTGAAGCTGCGCGACCGCCGAGAGAGCGCCGCTTCCCGGTGCACGTGACTACTCTGCGTTGAAACGACAGCACGGCCGGGCGTTTGTCTGTTTCGCCAACATTAATGACATGCGGTCGCCGAGGAACCTAGTCTGGGGTCACCCGTCAGGCCACCCTAACATTCATGGTGTTATCCTAAGAGTGCTCCATTTTTTGTAGGGAGAAGTCACCCCCCGATCAAAATCAGATCGCCGATCGTCAATGTGCATGGGGCATTTGGTCTAACTTGGAACCTTGTAGCTGACGACACCGAGTTGGGACGTACTCCATTGAAGGGAACAAGGTGCCACGATCCACCATGATCAGACCCTGATCATGTACCCAGGTAATCCATTCTCTCCAATCTAAGAGCAGTAGAGCCATGAGCTATAGTATATACACCCTCTGTCTAGTTGTATAAGTCACCTTACGAAAATCAAATAATCTTCCAACACTTGGCACGATGCATTAACTTCCACGTCGTTTCTAGTTTCTTGACATAAATAAATGAATCAATCAATGTGGGATGTGTGTGCTTTTAATGACTTGAAACTACCAAACACGACATGCAGTGGTCAGTTCATTGCATGCAATGCTATTAGTTAGAAAATAAATATTAAGTTCTCTCATTTCCCTCCACCTTGGTCACGATGCACAACCTAAGACGACTTAGTATATCTTACTGTATAACATTTTAGCGCATGTCTCTTTAGAGCATGGCTAATAGTATTGCCAACTGCTGGCCATAAGCCATTGCCATGTCATCTATGGCCCATCTTATAGCCAATATGTACAATAGTTGATTAGAAGATTATACTACTTTTTATTATATGGCCCACCTTTCACTCTCACAAAGTGCCTAGGAGCACGTGCTAGAGCTGGCTCTTCACCAAGAGCCCGCTTACCTTCTCTCTCCTCTTTTCTTTCCTCCAACTAAGCAAGAATAAACTACTCCCTTCGTCTTAGTGTAGTATAAGTCATTCACATAGTTCTAGGTCATCGATTTGAAGAATTAAATATGTGTTATATGTCATGAAAACCATATCCGAGATTTCTACACAGATGTAGTTTCTAAATATATATTTCTTGTCACATATAATACATATTTAGATGGATAAATTGTTGACCTAGAACTATGCAAATGACTTATACACCGAGACAAATGTAGTAGTTTATTTCTTATAGCCAGCTGACTCAGCTCTATTGTACTTGCTCTTACACTCGAGAACCAAGAGTAGTTCTTTCCTTCATATCATATTGTAGTATCATAGATGATCTTATTTATTGACATGCGTGACACAAAGTAGCATTGCATTTAACATGATACGATATCTACCTATGTGCACAACATTATCATGCATGGACCTTGAACATGCACGTCACCATGTGTACAGATCTGAGATGCCGCGTGTACCAGATGAACATCGCCGAGTTCGACCCCCGTGATGCTACCTGGGTACGGATGAACACACTTGGAGAGTACTTGATTTTCATTGGGGACTGCTACCCCTTTGTCAAAATGATGCCACCTTCCGTGTATGACGCCGTCGGCCTGCCATTCATGAAGAACGGGTGCGTTTTCATTGCGCACCGACAGATTCTTATCTTGAATGCCCCTATCCCTGATCTATGCCGCTTCACTTTGGATGAGCCTCCATTGTGGGGGAGCCGCACTAAAGAGCTATGATGATATGGATTCCTCTTGCCCACCGTTATGGATTGTGCCATCTATGAAGAGCACGTGGGACTGGAATTACGAGACGGACATGTACCCAGGGATGTACGAACCTGAGTAATATGTAGCACAATAATTGAAGTAGCTAGGCACAAATAGTATGAACCTATGTGGCATGTTGCCGTTGTCTTTTACTACCCGTACCACTATGTTACGTGCAATGCACGGTGATATTATGATGCAGTATGTGCCGATGGCGGCTTCGGGCGTTAATTATGCCATGGAGTTTCCTCTTGGTCAATGTGATATGTACATAATTTCACGAATGGGGGGAGTAGTGCACATGCCAAGTTCACTGGGCTGCCGTGTTTCACACTCCTCCATCGTAAGAGTGGAGACAATAGCTTTCATCAAAAATAAAAAAAATGAATAGTACTACTGCAAAAGAGCAGTGACACTACCCCACCTGGCTTCCTTGCTCGTCTTCAATATCTGAAAGAATACTTTCATTCGCCGACATGTGGGACACCGACCATCCTGGTTCACTTGCCATGACACCAAAATTGGAGTGCATCACACGGAACTATAGGGGAGACTCACCCCGGTCATAGCGCTGCAGTAATAATGATTATTGAGCCATCAAATTGCAGGCCCAACCTTTCCCATTGTAAGTTGCTCGGACAAAGGAACCATCATGACTTCATTGAATCTGCTTCTTCAAGAAAATTACTGTACCAGCAATACTGCTACCACACCCGAAGACTGCACGCACTGTAGCACGTCATATCACTCAGACCCACTAGGCCAAACAAGCCCGCCTAACGCGCGGGAAAGTCCTGCCCTCGTCATTTTGTTCTAGATTTGTATCGATGGATCGCACGAACAAGGAAAAGAACAGGGTAGAAAATGTTACACTTTGCAAATTCAAATGGAAAAGGCGGCACACTTAAAGCATGCCTGCCGCGTTCGCGTTGCACCTGCCATAGTCGGTCTGGCACGCCGCTCACCAAAGGGGACACGCGTTGCAATTGTCCACCGACAGTCGTCCAAGGAAAAGGAGACAGGGAGGGAGAAGAGATCGGTCGACCGACGCGCAAGGACTCTAAGAAATATACTAGTGATATGTGAGGCAAGCCATGTACACACTCATACAACCTATCACTAGCACACATAAACACTCTCTATAGCCATTCCGAAAGTATGACGTCAACTACATATTCACGTCAACCTATCCGCTCCAACATTTTTCTTCGGTCAGTGCTGAAGTACTATAGCTCGCACAATAGCTAGCCTACTAAAACAATGGAGAATAAGTCGAGGTTTGACATCAAGAATCATCAAACAATTTTTTCTTCAATCAAGCCATGCTTATATGATTAAACCGTTTAAACATACGCCTAAGCATGCCATATATTACTTCAAAAGCTGGTGAGGATACATCTGTTTCCATAACTGGAAGAGGGTTTGCATGATTCACTATCAAACAAAAGTAGCAAGTACCTCCCACACAAGACATTGCACTCGCCCTAAGATGGTGTGATAAAATGCATCGTTCTGGCAATTAAACATTGCAAACTACATTGAAAGACAAGCGCGACCAACTATTTCTTGTCATCGATCTCTGGGGCAATGTCCACAGGAAGGACAGCGGCATGGGGATCGATCTCTGGAGCTATGTCCAAAGGAGGGACCGTGACATTAGAATCATCAAGGACGTCCACTAGCACCTACACCTGCACAACCCTAACATATTAGCAAGCGCATTGCAAATAATCAAAAACCACAACTATGGTAAACCATTTTTTTTACCTTGTGCAGCTCACCGGGGGATCCCATCCCTTCGGGGGCCATCGCCTCACTGGGGAAATACTGCTTCTCAATGGCGACTATCTCCGCAAACCCGACCTTGAGGCTCTCATAGGTGGCCATTAGAGTTTCTGGGGTAGGCACGGTGGGGCCTTGCTATTCTTCCAGCTTTCTTTGTTGAAGAGTTCGTCCGCCAAGGTCCTCAACTCTTTGGCCAGTGCTTGTTTCTTGGCGTTCTTCGTCTCCATGGGTTGGCCCGCCAATATCGCCAACCCATTGACTGGTGCTCTCTTCCTGGAGATCTCTGTCTCCAATGGGTTGTCCGCCGACAACTCTTTGCCCAGTGCTCCAGGATCCATCAATAAACTGACAAACAAAAAGCAATCGAAAGGAAACCACAATCGCAATGAAAATGGGAAAATAATATGAAGTGAGAATCGGTCGGTGCTTCACAAAAAGAAGATTCTTGGAATGAAAATAGAGTAGCATCATTGATCCGCCTACCTTTTCTTCGTCGGTAGAGAAGAAAAATGGCAGAAGTGACTGCTGACCCGCAAGTGTAGGGGATCTATCGTAGTCCTTTCGATAAGTAAGAGTGTCAAACCCAACGATGAGCAGAAGGAAATGATAGGCAGTTTTCAGTAAGGTATTTTCTGCAAGCACTGAAATTATAGGTAACAGATAGTTTTGTGATAAGGTAATTGGTAGCAAGTGACAAAAGGTAAAAGTAAATAAGGTGCAACAAGGTGGCCCAATCCTTTTGGTAGCAAAGGACAAGCCTAGACAAACTCTTATATGAAGGAAAGCGCTCCCAAGGACACATGGGAATTATCGTCAAGCTAGTTTTCATCACGATCATCTGATTCGCGTTTGGTACTTTGATAATTTGGTATGTGGGTGGACCGGTGCTTGGGTGCTGTCCTTACTTGGACAAGACTACCACTTATGATTAACCTCTAATGCAAGCATCTGCAACTACAAAAAAATTATTAAGGTAAACCTAACCATAGCATGAAACATATGGATCCAAATCAGCCCCTTACGAAGCAACGCATAAACTAGGGTTTAAGCTTCTGTCACTCTAGCGACCCATCATCTACTTATTACTTCCCAATTCCTTACTCTAGGCCCAAATAATGGTGAAGTGTCATGTAGTCGACGTTCACATGACACCACTAGAGGAGAGACAACATACATCTCATCAATATATCGAACGAAGACCAAATTCACATGACTACTAATAGCAAGACTTCTCCCATGTCCTCAGGAACCAAAGTAACTACTCACAAGACATAATATTGTTCATGATCAGAGGGGCATTAATATGCATAATGGATCTGAACATATGATCTTCCACCAAATAAACCAACTAGCATCAACTACAAGGAGTAATCAACACTACTAGCAACCCACACGTACCAATCTGAGGTTTGGGTACAAAGATTGGATAGAAGAGATGAACTAGGGTTTGAGAGGAGATGGTGCTGGTGAAGATCTTGATGAAGATAGCCCTCCCCAAGATGGGAGAGTTGTTGGTGATGACGGCGGTGACGATTTCCCCCTCCGGAGGGAAGTATCCCCGGCAGAACAGCTCTGCCGGAGCCCTAGATTGGTTTCCGCCTTGGTTCCGCCTCGAGACGGCGGCATCTGGTCCCGAAAGCCTCCTTATGATTTTTTCCAGGTCAAAACACCTCATATAGGAGAAGATGGGCATCGGGGGGCCGTCGGTGGGCCCATGAGACAGGGGGCACGCCTAGAGAGGGGGGGGGGGCGCCCCCACCCTCGTGGACAGCAGGTGGCCCCCCTCATGAACTTCTTTCGCCAGATATTTTTTATATTTTCTGAAACGGAGTTCTGTGGAGTTTCGGGGCTTTCGGAGTTGTGCAGAATAGGTTTCCAGAGTTTGTTCCTTTTCCTGCCCAGAATTCCAGTTGCCGGCATTCTCCCTCTTCATGTAAACCTTGTAAAATAAGGGAGAAAAGGCATAAGTATTGTGACATAACGTGTAATAACAGCCCATAATGCAATAAATATCAACATATAAGCATGATGCAAAATGGACATATCAGTGACTAGCGTGGAGTGTGGTTTTCTTCAAGATAGGGGATAAAGGGCTTAAACGAGCGTTCCGGTGAAATGATGGTTGCTTCATCCGTCCAACTTACTTGGCCACTTTACCATTGCTGGTAAATGTGTGGGTTTTGTGATATGACGCATCATGACGGCCACACCGGGGTGACTACTGAGTCTCGAGTGTAGCACTTCGCAAAGATTTGGTAGATGGCACGCGGGCCCGGATGCTTGGGGTGTGTTTGGATCATGGGCAACCAAAACCTCAACCAAAATTTTGAACGACAAAGGAGGAGCTGGCAATAGTAGTACTCCATTAAAATTGTACTCCCACATATAGAAAATATAAATAATATTGTATGTTGGTGCAGCCCACGTTTCCGATAATTTGGGCCGTGGGCTTGTTCAAAATTTTATGAGGTGGTGGTTGTTAACTTAATTGAGGGTCGAGTACCACACGTGAACGATACAAAGTGCGACCTGGCACACCGGAGGGGCTGGACCAAAAGGTGTTAGCTGGCGAGTAATGAGCGCCTAAATAGTTCGGCCCGTTATGCTCGTGGCTCGCTTCTCAAAGAACAAATCCAATCATCAATCTGAGCCTATCTTTTCAATCTAATCTACATAGGAGGCAACAAACTAGCGCATTCCCTTTCGTAGTCACCATCTATCTTCTTACATATCACATCTATACACTCATCATGTAGACTGTAACACATCATCAAAATCTGTTAACGAGAGCTCACGAGGTAAACGAGCTTTAGACGTACTGAGCCGAGCAGTTTTTTTTGCTCGTTAGTCTTACCCAGCCTTAGCGAGCACGAGCTTAACAAGCCGAGCAACTCGTTCATCCACGCACTCCGCTTGGAATAACTGGGTAGCTATCTAAAAAAACAATCAACAACTCAAAAAACGGTGACCTGGCACGTAAACAATTGTTTTTTACGTCTTAGGCGATTGTTTTGATGGAGTGAAGAAAGCAAACTACTCTACTATACGTATATATATAGGCAGGAGCCTCCGTGAGGGAGTCCTAGATTAAGGGGTCCTCGGGTGGTCGGATTACTCGTTATGGGCCGGACTAATGGGCCGTGTAGATTGTCGTCGCTGAAGATTATCCCCCATATCCGGATAGGACTCCTATATGTGTAGAATGGCAAGTTTAGAGTTCGGGTGTAATGTTTCCTTCCTCTGCAAGATGATCCTGTACAACCCTAGGTCCCTCCGGTGCATATATAAACCAGAGGGTTTAGTACGTAGAGACATAATCACAACATCATAGGCTAGACATCTAGGGTTTAGCCATTACGATCTCAAGGTAGATCAACTCTTGTAACCCTATATTCATCAAGATCAATCAAGCAGGAAGTAGGGTATTACCTCGATAGAGAGGGCCTGAACCTGGGTAAACATCGTGTCCCCGGTCTCCTGTTACCATTGATCCTCAGGCACACAATTCAGGACCCTCTACCCGAGATCCGCCGGTTTTGACACCGACATTGGTGCTTTCATTGAGAGTTCCACCATGTCGTTGATAGAAGGATTGATGGCTCGCTTCGGCACCAGCAACGGCGCCGCCTCTGGGGAGGATTTCCCTCCCGGACAGCTTTTCGTGTTCGATGGCTTCATGCTACGCACCAACTCGGATGCCACCTCGAGCAGGTTGAGAACAACGCCCCTGGTCATCAAATCAGGTTTGGAAGCTTGAATTATGTTGCTAACATCTGACGAGACTTGATCTTCAACGGATTCACACCCACGGCTGCTGCTCCTTGCCCACACGATGAAGACGTCTTAGATCTATCATCAGATTCCATCCAGGGGTCGACACCCGTGATGGCTCTGGCCCTAGATCCAGAGTAGACCGCTTTGTCCGAAGATGGGAGGGTAAACCCCGCCATGGAATATATAATCGCAGACTTAGCGGCGGTTGAGCCGCTCACAGACCCAACATTGAGCAGGATCCTCCCCGCCGCTGGAACGCCGAACTTGTCTCAAATTACGAGCTCCGGACTTATGGGACCCACACTCTGTGGGATCAATGAAGCGGTTATTGCCGAGCCTGGCCCCTCAGACCCCCAAACTCCAAACCAGCTCTCGCTCTTAAACGAGGCACTGGACTTGCTGCAATCTCTCACCATAACAGAGGATTCTCAGCCGAACTATTCCCAGTATAAACTAGGGGCCGAGGATAGGGAATTTTGCTTCCCACCCACCACCCACTTGGTAGCCACGGTCGAGGACTTAACCGACATACTAGACTATGCTTCCAAAGACATCGATGGGATGGACCACGACATTGAAGCTGACCTAGGTACAAACCCGCCTGTGATTGGGCAATGGACGGCCACTTCTACCTATGATGTGTACATGGTGGATACACCCAATAGAAAGAAGACGACGGTGATAAAGATCTAGAGCATGATATGCCCGTCGATGAACCTCCTAAACGCTGGCGCCAGAAGCTATGCTCACGATTGCGTCGAGGAAAGGAAAGTAACACCGGCACCGGAGATAATGACGATCCGGAGGGAGCCCATGACCCTGTAGAGCCAGCAGTGGAGCAGGATGAGCGGGAGGATGGACAATGCAGTCCGGAACAACTCACCGATCACAATGATTCCGAAGGCAGTAACTATCTACCTGTCTCCGAAGAGGATGTCAGCCTGGGAGACGAGGAATTCATAGTCCCAGAGGAACCCCTCGAACAAAAATGCTTTTAGCAACGGCTTATTGCCACAACAATGAGATTGAAAAAACAGCAGCGGCAGCTTAAGGCCGAGCATGATACGCTCAATGATAGATGGAATGAAGTGCTAGACGCCAAAGAGAGATACATCCGTGAGCGCCAAACAAAGAGCAATCCCAAACGCAAATTTCTGCCCCAATTCAACGACGAGGCCCTTGTGCCAATTCCGTCGCGGCACGATCAGGCCGATCAACCGGACCGACCACCCCGTGGACGGGACAAATCGGTTAGCAATGTTGTACACCAGCCCACACCTCCCCACTGTAAAGGAAAGGATACAACGGCTCAAGGCCATAAGTATGATTTATGTCAGTACCTAAATAAAAAGCCGGTCAGGCCAGATCAATCTACGGATCAAGAGAACGTGCTCCCACACGGGACATTGGCTATCAAGCCAAGCACGCCGGATACAATCAAGTTCGGGGTCAGCACCGAACACAAATGCCGTGCGAACTACACCACGATGTCGCACGATATAGGGGCGCCACGCACCCTTTGTGCTTTACTGATGAGATGATGGATCACCAATTTCCTGAAGGGTTTAAACCTGTCAACATCGAGGCATATGATGGAACGGCGGATCCCACAGTATGGGTTGAAGACTTTATTCTTCACATCCACATGGCTCATGGAGATGATCTCCATGCCATTAAATACTTACCTCTCAAGCTGAAAGGGCCAACTCGGCACTGGTTGAACAACCTCCCAAAGAACTCCATTAGAAGCTAGGAAGATTTAGAGGATGCTTTTCGGGCTAACTTTCAGGGGACTTATGTTCGGCCTCCGGATGCTGATGATCTAAGTCACATAATCCAACAACCCGGGGAGTCGGCTTGCAAGCTTTGGAATCGGTTCTTAACTAAAAAGAACCAAATTGTCGACTGTCTAGACGCCGAGGCCTTAGCGGTATTTAAACACAACATCCGGGACAAATTGCTTGCAAGACACCTCGGCCCAGAGAAGCCGAAGACAATGGTAGCCCTTACTACACTTATGACCCGCTTTTGCGCGGGTGAAGACAACTAGCTAACTCGTAGAAGCAATAGTAGCAGCGAGCCTGGCACTTCCGAGGTCAGGGACGACAATGGAAAGCCATGACACAACAAGAACAAGCGTCAAAACAGTGCTGTAGAAACAGATGAAATGGTAGTGAATGCCGGATTCAGCGGCTCCAGTCCTGGTCAACGGAAGAAGCCGTTCAAGGGCAACATAGACAGTCTGTTCCGCCTGGACAAAATATTAGAGAGATCTTGCTAGATTCACGGCACCCCTGACAAACGTGCAAACCACACCAACAGAAACTGTTGGGTCTACAAGTAGTCCGGCAAGTTAAATGCCGAACACAAGGGGAAAGGACCTCAAAGCGAGGAAGAAGATGAGCCTCGCCAACCGAACATGGGGGGGGGCAGAAGAAATTTCCCACTCATGTGAATATGATTTACGCCACCCATATCCCCAAGAGGGAACGCAAGCGCGCACTCAGGGATGTTTATGCTGTAGAGCCCGTCGCCTCCAAGTTCAACCCATGGTCGGCTTGCCCGGTCACCTTCAATCGCAGGGATCACCCACCTAGTATCCGTCACGGAGGTTCGATGACCCTAGTACTCAATCCTTTAATTGATGGATATCATCTTACTCGAGTCCTTATGGATGGCGACAGTAGTCTCAACCTGATATATCAAGACACTGTCCGCAAGATGGGGATAGACCCGTCAAGGATTAAGCCTAGCAACACTACCTTTAAAGGAGTGATACCTGGCGTAGAGGCCCGCTGCAGAATTAATCCAGGACTCCCTCAGTAGCCCCTTTAAAGGAGTGATACCTGGAAGTAGTATTCGGCTCTCCAGAAAATTTTCGAAGTGAATAATTAATCTTCGACATCGCTCCTTTCCGAAGTGGCTATCACACACTACTCGAAAGAACGGCCTTCGCCCACTTTAACGCAGTCCAGCACTATGCTTACTTGAAGCTCAAAATGTCTGGACCACGCGGCGTCATCATGGTCAATGGAAACATGGAGCGCTCCCTCCGTACAGAGGAGGACACTGCGTGTCACAACCCTATAGCTTCAGCCTTTGCTTGTGTAATGCCCAGGATGGGACTATACCTCCTACGTGTCGAGACACGACTTAAAGGTATAAGCCCATTCTGGAATGATCTCAAGTTTGGTATCTTTGCACGACTCATGTAAAAGAGGGATTAAATTGCAAAAGGAGATAGTTGGCTTACACTCGCCACTTCACACAATACATTACATAAGCAAGACATCATTCAAAACATCACAACCCAACTACGGGCGAAGATCCAAAAGAAAGATACCAAAAACATAAAGCCACAGGACCGAATCGCCCCTAGTAGAAACCACTACTGATCGTCGAAAACGTCACAAGCATACGGCCACTCTCTTCATCGAGCTCCCAGTGAAGCTCTGAACCAGCTCCTGCTTCATTCTCGGCTGAACCTGCATCTGGTGTTGTAGTATCTGTGAGCCATGAGGACTCAGCAATCCCATAACCATGGGTATCAAGACTAGCAAAGCTTTATGGGTAGGGAGAGGTAAAGTGGTGAGGTTGCAGCAACGGCTAAGCATAATATGGTGGCTAGCTTACGGGTACAAGAATAAGATGAGCATCTACGCAAACGGTCGCAACTAGTAGTGATCGCTAAAGATCCTGAACTACATACGAATCAAACATAACCCCACCGTGTTCTCTTCTCAAAGTGAAAAGAGACAGTCACGGTTACTCACACAGTTGTGTGTTTTACATCGGATCCTCTGTCAAGTTTTCTACAACTGGACATTAACAAATTCCAATCTGCCACATAACCGCGGGCACGGCTTTCGAAAGATCATAACCCCGCAGGGGTGTCCCAACATAGCCCATCACAAGCTCTCACGATTAGCTGAAGTGATAAAATAGTATCATCACTCCTTAGGGAAATCCGATCAGGCTCGGCATCCCGGTGCACAAGACATTTCGACAATGGTAAAACAAGTCCAGCAAGACCTCCCGGCGTGCCGACACCATGATAGTAGCCGCGCGTATCTCGTCTCAGGCCACAACCGGATGGGCGATGCTATAGGTAAAACCAATCCTCGAGTTTCCCCGTGGTGGCCCCGCAGGACCCCCGTTTGGGACCAACACCATCAGCACTGGCCCCCCCTGTTATGTAGAATTAAGAACCCGGGGACATGACCCCCTATGCAATTAAGTAATTAATTAAGTTGTTATTATGAGCAAATTAAAACCAATGTTGGGCCTTGCTGGAGGAGTTTTATTCAAAGACGAACTGTCAAGGGGTCCCCATCCACCCATCGTGTAAGGAACGCAAAATCAAGGAACATAATGCCGGTTTATCGGCGCCTAAGGTGGCATGAGTAGAACAAAACACCGAGCAAAAGGCCAAGCCTTCCACCCATGCCCAGTATATATGTGAGTTAATAATAATAATAGATATTGTGATATTCCAACAACAAGTTCCCTCCTGGATCTTCATCTTCACCTGCAACTAACAATGCTATAAGAGGGGCTGAGCAAGCGGGTAACATAGCCAAACAGTGGTTTTGCTATGAAGGTGTCAAAAGGTTAGAGGTTTCATGGCAACAAGGAGAGGGCTGACAATAAAAGATGGGTAGCGCGACATGTAACGATAGCATCGAGACAACTAAGCATGGCAATGGTAGTAAAGGTATCCAAGGGTATGATCATCTTGCCTGGGATTCCGCAAGGGAGAAGAACGGGTCCAAGAGTAGTCGAACGGAGCCTCACAACTCCGGAATGGAACCGAAGCTATCAAGAGAAGCATACCGGAAAGAAGCAAACAACACGGTAAACACACAATCATAAGCATGTCATGATGCACAAGCAAGCATGATGCATGTCATGTTTTAAATATGCATGGCATGGCAGAGTGCACAAACAACACTACAAGTTAAGTCGAGCTCAATATGCAACGAGTTGCATATTGACGAAACCCCACATTTTATTTATTTAGTTGACTCTCGTTTATTTACAAGACAAGGTTAAATGTTTGTTAACATGGCAAGAGGTGAAGCAAAAACAAACTACCTATTTAGGCAAGTTTAAATGAGGCTGGAATGACAAACACCAATTCCGGAAAACCCCATATGCATGTTTAGTAATTTTAAGCAAACAACAATTCACACATATAATGTGGTTAACATGATGCGGATGACATGATCAAGTTTATGCAATTTTTATTAAAAAGGTTAACATGAAGAGATAAGAAGTATTTGTCGCCACGACGGAAAGGAAAGAGGGTTGTGGCGGCAAAACGGATACGATGCCACGACAACCTTCCGATGATCCGACACTCGTCGAGATGCCGGTGCAAAAGCAAGGTAGCGAGAGCGAGTCGAACAAGATGAAAGGTGAGGTGATCCCGTCACCGGGTTCCCACGAGTCGGCGACGAGGCAACCGAGGAGCATGACAAAAGACGAAACGGGCACGGTGCACACAAGGAAAACATCTCATACAACCACAAGCATTCGTCCACGGGCGTCGACTCGGTGGTATACCTTTGAAGCGTGCATTTCGGGGTGGAACGAGTCGTCGAGGGACGTAGTGGAAGTAGTGGAAGTAGACGTTCATGAGGCGGTCGTTGTACACGTTCGTAGAGGGAAGTAGTCGTTCCGTAGAGGTACACGTTATGTAGCCGTTCACGTGGCGGTAGTTGGACTCGTCATGGAAGTAGTGGTACAACTCCGTAGATGTTCGGGGTCAGTGTCGTGGTACTTGGGGGTTCTCGTTCTTGCGACGGTAGTGTAACTTGGCGTATCTCCATGTGTAGTCGTACTCGGTCCTCGGGGCACCGGAGAGGAACTTGACGCATCGGGTAGTCGTTCGGTCGTAGCGGTCTTGCCGGTCTCGGTCTCGCGTCGGTAGTTGTACTCGGTCGTCGTGGTACTTGTCGAGTCGTAGCGGCACTCGAGGGGCATCGACGTCGTGGTACTTGGCGTCCAGGGGTACTTGCTGTCTCGTCGTGTAGTCGTACACGGGTCCTTGGCAAATTAACAGCACATGGCAACACAAAAAAAACACAGGGCAAGGCAGCAGCAAGCTTGCGTGAAGGAGGCCATGGTGGCGACGAGGTTGCAGGGCCGGCGGTGATTCCCATGGCAGGGGAGGTCGGCGGACGACGGAAATGGGCGGAGACGCGGGAAGGCGAGGCGCTGCGCGGCTCCTGGCCGGACGACTGCGGCTGGTGGCGAGGCGCACGTCCCGCTGCAGGGCGTCGGAGCAGAGGATGCAGGGCGCCGGTGGCTTGACCCAGCGCTGGAGCACGCGCGTGCGTCGGGGAGAGCGGGATCTGGCGAGGAGGCGTTGCGGCCTTGGCGTAGGCGGTCGGCGGCGGCTCCTGGCCGGCGGCGGCTTGGGCAGGACGAGGGGAAAACGGCGGCTGCTGGCTGCCGGCTTGAGGACGGGGAGGACGGGGCGCGCCGCTGCTGCCTGGAGACGGAGGGGCGCGGCGCTCGGTGCTTGGCGCTGGGGATGGAGGCGCTCGGCGTTGTGGGATAAAAGGGCGAGGGGAGATCGAGAGATGGGGACGAGGGAACGAGGGTTCGGGCGAGAGGAGAGGTGCGGCGGGCTGCGGGTCGAGCGAGGAAGAGGGAGGAGCGAGGGGTGAGGAGCGGTCGGCCAGCTAGGGTTAGCTGCACTGGAGGACTGGGCCGTGGGCCTTGGGGACGGATGGCCTTGGGCCAAAGGAGGCCCAAATGGCCTATCTCTCTCACCTAAATTATTTCCTTAGCAGAAAAATAGTGAGAGTTCAAAAATATTAAGAAAAGAGGCCATGAACAAGAAATAAATGATGGAACATTTTTGTAAGGTTTTAAGGAATATTACCAACCCAACAAAAGTGGTTCCAACAAAATAGGGAAGTGCAAACCAAAAATATTTAGCTTGCCTTAAAGGAGTTTGAAAGGAGTCTAGACTTTAGGAGGAGCCTCGATAAAAGGGAAAGGAAAAGTTGGCAAGGTTTGAGACAAGGAATTGCGAAAGAGAAGGCATGGAAAAAAAATGCAAGTGTGTGTTGGTGAATTCCAAACAAATGGAATAATTATATAATAGCTCCATAATATTAGGAGGATATGTTTTAAAGAGAAATCACACTTCCCTCGATTTAAATGGAACGAAGATCCACACGATTTATTAAGTTGAGATGCAAAAGATTAAAGACATGATGGCATGATGACATGATGCAATGCAAAAATAAATAACACAAGCACAAATGAAACACACGGGAGAACCCGGAACCTCTGGAATCTCCGGAATCTTCTGGGACGTCGGTCTTCGGGCGTCACAACTCTCCCACACTAACAGAGGATCTCGACCCGAGATCCTAGAGATAGCACCGGATAAAAACGGAAGAGGAAGGGGTAAAACAAAGTTGCTTCTTTGACAAACGAGTGAAAACCAAAGAACCTTGAGAGGTTGAACAATCTTGAAGGAAAAAAATACAACAGAGATGAACGAAGTTAATAGCACTCCGGTAAAATGAGGAACAAGGAACACCATGATAACCTTGTAGGTTGAACGACGTGAAACAAGAGCTCACAGATGACGAAAGAATTTCAAAACCACTCCGGTTAAGCAAGATTGAGAAGGAATAAGAATGAAATATTTTGGACAACACTCCGTCTGAAAATGGAAGGAACTAGCAAGAACTTGAGGAGATGGAATGATACTTGATGAAATTGACAGCATATTGCCTCCGAAACAATTGAAAGAATGGCACCAGGGTAAGAAGGATTGAGACATCACTCCAGTTGAAAACAGAGGAAAACTAGATATGATGACGGAACTAGAATGGAGGTCATGACACTCCTGTTAAATAGATAAACAAGGAAAAGAACACGATCTTGACAAAACGAGATTATGGAACAAAGAGGGCAATATCACAATGCCTCTGGAATGAAAGAATATATACTAGGTCGTTGGAAAGAAAGAACGGAGAAGAAAATGACAACTTCTCCCAAAATTGAATTTGAAAGAGCAACCTTACAACTATGGATTGAAAAGAGTTGTTGGAAATTCAACAACGAAAAGAATAAGCTTGATGTGGGCTTATGGAAAACATCTCAAAATTAAGAGGTGACAACCAGCCACTAACGAAAACATTTGATTGGATTGGGATCAACAAGGAGACGATAAACTTTCACCGGTAGGATAAATGAAGAACTTGGGTCATTTATAAGCACCATAAATAGCAACAATCCTTAGGGAAAGCTTTAGGTGAAATATAACCCAAATCACTCCAACATAGAGATTGAAGGGTTGAAAAGATCTCTTGAACGGAGAGAAAATGATGGGTTTACATGTCTCATTCTTGATAACTTGTGAATCATGAAACATGGAGGAAAATTATCAAGAATGACATAACACCACCTCAACAGATAAGGGAGCAGGAATTGCAATTGGAATGCATGATGAAGAATGCTTCAGCTCCAAGAAGAATCTTGAAGAACACTTCGAGCATGAATTAAAACATGATGAACCACCATGAGAACTCCGGTAATGAAAGCATGAGAAGTGAAAGATGAAAAGAATAAGATTCAAGGCCTGCGATGAATTAGATGGAGATTTGAAATGATATAATTAAATAACTTGGAGCTCCGGAAAACAAGATGAACAACTTGAAACCTAGAATTTATTCCTCATGAATAAACTCTAAACAAAGGGGTTAATCCACTTGGGTGAAAATAAGAATAAGATTTATTATATGCTTATCCTTCACCAAATTAAATTGATGACAAGCAACGGATTTGGCATACTACTTATTCTTGTTGGAAAGAATTAAAGAGAGATCTAGTAAAACCTTGGATAATTATTCAACGAAGCACCGGTAGTATTATGAAAAGAACAAATGAATTAATACGATAACAACGGAAGGTAAACTTGAAAGAACCACCGTAAGAATATGGAGACGAACGAAGAGGCATCAACGAAGAATATTTGGAGAACGAAGTTGAAAACTGAGAACGAAGAATCTTCTGAAATGATGGCCTTCGGAGGATCACAAAGAAAAGAATTCATGAAATGCTTCGGATGGGTATAAGAAGATTCCTCGTGATCGAAACAATAATGAGGATGGCATGCAGCTAGAACCACGAATCTTCAAGAGAACGGGCCAAGATTTAAGAGAAACACTTCTCCGGTCTTCAAATGTTGAGAATGAAGACGAGAAATGCCATAAGAATTGTTGAGCACTCCGGAATGAAGAATTTAAAAGGTTGAAACAACGATGAAAAGAATTTGAAAGCGATCTTAAGTCATATGACTGATGGAATCCATACTTACGTCACAATTTGAAAGAATTTGAGTATAACTCCAGAAAAATAGAAGAGTCAGGTAAGATCCTGGAAAAAGACCTGTGGGTTAGGGCCCACTAAAGAAATCACCATTGAAAAAGATTGCTTAAGAGATATTGCACCGGTTGAATTAAATTGCTTGAATGAGATAACAATCTCAAAATAGCTTGACATGATTAAGAATGGAAACACGAATCTTCCACACTCCGGATATGAATAGCAAGAGGAGAATGATTAATTGGTGCACCGGAATAAGAAAGCATTGTGAAATGAGGAAAAAGGATAAGATCAACACTGAAATCTTGAATTACATCCACCAGAGAAGAAACGAGAACGAAGAATGATGAACTTGAAGCTCTTGAGCATCTTCACGATAAATCACCGGATAAGAACATTGAAGGAAATGAATGAAGAAACATCATATGAATAAAATGGATATTTCATTTGAGAATTTCTGACTCCAAGAAAAAGAAGGGTGGGAGGGTGGGGAAAAACAAAGACAACTTGGGACAAATGAAAACAGACAGATCGTCAGATTTCTCAACGGCGTCCGTATGGAAAAACTTGAAGAGAAGGCACACCGGTTGAAAAGGATTACCATGAAAATATTGATGGTCAAGAAGAATTAGCACTCCCATAGAAATATGAGAACACCGATTAGGAAAGGTATGGAATCAACATTTGACATCGAAGCAACTCGAATACCAGAATCAAAACAAAAACAAAGGATAGATATGTTGCAGCATAATCTTCACAATATCATTCGAATGGAGAACTGAACAAATGAATTCCGTAGGTACATCAACTTCGAGAAGCCAGTTGGGAGAACAAAAGATAAATAAAAGCAACAAGGAGCAGATAGAACAAATACAAGATAGAAGCTTCGTTCGACATATTCGTGCTGAAAGCTCATGGAACGTGTTACAAAAGGGTTTTGCAATCCCCGGATCAGCATAGCCAAGGACCCTTTAAGATGCAACTCTCGATCGGAACAAACGCCCATGAAACCACTTCACTCAATGTAGAACCCCGAACTCCATATCATGCATTCGTTGGAAGAATGCCTACGAGCTACTAGATGAACCCACCTATTAATTTCCGAAAGTTTCCAGTTATGCAATCAGGTGTTGGGGATACAGGGGAAGCACCGCGCACTCAACTCTAATCCTACATCCAGCTGTATCCATCCTTCAACACATAACCAGTTGTTTTCGGAAACCGTTTACCTCGGACCTTCGAAACGCATCTCCTATACAAGCTATGGCAATACTCCTGAACTACCTCCCCAGTACTGGGTGATGTCGGGGTTATCTTGCCACTAACCGCATAGGAGAGTTTTCGATGTCGGCCGTCTTAAGTATTCTAGAACTAATGCGATATATTTGTGACAACAACACCTTGGAGCTCAACTCCCCGGGACACTGCCACAACCCCTAATGACAGGAGGCATCGAGAACAATGTTCTCGTCACAAAGACATCGGAACAATCCAAACAATACTCGCGTGATCCTAATTTTTTTTGGGTGAATTTTGAGAGTAGAAGAGATAAAAGTAATCGTCAGGAGTCCTCACCAGAGTGAAAAGAGATGAGGAGCAAAAGAATTCCTACTCTCCGATATATATATATAGGACTCAAAACATTTTCAGTGTGTGCCTAGACTCAACCGTCAACGATTCGATCAATCAGTGGGGGCTTCTAGGTCGGAGAAGGCTCTGATACCAACTTGTAATGCCCAGGATGGGACTATACCTCCTACGTGTCGAGGCACGACTTAAAGGTATAAGCCCATTCTGGAATGATCTCAAGTTTGGTATCTTTGCACGACTCATGTAAAAGAGGGATTAAATTGCAAAAGGAGATAGTTGGCTTACACTCGCCACTTTACATTACATAAGCAAGACATCATTCAAAACATCACAACCCGACTACGGGCGAAGATCCAAAAGAAAGATACCAAAAACATAAAGCCACAGGACCGAATCGCCCCTAGTAGAAACCACTACTGATCGTCGGAAACGTTACAAGCATACGACCACTCTCTTCATCGAGCTCCCAGTGAAGCTCTGAAACAGCTCCTGCTTCATTCTCGGCTGAACCTGCATCTGGTGTTGTAGTATCTGTGAGCCACGAGGACTCAACAATCCCATAACCATGGGTATCAAGACTAGCAAAGCCTTATGGGTAGGGAGAGGTAAAGTGGTGAGGTTGCAGCAGCGGCTAAGCATAATATGGTGGCTATCTTACGAGTACAAGAATAAGATGAGCATCTACGCAAACGGTCGCAACTAGTAGTGATCGCTAAAGATCCTGAACTACATACGAATCAAACATAACCCCACCGTGTTCTCTTCTCAAAGTGAAAAGAGACAGTCACGGTTACTCACACAGTTGTGTGTTTTACATCGGATCCTCTGTCAAGTTTTCTACAATCGGACATTAACTAATTCCAATCTGCCACATAACCGCGGGCACGGCTTTCGAAAGATCATAACCCTGCAGGGGTGTCCCAACTTAGCCCATCACAAGCTCTCACGATTAGCTGAAGTGATAAATATAGTATCATCACTCCTTATCTTAGGGAAATCTGATCAGGCTCGGCATCCCGGTGCACAAGACATTTCGACAATGGTAAAACAAGTCCAACAAGACCTCCCGGCGTGCCGACACCCTGATAGTAGCCGCGAGTATCTCATCTCAGGCCACAACCGGATGGGCGATGCTACAGGTAAAACCAATCCTCGAGTTTCCCCGTGGTGGCCCCGCAGGACCCCCGTTTAGGACCAACACCATCAGCACTGGCCCCCCCTGTTATGTAGAATTAAGAACCCGGGGACATGACCCCCTATGTAATTAAGTAATTAATTAAGTTGTTATTATGAGCAAATTAAAACCAATGTTGGGCCTTGCTGGAGGAGTTTTATTCAAAGACGAACTGTCAAGGGGTCACCATCCACCCATCGTGTAAGGAACGCAAAATCAAGGAACATAATGCCGGTTTATCGGCGCCTAAGGTGGAATGAGTGGAACAAAACACCGAGCAAAAGGCCAAGCCTTCCACCCATGCCCAGTATATATGTGAGTTAATAATAATAATAAATATTGTGATATTCCAACAACAAGTTCCCTCCTGGAACGATCTTCATCTTCACCTGCAACTAACAACGCTATAAGAGGGGCTGAGCAAGCGGGTAACATAGCCAAACAGTGGTTTTGCTAGGAAGGTGTCAAAAGGTTAGAGGTTTCATGGCAACAAGGAGAGGGCTGACAATAAAAGATGGGTAGCCCGACATGTAACGATAGCATCGAGACAACTAAGCATGGCAATGGTAGTAAAGGTATCCAAGGGTATGATCATCTTGCCTGGGATTCCGCAAGGGAGAAGAACGGGTCCAAGAGTAGTCGAACGGAGCCTCACAACTCCGGAACGGAACCGAAGCTATCAAGAGAAGCATACCGGAAAGAAGCAAACAACACGGTAAACACACAATCATAAGCATGTCATGATGCACAAGCAAGCATGATGCATGTCATGTTTTAAATATGCATGGCATCGCAGAGTGCACAAACAACACTACAAGTTAAGTGGAGCTCAATATGCAACGAGTTGCATATTGACGAAACCCCACATTTTATTTATTTAGTTGACTCTCGTTTATTTACAAGACAAGGTTAAATGTTTGTTAACATGGCAAGAGGTGAAGCAAAAATAAACTACCTATTTAGGCAAGTTTAAATGAGGCCGGAATGACAAACAACAATTCCGGAAAACCCCATATGCATGTTTAGTAATTTTAAGCAAACAACAATTCACACATATAATGTTGTTAACATGATGCGGATGACATGATCAAGTTTATGCAATTTTTATTAAAAAGGTTAACATGAAGAGATAAGAAGTATTTGTCGCCATGACGGAAAGGAAAGAGGGTCGTGGCGGCAAAACGGATACGATGCCACGACAACGTTCCGATGATCCGACACTCGTCGAGTTGCCGGTGCAAAACCAAGGTAGCGAGAGCGAGTCGAACAAGATGAAAGGTGGGGTGATCCGGTCACCGGGTTCCCACAATTCGGCGACGAGGCAACCGAGGAACATGACAAAAGACGAAACGGACACGGTGCACACAAGGAAAACATCTCATACAACCACAAGCATTCGTCCACGGGCGTTGACTCGGTGGTATACCTTTGAAGCGTGCATTTCGGGGTGGAACGAGTCGTCGAGGGACGTAGTGGAAGTAGTGGAAGTAGACGTTCACGAGGCGGTCGTTGTACACGTTCATAGATGGAAGTAGTCGTTCCGTAGAGGTACACGTTATGTAGCCATTCACGCGGCGGTAGTTGGACTCGTCGTGGAAGTAGTGGTACAACTCCGTAGATGTTCGGGGTCGGTGTCCTGGTACTTGGGGGTTCTCGTTCTTGCGACGGTAGTGGAACTTGGCATATCTCCATGTGTAGTCGTACTCGGTCCTAGGGGCACCGGAGAGGAACTTGACGCATCGGGTAGTCGTTCGGTCGTAGCGGTCTTGCCGGTCTCGGTCTCGCGTCGGTAGTTGTACTCGGTCGTCGTGGTACCTGTCGAGTCGTAGCGGCACTCGAGGGGCATCGACGTCGTGGTACTTGGCGTCCGGGGGTACTTGTTGTCTCGTAGTGTAGTCGTACACGGGTCCTTGGCAAATTAACAGCACAGGGCAACACAAAAAAAACACAGGGCAAGGCAGCAGCAAGCTTGCGTGAAGGAGGCCATGGTGGCGACGAGGTTGCAGGGCCGGCGGTGATTCCCATGGCAGGGGAGGTCGGCGGACGACGGAAACGGGTGGAGACGCGGGGAGGCGAGGCGCTGCGCGGCTCCTGGCCGGCCGGCTGTGGCTGGAGGCGAGGCGCAAGTCCCGCTGCAGGGCGTCGGAGCAGAGGATGCAGGGCGCCGGCGGCTTGACCCAGTGATGGAGCACACGCGTGCATCGGGGAGAGCGGGATCCGGCGAGGAGGTGCTGCGGCCTTGGCGTAGGCGGTCGGCGGCGGCTCCTGGCCGGCGGTGGCTTGGGCAGGACGAGGGGAAAACGGCGGCTGCTGGCTGCCGGCTTGAGGACGGGGAGGACGGGGCGCACCGCTGCTGCCTGGAGACGGAGGGGCGCGGCGCTCGGTGCTTGGCGCTGGGGATTGATGTCTACACACGCTTCTATTCTTGTAGACTATGTTGGGCCTCCAAGCGCAGAGGTTTGTAGGACAACAGGAATTTCCCTCAAGTGGATGACCTAAGGTTTATCGAACTCAGGGAAGTAGAGGTTGAAGATGGTCTCTCTCAAGCAACCCTGCAACTAAGATACAAGAAGTCTCTTGTGTCCCCAACACACCTAATACAACTAGGAGTTGTATAGGTGCACTAGTTCGGCGAAGAGATGGTAAAATATGGATGATAGGAGTGGCAAAGCAAAGTAATATAAATCTGTAATAAAAAGTACAGCAAGCAAACAAGTGGTAAACGTGAGCACAAATGGTATTGCAATGGTGGAAACAAGGCCTAGGCTTCATACTTTCACTAGTAGCAACTCCCAACAACATTTACATATTCTATCACATGATATTTCCCATAAAACATGCAATGGAGACGCACTCGGAGGTCATTCCTTTGTGGTCAGGAGAGGACGAGAATTATGTAGGGCTACAAAAGCACACCTCAAACTTCGTAATTCTCAATCTATGGATTTCCCAATGTCACCGCGGCCATCCAAAGAGAGTACCGCAATCACCACAACATATCTCCAGGATAGTCAAAGACAAGCACCAAGAGACTCTCAATCTTCAATCAACACACAAAAGAGGAAATCACTCATGAAAATATTCTTCTAATCCATGTCCAATAGACCGCTGTCACCTTGGTCTCGGGGATTATACTAGATAAAGACAAGTGAGTACATCAATTCAATACATAGAGGAAGGGGAAATATCATGGGATCACCCTAGATCAACATAGCCTATGATCACAACGAAGATCACATCATGGGAGAGAGAATTGACCACATAGCTACTGGTAGAAACCTCAGCCCCGAGGAGGAACTACTCCCGCATCATGGAGGGAGGAAGCAACGTCGATAGAGATGAATCCGGGGGCACTTCCCCGTCCCGGCAGGATGCCGGCACAGGAATTCTGGTCCCCCGAAACTTGGTGGCGATGGCGGCAGAGATCGGAATTGCTTCTGGAAAAAAGGGTTCTGGAATCGAGGGTTTCGGGACGCGAGGAATATATATGCGAAGGGGGGTCACCAGAGGCGGAGAGGGGGCCCCAGGCGCCCCCCTGGGCGGCCAGGGGTGGGGCCGCCCCGGGTGGCCGCCTGGGCCGCCCCTGGCTCCCCTCTGGCCCCACTTTGGTTTTTCTTGAAGCTTCTTGTACGCTGATTTTTTCTGTATTTTTCCCGGAATTTTTGGAGCACTTTTAATATGGGGGAAATCTGAAATAGAAAAACAACAGAAAACAGGAACTGGCACTGTTGTGCACTGAGTTAATAGGTTAGTCCAAATATGATCAAAAGTGTATGGAAGTGCATAAATATCATAGCAATATCACACAAAAGAAGCATGGAGCAAGTAGAAATTATAGATACGTTTTGGACATATCAACATCCCCAAGCTTAATTCCTGCTCGTCCTCGAGTAGGTAAATGATAACAAGCATAATTTCTGTGGTGACATGCTATCAACCATATAAGCACTTTTAAGTAAAGCAATCAAGGCATGTAATTCAATTCAAGTCATAACAAGCAAGAGTCTATATTAGCATTGTAACAAGCAACATAAGAACATAAAGGTGCAAGAGCTCTCGCTGTCCGTGACTCGAATGTCTCCAAATGGTGTTTGCGTGCAAGAAAGGGGATAGGGATATATGAGAGAGTAAAACATAGTTTTTGTATTGTTGAGAACTTAATCTACTAAAGTTTCACACTTGGTCTTCTTTGGAATCTTATCTTGACTCATCCCCAGACCGTCAACCAGGTACAAGTCAAAATGATCCACTCCCTTTCGATATTTTGAGCACTCATGCAATGGATGAGCGTAAGCAAGAAAGTCGACACTTAGGATGGCAAAGAGAGAAAAATGATGAAGGGGAAGACAAAAAAAAGGTGTGAAAGGCTCACATCAATGAGGACAATCATAGGCGAGAGAAAGCCAAATGATAGATATGATGTGAGGAGTAGGGATTGCCATGCAACGGATGCACATATGAGCTAAGGTAAGCTCTCCAATGGAACTAGTGGGGGTGCATCCAACTTGCTTGCTCAAGAAGACCTAGAGCTCTTTTGAGGAGGCTCATCATTGGAATATACAAGCCAAGTTCTATTGTGTGAAGGTCCCCACATAGCTATATGCATGAATGATAATCTCTATGGAGTACAAGGTATAAGATGGAGTACGAGTGTGGATCTCTCAAAAGGAATAGTAGTGTGCCCCCTTCTCTCTTTTTATTTCTTTTTCTCTTTTTTCTCTTTTATTTTTATTTTTTGTGGCCTCAATGGCTCTTTCTATTTAACTCTCATTTGTCCTCTTTGGGATCTTTTGATTTTGTCATCTTTGGGATCTTTTCCTCACTTTAGGGGCAACACTCTATGTATTACAAGAAGTATAGAAGATCTTTCACACTTTAGAAAAGTACTCAACATAAATAAAATGAAACTATCATGATGTATGCAAATGTATGCCTCTGCCAGTGTAGCAGGATATGCAATGATACTAGCGCGTCATGTAGCAATGATTAGGGCAAGGCCCAACTAGCATGCGGCTCATCGATCAAGCAAAAAGCATGTATGACATGAAGATCAAGTCATGAGAAGATGGATGTGGCATGGCAATGTATCTCGGAAAGGCTATGGAAATGCCTTGATAGGTAGGTATGGTGGCTGTTTTGAGGAAGGATATAATGAGGCTTATGATGACAGAGCGTATCGTGCCAAGGATTTGGATGCACCGGCAAAGTATGCGCCAACTCTCGAGGTGAGAAAGGGCAATGCACGGTACCGAAGAGGCTAGAAAAATATGGCTAGGTGGAAGTGTCAACTTTCGAATACTCACATTAGTCCGAAGAACTCATGCACTTATTATCGGTAACTCTCAATCTAATTAGGAGGTTCACAAAGAGACAAGTACCCCGAGGAGGAAATGTATGGGGGTTTGGTTATCCTTGCGCATCCTCGACTCATGGTACGTGAGTGTACTCTAATATTCGATCCCTCCAAATATTAGTGATCCATTTAGTAGCCAAAGTTCTCAACTATTTTGTTGGTTTTCGAAAATAAACACGGATTGCCCAAAATACGACATCTATCACTAATAGGCTAAAGCTCTTGACACCAAAAGTTCAGACATTACTCATGGCAATACCTTAAAACTATTGCAAGTTACTACTAAAATTAAATAGCAACCTCAATTACCTACTTTAAGTTAAGACACACAACTCAGTGCAACAGGCAAAACTCTCTTAACAAGATAAACATGAAGACTCAAGAGAGTTCAGCAACCAACTAAACAAAAGCTCTTTAAAAAGAAAAGCATGAAAACTAAGAGCTAAACATGGCAGCAGCTATGGAAAGACAAAGAACACACACAACAAAGATAAGCATGAAAATCCTATGTTGTGTTGTATGTTGAAGTGGAGCGTGTTTCTCTCCCACACAAAGAAAGCTGGGTTCTAACTTGTTATGATCAGCAAGCAAAGCTAAAGAAAACTAAAAAGAAAACTAAGAGCAAGACGCTCCAAGCATACCACATAACACATGAAGTGATAATTACAGTGGAACGAAAGACGAACTGATAATTGTTGATGGAGAAGGGGATGCATGGGGGCATCCCCAAGCTTAGACGCTTGAGTCTTCTTGAATATTTCTTGGGGGTGCACGGGGGCATCCCCAAGCTTGAGCGTTTGACCCTCCTGAATCTTTTTATCATCTTCCCTCGCACACTTGAAAACTCCCTTCATACATAACTCATCATAATCTGATTAGCGAGGTTAGTACCCACAATAAAATAATTTTTCCCTACTGGAAATAAGGATAATCTTGAAGAGCTACTGTTTCTCAAGATTGCCAAAAGGTTTTTGCAAAGAAAAAGGAAGCTCAAGGTTTGCAAAACGAAGAAAAGGCAAAACAGGACAGAATCTGTGAAAAACAGACCAGCAGGTAGTAAACAATTTTTTCGGGGCACTTCTACAACTCAAATAAAAAAACTCAGAACAGACTCCCAAAAGCCAATTGTATAGGGCATGCTCTCAAAAAAATTCAGATCAAAAAGATGATCTGGTGATTTTATACGAATTTTTCTATCCAAGGACAGAATCTGTTTTGTGGACAGCACGTCACAACTTTTGAACTTTCTTACAATCGGAGGCTAAACTTGGCACAAAGCTGAAAAGAAAAGATACAATGATGATGCTACTGTAGTAACAAACATCAAGACACAACAAAAGAAAAATAAAACCTAATTCGTTGTGGGCTGCCTCCCAAAAGCGCTTTCTTTTATGCCTTTAAGCTAGGCATGATGCAAAAAGAGAAAATCAAGTTTTATCAAGAGTGAAAGAATAGCTAGCCCGTGTAACGGACTCGAAAGGCAACTTAATCTTCTTTCTAGGGAAGTGTTCCATTCCTTTCTTGAGAGGGATTTGGAATTTTATATTCCCCTCTTTCATGTCAATGATAGCACCAACGGTGCGAAGAAAAGGACGTCCCAAAATAATTGGACATGAAGGTTCACATTCAATATCCATAATAGTAAAATCAACGGGAACATAATTGTCATTGACAACGATAAGAACATCGTCGATCTTCCCCAAAGGTTTCTTTACGGAAGAATGAACAAGACGAACACCAAAAGAACAAGGATCAAAAGATTTCAATTTAAACATATCATATATTCTTTTGGGCATAACGGAGGTACTAGCTCCAACATCACATAAAGCATAGCAAGAGAAGTTATTCAACTTAATTTTAATCATAGGATCCCAACCATCTTCTAACTTTCTAGGTATGGAGGCTTCTACCCTAAGCTTCTCCTCCCTAGCTTTGATAAGAGCATTAGTGATATGCTCCGTGAAGGCAAGATTAAGTGTGCTAGTGTGGGGATCTCTAGACATCTTGTGAAGAAAACTAATAACTTCAGAAAGGGTGCAATTATCAAAATCAAGGTCACTACTATCAAGTAAAGTGGTAGTGGTGTCCTTTAGGCTCACTTGTTTGGTAGCTTCTATGGTCATAGGAGTTTCTTCTACGGTTGAGGTCATAGCATCACCATTAATAGGTCCAATGGGACTAGGAGTGCATTGGGTGCTAAGAGTTTGGATATCCTCAACAACTTGGATAGTAGCAACAGTGTGGTGGGTAGGAAGGCTCTTAATTCTATCTTCTTCCTCCTTTTCTCTAGCACATCTCTCTTTAAGTTTAGCCATCATCCTAATGTTTTCATTAATTTGCACTTGAATAGCATTCATAGGAGTGGTCTTCCTCTCCTCAAGAGGAGAAGTTCTAATTTTAAGCAACTCTACCTCATGGGCTAAATTGTCTACCTTCGAAGAGAGATTATCTAGTTTGTCTAGTTTTTCTTCTACACTCTTATTGAAGGCTTTTTGGGTAGTGATGAATTCTTTAAGCATAATCTCTAGTTCAGAAGTGGAGTTCTTGGTGCTAGGATAAGCATTGTTGTTCCCATAGGAATTAGAGGGGAACGGTCTAGGGTTGCTACCAAAATTACTCCTATAAGCATTGTTATTGAAATTGTTTCTAGAGATAAATTTCACATCTACTTGATCTTGAGCAATCAAATAATTTAAAGGAACATCATGAGGATCAATAGAAGATTGCTTGGAAAGTAGAGACATGATCAAGTCAACTTTTTCATTTAGGGAGGAAATCTCCTTGACAGAGTTTACCTTCCTACCTGTTGGAGCGCGTTCGGTGTGCCATTGGGAATAATTGGTCATCATCTCATCGAGAAGTTTCGTGGCAGCACCAAGTGTAGTTGACATAAAGGTTCCTCCCGCGGCCGAATCTAACAAGTTCCGCGAGGTAAAGTTCAAGCCTGCATAAAAAGTTTGGATAACCATCCAAGTAGTCAAACCATGAGTAGGGCAGTTCTTGACAAGAGATTTCATGCGTTCCCAAGCTTGGGCAACGTGTTCATTATCCAATTGTTTAAAATTCATTATGTTACTCCTTAGTTGGATAATTTTAGCAGGGGGATAGTACTTCCCAATAAAGGCATCCTTGCACTTGTCCCAAGAATCTATGCTATTCCTAGGCAAGGATTGAAACCAGATTTTAGCTCCTCCTCTCAAGGAGAAAGGAAAAAGCTTAAGCTTAACAATATCACCATCTATTTCTTGGTACTTTTGCATATCACAGAGCTCAACAAAATTATTTAAGTGCAAAGCAGCATCATCTCCAGCACCGGAGAATTGATCTTTCATAACTAGGTTCAGTAAAGCAGGTTTAATCTCATAAGAGGGTGCTGAAGTGGCCGGTGTAGTAATAGGCGTGCAGATAAAGTCATTGTTGTTATGACTAGTGAAGTCACACAACTTGGTGTTCTCGGTGGAACCCATAGCAGCAGCAAGCAAGGTAACTATTTTTGTGATTTTTGGTAAATGGACACTAAAGCAAAAACTGAAAGGTAAACTAACAAGACTAAAAAGCAAAGATAAAAGATAGCGTGCAACTCCCCTAACTTGAAGAGTGGAGTCCCCGGCAACGGCGCCAGAAATAGCTTGATGTCTACACACGCTTCTATTCTTGTAGACTATGTTGGGCCTCCAAGCGCAGAGGTTTGTAGGACAGCAACAATTTCCCTCAAGTGGATGACCTAAGGTTTATCGAACTCAGGGAAGTAGAGGTTGAAGATGGTCTCTCTCAAGCAACCCTGCAACTAAGATACAAGAAGTCTCTTGTGTCCCCAACACACCTAATACAACTAGGAGTTGTATAGGTGCACTAGTTCGACGAAGAGATGGTAAAATATGGATGATAGGAGTGGCAAAGCAAAGTAATATAAATCTGTAATAAAAAGTGCAGCAAGCAAACAAGTGGTAAACGTGAGACCAAATGGTATTGCAATGGTGGAAACAAGGCCTAGGCTTCATACTTTCACTAGTGGTAACTCCCACCAACATTTACATATTCTATCACATGATATTTCCCATAAAACATGCAATGGAGACGCACTCGGAGGTCATTCCTTTGTGGCCAAGAGAGGACGAGAATTATGTAGGGCTACAAAAGCACACCTCAAAGTTCGTAATTCTCAATCTATGGATTTCCCAATGTCACCGCGGCCATCCAAAGAGAGTACCACAATCACCACAACATATCTCCAGGATAGTCAAAGACAAGCACCAAGAGACTCTCAATCTTCAATCAACACACAAAAGAGGAAATCACTCATGAAAATATTCTTCTAATCCATGTCCAATAGACCGCTGTCACCTTGGTCTCGGGGATTATACTAGATAAAGACAAGTGAGTACATCAATTCAATACATAGAGGAAGGGGAAATATCATGGGATCACCCTAGATCAACATAGCCTATGATCACAACGAAGATCACATCATGGGAGAGAGAATTGACCACATAGCTACTGGTAGAAACCTCAGCCCCGAGGAGGAACTACTCCCGCATCATGGAGGGAGGAAGCAACGTCGATGGAGATGAATCCGGGGGCATTTCCCCGTCCCGGCAGGATGCCGGCACAGGAATTCCTGTCCCCCGAAACTTGGTGGCGATGGCGGCGGAGATCGGAATTGCTTCTGGAAAAAAGGGTTCTAGAATCGAGGGTTTCGGGACGCGAGGAATATATATGCGAAGGGGGGTCACCAGAGGCGGAGAGGGGGCCTCAGGCGCCCGCCCTGGGCGGCTAGGGGTGGGGCCGCCCCGGGTGGCCGCCTGGGCCGCCCCTGGCTCCCCTCTGGCACCACTTTGGTTTTTCTCGAAGTTTCCTGTACGCTGATTTTTTCTGTATTTTTCCCGGAATTTTTGGAGCACTTATAATATGGGGGAAATCTGAAATAGAAAAACAGCAGAAAACAGGAACTGGCACTCTGGTGCACTGAGTTAATAGGTTAGTCCAAATATGATCAAAAGTGTATGGAAGTGCATAAATATCATAGCAATATCACACAAAAGAAGCATGGAGCAAGCAGAAATTATAGATACGTTTTGGACGTATCAGAGATGGAGGCGCTCGACGCTGTGGGAGAAAAGGGCGAGGGGAGATCGAGAGATGGGGACGAGGGAACGAGGGTTCGGGCGAGAGGAGAGGTGCGGCGGGCTGCGGGTCGAGCGAGGAAGAGGGAGGAGCGAGGGGTGAGGAGCGGTCTGCCAGCTAGGGTTAGCTGCGCTGGAGGACTGGGCCGTGGGCCTTGGGGACGGATGGCCTTGGGCCAAAGGAGGCCCAAATGGCCTATCTCTCTCACCTAAATTATTTCCTTAGCAGAAAAATAGTGAGAGTTCAAAAATATTAAGAAAAGAGGCCATGAACAAGAAATAAATGATGGAACATTTTTGTAAGGTTTTAAGGAATATTACCAACCCAACAAAAGTGGTTCCAACAAAATAGGGAAGTGCAAACCAAAAATATTTAGCTTGCCTTAAAGGAGTTTGAAAGGAGTCTAGACTTTAGGAGGAGCCTCGATAAAAGGGAAAGGAAAAGTTGGCAAGGTTTGAGACAAGGAATTGCGAAAGAGAAGGCATGGGAAAAAATGCAAGTGTGTGTTGGTGAATTCCAAACAAATGGAATAATTATATAATAGCTCTATAATATTAGGAGGATATGTTTCAAAGAGAAATCACACTTCCCTCGATTTAAATGGATCGAAGATCCACACGATTTATTAAGTTGAGATGCAAAAGATTAAAGACATGATGGCATGATGACATGATGCAATGCAAAAATAAATAACACAAGTACAAATGAAACACACGGGAGAACCCGGAACCTCTGGAATCTCCGGAATCTTCTGGGACGTCGGTCTTCGGGCGCCACAGCTTGACTCTTCATGATCATGTGCATCATGTTTATTTTTCTCAGAAACTTGGAAATGGGGATGATCAAACCCTAGCACTTCAATTTTCAAATAGGTCCAGTTAAAAAAAATTGCATTCAATGTTTCCAAAGTGTTCTTATTAATTGTTTGATATTTTTGGCAAGGCTTTTACACCAAACCAAAAATAATGAACATTTTTAGGAAAATATTTTGGGCACTGAATTTAAATCATTATTGTATTTGAATTTGGAGTTATATTCATAATATATAGAATATATCTCCAAATAACTTTGATTTAATTTATGTGCTCCTGGAAAAGTCCATGGGAAAACATAAAAATGCTCAGAGGATGTTTTGGCACTTATTTGAATTTGTTCAAATTCAAACAGTGGCGAAAGAAATAAACAAAGAAAAGAAAACAGAAAACAGAAAGAAAGAGAGAGAGAGAGAGAGAGAGAGAGAGAGAGAGAGAGAGAAGAGCTCACCTCGGCTTACCTAACCAGCCCACCTACCTGTAGCAGCATCCCAGCTGCAGGCCCGGCCCACCAGGGGCAGCACTATCTTCCTCCTCCTGACAGGAGGAGAAGCAGCTGCGTGCCCGGCGCACAGCCGGCCGCGGCCACGTCTCCCCGCCACCTCCTGCTCCGTTGGTCCTCCTCGACCCCCCTGGAGATGCCACACACGCCCCTAGGCCCCTCTCACTCTCCCTCGATCTCTCTCCCCTCTCCTGGCTCTCTCCACCGCACCACCGAACATGCCCGTCGCCGCCGTTCGCCGTTACCGCGGCCACAGCATCCCCCTCGCCTCTCCGACGAGCCCCCGAGCTCTGCCGTGCCTCCCTCATCCCCTCCATCGAGTCACGCGGCGCCAGGAGCTCCTCCTCATCCGCAACGCCGTCGTCTTCCTCCTTTGCGTCCGACGACCGCCACCGACGATTCGCCGCCGCCTGGACCTCCCCGAGCTCGCTGATCTCCTCTTCGGCATCACCGTGAGCGCCTCTTCCTTTCCCCTCTTCTCTCTTGCTCGCACATGTCCCCTAGCTTTGTTTCCTCCCGTGGCCGAGAGCTTCTCGCCGTCGGCCATGGCGTAGCCGTGGCCACAGCCGCACGAGCTCACAACGGAGTGCGTCACCATGCTACGGAAGCCCCCAAGAGCCTAACGCACCCACTCCCTCGCCCTCCCGTGCACCGTAGCACCTAAACCGTCGGTGCCCGAACTCCGGCCGCTGCCTGGCTCGACGCCGGCGATGATTCAGGCCACCCCAGCCGCTCCCACTTGCTCCGTTGGATGCGTGACTTCTCCAGCTCCGCGTAGATGCTCCCCGCAGTCATTTTGGTCACCGAAACAGCGTTTCCGAGCCGCGCCGCCGTCCTGGCTCTCGCCGGCGGCGAGTCGTCGGTGGGTTTGACCACCTTTGACCACGGCTGGATCCCCCTGTGTCAATGACATGTGGTGCCGGCGTCTGACTTAATTTGTTTAGGTTTTTAGTTAAGTTTTAATTGATGTCATTAACTTAATTAGACACTAACATGTGGGCCCCGTGCCTGTTTAGTTTAATTTAATTTAATGTTTAGTTTAGTTCTTAACCCAGTGGGACCCACACGTCAGCATTGACTTTGCTGACGTGGCTATTGACTGGGCCCACGTGTCTGTGACTCAGGCAAGCACTATCACACTGACCTATGGGACCCACAGGTCAGGTTTGACTGGACCAGCCCCTGTTGACCTGCTGACGTAAGTGTGACACCATGCTGACGCAGTAATGTTTTCTGGAATTTAAAATAAATCTTAAATGATTTATTTATTTCAGAAAATAGCCTAAACTTCTAAAAATCACAGAAAATAATCTATAACTCCAATGAAAATAAGTTACATATGAAAAATGATCAGAACAATTCAAGGAATCTGTTTATGGCATTTTCATGCACGTTTGAACAAGTTAAACCTGCTGATCAGGTCAAATCAATTAAATGACAATCAAATAATCACATATGGAGTTTGAATTTGAATCTTTGATTCAAACCAACTTTATTCAATATGGTTGCTAGTTGCATTAGCTCAACCAACAGCATATTGCCATGTCATGATCATGCATCATATTGTCGCATTGCATTGATTGTGTTCTTTCTCTGTTGCCGGTGTTTGTTCCCTCTCAGTAGACGTTGTTCTGGCGATGCGATTGATGACACTGATGAAGACACAGTGCTATCTTCAGAAGTGCCAGGCAAGCAAAACCCCATTGAGCATTCCGATACAATCCCACTCTCTTGCTCTTGCTCTCTTTTACTGCATTTGGACAACAACGCTTCAACTGTTACCTGCTATGGTAGTTGAACCCCTTTTCTCTGCATGACCTGTCATTGCCATAGTAAATAGTTGAAACCCACTAGCATGAGTAGGAGTTGCTTGAGCCATGTTGTGCCTACTCATTCATGCTTTCTAGTTATGCCTGCTATTGCTTAGAGTTGTGTCAGGTCTGATTCATCGGGGATGAATTGGAATGTGGTGAACATGTCCTACTGTTGAGAGCTAAGTGTGTGAACACGATTTGGTAAAGGTAGCGATGAGAGGCCATGTAGGAGTACATGGTGGGTTGTCTCATTGCAGCCGTCCTCAGGAACTGAGTTCAGTGTTGGTTGATCCATGAACAGCTACTACCACATGTTGGGCCCTGAAATATGACCCCGCTCGACTAATTGACTGCCCTTGTCCTCTGTCCAGGAGTTGCAACTAGTTTCTGGTGTTTGTAGTTTACTGGAGGTCGTGCGCAGCGCTGACCCTCGGCGTGGGCTGTGACGCGGCAGGTACGTGGCACGGTGTACCGGTCGCCCGTTTGGTGACTCGGGAACCCTGTACACATCGTTTGGGGGCGTGAGCGACACCCCGGCCGGATCTCCCCTCGGATGGAACCCAAATAGGCGATAAACCTGGACTAGAGACTTGAGTGGTTGGTTAGGTCGTGGTCTACACCCACGTCGGCTTTCGCTTGAAGTCTACCGAGCACATGTCGTGTGCAGATGCTAAGTGGTGGAAACACGTGTGAAGAAGTACACCCCTGCAGGGTTTTATATGATCTATTCGAATAGCCGTGTTCGCGGTAATGGACTTCTGGGTTACCTGTACAATTCATATACAAGTGAAAGTGGATACTCTAAAACACACAAGATAAGCGTGAGTGCTATGGATGGCCTTCTCGTAGGGAGACGAAAGCGGATCCATAATGGTGTATTGGTTGGTGAATATGTGGACTCGTGTGCGCCACCTGAAAGAGTTACTTGTAGTCGTAGTTCAGGATAGCCACCGAGTCAAAGCTGGCTTGCTGTAGTCAAACTCCACCACCCCCTTTGTTGATACTGATGCATATGTAGCTAGTTCTGATGTAAGTCTTGCTGAGTACCTTTGTACTCACGTTTGCTTAATTTATGTTTTGCAGAGAGACTCCAGTCTCACTAGTGGTTCCATGTGGACTTCGATGTTTAGCTTGTTACCTCAGCTACGATCTTGTACCCTTGGGAGGGTCTTGTAGATAGACAGGCTTCTCAGCCCTTTTCATTTGTAGTTGTCTGTACTCAGACATGTTATGCTTCCGTTGCCTGTATGCTCTGTATGTTGGGTCATGTGACCTCTGTTTGTAATAATGTTATGATGGCTCTTCTGGGCCTTTATCTATATGAGTTGTTGAGTTATGTTGTGATGCCATGTTGTACAACACATACTTGCATGTTATGCGTACGTGTAATGTGTATTGCTATGTGTGGGATCCGACACCTAGTTGTTTACCCTTGGTAGCCTATCTTACAGGGAAATGCCTCCTAGTGCTTCCACCGAGCCTTGGTAGCTTGCTATTGCTCCGGAACACTTAGGCTGGCTGGCATGTGTCCTTCTTCGTTCCTGTGTCTGTCCCTTAGGGGAAATGTCACGCGTTGTTCCTTTAAGTCCTTGTAGCTTGCTACGACTTGGGTTCATACGTTGATGACCAACACGTTCGTTGCTGGGTCATGTATGCCTGTCTTTGTAGTTTAGTGCCACTTTTGGTTTATAACTAGTCATGTCGGCTCGGGTTCTCTGTCATATGGATGCTAGCAACACTATCATATGCGTGTGCCAAAATGCGCAAACGGTCCCGGGCCAGGTAAGGTGGCACCCGTGGGGATGCCGTGCGTGAGGCCGCAAAGTGATATGATGTGTTACAGGATAGACCTGTGTGACTTAGGATCGGGGTCCTGGCATCTTTGGTATCAGAGCCTGACTGCCTGTAGGATTAGTAAGCCAAACTGGTCGAAGTCGTGTCTAGAAACTCTTTAGTTATAATAAGGGAAATGATTATGGAAGGGAACGTAAGGATCTTTTTACTCCTTTACCCTATGACCTTCTGATCTGAGTCACCTTCTTCTTTCTACGGGGATTAAGAACTAGGATTCTCATTCTATTTATCAGGATCACGTTAATGGTGGATTCAACCCCCAGTTCAGTTTCCACTACTTCTATTTGTTCAACTGTTGGTCTCAGAACCTTGACATTATGATGTTGAGTGGTTATGTTATCTTTGTGCATGAGTCTCAACGGTATTTTCCGAGCATTTACAGCCGTTATGCTGTCCGAGTCATCCCAGGTTTCTAAATAGTCTGATGCATTTGCAAACCTTTCCTTCATGTTCCGATGTTCCTTTGGGCCAGACTAAGCACACTAGTCGTTGTGTTGAGGTACTTCGTTGCCTCGACATACATGTTGGAGATATTATTATGACCCTAGGTGTCTTAGAAGATTACCCAGTAATCTAGCAATACCCTATATTCCCAGTGTGATGATTCTGGCCATCATTCTCGAAAGCATCCCGTGATGCCATTTAGTTAGTAGGCATTCTATTTCTGGGTTCTTGAACCCAAGGTTCATTCTATTTACTTCATGTTGGTAGTATTTGCTCGTCCTTTTAGGATATTAGTAACCTTGTGATAGTCCTCGAGGTCCGTGGTTATCATTCTTCCAATACCAAGAACCATCACGGCAGAAGTTCTTCTGAACCAAAAGATCACAACCAGAGTGCTCTTGAATAGTACTCCATTCATATTGTGACTATTCCAGTCCTACCTTTCTGCATGGGTTATCCGGAAGAAACATGCTGAACTAGTTCGACATACCGATCTATGCATTCACAACTCAGAAAGTTATATGAGTTGTCCCTTTTTAGTTGTATTATGACCCTCGTCTATCAGTTGATAGTCAGGAGTAGTTGTGCACTCGTGTTCATTGATGCCTTTTACTCTTGTGGTCCATCAAGCCATTCTATTCTGGAATGACTAGGAGAAGCAAACTCCAGTACCTTATCCATATCCAGGATTGGGTCAAAGATGTTGTACTTCGCAGGTGAAGAATTCTAGTCCAGCTTCTAATCTGTTCTATCCTAGAGTATTACCATCCTTATGTCGAGAATGTCATGGGAATTGCACAACCTCCTATGAACTCTTGATACAGTGATACTTCTCACCATCATTGTTCATTCCTCGGTCTCCGAGTTGTTGTAACCGGAATACTGAAAAGTGAATCGTGATGTGTGTAATCAATACTCGTAGGAACTCCGTTGCTTGGTAGTTAATGGACGATAACCTCATTCTTAAAATGATGGTTACCGAATCATCATTCTAATGATTGATCGTGCTACCTAGTCCATTTTTGTGGTGCACTCTTTGATCAATGAGTTAGGATTGTGTCAATCTCTCGCTCTTTTGATCATATCGTCTTGCCCTGAAAAGCAAGATTATTCTCGAGCTTCTTAACATATCGGTGGTTCGTGATTTTCCGAATATCTTCTCGGAAGTATTACCAGGTTGTTCCATGACCGCTATGTTGAGTTCGTGATCAAGTTGGTTTTCTTATAAACCACCCCTTCTCCAAGAATCTGTGTTGGATACCCTGAACTAGTTGGTTAAGCTAAACAACAACTTGGAGAGTTGGAAGATAAAAGCTTGCCTGACTTAGTTCCTTCCAAGGGATAATTTTCTTTTTGTGTGTTTGTTGGAGAAAGATGATATCTTCATCGATTGATCCTCGCGATCAGTTGTTGGATCCATTGTCTTGACAAAACTTTGATTTGAGTGTGGGATTTTATCAAATCAAATCAGAACCAATGATGTTCGTAATGTTCTCTTACTCGTGGATGTCCCTCGAGCATACCTCATTATATCTCTTGGTCTGACCAATGCTACCATCTTGTTCATATAAATTGTGGAATTCCATCTTCATGGATATCTCGATGACCCGTTGCCCATCAACATTGTTTATCTTGACCACGGTTCATGTCGAACATTTAAGTTGGTATTGGAAATTTATAAGCTTATCTTCATGTCCCATTCATGAAGCATATGTGCGAATGAAAGAAGTGACTTCCTCTAATTCATGAGCATTTGATGCCAGTTGCCACTGTGAATTTGAGAAAGCTTGTTTTTACCTCCTCTGGAATCATCCCAATTCAGTCATGCATACGTGCGAAGTATTCTATGGTTTGATAGACTGATCATCTCCATTCCATATGTATTCCTAGCACACCAAACCACTAATTGATTTGTTCATGGAGAAGAAGTTCCATCATAAGAGCTAATCATATGGCTTATGTAAGGACTTCGATATCCTAGACGATGGTTCCCAACCTGAACTCGGTAGTGTTTTATCATAAGACTACTACGTGGTCATGCTTGTCTTGGACAACATGTTCACATGTTTGTAGCAGAACCAGCTCATGTTTTGGAGCTTACTATCGTAGTTCATTTCCGAGAATCTCGCAATGTCGTCTCGTCGATTTGGGTTGCAAACTTTCATTTTTATTTATAGACTCGATGAGTCTGGAATATCCTGACACCAACCAGAACTGAATCTCAGGCAGATATGATGGTTGGAGCATTTTCCAAGAACTATAATTTTGGTCTCTCGATAAGCGGTAAAGTGGATGTCGTGGCCAACACACCCAGCCGGAAGACCTATTGTTGTGGAATCTTGATTGAAGAAGTTGACCACCTCCCCATAGGGATTTCTTAGGATTTACTCCCTAGCTGTCCCTTATGGATTTTGTGTTTTCGAAGTCCGACCTTTTACTTGACGTTCTGGGTACCAAACCATTTTAATAAATGGGTTGCGCTAGCACATCAAGGAGAACATTAGAAGCGGAGTGCTAAATGTCTCTCGGTCGATCATCCAGATTTTGCCCCTTGACTCCGCTAAGGTGAGATCTGAGAAAGTGTTATCCTCCTTTGCATCTGAATCGTCCATCGCTTTTCATCATAGTCGTATGTTGTATTGTCAGCACCATTGGCACGGATAATGGTAAAACCTTGATGATTATGGAAATGCTCAAGTTCTTGAGAGCACGCACAAGCACTAGGTGTTATCACTGACACTAACCGGGATTGCTCCAAGTATTCTTGGTTATGCTATAACCTCTCAAAGAGTAGATTCACCCTCTACTGTTGGGTTCTTCTCAGTTACCAGAATCATTCCCAGCATTTGCATTTTGTTCCCAGCTTGCACCACCAATGTGCCATTTTACCATGGGTTCCATCCATTTCTGATGATAAGCAAAATCACCCCTTGTGTTGTCTTCAACAAGGTAGTCGACATCATCCATGCTAGTCGGAATATGTCGTTCTCCCGAATTCCGTCAAACGATTGTTTGTGATTGCCTTAGGCTAGTATAGAGAATTTCAATGATCTCTATATCAAAAGTAATTCTTTTTTCCACTTAAGGGAATAACTCTACGAGTCACCTTCCCCAAGGTGCCCTGTCTGGTGACATCGATCACCATCTCCTTAGGTGTGGAATTATTGCCACTAAGTGAACCCACATCGTTTGTTTCACTCCATCCCTCTGGATGTGTGTTCCGTGTCTCAGCTCAAGAGATGTTTCAACGTCTCACTCCATGAGTTGATCTTGAGTTGCTCGATCTTTTCGGAGATCAATTTTGTAGAGTTTCTTTCGTCGTCACTGTGTTGGACAAAGTTCTCGAAAGCAAGGATGCCAGGATCAACATGAGGTAAGCAATCAACACTCATATGAAGGACACTTGGATCATGAAGATTGTGTTAGTTAGTGTCCCCTCTGATTTCTTACCTCACGTCTTGAATCTCGGGACGAGATTCTTGTTTAGTGGGGGTGAGTTGTCACAGCCCTATAGCTTCAGCCTTTGCTTGACTCTTCATGATAATGTGCATCATGTTTATTTTTCTCAGAAACTTGGAAATGGGGATGATCAAACCCTAGCACTTCAATTTTCAAATAGGTCCAGTTAAAAAAATTGCATTCAATGTTTCCAAAGTGTTCTTATTAATTGTTTGATAGTTTTGGCAAGGCTCTTACACCAAACCAAAAATAATGAACATTTTTAGGAAAATATTTTGGGCACTGAATTTAAATCATTATTGTATTTGAATTTGGAGTTATATCATAATATATAGAATATATCTCCAAATAACTTTGATTTAATTTATGTGCTCCCGGAAAAGTCCATGGGAAAACATAAAAATACTCAGAGGATGTTTTGGCACTTATTTGAATTTGTTCAAATTTAAACAATGGCAAAAGAAATAAACAAAGAAAAGAAAACAGAAAACAGAAAGAAAAAGAGAGAGAGAGAGAAGAGCTCACCTGGGCTTACCTAACCAGCCCACCTACCTGTAGCAGCAGCCCAGCTGCAGGCCCGGCCCACCAGGGGCAACACTGTCTTCCTCCTCCTGCCACGAGGAGAAGCAGCTGCGTGCCCAGCGCACAGCCGGCCGCGGCCACGTCTCCCCGCCACCTCCTGCTCCATTGGCCCTCCTCGACCCCCTGGAGACGCCACGCACGCCCCCAGGCCCCTCTCACTCTCCCTCGATCTCTCTCCCCTCTCCTGGCTCTCTCCCTCGCACCACCGAACACGCCCGTCGCTGCCGTTCGCCGTTGCCGCGGCCACAACCTCCCCCTCGCCTCTCCGACGAGCCCCCGAGCTCCGCCGTGCCTCCCTCATCCTCTCCATCGAGTCACGCGGCGCCAGGAGCTCCTCCTCATCCGCAACACCGTCGTCATCCTCCTCTGCGTCCGACGACCGCCGCCGGCGATTCGCCGCCGCCTGGACCTCCCCGAGCTCGCTGATCTCCTCTTCGGCATCACCGTGAGCGCCTCTTCCTTTCCCCTCTTCTCTCGTGCTCGCGTATGTCCCCTAGCTCCGTTTCCTCCTGCGGCCGAGAGCTTCTCACCGTCGGCCATGGCGTAGCCGTGGCCACAGCCGCACGAGCTCACAATGGAGTGCGTCACCATGCTCCGGAAGCCCCCAAGAGCCTAACGCACCCACTCCCTCGCCCTCTCGTGCACCGTAGCACCTAAACCGTCGGTGCCCGAACTCCGGCCGCCGCCTGGCTCGACGCCGGCGATGATTTCGGCCACCCCAACCGCTCCCACTTGCTCCGTTGGATGCACGACTTCTCCAGCTCCGCGTAGATGCTCCCCTCAGTCGTTTTGGTCACCGGAACAGCGTTTCCGAGCCGCGCCGCCGTCCTGGCTCTCGCCGGCGGCGAGTCGCCGGTGGGTTTGACCACCTTTGACCAGGACTGGATCCCCCCTGTGTCAATGACTTGCGGGGCCGGCGTCTGACTTAATTAGTTTAGGTTTTTAGTTAAGTTTTAATTGATGTCATTAACTTAATTAGACACTGACATGTGGGCCCCGTGCCTGTTTAGTTTAATTTAATTTTATGTTTAGTTTAGTTCTTAACCCAGTGGGACCCACACGTCAGCATTGACTTTGCTGACGTGGCTGTTGACTCGGCCCACCTGTCTGTGACTCAGGCAAGCACTATCACACTGACCTGTGGGACCCACAGGTCAGGTTTGACTAGACCAGCCCCTGTTGACCTGCTGACGTAAGCGTGACACCATGCTGACGCAGTAATGTTTTCTGGAATTTAAAATAAATCTTAAATGATTTATTTATTTCAGAAAATAGCCTTATTTTCTAAAAATCACAGAAAATAATCTATAACTCCAATGAAAATAAGTTACATACGAAAAATGATCAGAAAAATTCAAGGAATATGTTTATGGCATTTTCATGCATATTTAAACAAGTTAAACCTGCTGATCAGGTCAAATCAATCAAATGACAATTAAATAATCACATATGGAGTTTGAATTTGAATCTTTGATTCAAACCAACTTCATTTAATATGGTTGCTAGTTGCATTAGCTCAACCAACAGCATATTGCCATGTCATGATCATGCATCATATTGTCACATTGCATTGATTGTGTTCTTTCTCTGTTGCCGGTGTTTGGTCCCTCTCAATAGACGTTGTTTCCGCGATGTGTTCGATGACACTGATGAAGACACAGTGCTATCTTCAGAAGTGCCAGGCAAGCAAAACCCCATTGAGCATTCTGATACAATCCCACTCTCTCGCTCTTGCTCTCTTTTACTGCATTTGGACAATAACGCTTCAACTCTTACCTGCTACGGTACTTGAACCCCTTTCCTCTGCATGACCTGTCATTGCCACAGTAAATAGTTGAAACCCACTAGCATGAGTAGGAGTTGTTTGAGCCATGTTGTGCCTACTCATTCATGCTTTCTGGTTATGCCTGCTATTGCTTAGAGTTGTGTCAGGTCTTATTCATCAGGGATGAATTGGAATGTGGTGAACATGTCCTACTGTTGAGAGCTAAGTGTGTGAACATTATTTGGTAAAGGTAGCGATGAGAGGCCATGTAGGAGTACATGGTGGGTTGTCTCATTGCAGCCGTCCTCAGGAACTGAGTTCAGTGTTGGTTGATCTATGAACAGCTACTACCACACGTTGGGCACTGAAATATGACCCCGCTCGACTAATTGACTACCCTTGTCCTCTGTCCAGGAGTTGCAACTAATTTCTGGTGTTTGTAGTTTACTGGAGGTCGTGCGCACCGCTGACCCTCGGGGTGGGCTGTGACGCGGCAGGTACGTGGCACGGTGTACCAGTCGCCCGTTTGGTGACTCGGGAACCCTATACACATCGTTTGGGGCCGTGAGCGACACCCCGGCCGGATCTCCCCATGGATGGAACCCAAATAGGGGATAAACCTGGACTAGAGACTTGAGTGGTTGGTTAGGTCATGGTCTACACCCACGTCGGCTTTCGCTTGAAGTCTGCCGAGCACATGTCGCGTGCAGATGCTAAGTAGTGGAAACACGTGTGAAGAAGTTCACCCCTGCAGGGTTTTATATGATCTATTCGAATAGCTGTGTCCGCGGTAATGGACTTCTGGGTTACCTGTACAATTCATAGACAAGTGAAAGTGGGTACTCTAAAACACGCAAGATAAGCGTGAGTGCTATGGATGGCCTTCTCGTAGGGAGACAGAAGCGGATCCATAGTGGTGTATTGGTTGGTGAATTTGTGGACTCGTGTGCGCCACCTAAAAGAGTTACTTGTAGTCGTAGTTCAGGATAGCCACCGAGTCAAAGCTGGCTTGCTGCAGTCAAACTCCACCACCCCCTTTGTTGATACTGATGCATATGTAGCTAGTTCTGATGTAAGTCTTGCTGAGTACCTTTGTACTCACGTTTGCTTAATTTATGTTTTGCAGAGAGACTCCAGTCTCACTAGTGGTTCCGCGTGGACTTCGATGTTTAGCTTGTTACCTCATCTATGATCTTGTACCCTTGGGAGGGTCTTGTAGATAGACATGCTTCTCAACCCTTTTCATTTGTAGTTGTCTGTACTCAGACATGTTATGCTTCCGTTGCCTGTATGCTCTGTATGTTGGGTCATGTGACCTCTGTTTGTAATAATGTTATGATGGCTCTTCTGGGCCTTTATCTATATGAGTTGTTGAGTTATGTTGTGATGTCATGTTGTACAACACATACTTGCATGTTATGCGTACGTGTAATGTGTATTGCTATGTGTGGGATCCGACACCTAGTTGTTTACCCTTGGTAGCCTATCTTACAGGGAAATGCCTCCTAGTGCTTCCACCGAGCCTTGGTAGCTTGCTACTGCTCCGGAACACTTAGGCTGGCCGGCATGTGTCCTTCTTCGTTCCTGTGTCTGTCCCTTAGGGGAAATGTCACGCGTTGTTCCTTTAAGTCCTTGTAGCTTGCTACGACTTGGGTTCATACGTTGATGATCGACACGTTCGTTGCTGGGTCATGTATGCCTGTCTCTGTAGTTTAGTGCCACTTTTGGTTTATAACTAGTCATGTCGGCCCGGGTTCTCTGTCATATGGATGCTAGCGACACTATCATATACGTGTGCCAAAATGCGCAAACGGTCCCGGGCCAGGTAAGGTGGCACCCGTGGGGATGCCGTGCGTGAGGCCGCAAAGTGATATGATGTGTTACAGGATAGACCTGTGTGACTTAGGATCGGGGTCCTGACAGCTTTGGTATCAGAGCCTGACTGCCTGTAGGATTAGTAAGCCAAACTGGTCGAAGTCGTGTCTAGAAACTCTTTAGTTATAATAAGGGAATTGATTATGGAAGGGAACGTAAGGCTCTTTTTACTCTTGTACCCTATGACCTTCTGATCTGAGTCACCTTCTTCTTTCTACGGGGATTAAGAACTAGGATTCTCATTCTATTTATCAGGATCACGTTAATGGTGGATTCAACCCCCAGTTCAGTTTCTACTACTTCTGTTTGTTCAACTGTTGGTCTCAGAATCTTGACATTATGATGTTGAGTGGTTATGCTATCTTTGTGCATGAGTCTCAACAGTAATATCTGAGCATTTACAACCGTTATGCTGTCCGAGTCATCCCAGGTTTCTAAATAGTCTGATGCATTTGCAAACCTTTCCTTCATGTTCCGATGTTCCTTTGGGCCAGACTAAGCACACTAGTCATTGTGTTGAGGTACTTCGTTGCCTCGACATACATGTTGGAGCTATTATTATGACCCTAGGTGTCTTAGAATATCACCTAGTAATCTAGCAATACCCCATATTCCCAGTGTGATGATTCTGGCCATCATTCTCGAAAGCATCCCGTGATGCCATTTAGTTAATAGGCATTCTATTTCTGGGTTCTTGAACCCAAGGTTCATTCTATTTACTTCATGTTGGTAGTATTTGCTCGTCCCTTTAGGATATTAGTAACCTTGTGATAGTCCTCGAGGTCCGTGGTTATCATTCTTCCAATACCATGAACCATCATGGCAGAAGTTCTTCTGAACCAAAAGATCACAACCAGAGTGCTCTTGAGTAGTACTCCATTCATATTGTGACTATGCCAGTCCTACCTTTCTGCATGGGTTATCCAGAAGAAACATGCCGAACTAGTTCGACATACCGATCTATGCATTCACAACTCAGAAAGTTATATGAGTTGTCCCTTTTTAGTTGTATTATGACCCTCGTCTATTAGTTGATAGTCAGGAGTAGTTGTGCACTCGTGTTCATCGATGCCTTTTACTCTTGTGGTCCGTCAAGCCATTCTATTCTGGAATGACTAGGAGAAGCAAACTCCAGTACCTTATCCATATCCAGGATTGGGTCAAAGAAGTTGTACTTCGCAGGTGAAGAATGCTAATCCAGCTTCTAATCTGTTCTATCCTAGAGTATTACCATCCTTATGTCAAGAATGTCATGGGAATTGCACCACCTCCTATGAACTCTTGATACAGGGATACTTCTCACCATCATCGTTCATTCCTCCTTCTCCGTGTTGTTGTAACCGGAATACTGACAAGTGAATCGTGATGTGTGTAATCAATACTCCTAGGAACTCCGTTGCTTGGTAGTTAATGGACGATAACCTCATTCTTAGCATGATGGTTACTGAATCATCATTCTAATGATTGACCGTGCTACCTAGTCCATTTTTGTGGTGCACTCTTCGATCAATGAGTTAGGATTGTGTCAATCTCTCGCTCTTTTGATCATATCGTCTTGCTCTGAAAAGCAAGATATTCTTGAGCTTCTTAAGATATCGGTGGTTCGTGATTTTTCGAATATCTTCTCGGAAGTATTACCAGGTTGTTCCATGACCTCTATGTTGAGTTCGTGATCAAGTTGGTTTTCTTATAAACCACCCCTTCTCCAAGAATCTGTGTTGGATACCTTGAACTAGTTGGTTAAGCTAAACAACAACTTGGAGAGTTGGAAGATAAAAGCTTGCCTGACTTAGTTCCTTCCAAAGGATAATTTTCTTTTTGTGTGTTTGTTGGAGAAAGATGATATCTTCATCGATTGATCCTCGCGATTAGTTATTGGATCCATTATCTTGACAAAACTTTGATTTGAGTGCGGGATTTTATCAAATCAAATCAGAACCAATGATGTTCGTAATGTTGTCTTACTCGTGGATGTCCCTCGAGCATACCTCATTATATCTCTTGGTCTGACCAATGCTACCATCTTGTTCATATAATTGTGGAATTCCATCTTCATGGATATCTCGATGACCCGTTGTTGAGCCCATCAACATTGTTTATCTTGACCACGATTCATGTCGAACATTTAAGTTGGTATTGGAAATTTATAAGCATTATCTTCATGTCCCATTCATGAAGCATATGTGTGAATGAAAGAAGTGACTTCCTCCAATTCATGAGCATTTGATGCAAGCTGCCACCGTGAATTTGAGAAAGCTTGTTTTTACCTCCTCTGGAATCATCCCAATTTAGTCATGCATACGTGTGAAGTATTCTATGGTCTGATAGACTGATCATATCCATTCCATATGTATTCCTAGCACACCAAGCCACTGATTGATTTGTTCATGGAGAAGAAGTTCCATCATAAGAGCTAACCATATGGCTTTGTAAGGACTTCGATATCCTAGACGATGGTTCCCAACCTGAACTCGGTAGTGTTTTATCATAAGACTACTACATGGTCTTGCTTGTCTTGGACAACGTGTTCACATGTTTGTAGCAGAACCAGCTCATGTTTTAGAGCTTACTATCGTAGTTCATTTCCGAGAATCTCGCAATGTCGTCTCGTCGATTTGGGTTGCAAACTTTCATTTTTCTTTATAGACTCGATGAGTCTGGAATATCCTGACACCAACCAGAACTGAATCTCAGGCAGATATGATGGTTGGAGCATTTTCCAAGAACTATAATTTTGGTCTCTCGATAACCGGTAAAGTGGATGTCGTGGCCAACACACCCAGCCGGAAGACCTATTGTTGTGGAATCTTGATTGAAGAAGTTGACCACCTCCCCATAGGGATTTCGTAGGATTTGCTCCCTAGCTGTCCCTTATGGATTTTGTGTTTCCGAAGTCCGACCTTTTACTTGACGTTTTGGGTACCAAACCATTTTAATAAATGGGTTGCGCTAGCACATCAAGGAGAACATTAGAAGCGGAGTGCTAAATGTCTCTCGGTCGATCATCCAGATTTTGCCCCTTGACTCCGCTAAGGTGAGATATGAGAAAGTGTTATCCTCGTTTGCATCTGCATCGTCCATCGCTTTTCATCATGGTCGTATGTTGTGTTGTCAGCACCATTGGCACGGATAATGGTAAAACCTTGATGATTATGGAAATGCTCAAGTTCTTGAGAGCACGCACAAGCACTAGGTGTTATCACTGACACTAACCGGGATTGCTCCAAGTGTTCTTGGTTATGCTATAACCTCTCAAAGAGTAGATTCACCCTTTACTGTTGGGTTCTTCTCAGTTACCAGAATCATTCCCAGCATTTGCATTTTGTTCCCAGCTTGCACCACCAATGTGCCATTTTACCATGGGTTTCATCCATTTCTGATTATAAGCAAAATCACCTCTTGTGTTGTCTTCAACAAGGTAGTCCACATCATCCATGCTAGTCGGAATATGTCATTCTGCCGAATTCCGTCAAACGATTTTTTGTGATTGCCTTAGGCTAGTATAGAGAATTTCAATGATCTCTATATCAAAAGTAATTCTTTTTGCCACTTAAGGTAATAACTCTACGAGTCACCTTCTCCAAGGTGCCCCGTCTGGTGACATCGATCACCATCTCCTTAGGTGTGGAATTATTGCCACTAAGTGAACCCACATCCTTTGTTTCACTCCATCCCTCTGGATGTGTGTTCTGTGTCTCAGCTCAAGAGATGTTTCAACGTCTCACTCCATGAGTTGATCTTGAGTTGCTCGATATTTCCGGAGATCAATTTTGTAGAGTTTCTTTCGTCGTCACTGTGTCGTTACTGTGTCGTCACTGTGGAGTTTTGATGCTACTCGTCTTCCTCTATCCAACAAGCTTGAGTTTTCTCAATTCGGAGCTCATATGAAGAAGTTATGGCAGTTCTATTTTTCCCCCTATGGTAGTACCGCGGTGGCAGCGGTAGTACCGCTTGTAGCGTCAAGCGGTAGTACCGCTCCCGTACCGCTCTACTACCGCCTCAATTTTGGGTCTGGTCTTTTCGTGACGGGTTCAGCAGTAGTCGCGCGGCAGTAAGACACGGCAATTCCGCCTATAAGTGGTAGTGCCGCCCAGAATGGGCGGTAGTATCGCCTATAAGCGGTAGTGCCGCTCCGGTTGGGCGGTAGTACCGCTACTGCACTACTGCCGCCGTACTCTGCTCTGTCCTGCCTCCTTTGGCCCCGTGTTCTGCTCCTCCAGCGGTAGTACCGCTGGGTGAGCGGTAGTACCGCTTATAAGCGGCACTACCGCCCCAAGGTTCATTCTGTTGGTCTATTTCCTGCTTCTACCGCCCGAGCTGTAGTACCGCTCGTGTGCAGGCTGAGCAAATAACGATTGGATTTTTTTCCTCCTATAAAATGGGGTCTTCTTCCCCAATGAACCTTATCCTTGAAGCTCATGTTCTTCCCCCATTGTTGACCTTATTCGAGCTTGTTATATCTCAATCCCTCCATGGATTCTTGCTAGTTTTTTGGGGAAAAGAGAGAGGAGATATATATCCACATTTCCACCAATCACTTTCTCCTCTAGGTGAGGGGAACCCCTTGGATCTAGATCTTGGAGTTCTTCGTGTTCTCTTCTTCGTTCTTCCTCTCATTTTCCTCCCTAGCATTTGTTGCTCTGGTGGGATTTGGGAGAGAAGGACTTGGGCACTCCGTGTGCCCTTGCCATTGCATTTGGTGCATCGGTTTGAGTTCTCCACGGTGATACGTGGAAGTTACAATGTAATGCCGAGGATGCGACTATATCTCCTACGTGTCGAGGCACAACTTAGAGACATAAGCGTATTCTGGAATGATCGCAAGCATGGTATGTTTGCACGACTCATGTAAAAGTTCAGGGATGAAAGAGGAAAAAAAAAGTTGGCTTACACTCGCCACGTCACACAATGAATACAATAACATACATTCATCCAAATAACACAGGTTCCGACTACGGACGAAATCCAAACGCGAAAAGATACCACAACACAAGTCCCGATCACCCCTAGTAGGAACCATTACTGATCGTCAGGATACGTAACATAGAAACGACCACGCTCTCCATTGAACTCCCACTAAAGTTCTAATCCATCTCCTACATTGTTCTCAGCGGTACCTGCATCTGGTGTGTGTTGTAATCTGTGAGCCACAAGGACTCAGCAATCCCATTCCCGGGTATCAAAACTAACAAAGCCTTTAGGTGTGGAGGGGGGTAATAAAGTGTTTGCAGCAAGCACTAAGCAACTACCTTATGAGTTTAGAGCGAGATGAGAATATGTGCCAACAGTCGCCAAGTTGATCAAGAAGTGATCCTAGCTACTCACGTTCATACATAACCCCACAGTGTTCACTTCCTGAAGCCCTTCGGAAAGAGACCATCACGGTTACTTACACAGGTAGTGTATTCTTAAGGGTATGGTGTCAAGTTATCTACAACCGGATATTAAAAAATTTCCATCTGCCACATAACCGCGGGCACAACTTTCGAAAGTTCAAACCCTGCAAGGGTGTCCCAACTTAGCCCATCACAAGCTCACGATTTGCGGAGTCGCAACTCCAAATTGGGAAGACCTGAGTATTCTCGGAATCCCGTGCTCAAGATATTTTTACAAAGGAAAAACTAATCCAGCAAGACCTCCCGGCGTGCCGACACCTTGATAGTAGCCGCGCGTATCTCGTCTCAGGCCACGACCGGATGGGACAAGCTACCGGTATATACCAGCCCTCGGGTTTCCCCAAGGTTGCCCGGCGGGTTGCCTAGTTTGGACAAACACTCATGAGGAGCACTGGCCCGGGTTGTTGATTAAGAACTCGGGTTTGCAACTTCCTATGCAAGTTTTAGTTGTTAGGCAAATGTAAAACCAATGTTGGGCCTTGCTGGAAAAGCTTTAAGCAGTGCGAATTATCAAGGGGGGCCCATAAACCCCAACCGTGTTAGGAACGCAAGATCAAGGAACATAACACCGGTTTATCGGGACCTAAGGTGGCATGAGTGGAACAAAACACCAAGCAGAAGGCCAAGCCTTCCACCCATTACCAATATATAGGTGCATTAGTTTAAATATATATATATATATATATTGTGCTATCCCAGTAACAAGCCCGGACGTGGAGCAATCTTCGAATAACTTCACCTGCAAGTAACAACGCTATAAGAGGGGCTGAGCAACAACGTACTTAGCCAATCAATGGTTTGCTAGGAGGGCGGTTATAGTGTTTCATGGCAACATAGGAGGCTGACAAAACAGGAATAGGCATCGAGGCATAACTAAAGAGAGAGACAACTAGCATAGACAAAGATAGAGGTGATATCGGGGAATGGTCATCTTGCATGTTAAGTCCACGGAGGGATCGTAACCTTGCTCCTCAAACTCAGTCTCGATAGGAACCTCGAACTCCGAATCGTCACCGGGCTCTAACCAACACAACAATACAAACAGCAGAACAACAATCAATCACCATGCAATGCTCAAACACATGATGCAAGATATGATGCATATGAGCATTGGCATGACATGATGGATCTCCAAGGAACATGATGGGTGCACATGTGACATGGCAATATGCAAGAACACAAAGCATATAGGGGACACCTCATGCAAAAGAAGGCAAGAACAAGCATAGTCACAAAAGTGGTTATGTAGATGAACTATCCAAGCACCCAACATGTTTTAAAAGTTGTTTAGCATGGCAAGGGGTGCAACTAAGAACAACAGCATCATGCAAGCATTTTAAATGGGCCGAAAAGAACAGACAACAATTCCGGGAACTCCCATGAACATAAAAACAAATATTGGACAGATCTGTGGCAACCATGTTTTAGAGTTGTTAAACATGCAAAGTAACAGCACCATCTTAATCTACACATTTTTCCACCACAAAAACATATAAAGTTTACCAAAATTTGAAGCTACGGTTATTTAGTTATGATATAAACCATTTTAACAAGTCATTTAAGCAATTAAAACAAACAACAATTTAAACATTTTTAGCATGGATGAAAGTTGCAGATTATGAATCTACACATAATTCTAAGGATTTTGCATATATAACATGTTTCATTTGGATACATGGATATAAATTTATTGACAATTAAAACAATGGCATTCCTGTAATTATGCATGCACTGGAAAAAGGTAAATCCATAGAGCAGAAAAAAAACATGCTTGGGCTAGAAGCAGCATAGTGCAGTAGCCCAGTAGTGAATGAGGCCCGAAGTATGGACTGACAAAAAAAACAATAAGAGAAATTAAAAGGAGAGCGCTGGGTTTGAAACCTAGGACCTTGTGCAGGTTTGACACAGGGGTCAACCAGTTGAGCTAGGATGCATGTGTGATATTGGAGGGGTTCCACGCTACTTGGCACATCCTCTCAGACTGAGCTAAACTGAAGAAACACAAAGGGATAGCAAAACGAAATAAAAAGTGGGGTGCCTAGGATTCGAACCCCAGACCCCTTGGATAAGTGTATGCACTGTTAACTAGATGGGCTACGATGGAACTCTTCTAAGAAATGACTTATGCGCAACATGAATCATATACTGACATTGATCTGACAAAACTGAAAACGGAATCAGAGATGGCTTACCCTGTGACCGTGGCTGGACACAAACGAGCAGTGGAACTGATGCAACAAGGGTGACTGTGCATGTGGAGTAACTGAAACCACATCAACAAAAAAAATATGAAATGGGAGGGATCTGGGTTTGAACCCAAGCCCTCCTGATGTGAGCGCGACTGGCTAACCAGCCAGGCTGCTCTTGGGTTTGTGTTTAATTGAAGGGAATGTCTCTACTTACCAGAAGGTAAAGACAGCGCCTTAGAATCACCATGGACGCACGGTGATTGCCGGAGACGGCAGCGAGCAAGCACGGCGACGCTAGCGGCATTAGGGTAGTGGCGGGCATGCAAAAACATGTGTGGTGCGCGCGTGCATGCGTAGGAATGCGGGGTGTGGAGGAAAGAGGCCGGAGCTCGAGGTTGCTGCCATGGTGGACATGGCGGTCATGGCCTCAGGCGCGAAGGGATCACCTACGACGACCGAAGCTATGTTAAAGAAGATGGGGAGGTGTTGATCATCACCGTGGGGCTGCTGTTAGAGTCGTACAAGGTCGTCGGAGACCGGTGACGGCGAAGAGACGCGCTGCTCGGGGCCGAGGCATCTGGTTTCGTGAACAAGATGAAGTCGAGGACGTTGAGGAGGGAGCTCCTAGGCCGTGCGGACGATGGCGTGGAGGAAGAGGAAGACAGAGACGAACAAGGTGCTTCTCGCAGCAGAAGACCGGTGGCTGCGGGCTGCTTCACGTGGGAGAAGAGCTCGGTCTCCTCTCGGCCATGGCGTCGGTGTGTGGTGGGCGACCTACCTGGTGGCGGCGGCAAGGAGAGAGTAAATGGACAGAGGGGAGGCTAGGTAGGGTTTGGACAGGTTTTATAGGAGGCTAGGGAGGTCTCCGACCATCGAATCAAGCGAGCGTCAACGTGGCGGTGTTGGATGCACTGCCATATAGGAAAGAAGAAGAAGAACATGGCTCTGGTGCTAGTGGGTTTGGTGGGCTAAAAGTGAACAGGTAAGTGGCAAGTGGGATGGACCATGGCTGGGCTGAGGCGCTGGGCTCTCTCTCTCCCTCCACATTACTTTTCTCTTTCTTATTTCTTTAGACAGAAAAACAAAGAGAAAAGCATCGAGAGTTTGGCAAAGAAGTAGGATGAGATAAGGATACATCCGAGATCCTGGATTTATGCAGGATTAGAATAAATTTAATTGGCAATTTTTAGAGGTAGAAAAATAATCCAAGTTTGGACTAAATTCAAACTTGAGCCATTTTTGAAACCAACCAAAACATTTTAGAGTAGAGTGGGGTTTTGCACAGGTGACTTAGGACAAGGTGCCAAAGAAGTAGGGAGGAGATGAACATTTAAAAGAAGAGGTTAAAGCCACTAGCAAAATTTAAAGAAAGGGAAATAAAGGAGGGGAAGTGGTGCAAGTTGGAAGGGGTTTAAGGATTGGGCATGTCTTGCATCAACCACCACAACATGAGCTAGGGAAAAACACTTGACATACTATGGATGAGTAATGCAACATGACAAGATGGAATGCCATATGATGACCATGATGCAATGATGATGATGAAGCAATGCATGAATGCATAAAGAAAGAAAACATGACAAAACAATGACAAGGCATAATTGGATAAGAACCCCCAAGGAAAGGATAAGGACCAAATGGTAATTATAAATTTATAATATTGCTATATGGAAGTATTACATTTGGGGCGTTACAAACTCTCCTCCACTACGAAAAGATCTCGTCCCGAGATCTAGGACTGAAAGAAAGCGGGATACTCAGAACGGAGATGATCTTCTCGTTCCCATGTAGCTTCTCGGTCGGTATGGTGTGACTACTTCACTTTCAAGAATTTGATGGACTTGTTGCGGGTCTTGCGCTTAGTTTCTTCAAGGATAGCAACGGGGTGCTCACGATAAGACAAGTCTTGCTGAAGATCAATCTCTTCGAAAGGAATGGTGCATTCAGGCATCTTGAAGCACTTGCGGAGTTGTGAGACGTGAAACACATCGTGCACATTTGCAAACTTGGAGGGAAGCTCGAGTTGGTAGGCTAGATCGCCTCTCTTGCCAAGTATCTTGAAAGGGCCCACGTATATTGGAGCAAGCCTGCCCTTGATACCGAACCTCTGAGTGCCCTTCATGGGAGAAACACGGAGATAGACATGATCCCCAATGTCGAAAGCCAAGTCACAATGCTTGCCATCATAGTAGCTCTTTTGGCGCGATTGCCCAACTTTGAGATTCTCACGTATGACTTTGCACATCTCTTTGGCCTCTGAGATCAAATCATTTCCAAGGAGTTGACGTTCACCAGTCTCGGACCAGTTGAGAAGGGTACGACACTTTCTACCATAGAGAATTTCAAACGGAGCTTTGCCTGCACTTGCTTGGAAGCTGTTGTTGTAGGAGAATTTGGCAAATGGAAGGCAATCTTCCCATTTCATAATGAAGGAGATTACACAAGCTCTGAGCATATCTTCAAGAATTTGGTTCACTCTCTCGACTTGACCACTAGTCTGAGGGTGAAAAGCTGTGCTGAATCAAATCTTGGTACCCATAGCTGACTGAAAGGAATCCCAGAACTTGGAAGTGAACAAGCTTCCACGATCTGAGGAGATTACTTGAGGGATGCCATGCAAAGAGACAATTCTGGAGGTGTACATCTCTGCTAGTTGAGCTGCGTTGATGGATTCTTTGACTGGAAGGAAATGAGCCACTTTAGTGAGATTGTCAATCACCACAAAGATAGCATCATTTCCTCGCTTGGACTTGGGAAAACCGGTGACGAAATCCATCTCAATGTGATCGAATTTCCACTCGGGAATAGGTAGGGGTTGAAGGAGTCCGGCTGGACATTGATGCTCTGCCTTCACTCTTCTGCAGACATCACACTCATTCACGAATTGAGCAATTTCTCTTTTAATGCGAGTCCACCAATAGGATTGCTTGAGGTCATGGTACATCTTGGAACTTCCTGGATGTATCGAGAGGAGTGAGTCATGTGCTTCGTTCATTATGAGCTTCCTGAGATCACCTTTGGGAACCACGATTCTGTCCTCAAAGAACAAAGTGTCTTTGTCATCAATGCGATAGCACTTGTACTTGGGAGTACCCTTTGCAATACCATGTTTCACCTTCTGCACCATAGCATCACTGAGTTGGGCCTCATGGATTTGATCTTCCAAGGTAGGAGCAACTTGAAGGTTGGCAAGAAATCCTTGTGAAACAACTTGGACGTTGAGCTTCCTGAATGATTCACAAAGTTTAGGTTGGAACGGTTTGAGAAGGAGACTGTTGCAATAAGCCTTTCTGCTCAAGGCATCTGCAATGACATTGGCCTTGCCAGGAGTATACTCAATGCTTGGATCATACTCTTGAATCATTTCAAACCAACGAGTCTGGCGGAGGTTAAGATTTGGCTGGGTGAATATGTACTTCAGGCTCTTGTGATCGGTGAAGATGTCCACTTTTCTGCCCAATAGAAGGTGTCTCCACGTGATCAAGGCATGAACAACTGCTGCTAGCTCAAGATCATGTGTGGGGTAATTCTTCTCATTTGGTTTAAGTTGACGCGAAGTCTATGCAACCATCTTCTTGTCTTGCATGAGAACACCGCCAAGACCTTGCAGTGAAGCATCACAAAAGACTTCATAAGGCTTGGACTCATCCGGAGGAGTAAGAACCGGAGCAGAAATGAGCTTCTCTTTGAGTGTCTTGAATGCCACATCACAATCAGGAGTCCACGAGTACTTGACGTTCTTATGCAACAGGTTGGAAAGAGGCTTGGCAATCTTGGAGAAGTTCTCAACGAACCTTCTGCAATAGCTTGCGAGACCGCGGAAGCTTCGGAGTTGTTTGACATTCTGAGGAGGTTCCTAGTTGAAAATAGCTTCAACCTTCTCGGGGTTAACAGAAATGCCCTCGGCAGAGATAATATGGCCAAGATAGAGGACTTTATCAAGCCAGAATTCACATTTGGAGAACTTCGCATAGAAACGGTGCTCACGGAGCCTGTCAAGGACCACACGGAGGTTCTTGGCATTGTCTTCTTTATTCTTGGAGAATACCAAGATATCATCGAGGTAGACGAGAACGAATTCATTGGTGTGAGGGTTGAACATGAAGTGCATCATCCGAGGGAAAGTGGGTGGAGCATTTCCAAGCCCGAAAGACTTGACCGTGTATTCATATGAGCCATAACTCGTTCTGAATGCGGTCTTAGGAATATCCTCTTCACGGATACGAATCTGATGGTAGCCCATCCGGAGATCAAGCTTCGAGAAAACCTTGGCTCCTTTGAGCTGCTCGAACAATTCATTGATGTTGGGGAGTGGGTACTTATTCTTTATTGTCTTCTTGTTTAATGGCCAGTAATCAATGCATAATCGTTCCGTACCATCCTTCTTCTTGACAAAAAGAACACCACAACCCCATGGAGAAGTACTTGGTCTGATTAGACCCATTCTTACTTGCTCATCGAGTTGTTTCTTCAACTCCTTCAACTCTTCAGGAGAAAGCTTGTACGGACGCCGACAGGCTGGCTCGGTACCAGGTTCAAGTTCAATGACGAATTCAACTGGATGGTTGGGAGGCATGCCTGGAAGCTCTTCAGGGAATACATACTCATATTCACAAACCACTGGAATCTGAGAAATGGCATTAATCTCGCCCTTGTCATTGAGAGATAATAACCTGATTGTGTTATCTCGAGCTGCGAAGATAATCACGTCTTCGGAAGGATGAGTTAGCTTGACCTCCTTGTTTGCACAATCAATATTTGCATCATGCTTAGAGAGCCAATCCATCCCAAGAATAAGATCAATGTCCGAGTTACCGAGAATAACCGGGGAAACCAGAAAACTGTAATCACCCATGTGAATAGATATGTCCGGAGCAACCATACTAGAACTCAATCTCTTAGTAGGAGAAACAACACTCAAAGCTCTTGGCAACACTTCGGTGTAAAAACTGTGCTTCGATGCAAATGGACATGACATGAAGGAAAGTGAATCACCAGAATCAAACAAGACTTTTGCAGGAATAGAGTTAACTGGAAGATTACCAATTATCACATCAGAAGTATTCTCTGCTTGAGCTGCACTCATCAGGTTCACTCTTGCTGCCTTGGGATTGTGCTTGACAATAGCATTGCTGACAGGTGGAGGAGGCGGAAGGCGCCTTTGGTTGGGACACTTGTTAGCATAGTGACCCTTCTGAGTACACTTGTTGCACGTAACCTCTGAAAGTGGCCGATGATAATGACCGCTTGATCTTGGAGCTTGGAACTGAGACTTTGACTGGTTGCTTGGGTTGGGTGGGTGGGATAATCCATGACCACCTGAGTGCTTGTTGTTGCTTGGAGGATGGAGCACTGGAGGAGGCGGTAGCCAGAACTTCTGCTGCTTGGCGACCACTTGAGAGGAAGAGGAGGAGTGAACATCATCTCTTATCCTCTTTTTGGAAGCTTCACATTTGAGCTGAGCTGTCTCTTGCTTGAGAGCCATGTTGTAGAATCGATCAAATTCATCTGGCTGGAAAAGGGTGAGTGCAAGTTGGAGTTCATCTTTAAGACCACCTCGGAACTGGTAGATTTTGCTCTTGGCATCGGGGATGTCTTGCTTCGCATAACGGGCAAGATTATGGAACTTGATATTGTATTGATAGACGGACATGGTGCCTTACTTCAGGTTGCGGAATTGCTCACGCATGCCTTCAATAACACTTGTTGGAATGTGATGAGAATGGAAATCGCAACAGAAATCAGTCCACGAGATCTCACGACCACCTCTGGAGTCTTTGTACTGTTGCCACCAATCTGCAGCTTGGTCTTTGAGTTGGAAGGCGGCAAACTTGACATAATCTTCAGTTATGACGTTACTGCACTCAAAGTGTTTCTTGATGTCTATGATCCAATCTTCCGTATCGAGCAGATCAACGCAGAAACTGAAAGACTTTGGTTGGTTTGCCAAGAATTGGTTGAGAGTCGCAAAGTGAGGTTGATTCAACAAATTTCCTTGGCCTTGGTTCCCTTGATTGCCTTGATTTGCTTGATTGGCTTGGAAACTCTGCATCATCTGCATGAGCATCTGAGTGTTTTGGTTGGTCGCCTGCATAATCGCTCTCCATGCCTCACACGAAGGAGGAGGGGAAGGAGGATGCTCTTCTTCACCCTCTTGGTTCTGGTTGGGAACTTTCTTAGGTGCCATCCTGAAGATGATGACAACCATTAGCCATTGATGCAATAATAGGTAAGCTGAATCAATGGCTAGATATTTGCAACATATAGTCTTCACAATGAACATCCGAACAAAATTGAACGAATGAATTCCATAGTTTAATGGTACAACAACTTGTCGAGAAGCCACTTGGGAGAACAAAATGATAAAATAAACAACAAGGTACAGATGGAACAAATACATAATAGAGGTTTCGTCCCACATGTTCGTGCTGAATGCCCCATGGCACGTTATACAAAGGGCCTTGCAATCCCCGGATCAGCATAGCCAAGGATCCTTTAAGATGCAACCCCCCAGTGCAACAACGCCCATGATAGCCTCTCCACTAGATGTTGAACCCCAACCTCATATCATGCACCCATTGGAAGATTACCTAAGATCTACTTGAAACCCACCTATTAATTCCCGAAGCTTTCCGGTTATGCAATCTGGTGTTGGGGATACATGGGAAGCACCGCGCACTCAACTCTAAACCTACATCCAGCTGTATCCATCCGTCAACACATAACCAGTCATCTTCGGAAACTGTTTACCTCGGACCTTTGAAACACATCTGCTATACTAGCCATGACAATTCTCCCGAACTATCCCCCCAATACTGGGTGACGTCGGGGTTATCTCACCACCAGACATGCATAGAAGAGTTTTCGATGTCGGCCGCCTCTGGTATTCTAGAACCGCTATGATACATTTGTGACGACAACACCTCGGAGCTCAACTCCCTGGGACACTGCCACAACCCCTAAATGACAGGAGGCACCAAGAACAATGTTCTCGTCACAAAGATATCGGAACAATCCAAACAATACCCGCGTGATCCTAAAAAAAATTGGTGAAATTTTGAGAGTAGTGAAGGTAAAACAACGCAAGGAGTCCTCACCAGAGTGATGAAGGGGATGAGGAGTAAAAGAAATCCTACTCTCCGATATATATATAAGACTCAAAACATTTTGTGTGTGTGCCTAGACTCAACCGTCAGCGGTTCGATCAATCAGGGGGCTCCTAGGTCGGAGAAGGCTCTGAATACCAACTTGTAATGCCTAGGATGCGACTATATCTCCTATGTGTCGAGGCATGACTTAGAGACATAAGCGCATTCTGGAATGATCACAAGCGTGGTATCTTTGCACGACTCATGTAAAAGTTCAGGGATGAAAGAGGAAAAAAATAGTTGGCTTACACTCGCCATGTCACACAATGAATACAATAACATACATTCATCCAAATAACACACGGTCCGACTACGGACGAAATCCAAACGAGAAAAGATACCACAACACAAGTCTGGATCACTCCTAGTAGGAACCACTACTGATCGTCGGGATACGTAACATAGAAACGACCACGCTCTTCATCGAACTCCCAATGAAGTTCTGATCCAACTCCTGCATTGTTCTCTGCGGTACCTGCATCTGGTGTGTGTTGTAATCTCTGAGCCACAAGGACTCAGGAATCCCATTCCCGGGTATCAAAACTAACAAAGCCCTTAGGTGTGGAGGGGGGGGGGTAATAAAGTGTTTGCAGCAAGCACTAAGCAACTAGCTTACGAGTTCAGAGTGAGATGAGAATATGTGCCAATGGTCGCCAAGTTGATCAAGAAGTGATCCTAGCTACTCATGTTCATACATAACCCCACCATGTTCACTTTCCGAAGCCCTTCGAAAAGAGACCATCACGGTTACTCACATAGGTAGTGTATTCTTAAGGGTATGGTGTCAAGTTATCTACAACCGGATATTAACAAATTCCCATCTGCCACATAACCGCGGCCATGAATTTTGAAAGTTCAAACCCTGCAGGGGTGTCCCAACTTAGCCCATCACAAGCTCATGATCTGCGGAGTCGCAACTCCAAATTGGGAAGACCCGAGTATTCTCAAAGGTAAAACTAATCGAGCAAGACCTCCCGGCGTGCTGACACCCTGATAGTAGCCGCGCGTATCTCATCTCAGGCCACGACCGGATGGGACAAGCTACAGGTATATACCAGCCCTCGGGTTTCCCCAAGGTGGCCCTGCAGGTTGCCCAGTTTGGACCAACACTCACGAGGAGCACTGGCCCGGTTTTTGATTAAGAACTCGGGTTTGCAACTCCCTATGCAAGTTTTAGTTGTTAGGCAAATGTAAAACCAATGTTGGGCCTTGCTGGAAAAGCTTTAAGTAGTGCGAATTATCAAGGCGGGCCCATAAACCCCAACCGTGTTAGGAACGCAAGATCAAGAAACATTACACCGGTTTATCGGGATCTATGGTGGCATGAGTGGAACAAAACACCAAGCAGAAGGCCGAGCCGTCCACCCATTACCAATATATAGGTGCATTAGTTTAAATAGATATATATATTGTGCTATCCCAATAACAAGCCCGAACGTGGAGCAATCTTCGAATAACTTCACCTGCAACTAACAACACTATAAGAGGGGCTGAGCAACAACGTACTTAGCCAATCAACGGTTTGCTAGGAGGGCGATTAGAGTATTTCATGGCAACATAGGAGGCTGAAAAAATAGGAATAGGCATCGAGGCATAACTAAAGAGCGAGAAAACTAGCATAGGCAAAGATAGAGGTGATATCGGGGAATGTTCATCTTGCCTGTTAGATCCACGAAGGGATCGTAACCTTGCTCCTCAAGCTGAGTCTCGATAGGAACCTCGAACTCCGAATCGTCACCGGGCTCTAACCAACACAACAATACAAACACCGGAACAACAATCAATCACCATGCAATGCTCAAACACATGATGCAAGATATGATGCATATGAGCATTGGCATGACATGATGCATCTCCAAGGAACATGATGGGTGCACATGTGACCTGGCAATATGCAAGAACACAAAGCATGTAGGGGACACCTCATGCAAAAGAAGGTAAGAACAAGCATAGTCACAAAAGTGGTTATGTAGATGAACTATCCAAGCACCCAACAAGTTTTAAAAGTTGTTTAGCATGGCAAGGGGTGCAACTAAGAACAACAGCATCATGCAAGCATTTTAAATGGGCCAGAAAGAACAAACAACAATTTCGGGAACTCCCATGAACATAAAAACAAATATTGGACAGATCTGTGGCAACCATGTTTTAGAGTTGTTAAACATGCAAAGTAACAGCACCATCTTAATCTACACATTTTTCCACCCCAAAAACATATAAAGTTTACCAAAATTTGAAGCTACAGTTATTTAGTTATGATATAAACCATTTTAACAAGTCATTTGAGCAATTAAAACAAACAACAATTTAAACATATTTAGCATGGATGAAAGTTGCAGATTATGAATCTACACATAATTCTAAGCATTTTGCATATATAACATATTTCATTTGGATACATGGATATAAATTTATTGACAATGTAAAACAATGGCATTCCTATAATTATGCATGCACTCGAAAAAGGTAAATCCACAGAGCAGAAAAAAACATGCTTGGGCCAGAAGCAGCATAGTGCAGTAGCCCAGCAGTGAATGAGGCCCGAAGTATGGAATGCCAAAAAAACAATAAGAGAAACTAAAAGGAGAGCGCTGGGTTTGAAACCCAGTACCTCGTGCAAGTTTGACACACGGGTCGACCAGTTGAGCTAGGATGCATGTGTGATATTGGAGGGGTTCCACGCTACTTGGCACATCCTCTCAGACTGAGCTGAAGACCCCTTGGATAAGTGCATGCACCGTTAACCAGATGCACTACGATGGAACTCTTCTAAGAAATGCCTTATGCGCAACATGAACCATATACTGACGTCGATCTGACGAAACTGAAAATGGAATCAGAGATGGCTTGCAATGTTGTTGGATTTAGGGCTCCGCAAAACCCGTTAAGTTCGAACACAGGGGCGTTAACGAAGATCTCTCCCACTCTCGTCTACCTGGCGCCTCGCTCTCGTCGCGGTGGAACTATTCAAGTAAACAACGAACAAAACACACAAGAGTTTATCCAGGTTCGGGGCACTGCGTGGTGTACGACCCTACTTCCTGCTTTGGTGGATTAGCCTCGGGCGAGCTGGGATACGAGCTAGTACAATGATTCCTGGGCTCAGGAGGTGAGCTCAGGAGGGTCAGGAGGCTAGTGTTCTTGCTCCTTGTGTGGTGGCAGAGTGTATCGGTCCATCCCTTTGCAGTGGGAGTTCTAGCTACTTATATAGGCGGCCACGGTCCTCTTCCCCCGAAATGTTTAGGCGGGAAGGGATCCCACCATGGCCATTTTTGAGCGGGAACACAATGACATTCTTATCCTGACAAAAGTGGTCTTCGCCTGCAAAAGGATCAGGTGGTGACATGGTGGTGGGCTCGACGGTGACATCCCCCCTTTCGTCCTTGCGGTCTTCGGTCTTGTTGCACCAAAGAGGAAACCTTTGCCCCGCTCCTTGGGAACCAACGGTTGCGCTGTCCCCTTTGCACCAAAATGGCAACTACGTTGCTGGCGGATGCTGGCACCCGCTGGCATGGTGCGTCACTGCTAACATCACTGCCTCCTCCTGAGGCAGGCTCGGCCTTGGATTCTCCGCCCCTCCGGAGCGCCTTGCTGAGGCCACTCCCGAGGAGGTCTTGACGTCGTTCTCCTCGCGAGGCTTGGCCCACTCACGAGGGTCTCGGACAGCTGGTCGATCAACCGGGCCATACTAGGCCACTTGCAGGAGCGCGCCGAGGCCCGCAGACAGGCAAGTCCGGGTACCCTGGTTCCCAGGACGCCGACAGTAGCCCCCGGGCCCAAGGTGCGCGCGGAGTTGGCTTGAGGGTGAAGCCTTAGTCGAGGACGAAGCGCCGTGGGCCCCAAAAAGGCTGTGGGCCAGGCTGGCACGTGATGGTTGGATGGGATGCGAGCGACCCCGCTCCCCACGCCGTCTCGGCAACCGTGAATCTTGACAAAAGGGGCCTTCTCCGCTGGGGAGTTATCGCCCTCTTTCCTTCCTGCTCGGATTTCTTCCCCTTATGCCTCCTGCCTTTCTGCGTCCTTTCGGCTCCCTTGACCATGGCGAAGAGGAACAAGGGTGCCGCGCCGACGTCTGGATCTGCTTCTTCCCTTGATGCGGCGTTTGAGGAGTCCTCCATTACCAGGGAGGAGGACTACTCAGAGGTCCAACCCTTCTTGTCGAGCACCCACAATGAGCACGGCCCAACGCGGATCTGGGTCGGATCCACCATGGCGCGGACCTTGTCGAAGTCATGCTATCCCTTCTTCCTCTACAACATCTCCGTGGAGCTCGTGCCCCCCTTCTCCGAGTTCTTCTACGCCATCCTGGAACATTACCAGGTGCACGCTCTCCACATCCAGCCTCGCTCCATCTTCGTTTTGTCTCTCTTTGCCTTTTACTGTGAGGCGCTCGTGGGGGTGAGGCCAACCGTCGCCCTCTTCCGCCACTTCTTCTCCATGCGCCGGTACGAAGATGGCCCATGGTCGGGCTGCGTTTCCTTCATCTTCCAGCGCCAGGGCTGTCGACTGATGACGGTCGAGAAGAAGATAGAGTCCCACTGGAAGAGGTGGGTCTACTTGGACGCCCAGCGCGTCCATCCTCTGCTGGCGCTGCCTACTGCCCGTCCGGAGAAGCTCGCTAGCTGGAGCCACACGAAGCTCACCGACCCCCTTGCCGGGCCCGTCCTGGCAAAGATTGAGGCCGACCTGAGCTCGAGGCTCGAAGTGGGCCAGATCGTAAAGGAGTTCTTGAGGCAGCGTCTGACTCCGCTGCAGGCTCACTCGCGCCCCATGTGGGAGCTGATGGGCGACGACGACAGGCTCCGGCTGCACCCAGGGGTGCTGGCCGAGGACGATTTGGATTTCACCTCGAGAACCCTCCTGGGGATGGTTCCGGAGGATCTCCTTGGGGCCTACCTGCCGCTGTACAGCAGCCTTGACAAGGCCGAGTTGTTGAAGGCCGTGCCGGATTTTGGTGCGCCCGCGGGCGCTCCGCCCACGTTCGACGTGTCTTCTGGTGCTGATGAGAGCGACGAGGGGGGCTCGGAGGATACCCTGGACGACGAGGGGGACTCCTATGAGGTGCTCGCCGGAGTAATGACACCAGGCGCAGGTGTCGTCAGACGGTCCCAGACGACCACTCCACGTCCATCCGGACGCGCTGCGTCCGAGGGAAGCAAGGTGGCGACTCCGCCGAAGAGTACCATGCCAGCGAACCTGGCGACCGCGATCGCGCCCATGACTGTGGCCTCACGCGTCGCCCAGGCCCGGGCCATTGGCGCGCCAGCGGCTGCGGCTGACCTGCTGGCAAAGAGGACGGCGCGCCTTGCCTCTGACGAGTAAGTGCGCAAATTCTCGCTCATCCTTAGTTGCCGTGTCCCTGATGCGCTTCCCCTGACACAACAGCCTGGGAGGTGTGATGAAGAAGGCGAGGGGGAGGTCACGCTGCGGTGCCCTGCTCCTCCGGTTGCCGACGCAACTCCGGGGGAAGGATGCCGTGGTGCTGGGTGCCCCGGTCGCCCGGGCCACCGAGCGTGCGGCGATGGTGTCGCTCGAGGATGTCCCCGCCTCCGGCGAGGTTGCGGCGGCTTCTGCTCCGGCTACTTTGGCGAGGGGGGCTGGAGCCCCCGAGCCCCTGGTCGAGCAGTCGGTCTTGTCGGTGCCCGTGCGTCAGCCGGCGCAGCCTGGTCCTGAGGCCGTGGAGGCTGCCTCCGCCGCACTCGGTCGTCTTTGCGCCGATCTGCAAGATGGTGACGGCCACCTGATAGAAGGGCGCCTGGGGCTGATCCACGGGTGGCTTCTGGCAGACAAATCTGCACGGACCTCCTGGGATCAGGCCTTGGCGGTTGCTGCCAAGGGTCGAGAGGAAGCTGCGGCTACCACACTGGGTCGTGACGCCGCGCGGGCTGATGCCGCATCCCTCGAGAAATGCTGTCTTGAGGCGGAGAGCAAGCTCGGGGCTCTCCGCGAGGAAGGCACCGGGCGCACCCTGGAGCTCGAGAAGTTGGGGAAGGAGATCGAGGCGTAGAAGACTGAGACGTTGATGGCTTCTCGCCCCTCGTTGGTTACCCCAAGTGGAAGGTTTGAGATGCAGTGTAGCGGTAGTTTTTCCTTGGCAAAGATACCAAGGATCGATTTCCCCTGAGACTCCAAGGTTCAACAAGAAGGTGTCAACTGCTAATGGCGCCAGATACTTAGCAATCAACTTGGACCTGCACACAGATACAAATAACTTTGCTCCCAACGAGTACACAGAGGTTGTCAATCCCTCCGGCCTTGTCGTTTACAAAGGATCAAACGCAAGAGATAATAGTGATAGGTATTGCTGCAACTAGTAAGTAAAAGCAGAAAGTAAATAGCGGATGTGATCAATGATGGTAATATGGACCGGGGTCCCATGATGTTCACTAGTGATGTCTCTCTCCCAAAAGACGATAAAACAACTATGTGAGGTAAACGAATTACAGCTGGGCAATTGACAGAATTATGTGCGCAAACCAATGCTAACTATGTTGCAAGAAAGGTAGAGGTTCAAAGCATGGGCGGTACGCCAAGGTAAGTAGACCGAAATCCATCTGCATATACTACTAATCATCCACCTTGAGATATCTATCCAGAACATCTCGCTGGTATTAAGTTGCGAGTCCCACCCATAGTGTAAACTCAAAGCAACAGACAACTGCATTAAAAGAACTTTGCGTAAAGTAAACAATCCTTGCACCCGCGAGTACAAGCACCATTGTTTTCCCCCTTGTGGCAACAGCACATCCCCTAGACTCATGTTTCTGTCACTCAAGCTAGTCATCGAGGGGCATGAACCCACAATCAAGCATAACGTTCCCTCTAGGAGTCACTACCTACTACTTGGCCAAAGCAATAAATAGCAACGGAGAACATGCAAGAATTACTTACGAACATAAACATAAAAGAGGTAAATCAAATATATTACTCAAACACAATCTGAACATAATCTCACAATCCATCGGATCCCAGCAAACTCAACATAGCAACAACATAAGGATTACATATGTGCCTCGATCATGTAGGGCAACTCAGGAGGTCTAATTAGTGAAGCACAAGAAGGGGAGGAGAACATCACATAGCTACTGGTCATGGACCCATGGTCCAAGGGAGACTACTCACAACTCATCCGGGAGGCGTCCATGGTGGTGGAGAGGCTCCCGGTGGTGATCCTCCCCTCCAGCAGGGTGCCGGGAAGAGTTCTCCTGGTGCTCCCGATCTTGGAAGCGCGGCAGCGGCGGAACAGAGATGAGATCGCGAAAAAGGGTTCCGTCCTCGTGGGTTTCGGGACGCGTGTTAAATATATGCCAAAGGGGGGCATCAGCGGAGGCCTAGGGGGCCCAGGCGCCCCCCCGGTGCGGCCAGGAGGGGGGCCGCGCCACCAGGGCGCCTGGAGCCCTGGTGGCCCCCCTCCGGCCCTACTTTGGCCGCCAGGAAGCTTCTAGAACGCTGATTTTTTATATAATTTTTCCGGGATTTTTCTGACAGTTTACGTGACGGGAAAACCTGAAATACAAAAACAGCAGAAAACAGAAACTGGCACTAGGGTGCTCTGAGTTAATAGGTTAGTCCAAATATGATCAAAAGTGTATGGAAGTGTATAAATATCATAGCAATATCACACAAAAGAGGCATGGAGCAAGCAGAAATTATAGATACGTTTTAGACGTATCAATATCCCCAAGCTTAATTCCTGCTCGTCCTCGAGTAGGTAAATGATAACAAGTGTAATTTCTGTGGTGACATGCTATTAACCATATAAGGATTTTTTTTATAGTCACATGACAAAAGCTTACTGAGACAATGAATCTGTAGTAATTAAGTTGCCTCATGAGAAAATCACAAAGAACGGAAAGTTTTACAATATGATACTGAAACATCAAATAGATTTGTAATGAGCATGGTGTGCAAATATGACAAAGTGATATCTCGCTTGCCCCCTTTAGTGAAGCAAAACATAAATGCAGGGGCACCTCCAAGGTTTAAGTGATAACTAGATACAATGATTTCAGAATAAACGATATCACAATCATGCAAAAGACAATGCTACTTTGGGACAATGCACATTACACTCAGAATGACAATCATGCTCTTAATAGTTGGTGCTTTAAAAGAAGGTGGAGACTCTCGAACCGTGGCTTTTGTTGGCAAAGTTGAAAACCCATAGTCGGAAACAAAGACAAAACATGTACCAGAGCTCTTGGTTTTAAAAACAGAGGTAATAATTATTTTTTTGGATATGCATGTTGCGTCAACGAATGCTAGCAGATAACTCAATCACTTCTTGAGATGGACAAGTTTCGAGGAACGGCTCCCGAATGAGGACGATCACATCCTCTTAATCTCCTTTGTTTATCACTGCCAAAGTTTTCTGATTTCTCATGAACAAAGCGTGAAGGAGGGTTTGTTTGTTATATTATTTTTGAGCCGGGCGCACTCTTTGCCAGTTCCTTCTCGTATTATGGGTTTGCACATTAGACATGCAATCCCGGGGTGAAGCTTGTCCAACTTAAAAAGATCATGAATTAACTACTACTTCCTCATGAACTAAAACAGAGGCACAAAAGAGGAATGCTTTTTTTGAATAATTTCGAGATGGTACATGAAAGTCTTCGTTAGGAATGGCAGGTAAATACCATGTATAGGAAGGTATGGTGGACTCATATGGCATAACTGGTTTAAAGGATTTTGGATGCACAAGCAGTCAGTCTGCTTAGTACAGGTGGAGGTTAGCAAAAGACTGGGAGCGACCAACTAAAAGAGCAATGACGGTCATAATCATACAGAGCGACAAAGCAACATTGAATTAGGCATGGAAGTTATATCACTACTCAGAAACTAAAGATCATCAAGGCTTGACAGACTTTCTTTACAGTCTTAAATATGCGTGAGCATACGCCAAGTCAATCAAAATAAATTCTCAAAGGAAGATATCACTGAACCATACCACATCATAGGCAAACATATCATGTTGGTACTCCAATAACACATTGGGAACCCCCCAGCTATTTGAGACTAACCATAAGAAAACATGAACTACTAAGCACCATTATGCACGTAGCATTTTTATCATAGACGTATCGACCAATGCAACAGAAGCCAACTCTCTTAATAAGATAAGCATGATAAATAAAGAGAGTTCCAGCGACCAACTAAACAAAAGCTCTTTAAAAAGATAAGCATGAAAACTAAGAGCTGAACATGATAGTAGCTATTGAAAGACAAAGAACACACACAGCAAAGATAGACAAGAAAATTCTATGTTATGTTCTAGGTTGAAGTGGAGCATGTTTCTCTCCCACATAAATAAAGATGAGTTCCAACTCGTTATGAAAAGCAAGCAAAGCTAAAGAAAACTAAAAAGGAAACTAAAAGCAAGACGCTCCAAGCATAGCACATAACACATGAAGTGATAAAAATATAGTGGAACGAAAGACGAACTGATAATGTTGATGGAGAAGGGGATGCACGGGGGCATCCCCAAGCTTAGACGCTTGAGTCTTCTTGAATATTTCTTGGGGGTGCATGGGGGCATCCCCAAGCTTGAGCGTTTGACACTCCTGAATCTTTTTATCATCTTCCCTCGCACACTTGAAAACTCCCTTCATACATAACTCATCATAATCTGATTAGCGAGGTTAGTACCCTTAATAAAATAATTGTTCCTTGCTGGAAATAAGGATATTCTTGAAGGTCTACTATTTCTCAAGATTGCCAAAAGGTTTTTGCAAAGAAAAAGCAAGCTCAAGGTTTGCAAAATGAAGAAAGGGCAAAACAGGACAGAATCTGTGAAAAACAGACCAGCAGGTAGTAAATGATTTTTTCGGGGCACTTCCGCAACTCTAATAAAAAAACTCAGAACAGACGCAAGAAAGACAATTGTATAGAGCACGCTGTCGAAACAATTCAGACCAAAAAGATGATCTGGTGATTTTATACGAATTTTTCTATCCAAGGACAGAATCTGTTTCCTGGACAGCACGTCACAACTTTTGAACTTTCTTGCAATCAGAGGCTACACTTGGCACAAAGTTGAAAAGTAAAGATACAATGATGATGCTATTGTAGTAACAACATCAAGACACAGCAAAATAAAATTTTATTCATGTGGGCTGCCTCCCAAAAGCGCTTTCTTTTATGCCTTTAAGCTAGGCATAATGCAAAGAGATCAAGTTTTATCAAGAGTAAAAGAATAGCTAGCCCGTATAACGGACTCAAAAGGTAACTTAATCTTATTTCTAGGGAAGTGTTCCATCCCTTTCTTGAGAGGATATTGGAATTTTATATTCCCCTCTTTCATGTCAATGATGGCACCAACGGTGCGTAGAAAAGGACGTCCCAAAATAATTGGACAAGAAGGTTCACATTCAATATCCATAATAGTAAAATCAACGGGAACGTAGTTGTCATTGACAATGATAAGAACATCGTCGATCCTCCCCAAAGGTTTCTTTATGGAAGAATCAACAAGACGAACACCAAAAGAACAAGAATCAAAAGGTTTCAATTTAAGCATATCATATATTCTTTTGGGCATAACAGAGGTACTAGCTCCAACATCACATAAAGCATAGCAAGAGAAGTTATTCAACTTAATTTTAATCATAGGATCCCAACCATCTTCTAGCTTTCTAGGAATGGAGGCTTCTACTCTAAGTTTCTCCTCCCTAGCTTTGATGAGAGCATTAGTGATATGCTCTGTGAAGGCAAGGTTAAGCGTGCTAGTGCGGGGATCTCTAGACATCTTGTGAAGGAAATCAATAACTTCGGTAAGAGTGCAATTATCAAAATCAAGGTCACTACTATCAAGTAAAGTGGTAGTGGTGTCCTTTAGGTTCACTTGTTTGGTAGTTTCTATAGTCATAGCATCACCATTAATAGGTCCAACAGGACCAGGAGTGCATTGGGTGCTAAGAGTTTGGATATCCTCAACAACTTGGATAGTAGCAACAGTGTGGTGGGTAGGAAGGTTCTTAATTCTATCTTCTTCCTCCCTTTCTCTAGCCCATATCTCTTTAAGTTTAGCCAACATCCTAATGTTTTCATTAATTTGCACTTGAATAGCATTCATAGGAGTGACCTTCCTCTCCTCAAGAGGAGAAGTTCTAATTTTAAGCAATTCTACCTCATGGGCTAAATTGTCTACCTTCGAAGAGAGATTATATAGTTTGTTTAGTTTTTCTTCTACACTCCTATTAAAGGCTTTTTGGGTAGTGATAAAGTCTTTAAGCATACTCTCTAGTTCAGAAGTGGAGTTCTTGGTGCTAGGATAAGCATTGTTGTTCCCATAGGAATTAGAGGGGAACGGTCTAGGATTGCTACCAAAGTTACTCCTATAAGCATTGTTGTTGAAATTATTTCTAGAGATAAAATTCACATCTACTTGTTCTTGAGCAATCAAAGAATTTAAAGGAACATCACGAGGATCAATAGAAGATTGCTTCGAAAGTAGAGACATGATCAAGTCAACTTTTTCATTTAGGGAGGAAATCTCCTCGACAGAGTTTACCTTCCTACCTGTTGGAGCGCGTTCGGTGTGCCATTGGGAATAGTTGGTCATCATCTCATCGAGAAGCTTCGAGGCAGCACCAAGTATAGTTGACATAAAGGTTCCTCCCGCGGCCGAATCTAACAAGTTCCGCGAGGTAAAGTTCAAGCCTGCATAAAAAGTTTGGATAACCATCCAAGTAGTCAAACCATGAGTAGGGCAGTTCTTGATAAGAGATTTCATGCGTTCCCAAGCTTGGGCAACGTGTTCATTATCCAATTGTTTAAAATTCATTATGTTACTTCTTAGTTGGATAATTTTAGCAGGTGGATAATATTTTCCAATAAAAGCATCTTTGCACTTGTCCCAAGAATCTATGCTATTTCTAGGCAAAGATTGAAACCAAATTTTAGCTCCTCCTCTCAAGGAGAAAGGAAAAAGCTTAAGCTTAACAATATCACCATCTATTTCAGTGTACTTTTGCATATCACAGAGTTCAACAAAGTTGTTCAAGTGTAAAGCAGCATCATCTCCAGCACCGGAGAATTGATCTTTCATAACTAGATTCAGTAAAGCAGGTTTAATTTCATCAAAAGGTGCTGAAGTGGCAGGTGTAGTGATAGGTGTGCAGATAAAGTCATCGTTGTTATGACTAGTGAAGTCACACAACTTGGTGTTCTCGGTGGAACCCATAGCAGCAAGCAAGCAAGATAACTATTTTTGTGATTTTCGATAAAAGATACTAAAGCAAAAACTGAAAGGTAAACTAACAAGACTAAAAAGCAAAGGTAAAATATAGCGTGCAACTCCCCTATCTTGAAGAGTGGAGTCCCCGGCAACGGCGCCAGAAATACTTTGCTTGATGGCTTCTCGCCCCTCATTGGTTACCCCAAGTGGAAGGTTTGAGATGCAGTGTAGCGGTAGTTTTCCCTTGGCAAAGATACCAAGGATCGATTTCCCCTGAGACTCCAAGGTTCAACAAGAAGGTGTCAACTGCTAATGGCGCCAGATACTTAGCAATCAACTTGGACCTGCACACAGATACAAATAACTTTGCTCCCAACGAGTATAGAGAGGTTGTCAATCTCTCCGGCCTTGTCGTTTACAAAGGATCAAACGCAAGAGATAATAGTGATAGGTATTGCTGCAACTAGTAAGTAAAAGCAGAAAGTAAATAGCGGATGTGATAAATGATGGTAATATGGACCGGGGTCCCATGATGTTCACTAGTGATGTCTCTCTCCCAAAAGACGATAAAACAGCTATGTGAGGTAAACGAATTACAGCTGGGCAATTGATAGAATTATGTGCGCAAACCAATGCTAACTATATTGCAAGAAAGGTAGAGGTTCAAAGCATGGGAGGTACGCCAAGGTAAGTAGACCGAAATCCATCTGCATCTACTACTAATCATCCACCTTGAGATATCTATCCAGAACATCTCGCTGGTATTAAGTTGCGAGTCCCACCCATATGTAAACTCAAAGCAACAGACAACTGCATTAAAAGAACTTTGCGTAAAGTAAACAATCCTTGCACCCGCGAGTACAAGCACCGTTGTTTTCCCCCTTGTGGCAACAGCACATCCCCTAGACTCATGTTTCTGTCACTCAAGCTAGTCATCGAGGGGCATGAACCCACAATCAAGCATAACGTTCCCTCTTGGAGTCACTACCTACTACTTGGCCAAAGCAATAAATAGCAACGGAGAACATGCAAGAATTACTTACGAACATAAACATAAAAGAGGTAAATCAAATATATTACTCAAACACAATCTGAACATAATCTCACAATCCATCGGATCCCAGCAAACTCAACATAGCAACAGCATAAGGATTACATATGTGCCTCGATCATGTAGGGCAGCTCACGAGGTCTAATTAGTGAAGCACAAGAAGGGGAGGAGAACATCACATAGCTACTGGTCATGGACCCATGGTCCAAGGGAGACTACTCACAACTCATCCGGGAGGCGTCCATGGTGGTGGAGAGGCTCCCGGTGGTGATCCTCCCCTCCGACAGGGTGCCGGGAAGAGTTCTCCTGGTGCTCCCGATCTTGGAAGCGTGGCGGCGGCGGAACAGAGATGAGATCGCGAAAAAGGGTTTCGTCCTCGAGGGTTTCGGGACGCGTGTTAAATATATGCCAAAGGGGGGCATCAGCGGAGGCCTGGGGGGCCCAGGCGCCCCCCCGGCGCGGCCAGGAGGGGGGCCGCGCCACCAGGGCGCCTAGAGCCCTGGTGGCCCCCTCCGGCCCTACTTTGGCCGCCAGGAAGCTTCTGGAACGCTGATTTTTTATATAATTTTTCCAGGGTTTTTCTGACAGTTTACGTGACGGGAAAACCTGAAATACAAAAACAGCAGAAAACAGAAACTGGCACTGGGGTGCACTGAGTTAATAGGTTAGTCCAAATATGATCAAAAGTGTATGGAAGTGTATAAATATCATAGCAATATCACACAAAAGAGGCATGGAGCAAGCAGAAATTATAGATACGTTTTAGACGTATCAGACGTCCCGGCTGCGACAGGAGCAGCTTGCTGACCACGCGGCCCTGGAGAAGCTGAAGGTTGAAGTTGAGCAAGCCAGGGCGTCCCAAGCCGCTCGCGACAAGGAGGAAGCCCTTGCGGCTTCGGTAGCGGTGAGTCCTGAGGCCCTTGCCGCCTTTGACCTTGAGGCCCGCAAGGCGCTGCATGCCGCCTACGGGGAAGGGTTCAAGGAACCACTGGCTGCCCCGAAGGGAGGCCCCGTCGGGCTCCTTACGGCGCTCATGGAGTCCCTGCGCAATGTTGCGGCCGCAATTAGCCAGTTAGCCGACATCGAGAGTCGTACGCTGCTTACCTTGGTCCTGACGCAGGTGTGTAGCCACCTAAGTCTTCGCGACCCCACCTTTGACCTGGCCTCGCTGCCCGAGCCCGTGACCGAAGTCATGGAGAACACGACTGCCAAGGCCCTGAGGGTGAAGGTCACGTCGCTGGTGGAGGCGTTCTTCCAGTCTACTGTTACCGCAGCCGAGGAGGAGAAGACCGGTGATGCTGCGCTTGGTGATGCCTAGTCCGTTCCTGTTTAGTGAGAGAAGTGTGAGTGCCTCGAGGAGGCGTAAGAACTTTGCTTGAATTGGAAAAACTTGGCATTATTGTAATAGCTAGGTGATTTCCATGCTTGCTTCCTTTCATGTTTGCTTAGGTGCTCTGCGTCGGCAGGGCCCAACCCCGCACATACCTCGACCGCCATCGAGCCCTCTGGATGACCGGGGTTACCGTAGGAACTAGACTCGCCATTGAGCCCTCCGGATGACCAGGGTTACCATAGTAACTAGACTCAAGGGATGAGGGGCTACATGGCTAGTGATGCCCTTGGGTCGCGATGCCCAAGGGTCCCCCTTGACGTTCAAGCAATCCCGTTTTCGTTCTGCGTCGGCAGGGCCCAACCCCCCGCATACCTCGATCGCCATTGAGCCCTCCAGATGACCGGGATTATCGTCATAACTAGACTCAAGGGATGAGGGGCTACATGGCCAGTTAGGCCCCTGGGTTGCGATGCCCAGGGTCCCCCCTTGACGTACGAACGGTTCTCATGAAGGAGAACGAGCACCATACCTTGCCCACGAGCCTTCACCTGGGATGGGGGCACGAGAAGGCCAGGTGTCTGGGCACCTGGTAGGGTGGCGTCTGCCATGCGCGACCTGAGCATAGCCCCCATGCCTAGCCCCCCTCGCGGCACCCATCCAAGGAGAAGCTGTGAGCGTCGTGAGCTGAAAAGCTCCCTGAGGTTGGTGCGACCACTGGGGGCCACCCTCAGTTGTTTATAACTAGCGCGGAGCATAGAGCTACCACACTTGCGCAGAGTGTGAGCATAACCGCGCCTCGGTTGTAGCGGCCAGCGCGGAGCTTGGTGCTTCCAGTGGTTCGTGGGCATAACCGCTCCTCGGTTGGATCTGCCAGCGCGGAGCTTGGTACTTCCACTGGACAGTGGGAGGGAGCCTCCCAACGGGAGAGACTCCGGGGCGTGTATAGACCCGTCCTGACATGTGGCTTGCACGGTAGGATAGCCAAGGTGTATATGGGCCCTCCTCAGGACGAGCTGAACGACTCTGAGGAAGTTCTCGTGAGCTTACGCATCACTCACGAGACCCTACCCTGAGGCGGGTTGTGACTGAGTCTTTTTCTGCAAAATGTGAAAAGAGAGGTGTTGTGTCGACCTGCGCCAAGTGCATCTCTAGGGGATATTGCATGAGAAGGCCGCAGCACCAACGACCCCAGGAGGTGACATCACGGGAATGACCTGTGAGACAGAGCTCAGCCACTGGATTTGTCGACGCTGCAGGGACGGACCCGAGCACATACATCGTGTCCAGTCTTCTCATGCCACGATCCAAAAGAAAAACAGCCGGTGTGCGGTTCCCGCGTGAGCGAGGCACCTGCCACAGGCCCTACTTACCCATTCGCGATTATCCCATGCGAGAACAAGGCACCAAGGACCATGGGAGGTGACATCACAGGAATGGCTTGCGAGACAGAGGTCAGCCCTTGGGTTTATCGACGCTACAGGGATGGACCCGAGCACAGACGTCGTGCCAGTCCTTAATCATGGGGACGTCGCGAGTGGGCTCACAAGGGCTCATGACCTTAGTGGCGGTGAGGACGCCGAGAATATAGATAATGCGAATGGAAAGAAACATCTGTCCTTGACCATGCAAAAAGGGAGATAACCGCGGGGGATCAGCCCCCAGTGGTCCGAGGATGATGCAGCTCGAGAGGCGCCCTCGTTTGGATACCTGAGGTGTCACCTGATACTTGTCGAATGAGAGTTGGGGTAGCTGAAGACGCGAGCTGTGTGGGTCGCTCCCGAGGATCGTCGGGCTCCTGAGGCCCAGGGGCTCTGGAGGCTCTCAGTGGTCGCGCGGGTCCGGCTCTCGCTCCGTCCGGACCGCCTGCCACTGAGCCTCCCGAGCCGCCAAGGCCTGCTGCGCGAGATGCTGGAACGTGGCAGCTGAGTTGCGGAAGCCGAAGAGTACGCGGATGTAGCTGCAGTGGAGGGCCCTCCTCCGACCGACTACCGTCGGCCAGAAGGGCTCCTGAGAAGCGGCTCGGTTGAGACCCGCAATGTCGACGCAAACGCAAAAGTAGTCGCTTGGGCTGCGAGTAGGTGAACTTGGGGTTGTGCGGTTACGCCCACCGCGGATGAGTCTTGCATACTGAAGTTCCTCTGTAACTTGGTCGATGAAGTCCTGAGCCCCCAGCGCTGAACGGCTCACGCTGGGCTCACAAAAACGCGCATCAAGATACACTAGCAGGTGGTGCTCGAACACCTCCCTCGAGGCACGGGTCAGCTCGGGGATACTCTAGAGGAGAGCCCCCAAGCCCGTCACGAGAGGGACGTCGAGCGCGCTTCCCTATGCGAGAGTGGAGGGCGCCTCGTCAGCAGGCGCGAGTCCTGAGGCCAGGCCGTCGGGAGCCCCTGCGTCCTGAGGTCCATTGATGGGTAGGTTCTTCTTGTTCTTGGGGGCGGTCTGCAGGGCGAGGATGGCTCCATCCTCATCGGAGCACTCAACCTCCGCGGTCTGATAGGCACGCTCCAGGGAACGCACCGCTTCCTTCTCGTCGAAGGCGATCGTGATGACTCCACTGCTCCCGGGCATCTTGAGGACGTTGTAGTCGTGATGGGTCGCCGCCATGAACTTGGCGAGGGCAGGATACCCTAGGATGGCGTTGTACGGGAGGTGGATGTTGGCGACGTCGAAGTCGATGAGCTCTGTGTGGTAGTTGTCGCGGTCGCCAAAGGTGACGGGGAGGCGGACCTGCCCCATCGGGAGTGTGGAGCCGTCTATGACTCCGTAGAATGGCTTGGTCGGGTGGAGCTGATCGTAGGGGACCTGGAGCGTCTCGAAGGTCTGGACGGAGATGACGTTGAGCCCTGCTTCACCGTCGATGAGGGTCTTGGTCACGAGGACGTTGCTGATGGTTGGGGTGTAGAGCATCGGGAGGGCGCCTGGGGCCGCAGTGCACTTGAGCTGGTCCTTGGGGTCGAAGGCGATGACTTGCTTGGTCCACCTGAGGTTGCGCGCGGCGTCAGGCCTGGGAAGCGCCGCGTTCACCTCACGGGTGAACTGCTTGAAGATGCGGTGGGAAGCCGGGGCATGGGCTCCTCCCAAAATGCATGCAAATGCACGTGGCTCCTGGAAGCCCCCTGCCCCGTCTCCCTGGCGGTCTTCTTTGTTCCTCCTTGGCGGTGGTGGCAGCGGAGGCATGGCCTCCATTGCCCTCAGGGCGACCCTCACGAGGCTGGTCGCGCCAGAGGGCATCACGCGGCTGCTCCTGCCAGTGGTCTTCACGAGGCTGCTCATGCCACCCTTGGCGCGAGTTCCTGTCGTCCCAACGTCCTCCTCCTCGGCCTCCTCCACGGCCGTAGCCGCGGTTGTCACGCTCAAGGCGCTGCCCGACGCGCTCGCCGCGTATCACCCTGAGCTCGTGACAGTCGTTGGTGTTGTGGCTGTGGACGTTGTGGAAGACGCACTATGGTCGGTTGTCTCTGGGGAGGTTATCGTAGCCGCAGCCACGCTTCACTTCTGGCTCCGCAGCCAGCACGGCGGGTCCCTTGCGCTTCGAATCCTTGGCCTTGGTCTTCTTGTTGTCCGCCTCCGCCTCAGGCAGCTCCTGAAGGGAGAGGCGGCCTTCCTCCGCCCTGGTGCACTTTGCCGCGAGCTTGAACATCTCGAGGGTTGTGCACAGGATTTCATGAATGGCGAGCTCTTCCCTCATCCTGACGTTGCGGACGCCATCGGAGAACGCGGAGATGATGGCCTCGTCCGAGACCCTGGGGATACGGAGGTGCATGGTGTTGAAGCGTTGGATGTACTTTCGCAGGGTTTCTCCCGGCTGCTACCTCACGCGGCGCAAATCAGCAGCTGCCGGGGCTTGGTCACGGGTGCCTTGGAAGTTGGCAACGAAACGCTCGCAAAGCTCTTCCCAGGAGGAGATGGATCCCACGAGGAGGTTCAGGAGCCAGGAGCGCGCGCCGTCCTTCAGAGCCATGGGGAACCAGTTCGCCATGACCAGCTCGGTGCCGTTGGACGCCTCGATGCTCAGCTCGTAGAGTTGGAGGAACTTCATGGGGTCGGTGGTGCCGTCGTAGCGTGGAGGCAGGTCCGGCTAGAACTTGCCGGGCCAGACGAGGCACCGTAGCTCAGGGGCTAGGGTGCGACAACCAGCCATGCTCATGATCGCAGGCGCCCCCTGCGCTTGTGGTGCTGGCGCCACCACCTCCTGCGGTGAGCGGTCTGGGTGATGTGGGCCAGGGGGCCACGAGCCCCTGCATGAGGGTGCGGAATCACCTGGCAGCTCTCCTCATCGCGCGCGTGGGCTCTGCGGGGTTGCTCACGTCAAGGGGCCTCGCGCTAGGCCTCCTAGCCGGCGTGGTGGAGTGGAGGCGGAGCCGGGTCCCCGTGGCCTTCGTTCCCCGCCGGGGGCGACGGAGGTCGTGATGAGTGTGTTGGTGCAGGTGCTTCTCCAGCGGCATTGACGAGCTCGGTGATGCGGTGGAGCCACTCGTCGTAGAGGTCATCTGCTGGGCCGTAGCGAAGAGCTCCCGCGCCATCAGCAGTGCAGGCTGCTGGTAGACCGGCCCGCGACGGACCAGCGAGGACGACGCTGCGGACGGCGAGGGTGAAGGTGTTGTCGTGCGGCCATCCCGCCGCATGGACAACGGCAGCGAGGAGTCCTCCTGCTCGTGGACAGCCGGGTCGGTGGCGGCGTTGGCGACCGGCGAGTTGGGGTGGAGTGGTGCGCCGTTGCCCGCGGGCGCCATCTGAGCGACGTTCGCAGCACGGCGGGCGGCGCGAGCTCGGTGTGTGTCCACCATGGCTGTGGAGCAGGGTCGACGACGAGAACGCGACAATGTCGTCGGAGAGGCGATATTTCGACACGCCCCTACCTGGCGCGCCAAATGTCGGATTCAGGGCTCCGCAAAACCCGTTAAGTTCGAACACAGGGGCGTGAACGAAGATCTCTCCCACTCTCGTCTACCTAGCGCCTCGCTCTCGTCGCGGTGGAAAGATTCAAGTAAACAACGAACAAAACACACAAGAGTTTATCCAGGTTCGGGCCACCACGTGGTGTAAGACCCTACTTCCTGCTTTGGTGGATTAGCCTCGGGCGAGCTAGGATACGAGCTAGTACAATGATTCCTGGGCTCAGGAGGTGAGCTCAGGAGGGTCAGGAGGCTAGTGTTCTTGATCCTTGTGTGGTGGCAGAGTGTATCGGTCCGTCCCTTTGCAATGGGAGTTCTAGCTACTTATATAAGCGGCCACGGTCCTCTTCCCCCGAAATGTTTAGGCGGGAAGGGATCCCACAATGGCCATTTTGAGCCGGAACACAAGGACGTTCTTATCCTGACAAAAGCGGTCTTCGCCTGCAAAAGGATCAGGCGGTGACACGGTGGTGGGCTCAACGGTGACATCCCCCCTGTCGTCCTTTCGGTCTTCGGTCTTGTTGCACCAAAGAGGAAACCTTTGCCCTGCTCCTTGGGAACCAACGACTGCGCTGTCCCCTTTGCACCAAAATGGCAACTACGCCGCTGCCGGACGCTGGCACCCGCTGGCGCGGTGCATCACTGCTAACATCACTGCCTCCTCCTGAGGCAGGCTCGGCCTTGGATTCTCCGCTCCTCCGGAGCGCCTTGCTGAGGCCGCTCCCGAGGAGGTCTTGACATCGTTCTCCTCGCGAGGCTTGGCCCCCTGACGAGGGTCTCGGACAGCTGGTCGATCAGCCAGGCCATACCAGGCCACTTGCAGGAGCGCGTCGCGGCCCGCAGACAGGCAAGTCTGGGTACCCTGGTTCCCCGGACGCCGACACATGTGACCGTGGCTGGACACAAACGAGCAGTGGAACTGATGCAGCAAGGGTGAGTGTGCATGTGGAATAACTGAAACCACATCAACAAAAAAATGAAATGGGAGGGAGCTGGGTTTGAACCCAGGACCTCCTGATGTGAGCGCGACTGGCTAACCAGCCAGGCTACTCTTGGGTTTGTGTTTAATTGAAGGGAATGGCTCTACTTAACAGAAGGTAAAGACAGTGCCTTATAATCACCATGGACACACGGTGATTGCCGGAGACGGCAACGAGCAAGCACAGTGGCGCTAGCAGCAGCAGGGTAGTGGTGGGCATGTGAAAACATGTGTGGTGCGCGCGTGCATGCATAGGAATGCGGGTTGTGGAGGAAAGAGGCCGGAGCTCGAGCTTGATGCCATGGTGGACATGGCGGTCATGGCCTCAGGCACGAAGGGATCACCTACGACGACCGAAGCTACGGGAAAGAAGATGGGGAGGTGCGGATCATCTCCGTGGGGCTGATGCTGGAGTCGTACAAGGTCGTCGGAGACCGGAGACGGCAAACAGATGCGCTGCTCGGGGCCGAGGCATCCGATTTCGTGAAGAAGATGAAGTCAAGGACGTCGAGGAGGGAGCTCCCAGGCCGTGCGGACGATGGCGTGGAGGAAGAGGGAGGCAGAGATGAACAAGCTGCTTCTCGCAGAAGAAGATGGGTGGCTGTGAGCTAGTTCACGCTGGAGAAGAGCTCGGTCTCCTCTCGGCCATGGCGTCGGCGTGTGGTGGGCGACCTACCTGGTGGCGGCGGCATGGAGAGGGTAAATGGACAGGGGAGGCTAGGGTAGGGTTTGGACAGGTTTTATAGGAGGCTAGGGAGGTCTCTGGCCGTCAAATCAAGCGAGAGTCGACGTGTTGGTGTTGGATGCATTGCCGTACAGGAAAGAAGAAGAAGAAGAACAGGGGCTCTGGTGCTGGTGGGTTCGGTGGGCTAAAAGTGAACATGTAAGTGGCAAGTGGGTTGGACCATGGCTGGGCTGAGGCGCTGTGCTCTCTCTCTCCCTCCACATTACTTTTCTCTTTCTTATTTCTTTAGACAGAAAAACAAAGAGAAAAGCACCAAGAGTTTGGCAAAGAAGTAGGATGAGATAAGGATACATACGAGATCCTGGATTTATGCAGGATTATAATAAATTGAGTTGGCAATTTTTAGAGGTAGAAAAATAATCCAAGTTTGGATTAAATGCAAACTTGAGCCATTTTTGAACCCAACCAAAACGTTTTAGAGTAGAATGAGGTTTTGCACAGGTCACTTAGGACAAGGTGCCAAAGAAGTAGGGAGGAGATGAACATTTAAAAGAAGAGGTTAAAGCCACTTGCAAAATTTAAAGAAAGGGAAAGAAAGGAGGGGAAGTGGTGCAAGTTGGAAGGGGTTTTAGGATTGGGCATGTCTTGCATCAACCACCACAACATGAGCAAGGGAAAAAACACTTGACATACCATACTAAGGATGAGTAATGCAACATGACAAGATGGAATGCCATATGATGACCATGATGCAATGATGATGATGAAGCATTGCATGAATGCATAAAGAAAGAAAACATGACAAAACAATGACAAGGCATAATTTGAAAAGAACCCCCAAGGAAAGGATAAGGACCAAATGGTAATTATACATATTGCCATATGGAAGTATTACATTTGGGGTGTTACATACAAGTTGAGAAGCTTATTACTCTTGGGTGCTTGGTACCCTTAAGCTTGTTCCTCTTGGGTGCTTGGGCGCCCTAGATGGTTGTGGTCACCTCGGAGCCATATTTCATTGTGGTGAAGCTTCGTGGTGTCGTTGGGGAGATATAACCTCAACCTTGTGGTGTTCGGAGCTCAATAATTGTGGTATAAAGCTCCGGGCAAGCGTCGGGGTCTCCAATTAGGTTGTGGAGATCGCCCCGAGAAATTTGATGGGTGCCGGTGACCGCCCCAAGGGTTGCCAAAGTGTACGTGTTCGGTGACCGCCCCCAAGGGTTGCCATTTGTACGGGTTCGGTGACCGCCCTCAAGGGTCCCTTAGTGGAATCACGACATCTTGCATTGTGCGAGGGCGTGAGAAGATTACGGTGGCCCTAGTGGCTTCTTGGTGAGCATTGTGCCTCCACACCGCTCCAAACGGAGATTAGCATCCGCAAGGGTGTGAACTTCGGGATACATCGTCGTCTCCGCATGCCTCAGTTATCTCTTACTCGAGCCCTTTACTTATGCACTTTACTTTGTGATAGCCATATTGTTTCTTGTCATATATCTTGCTATCACCTAGTTGTTTATCTTGCTTAGCATAAGTTGTAGGTGCACATAGGTGAGCCTAGTTGTTGTAGGTTTTGTGCTTGACAAATTAACCGCTAGGTTTATTCCGCATTTGTTCAAGCCTAAACCGTAATTATTTTGAAGCGCCTATTCACCCTCCTCTAGGTGACATCCACGATCTTTCAATCTTGACGCGGGCAAAGGCCATCCATTCACCTTCTATATAGGCTAAACGCTTCACAGCGTCGACCCGCGACCTCACATCGACGAGCCGCCTCACTAATACAAAGTAGCTACTTGGGATTGGCTCAGCGGGTCATACCTGGACTATCAGGTCCTTCATGGTTGTACCTGCCATGTCGTGAAGGTCGACCAGCTCCTTCAACTAGTTGTTCAGAGGTACTGGATGTTCTGGCGCAAGAAATTGCGACCAGAACAACTTCTCCGTGCTATTTCCCTCCTGGGCTCGGAAGAATTGGGCGGCCTCGGTGATGCTTTTTGGGAGATCCGCAAATGCGCCTGCAAAACTCCACAATCGCGTCAGCGCAAGATACCTCTAACCTCCAAGGATACTCTACAGAAGAAAGGCCTTACCAGCCGCTATCTGCCACGCATGTTTGATCTCCTCGCGTGCACTGCGCGACTCGATCCGTGCCTCCTTGGCAGCATTGACAGCCTTGTTGAGTTCGGATGCTTGATCTAAAGTCTTCTGCTCCAGCTCCTCGCACTTGCGAATAGCATCTCGCAGTCTTGTTCGACTTCGTACACCCGAGACTCATGTCTCCGGCGGGAGGCTTGTTCAGCCTCCAGATCGGCAGTCGCTTTGTCAACGGCCGCCTTGTTTATCTTGGCCTCTTTCTTGGCCTCTTCAAGTGCGCCCTTGAGGGTCTCGACCTCGACAGCGCCAACTGTGATATAATCGCATAGCATAATGAGTTCATACTCTTACAATCAAAGCACATTAACTTTTGATATAATAATTATTTGAAAATCCACATACCTTGTGTTTCATCAAACCACTTGTTGACGCAGTCGAGCTCCTCATCAGCTAATTCAAGCTTCCGATTGAGCTCGGAAACCTCTGTGGCATGGGCGGATGCCGCCACCAGGAAGCTTGTTAAAAAATAAACGCAATATTAAATGACATTGTATGGATCCTCTGTCCGATTCTTTTCCGAATCAAACAAAGTATCAGGGGTTACTGTCCATATATAGGTTTGTTTCCTTATACAAATAAAACATGAATTTCTTTTAAGAATATTATTCACATACATTGAAGCCTGTCAGTAGGCTATTGAAGGCATCATTCAGTCTGTTCTTGGCAGACTGCATCTTTCCCATCACCGCACCCATCAGGGTACGGTGTTTCGCCACGATAGAAGCACCTTACAGTGCTTACTCCAGCGTGTTCTGCGCCTTCGGAGTGGAGGACGCCGCTGCAGCTGACGCTCCTCCCCCTATTGTAGGGGGCTGACTTCCCAATTCCGGAGTCGTACTGGCCTCCAGAATAGTATTCAGCGGGAGCCCGGATTGCTCGGGCTCCCCGCCATCGGTCGCCATAGCGATTGCTCCCCCTTGGCTGACGGCGGCTGAGGTGTTGGCCTCGGGCGCCTTCTCACCCGCCCCGCTCCCGCCTGCTCGTGCAGGGGATGCCCACAAGGAGGACACTTCGGTATCCCCTAGGACGAGCGATTGAGCCCGCAGCAGCGTGTCGCTCTCCACCATCTCAGCTGGCAGAGAATTCCCTGATGATAGTGAAGCCTCAGGGAATGTACGGGGAGGGCTACAAAATAAACAAATGAAGTTGCTTAGACAATGCTAGTTGATTAAACCAAACACAATAGCGGAAAATCTGAATACTTACAATTCGGCCAGGGGCTTGATCCTGGGCTGTATTGGGAAACTGTGCTCGAATGTTGAATCCGAGCTATCCGGGAAGTTCAATTTCTTCCTGGGCGCCCCCTTGCCCGCATTTACGGGGGCCGCCCTATTCTTCCCCCTTGCCTTGATGGGGAGTCACTCCCTTCCTCTTCCTCCTTATATTCTTCTTTGTCGTGGAGGAGTGGGCGTCGAAGTCCCCGGACACTGTGTCCGCAAGACCCTTAGGGCGGGGGTCGCTCTTGACCTCCTTTCCCTTCTTCGTGGCCTTCTTCTCCGGTGCCTTGTACGACACTGGAACCAGCATCGCCGTCAGTTGGGGCATGGCTGGGTTTTCAGGCAACGGAACCGGACAGTTGATCCGCTCCGCTTTCTTCGTCCAGGCCTAAATGGAATGTAAAAGTTCTAACTCTTGTTATAATTGAAATATGGACAGGGTATGTATTCGACAGAATTGTGTTTACCTCTGAGGCCGAGGCCACACTGTTGTAGCCCTTGTCTTCAGTCTCCTTAGGCCACTCCTTCCGGGCCTGGAAGAGCTGCTTCCAGATATCTTCGTGCGTGGTACCAAAGAAGCGCTTCAAGGTCCGGGATCCCTCCAGATTGAACTCCCATAGGTGGGAGGCCCGAAGTTGGCAGGGAAGGGTGCGGCGGAAGAGCATCACCTGTATCACGTCAGTGAGGTGGGTGCCCTTCACCATCTTGATGCAGATGTGGTTTTGGAGTCTCTTCACCTCCGTCTGACACCCCCATTCAAGGTCCTTGGTGGTCCATGAGGTAAGCCTCTTCGGGGGTCCAGATCTGAATTCGGGCGCGGTCGCCCACTTGGCATCGCGAGGTTCGATGATGTAGAACTGTTCCTGCTGCCATATCTTGTTGGTCTCCACAAAGCCCCCCTTGGGCCAGGTGGCGTTCGGGAACTTGCTCACCATAGCTCCCCCGCAGTCTGCGTGCTGCCCGACGACCACCTTCGGCTTCAAATTGAAGGTCTTTAGCCATAAGCCAAAATATGGAGGGATGCGGAGGAAATTCTCGCATACGACTATAAAAGCCGATATGTGGATGATATTGTTCAGGGCTAGATCATGGAAATACAGCCCGTAGAAGAATAGGAGGCCCCGAACAAAGGGGTGAAGCAGAAACCCCAGCCCCCGAATAAAGTGAGGGATGAATACCACCCTCTCACCCGGCTCAGGGACGGGGATTACCTGATTCCTATCGGGAATCCGGTGCGCTATGTCTCTCTGCAAGGTAGCCCACGCTCCCGCGATTCTTCACGGTCTTCTCCGTGACCGTGGAAGCCTCCCTCTTGCCCTTGGAGCCGGATCCAACCATTGGTGGAGAAGGAGGCGGTGGTGGAGGAGTTGAGAGCTACGAGCACTGGAGCTATGGGCATTGGGGCTTAAGAGATTTGGAAGCTAGGGCTTGAGGAGAGCGTGAGGTGAGAGGGGAAGGATATGTGTCCTTTTATAGATGCCAAATACCAAAGATCCCCCACTCCAGTCGTAAAACTCGCCGGTTCCCGATGTGATTGTGCCTAAGGCGAAATTGGGTTACCCATGTCATATTGATGCGGATCCCGCGATAAGCGGGCACGATCTCTGCTTCGACAAGACGTGCCAATGGGGCTATGCCTCAAAATGCGAAACCAGAGCCAGAAGAACGGTTTGAAATATCAAAAGGTCGAACATGACACTTCACTGAAAAGTTGTTAGTAAAGACATAGTGTCCGTTTTAGAGACATTGCCTTTGAGGCTAAGGGTTGTACTAATCATGGAGAGCCGGACATAATTCCTTTGTGCAGGAAATAACACTTCAATATGTTCGAAAGGAGGAATCTGCCTTGCAATGCCGAAGACCATACGCATACCGGACTCATAGTCATCGAAGACGGGGTCAAGGGCTACTGAGGGAGTCCTTGATTAAGGGGTCCTCGGGTGGCCGGATGACTCGTTATGGGCCGGACTGATGGGCCGTGAAGATTGTCGCTGAAGATATCCCCCGTATCCGGTTAGGAATCCTATATGTGTAGAATGGCAAGTTTAGAGTCCGGGTGTAATGTTTCCTTCCTCTGCAAGATGATCATGTACAACCCTATGTCCCTCCGGTGCATATATAAACCAGAGGGTTTAGTCCGTAGAGACAGAATCACAACATCATAGGCTAGACATCTAGGGTTTAGCCATTATGATCTCGAGGTAGATCAACACTTGTAACCCTATATTCATCAAGATCAATCAAGCAGGAAGTAGGGTATTACCTCAATAGAGAGGGCCTGAACATGGGTAAACACCGTGTCCCCAGTCTCCTATTACCATCGATCCTCAGGCACACAGTTCGGGACCCCCTACCTGAGATCCGCCAATTTTGACACCGACACTCCGTGCTTGCTTGCCAGGGTTACTCTATTCACAAACTCTCATCCTCTCCGGATCTAAGCAAGATATCACACAACTAGCCTTTCTATCCTCACAGCTGGTTACAGATCCGGACGCATCACCTCTGCCAGGGAAGGGGAGGAAGTGCAGCGTTTAGGCCGTTGTCGACGGCGAGGGAGGAGACCCACTGCCGGCCGCACTGTTGTCTCTCTAGTCGAGCACCGACGCGGGTGGTCCTTCGATCCCTTCGTCGCTGCCGTAGTGTGGGCGGATCCGGCCTCACGCCCCCACCTAGCCACACCCCGACGACCTTCAGGTATATCTTCCTTCGGAACCGGCCTAGCTCTACTTCCACAACTTGTTATGCCGCTGCATGTGCATCATGTTCTACCTCCGAGCCCCCACGTAGCTAGGATTGATCGGATTGTACAACACCACCTATTTTTTTTCTATTGTTAGAGGTGAAGCTACTTTATGGAGTCAAATCTTGTTACTTGGTTTAAATAGGAAAGGAAGGGGGGAAATATGTAGTATGTAATGTACATAGGACTTGGTACAAACGGGAAAGGAAGGGGGTGCAAGTAGTATAGTCTGGCCCTCCAACTGGTCTCTTGGTCGAAAATAGAAATAAAGGGGAAACGCTGTGCACACTTGTATGACCAGGACTAGATTTGCTATCCATGCATACGAATAGGTGGCTAATGTGAAAAAATGGGACCAACCCAGATATGCACTGTTCTTAATCTAATGCCCCTGGTAAAATGATGCCATGCCATTGTTATAAGTCATAACTAGTGATTTTTGTGCGGTTTAACTGGAATGTCACGCCGGAACTGTTGGTCGATTTTAGTGGAACTACACAAAGGGAGATCTGTGTCCAATACTCATCATCCAAATTGGCACCCCAACCTTCCCTTAATAAGTAAGAATGATATTTAATGCATGTGTTCGCCTCTATTTTGCAACTGCCATGAGAAAATAATACTATTGTTTACATAGTAGACTTGTACTCACTGACAACCAAATCTGACATTGAAGCCCACTCATATACCTGGTTTAACCAATTAGTTTAGGAGAAAGAGAAACAAAGCAAGAAAAGGAAGACGATGACGGAAGAAGAAAAAGAAGAAGGAAGAAATGAAGAATGATCACAAGCTGGTACCGTCCTATGTTATCCTGACATCTTGCTAGTGGTATTGTATTGCTGTGTTGCTACTAGTATTAATTTACTTGAGGAAATGCACTTGTAGTACGTAACAGAGTAGTACTTGGCTTGACGACACATCATACTAATTAACTAGATTCTTGATGCATGTGTGAGCTAGCCCTACACGATCAACAGTGCCAAGGTGATCTACCTTAAGCCGAGGCCTCAATCGAGGCCACTGAATGGCTTCGGCAACGTCTGCGTCACATTTGAAGCTAGGGTGTAGGAGAACTTCGACTTTTGCTGCCACTTCTGCAAGGTCATTTTATCAATCATGAGTACTTAATCAGCACTAATTAATTGCTACCTAATTGTCCTCTTGGAGTTAAACAGGCACCCCATGCTTAATCATGTACGTGCGTGTGTGTGTGTGTGTCTGTGCAGGTGGACCATGTGTGGGGGAGGGAGGGGATCTTGGTAGTGTCTTGATAATCTCCTGATATTATCTCACCACTAGTAAACAAGAGTGATGCCAGCCGTACATTGGAAGTGCACATAAATATATACTGTTGAATCATTCCAGTCAGTGCTTTATCTTCTCTTCTTGGACTACTTGAATAAGCTTACTTGCTCAGGTTGGTACGGGCCTTCATCCAGATTAGTGTGCTGTCATCTCTATTTGTATTGTGCTACTGTTTTGCAATTGGCATGAGAAAGTCCTTTATCTTTGCACATTACATCATTGCAGCCTATGATACATGCCAATGCGAGAGTTGAGATAATTGGCACTGATAAAATAAACTAATACCTCTTTTTAAGCAAGGCTACTATGTTGCTAACTATACCTAGTAAGATAATGCGGATGCTTCTATTTGTTAGTGTATGTTTCATCAACTACTATTACAGTAATCTCACTTTCTCAATATATGTGCCAACAAGGATGCTCGATTTCAGTGGAACTGCACAAAAACTTTGGGTGGTTCATTGCCTTAACTGCTTCCTTCCTTTCCTGTCAATCGCTTATCTCGACTTCCAGTCAAAGGAAGTACTAATTTATATGCTTCGTCACACAGGTTGGTACATGTCTTCGTTCTGATTATTGTGCTTGTCATATCTATTGGTAATTTGGTATTGTGCTACTGTTGGACGATTTCATAAAGGAGTAACTTGGATCCTGAACTTGCAGGCAACTCACTACATTGGCCAATTTCAGTACAACTACACAAAAAGATAAGATGGACAGATACTTACGCTGGTGCTTTGTTGTACTCCAAAGTTCACTCAGAAAGTTTGCTCTTATGTACTTGAAAGTTTGCTCAGACCAACATTAATTTTAGCAAGTACCACCGAGTGAACACCACTTACCAGTCTGTACCCTATGTAACTAAAGTGTGTCGATGGATGATATTGGTTTTGTTGTCTCAGTCATTTGGATGCATAAACATGTTTAACTTGTGTAATCTGAATCTTTTTGTGAATGTTAGCTATGAATATTGGCTTGTGATTTTGAATCATTTGGATGCATAGACATGCCGTACTTGTCTATACATGAATCTTTCGAGTTGTTGATTGTGAATGTTGGCTATGAATATGAATGTATCCTATGAACCTGAGTTTGATCTGAATGTTTAGCTTTTCTGTTGTACTTATGTGTGAACTTGTTATAATGTATACTGTGGGATTGTTAGAATTTACATTGTGGGATTTTGACATGCCCAAACCAGCAGCGCGGCCGGACTGCCAGCTGTCGCTGCCTCGCTCGTGCCCCATGCCCCCCTGTTAAATCCAATTCGCTCCATTCCCCAATCGTCAGCACGGGATGGAAGTTTCATCTTCTTCCCCATAGCGATGCCGGGGGATTGAAGAAGGGCGGCATCCAATCCACCACCGGCAATGATTTCCTGTCCAAGTGTTTTTCAGAGAAGAAACTGCAAATTTAATTTTTCAGATAAGAAAGTGCATGTTTCAGAGGCATATCATTTAAATCAGCACACACATTTCAAACATAGATAACAGAATGTTGGAAATTTTAGTCATGGTCGAAAATGGAACTAACAACAAGTTAACATCATGCTGATCAACATTCATGTATAGCACATCTTCATATGATGCACAGTCAAAAATATATACTATTTTCAAAATGCCAAGACAATGTTGAGTGTGCGAAAAACTGGGTAAACTAGGGACGAAATTTTGGCAAGTGGTGGAGGTGGTGTGTGTAGATGACATGGTGGGACCCACATGTCAGTAATAGCTGAGGCAAAAAAATTATATAATTTTCAACTGCACCATTTGGAATCGAATCCGGACATTACTGCTTTTGGGTGATACGGCTGTAGCGCCCGGGCTACTGCACGTATGATCGAAATAATGAAGGAGCTCCTTTTGACTTCTCTAAGGTGTCTTCCCCGGCTCCAGTTCGTTCCCGTCCGCCTCCTCCGGCTTTCGTGCGCTCGCCACGGCGCCGCCGTCTTCCGTTGTCAACATGCTCAATAAACGAGAAGAATCTGGACATGACTGTACGTTTAGAGGCTGACAGTCAGGACCCACCAGGTCCATGGCCGCACGCAAGCAAGTGACTCATTTGAAAAATGCTTCTTCGTAATTGTATACCGTGTTGTGGGCCCACGTGTTAGTCAACCTAGTAGTCAATAAACGAAATAAATTTACAACGAAGTCCGTCATCGGCGAGCTTTTTTAAGGGTACCGGGGATCTAGCAGGTATATTTTTCAGAGTGCTCAGCCACGACATGCGTAGCCCATGACATACCGACATAGTGGTTTCAACTTGTTTTATGAGGCCCATCATGTATGTACCGGCGTATGGGCCTCCCAGCCTAGGTTTTAGTTTTTCTTAAACATCGGTAGCCTAATTTATCTTTTTTAATACAACGCATATCTCTGTTTTTTTCTATATATAAGAATAAGAATGCCGGGCCCAATTTATGTTTTACATTCTAACCACAATTATATATTATTATTATTGTTATTGTATATTTAATACAAACTTATATATACATTATAACAACATCCCATGTCTTATTAACTTATGATAATAAATGTTTAATAGAAGTTGGCAAGGGAAATCCTGGTTGTTTTTTACTCTAAGGCAACAAAAATCCTGGTGATTGTGCACAAAAGCTTGCGAAGATTTAAGGACCAATGTAATAATAACACGCTCATTTTTATTTTGAGCAATAACTAGCTAATTTGCTATTTTTCTATACAATATAATGTCCAGCTACGATTTAATTTTTGATACTAATTGCTTCGTCTAGCTTAATATTATCTTTACTACAAAGCCCAGCAAATTCGTGTATTTTAAGAAAGTGCAAATGGGCTGTGATTTCTTAGAACAAGTGAAATGGGCCGAATTGACGCTACGCTATTTGTTCACCCTGCCCAGCAAATTAACTGTAAATTCTTGAAAACATGGGTTAAATATGAGCCATATATTTGCAGGGAGACATGTAGGCCAACAGGTCGAAGCCTACGGCAGGCGTTGTCAACTTAGTCAACAAATCATTCTGACATCCACAACCATTGGATATATATCCAATGGTCGGCATGCTTCTTCAATCTCATCTTCTTCCTCCAGCGCCATCGGCACCGCCTGCTCCGGCCTCCGACAGCTAGGAAGCTAGTGGCTCTGATTAGCATGCATCGCTGTGAAGTGCTACCGCACTGCCGGCCAGCCTATCCCTCCACCACTCCAGACCTGTTATTCTCCATTGACTGCAGCCCGATGCAGCATCAGAACCAGTTAACCCCCGTACTCCGTCCGTGACTCCACTACCATGTCTTCCCATCTCCGGTTCGTTCTAGCCACGGGCCTCGCCGTCGTCCATCGCCTTGGTGCACTCGGCGCTGCCTGGTCAACAAACGAGAGTCATCAGACGAGGACAATACGTGTAGATGCTGACAGTGGGGACGCACCGGTTCATGGACGCATGCATGCAACTGGCTACTTATTACGCAGAAAAAATGTTTCATCTACATCTTCGGATGAAAGGAAGTGCCTCCTTATTGTGGGCAAAAAACAATTATTCCTCCCACTGACAGCTAGGGCCCACCAGCAAGGAGCCTGACATGTGGGCCATTAGGTCGCCTACGGAATGCTTTGTCAAATTAGTCAACAAAATGATTCTGACATCTGTAGTCATTGGATGTACATCTAACGGCCAGCATGCATATTCAATCTCCCGTCTTCTTCCTCCAGCGCCGGCAGGACCTCCTGCTCCCGCCTTCGGCAGCCAGCAATGCTAATTCGCACGCCTCGCTGTGAAGTGCTACCACACCATCGGCTAGGCCACCCCTCCACCCCTTTTGTTATTCTCTGTCGACTGCAGCCCCAGGCCGCACCGAACTAGTCAACCCTCGTACATCATACTCCTCTTCGACTACGACTCCACTGCCACATCTCCCCCGACTCCAGGTCAATTCCTTCCTATGCCTCGCTGTCGTCCACCGCCTTAGTGCTCTTGGTGCGGCGTGGTCAACGTGGTCAAGGAACTACTTCCATCGGAAGAGGACCGCACGTGGAGAGGCTGACAGCTGGGTCCACGGCCACACGCAAGGAAGTGCCTCCTTATTACGGGCAAAAAATGATTCACCCCTAACAGCTGGGACCCGCTGGCTATATCTTCGCACACAATGAAGTGCCTCCTTATCATCCCTGACAGGTGGGACCCACCCGGTCGAACCGTATGTAGGGTTGTCTGTGTGGTCGCAAATGTGTACATACATACTGGTCGATCGGTCTCTCTGCAACGATGAACCATGGCCGAGCAAGAAGCGACACGTGTAGTAGTAGAGCCCCCGACGTAGCAGTTCAGGCAGTCCAGTCAAAACAGTGTACACGTACGTACAGCTAGATGCCAAAAGGTATGGCCACGTACGTACATACACGCGGGGTCTCGAACGCCTACTCGCTCATACGTACGGCCAGGGCAGCAGCAACATCGTCGTGTTCATCGGCAGCCAACCAGCAGTGTCGGAACGAAGAAACAACTTCGTGTTCATCGGGAGGAAACAAAACACGTCGTGTTCATTGGGAGCCAACTGGCTTGGACGAAACAGCCGAAACCTAGTGTGGTGTACCGCAAAACGGAGGGAAACGGCCTTGTGCTAGAGCGCGTATGGTCGAAACAGGGTCCTGTTCATCGGGAAGGGGCTGGCATACCGCAAAATAGAGGAAACAACCTTCTGCTCGACCTACTATGGTCGAAATGGGATCCTGTTCATCGGGAGGGGTCTGGCGTACCGCAAAACAGAGGAAACGGATTTGTGTTGGAGTGCTACGGCTGAAATGGGGGTCCTATTCATCGGGAGGGGTGTGGCGTACCCATGGTTTTAAATAGCGAATAGCGGGCTGGTAGCGGATTGGGGTCCGCGTAGCGGAATGCGGATAGCGGGCGATATTGCGGGCTCTATGTCCACGTAGCGGATTTGTCAAAACACTAGATTATTGTGTATATTTCTATATCCGTTGTTTGAAACTATGGGCGTACCGCAAAATGGGACTCCACGGGCCTCCACCCGTGCGTCCACATATACGAGAGAAATGCACAAACCTCTGTGCATCGCTCCGCTTGAGCACCCACCGTAACCGGGAATTCCCTGAAATTTTCCTTGCCCTCGCTTCTACCACGGCTTTTTCCATCATGGACGACCCAAAGAATGTCATGCAGGTGCATCTCCGGCCCACCCAAGACGAAAGCCCATTTGTTGTCATGATCTTTTGTCATAGAAGTAGGAGCCCACCACATCTATGATGATATGGGTTTTTGTCACAATTATCGTCATAGAAGTGTCATAAGCATGACAAAAAAAATCGTTCAGGCCAAAATGTCACGGATGTGTCTTTTTTTTGTAGTCACTACATGTCTAATATTCTTTTTAAAGGAAACTACTTGCAAAACTCATAACCATCATTAGAAACTTGTGTAAAAGAAGAGCCATCCAAGAGAACTCTTTATTTGAGGGCATGGAACACTACTATAGGATGCTACTAACGCGACACTACAATGAGAGACCCTTCGACGAAACTGTGTGTGATGCAATAATCGCAAACAGTGGTGTAAAAAACCTGTCAAAAAGGTGCAAAACATTTGCGATAATGGATGCATCAAACAGGGCTCAGATTTTGGTTGCATGTGTGATGCAGGGCATACAGTCCAGTTCAATGAACTGTTTGCGATGAGGAAGAAGAACGGAAACGGGCAGCCAGATGAAGGCGTGTGCGATATACAACATACAGTTCACTCGGGTTAATTGTTTGTGATGAGGTGGAACAACAGAAATGGGCAACTAAATAAAGGTGTGTGCGATTGAGGGCATACACTTCAGAAGGATTAACTGTTTGCGATTAGGCAACAGAACAGAAATAGTCAGCCAGATCAAAGTGTATGTGATTGACCACACACACTTCACATGGATGAACTGTTTGTGATTAGCCACAATAAATAGAAACATTTTGACAGATCAACGTGTGTGCTCTAGACGGGCACACATTCTAATTAAAATAAGCGTGCGTGATGGTAATAACGAGCGTGCACGGTTCTTGGAACAAGACGTGTGCTGAAATTGCCTATTGCGGTGCACCCTATGGTGCTAACGCCACGTACGCGACCGATAACGCGTTCCCACATTACGCCGTCCGGGAATAGTGTCGCACTTAGAAATTATAGAACCATCAATAAATTTTGAGCCTGTGTGGCATCACATTCCAAATTACAAACATGTTCACACCTATCAAAACCTAAACGGTTTCCCACTTAGGAGCGTATTAGTACTCAGTTATAAATACTACTACTCCAAGATGACTGTTCATTCCTCCTCAACTCCTCTTCCACAAAAACAAACAAGTCATTCATCATCGTTCCCTTGCGTCTGCCATGGCCAGCGTGAGTTCTGGGTCGAGAGATGAGGCGAGCATGGAAGCAGAAGCATGAGAGATGTCCCGCCATGTTGTGAAAGCATCCGACATGTCCCGCCACGCCTCCGTAGTAGCAGAGAGGTCCCGCTGCACCACTGAAGCAGCACGGAGGTCCCGCTGCGCTGTTGATGCAGCAGACTGGTTCAGCTGCGCCACGGAAGCAGCAGAGATGTCCCGATGTGCCGCGAATGCAGCAGACATGTCCTCCCGTGTCGCGGCGGCCTGAGAAAGTGTCTTGCGGGTAGGCAAGGACTCCTACAGGCGCATGAATGCGCTCGTCGATAGCCAGATGGGTCAGATTGATGTCTGGGCGAGGTTGCAGGACGATGTGAAAGCCTCGCTTGAGCAGGCTCTCGGTGTCATCCGACAACTAAGGAAGGGCAATGCGAAGCTCCGGGACGAGCAGGATGAGATCACTGCCTTGTTGAAGAGCACCGGCGCCATCGTCAAGAAACTTATGGACGATAATGACATGCTCTGCATGGAGCGCTGAAGGTTGCTAGAGGAATCCGTGCATGCTCTCAAGGAGCGTGTTGAGGACAAGAAAGATCTCATCACCTCTCGTCGTGGAGACTAGTTCCTTCTTCTTTTGCCCTTGTGTATTTCGAGCGTTGCCGCATGTGGCTTTTTTTAATTATGTTCCTAAATATGTAAGACAATTATTATCCACTGTCGATGTCCTTATATTCATCATGCTTGCTATAAGTTGCAGTCGATGCTATATAGGTCCGTCGAATCTTACATCAAGATCCGTGCAAAACTTTCTTTTTAGATTTTCATTTTTCTCTCTTAAATCTCAGTCCAGTGAGACATAGCCACGCCGTGAAACACGGGCTCGGGCGCCATTAATGGAAACATTGGGAAGGAGGTGCGCGGCGGATAGATGTCAAAGGGCTCTCCTCCCGATGAGCATGCGTATGGGTCTGATCACATGCCTCCCATACTCAAGTAGCTACCCCACACGGCACCTTCTAGCCAAGTAAAAAAGGGGACACGTGGCGGCACGTAATTGGTAAGTAGAACACCCACAGTTTCAGTAATAGTTGTGTTTCCGATTTGTAATGTGACATCACTTGTTCCAAAATGACTTTGTTGATTGTTAATGTGTGCGCCTTCGCAAATCGGACAGAAAAATTACCACATCATGTTGGTGCCAGGTCATGACACCATGCCAAGTTTCATGATTTTCAGGCGTGTTTTGGATTTATAGAAATTAAAAAACCAAGTTTCTCAATCTTTCCTGCCGAGCCATGACCCCCAGATGTTTGAATTTCATCCCCATTTCTTGCATGGGACCTAGGAATTCACCCAAGGACACACATGTGATTTTCAACCAAGTTTGGTGCAATGGAGCATGTGCTTGTAGTTCAAATTTGAATTATGCACATTAAATGCCCAGAAATTCAATTAATGTATAAAAAAAGGCCAAACGAACCCGAAATAATTCCAAAATTTAGCACGATACTTCTATTTGGTCTAATTTGCCTGTGTAAAAAAATTAAGGCGGGAGAAGGCAGTGTATGTATGTCGTTTCGCACACGGAGGTGACACGTTCCCTCTCGGAACCACGAGCCTTCTTGAGAGAAGCTCCGGTTTGCAAGAAGGTTATACCAAAGCTTGTCCCAATTCGGCCAGAAAAATACCGCACCATGTTGGTGCCATGTCATGACGCCATGCCAAGTTTCATGATTTTCAGGCGAGTTTTGGATTTACAGGAATTAAAAAACCAAGTTTCTCAATCTTTCCGCCGAGCCACGACGCCCAAATGTTTGAATTTCATTCCATTTCTTGCATGGGACCAAGAAATTCACCCAAGGACACACATGTGATTTTTCTACCAACTTTGGTGCACTGGAGCATGTGCTTGTAGTTCAAATTTGAATTATGCATATTAAATGCCCATAAATTCAATTAATGTATAAAAAGGCCAAACAAACCCGGAATAATTCCAAAATTTAGCATGATACTTCTATCTGGTCTAATCTACGTGTGTAAAAAATTAAGGCGGGAGAAGACAGTGTACGCATATCGTTTCGCTCACGGAGGTGACACGTTCCCTCTCGGAACCACGAGCCTTCTTGAGGGAAGCTCCGGTTTGCAAGAAGCTTATACCAAAGCTTGTCCCAATTCGGCCAAAAAAATTACCGCAACATGTTGGTGCCATGTCATGACACCATGCCATGTTTCATTATTTTCAGGCGTGTTTTGGTTGTATAGGAATTAAAAAACAAAGTTTCTCAATCTTTCCGGCCAAGCCACGACGCCCAGATATTTGAATTTCATTCCCATTTCTTGCACGGGACCTAAAAATTCACCCAAGGACACACATGCGATTTTTCAACCAACTTTGGTGCACTGAAGCATGTGCTTGTAGTTCAAATTTGAATTATGCACATTAAATACCCAGAAATTCAATTAATGTATAAAAAAAAGGCCAAACGAACCCGGAATAATTCCAAAATTTTGCACGATACTTCTATTTGGTCTAATCTTAATGTGTAAAAAAAGTAAGACGGGATAAGGCAGTGTACGTATGTTGTTTCGCACACGGAGGTGACACATTCGCTCTCGGAACCACGAACCTTCTAGAGAGAACCTCCGGTTTGCAAAAAGCTTATACCAAAGCTTGTCCAAATTTGGCCAAAAAAATCACCGCAACATGTTGGTGCCATGTCATGGCACAATGCCAAGTTTCATGATTTTTCAGGGGTGTTCTAGATTTACAAGAAATAAAAAACCAAGTTTCTCAATCTTTCCGGCTGAGCCACGACACCTAGATGTTTGAATTTCATTCCCATTTCTTGCATGGGACCTAGAAATTCACCCAAGGACACACATGTGATTTTTCAACAAACTTTGGAGCACTAGAGCATGTGCTTCTAGTTCAAATTTGAATTATGCACATTAAATGCCCAGAAATTCAATTAATGTATAAAAAGGCCGAACGAACCCGAAATAAGCCAAAATTTAGCACGATACTTCTATTTGGTCTAATATGCCTGTGTAAAAAAATTAAGGTGGGAGAAGGCAGTGTACGTATGTCATTTCGCACATGGAGGTGACACGTTCCCTCTCGGAAACACGAGCCTTCTTGACAGAAGCTCCGGTTTGCAAGAAGCTTATACCAAAGCTTGTCCCAATTCAGCCAAAAAATACCGCAGCATGTCGGTGCCATGTCATGACACCATGCCAAGTTTCATGATTTTCAGGCGTGTTTTGGATTTACATGAATTAAAAAACCAAGTTTTTCAATCTTTCCGGCTGAGCCACAACGCCCAGATGTTTGAATTTCATTCCCATTTCTTGCATGGGACCTAGAAATTCACCCAAGGACACACATGCGATTTTTCAACCAACTTTGGTGCATTGGAGCATGTGCTTGTAGTTCAAATTTGAATTATGCACATTAAATGACCAGAAATTCAATTAATGTATAAGAAAGTCCAAACGAACCTAGAATAATTCCAAATTTTAACGCGACACTCATATAGTTTTATGTTGCCTCTGTGAGAAAACAAGGGGGGGAGGCAGTGTATATCATTTCGAACACAAAGGTGACACATCCCCCCTCGGGAACCACGAGTCTTCTCGGGAGAAGCTCCGGTTTGCAAGAAGCTTATACCAAAAACTTGTCCAAATGCGGACAATTTTTTCACCACAGCATGTTGGTGCCATGAAATGACACCATGCCAAGTTTCATGATTTTCAGGCAAGTTTTGAATTTCTAGGAATTTAAAAACCAAGTTTCTCAATGTTCCCGGCCGAGCCACGACGCCCAGATGTTTGAATTTCATTCCCATTTTTTTGCATGGGACCTATAAATTCACCCAAAGACACACATGTGATTTTTCAACAAACTTTGGTGCACTGGAGTATGTGCTTGTAGTTTAAATTTGAATTATGCACATGAAATGCCGATAAACTCAATTAATGCATTAAAATGCCAAATGAACCCGGAATAATTCCAAATTTAAACACGACACTCATGTAGTGGCATGTTCACTGTACATAAATGTTCTAGCAATTCAAACACCATCCTTTCGCTCCATAAGACAATTTTGTCTTTCAAAATATAATGAAAAAAAATCAAGTATTGTGACACCCGGATAATTAAGCTATAGTAATCCCCCGTTAATGGTGCCATGCCATCACATTATTGTTACTAATCCTCACTTGATCCAAATCATGACTAAAATTCAAATTAAAGTCCAAGATTTATTGTTTTCAAATATCAAAACTAAAATGTTCAAGTTGTAGCAAATAAATCATAAATAATATTGGTGTAGAAACCTCATTTTTGTAAAGTGTTTAAATGCATTAAGGTATATAAAACAGTAGCAAAACATGTATTTGAATACCTTTTTAAAATTATAAAAATTCAAACTCTTTTATTTATGTGCCAAACTTTTTGTGACATTAGCCTAGATTACAACACTAATTGTGGAACAAGTATTATACTTTATAAAAAATCAAATGATTTTGGTTTTAAAAGAAAACAAAAGTAATAAAAAGAAAAATAGAAAAGAGATAATAAACAAAAGATAAAATAAACAAAACCCCCTGGCCAACTAGGCCTCGGCCCAGTCGGCCCAACTGACCCACCCCACCCCGCCCGCCTACATGGCCTCCCTCGAGCCACCAGGAACCCTAACCCTACTGTCGTGGATTTGTCACGGCAGATGCCCTAGGATTAGGAGTTAGGTGTGGAGCGATCACAACTAGGTTAACTTGAAAGGGTTAAACGGGACAAGAGACATGAAGAGTGTTTTTATCCTGGTTCGGTCCCTCAATGAGGTAAAAGCTTAATCCAGCTGGGGTTGTATTGCTCGAGTCTCAATAACCAGGGAGCGAATACGCTTGACCTAGTTCTCGAGCGATTGTTTCTTGAGTTAACCTGCCGCCGGGTCACCCCTTTATATACAGGCTGATGCCCGGCGGCTTACATAGTCCCGACCGGCTCATACACAACGTTTCCGGCTCGGTAACCAACTAAGCTTGCCTTACAATACAAGTTTAAACATATGGCGGTTCACACCCGTGGGCCTCAACTTGTCCCCGGGTCTTGGGCCTTCAATAAGCCTGCTCTATGAACCACCATCTTCACGTCACCTTGGGCTTCTTTATCTTAAGCCGCCAGTGGCATGACCCGGTCCCTCCTAGGCGGGTCATACCCAGTAGTTATATCCCTGACATTAGGCCCCAGGTTGATTTGAACTTCTTCACATCAATCTTCAACACTCGACATGTTAAACTATTTCATTGTAACCCGACGTGACGTCACATCTCAGACTTGTGTTAACCTACCATGATTTCATCTCGTGTTAACTTCACATGAAGCTCAACACATCTTAGCAGATCCTTTTTAATGGATTTCTTGAAAATCGAGGCGCTTCCGTTGCCACATAATCATTTTTCGGTCTCCTCGATTCTCGCGCATGTCATTTATCCACTGCCTTATAAATAGGGACACGGGGTCTTTCTTTTCACTTCTACCCCTGCCTCTGCCTCTTCTTCTCCTTCCTCGAGACGACCGACACTTCTAGAGCTCCGCCGCCCCCGTCGACTGCATCAACCTCGGCCGCTGCATCAACCTGATCTTGACCAGAAAATGGCGGTGTTCCTTCGCTATTCATCAGCATCTCCTGGTATTTGTTTTGACTCATCTCAGATCTGTACTAGGGTTTTCTCAGTTCGTCGGAGTTCTTCCACCGTTCTTCGTCTGGTCTTCTTAGACTGCATAGTTAGATCTGAATCCAACGTCAAAAATACGCAGCAATAGTTTTAGCACTCATTTCCAATAGCAAAAGATACCACCTCTTTTGAAGACATCATCTGAACACACGAACACTTCTACCACTGCCACTTTAGGTTTATAATTTATTTATATTTTCAAATCGCTGTAGATCCGAAATCATAGCATCAATCTACAGAACTTGTTTGTTCTTTACTTAGGAAAATTTACTTTCCAATCTATTGTACTGCAATCATACGGGCGATTATAGGATAACTGTAACCCGCCATATAGCATTAGTCCCCTTATTAAGCCACCAGTGTTCACTCACAATCCATATGACCTGATACTGTCCTCTGATAACCCACAAGTGTAGGGGATCAGTTGTAGCCTCTTTCTATAAGTAAGAGTGTCGAACCCAACGAGGAGCTAAAGGAAGAACAAATATTCCCTCAAGTTCTATCGACCACGGATACAACTCTACGCACGCTTGACGTTTACTTTACCTAGAACAAGTATGAAACTAGAAGTACTTTGTAGTTGTTTTTGGAATAGGTTTGCAAGAATAAAAAGAGCACGCAAATAAAACTAGGGGCTGTTAAGATAAAGACACAACTAAAGCTAATGATAGCGAGTGTGGAAAAGTGGTGGTAGGAGTTGCGAAATTGCCCCTAAGCAATTGACTATGTTACTAGACCGATATCAAGTTTTATGTGGGAGAGGACACTGCTAGCATGTCATCCCTTACTTGGAATACTATGCACTTATGATTGGAACTATTAGCAAGCATCCGCAACTACTAACGTTCATTAAGGTAAAACCGAACCATAGCATTAAGATATATTGGTCCCCCTTCAATCCCGTATGCATCAATTTCTACGCTAGGTTGAAGCTTCTGTCACTCTTGCCCTCCAATACGTAGTCCTATCAACATACAACTAACCCTATGGTGTGCTCCACGCGCGCGCTCATATGATGGGCACCAAAGGACAGCAACATAACCACAAGCAATTTAAATCAATCATAGCAATTCACCAATCACTGATAGGACAACGATAATCTACTCAGACATCATAGGATGGCAACACATCATTGGATAATAATATGAGGCATAAATCACCATGTTCAAGTATAGGGTACAGCGGGTTGCGGGAGAGTGGACCGCTGTAGATAGATGGGGGAAGGTGATGGAGATGTTGGTGAAGATGACGGAGGTGTTGGTGTAGATCGCCGTCACACGATGATGGCCCCGGTGGCACTCCAATGCCACCCGAAGCGAGGGGGAGAGAGCTCCCCTCCTTCTTCTTCTTCCTTGACCTTCTCCCTAGGTGGGAGAAGGGTTTCCCCTCTGGTCCATGGCCTCCATGGCGGTGGAGGGGCGAGAGCCCCTCCGAAATTGGATCTGTCTCTCAGTCTCTCTCTGTTTCTGCGTTCTCAGATTGTGGCCCTTCACCGCTTCTTAAATTCCCGGAGATCCGTAACTCCGATTGGGCTCATCTTTTGACACGATTTTTATCCGGAAATTTGCTTTGTTGCGGCGAAAGAAGGGCATCAACTGCCTTACGGTGTGGCCTCGAGGGACCAGGGCGCGCCTTGGGCAGGGGGGCGCGCCCCCCACCCTCGAGGCCCACCCGGGCATCGATTCGTGGTGGTTCCGCTTCCCAAAATTCACATATATTCCAAGAAAAAATCCGTCCGTTTTTATTCCGTTTGGACTCCGTTTGATATGGATATTCTGCGAAACAAAAAACATGCAACAAACAGGAACTGGCACTGGGCACTGGATCAATATGTTAGTCCCAAAAAATAGTACAAAAAGTTGCCAAAAGTATATGGAAGTTGTAGAATATTGGCATGGAACAATCAAAAATTATAGATACGATGGAGACATATCATCCTCCGGCTTAACCATATGATTTTTTGTAATACTGAATATTATCCAGCTTAACAGAGTAATCTTGAATCGGCAATTCATTTCCTTTGTAGTCAAAAATGTCTAAGGCCAAAACCGTCACCTCCTGCAATTGGGTCGTTTCCCAGGTTACCAAGGAAATACTGAACGAGCATGTCCAAACATGCGTCTTAGCTAAAAAAGATGTCATCCACTAGAGGGTCCCAGGCACAGAAACCCCTCCTCAGCCCAAGGAATGTGAGGTCATTGTCTTTACTTATCATATGCTCCGAGGGTTCACCCCGTCCGGCTCAAAGTTTTTCCGTGATGTGCTACACTTTTTCTAGCTCCATGCTCAAGACATCGGGCCCAATTCCGTTTCAAACATCTGCAACTTTCAAGTGTTCTGCGAGGTGTACCTTCAACAGGAGTCTACAGTAGAATTATTCCGGGAGTTTTATTATTTAAACCGGCAGACTGAGGTCACAGATGGGCCCAGCCTAGAATTAGGGGGCATTTCTATTCAGAGGCGCAAAGATGCCACCTTTCCCGCTGTCGCACCTCCCAGTCATCCCAAGGACTGGAATCAAACTTGGTTTTATTGCAAAGACACCTCTCTTGAAGGTGAAAATCCTCTGCAGGGTTATCGTGAGAGCTGGCTTAGCAATAGACATCCTTTGCCAGAACGGATCAGCACCATGGAACGTGTCAAATATATGCCTATTTTTTCAGAGATAAGAGCCTTAATGGCAAATGGGTTGAACGGAGTTGACTTAGTCCGGTGCTAGGTTGCGTGGAGAATTTTGCCCTTAAGTCGCTGATCCGGCTTAATGTGTGAATATACTGGTAATGTTAAGGATCCCTTATGCCATTGCCAAATAGAACGGACTGATGGTGACATCACCAATATGACCAAGACATTGTTGAATGAGACTTCGGAAACTTGCAGTAGAACCGGCTTGAGCCCTTTCTATACTCTCAATGAACCGCCAGTTGTAAGTATTTTCACACAACAATCTTTAAATCGTCTTTTGCTAATCTGCCTTCTCACTATTACTTGATTTCTGCAGGCTGACTCCTCCTTCTGGAATAAAAAGCTTCAAGAAAAACCGACCAAAAAGACCAGGACCAAAACTAAGGCTCCCAAAAAGCCTGCTAAGAAGAAATCAAATACTTCAGGGCTGTTTGACTTGGATGATAACGAGTCAGAGGTATATCTTAACTCCCTTGGCTCTCTTTTTATTCATCTTATTGACACATATCATTATCAGGATGATGTGGAGGCCAGCCATGTAGATATTGAAGAGGTAATTGTCCTTTCCTCCGGCTCAGAACCCTTGCCAGAACAAAAAGTTCGTCAAGTGTGCCGGAAAGTTAGATTTTATCACCCTTTAGCTTACTTGTATCCCAACTTTATTTTGAAGAAGCAACATCATGAAGCTCGCCGCACAGCCCGAAATAGTGGCGGCGTGGTCCTGTCCTCCGGATTGCCCAATACGTCGCCTCATTGCAAGCGCCAAGTAGAGGTTTCACAAATTTCCAGCTTAGCTTTTCCAAAAGCAGGTCTTATTAGACAACCTCTTAACCCTTCTGACTCAAACTATTAGGGCACCTCTCACTCTTCATCTGGTGATTCCACTGGGACTCAAGTTCCTGTGTTCAAGACTGTTCCTGGGTGAGGATACTTAAGCCTGCTTGTTTTAATATTTTCACTCAATTGGTATACCAATCTCATCATATGTTTTGTTTTCAGTGCTATGGCCAAACCCAGCAATAGACTCAAGGTGAACAAACCGGTCGAGGATCCCAAGCCTGCAGACCCGGAAGAACGAATTATTTCTGAGCCTTTGCATCAAACTTTCGAAGAAGCAATGGATGACCCGCCACCAAAAAAGTGAAGGAAATATGCCCTAGAGGCAATAATGAAGTTGTTATTTATATTTCCATATATACAATGATAAATGTCTTTTATTCATGCTAGAATTGTATTAACTAGAAACTTGATACATGTGTGAATACATAGACAAAACAGTGTCCCTAGTATGCCTCTACTAGACTAGCTCGTTAATCAAAGATGGTTGAGTTTCCTAACCATAGGCATGTGTTGTCATTTGATCAATGGGATCACATCATTAGGAGAATGATGTGATTGCAAGACCCATCCGTTAGCTTAGCACAATGATTGTTTAGTTTTGTTGCTATTGCTTTCTTCATGACTTATACATGTTCCTCTGACTATGAGATTATGCAACTCCCGAATACCGGAGGAACACCTTGTGTGCTATCAAACGTCACAACATAACTGGGTGATTATAAAGATGCTCTACAGGTGTTTCAAAAAGTTTTTGTGGTGTTGGCATAGATCAAGATTAGGATTTGTCACTCCGAGTGTCAGAGAGGTATCTCTGGGCCCTCTCGGTAATACACATCATAATAAGCCTTGCAAGCAAATGACTAATGAGTTTGTCACGAGATGATGTATTACAGAACGAGTAAAGAGACTTGCTGATAACAAGATTGAACTAGGTATGATGATACCGATGATCGAATCTCGAGCAAGTAACATACCAATGACAAAGGGAACAACGTATGTTGTTTTGCAGTTTAACCGATAAAGATGCTCTACAGGTTTTTTCGAAAGTGTTTCTGGTGTTGGCATAGATCAAGATTAGGATTTGTCACTCCGAGTGTCAAAGAGGTATCTCTGGGCCCTCTCGGTAATACACATCATAATAAGCCTTGCAAGCAAATGACTAATGAGTTAGTCACGAGGTGATGTATTACAGAACGAGTAAAGAGACTTGCTGGTAGCGAGATTGAACTAGGTATGATGATACCGACGATCGAATCTCGGGCAAGTAACATACCGATGACAAGGGGAACAACGTATGTTGTTATGCGGCTTGACCGATAAAGATCTTTGTAGAATATGCATGAGCCAATATGAGCATCCAGGTTCATCTATTGGTTATTGACCGGAAATGTGTCTCGTTCATGTCTACATAGTTCTCGAACCCGTAGGTTCCGCACGCTTAACGTTCGATGATAATTGGTATTATGAGTTTATGTGATTTGATGTACCGTAGTTTGTTCGGAGTCCCGTATGAGATAACGGACATGACGAGGAGTCTCTAAATAGTCGAGACATAAAGATTCCTATATTGGAAGGTTATATTCGGACACCGGAATGGTTCGGGTCGTATCGGATAAATTACGGAGTACCGGTGATGTCTACACACGCTTCTACTCTTGTAGACTATGTTGGGCCTCCAAGCGCAGAGGTTTGTAGGACAGCAGCAATTTCCCTCAAGTGGATGACCTAAGGTTTATCGAACTCAGGGAAGTAGAGGTTGAAGATGGTCTCTCTCAAGGAACCCTGCAACTGAGATACAAGAAGTCTCTTGTGTCCCCAACACACCTAATACACTTGTCAGATGTATAGGTGCACTAGTTCGGCGAAGAGATGTTAAATGGCAAGTGATATGGATGGCAAAACAAAGTAATATAAATCTGTAATAAAAAGTGCAGCAAGCAAACAAGCGGTAAACGTGAGCACAAATGGTATTGCAATGGTGGAAATAAGGCCTAGGGATCATACTTTCACTAGTGGCAACTCCCAACAACATTAACATAATCGAATCACATGATATTTCCCATAAAACATGCAATGGAGACGCACCCGGAGGTCATTCCTTCGTGGTCAAGAGAGGACGAGAATTATGTAGGGCTACAAAAGCACACCTCAAAGTTCGTAGTTCTCAATCTAAGGATTTCCCAATGTCACCGCGGCCATCCAAAGAGAGTCCCACAATCACCACAACATATCTAAAGGATAGTCAAAGACAAGCACCAAGAGACTCTCAATCTTCAATCAACACACAAGAGAGGAAATCACTCATGAAAATATTTTTCTAATCCATGTCCAATAGACCGCTGTCACCTTGGTCTCGGGGATTATACTAGATAAAGACAAGTGAGTACATCAATCCAATACATAGAGGAAGGGGAAATATCATGGGATCACCCTAGATTAACATAGCCTATGATCACAACGAAGATCACATGATGGGAGAGAGATAACCACATAGCTACACGTACGAGCCCTCGGCCCCGAAGGAAACTACTCACGCATGGACATGGTGAAGAGGAGGTTGATGATGGTGTTGATGGAGAGGTGCAGCCCCGCGAGGAGGAGACGGCCGGCGGCAGCCACGGAGGCGGCGGCGGCCCTAGGGGGCAGCGGCTCCTTGGCCCCCCTTCTTCCTTGTGGATGGTGCTGCAATGGTGCTGGTCCTCCCCTCCAAGACGGCGGCTCGGGAGGAGGAAAATTCGTGGCCCTTGGTGACCTAGGTTTTCTCTCTTTATATAGACTCTCGGATTCCCGTCATCAGATTTTGGGCCTCAGTAAAACGGGCTAAACTCGGCCGTCCGGACTCCGATTTGGACGAATTTTATAACCCGAAGCATCGCCTCGAAATTCCCCACAACTTTCGCAACTAGACTTTTTCCGTTTGACGTCGTCTTCGGGCCGGAACGTGACCATCTTTAAAAGACGTTCTCAGACAGATTTCACGAAAGTCAGAGTCCTACTCCAATACGACTTCTTTTGCGTTTTTGTCAATTTCCAAGTAATTCCTACACAATAAAGTGTAAAACAAGAACATTGTGCACTTTTGCAACCATTAGTAGGTTAGTCCAAATATGATCAAAAGTGTATGGAAGTGTATAAATATCATAGCAATATCACACAAAAAAAGGCATGGAGCAAGCAGAAATTATTGATACGTTTTGGACGTATCAACATCCCAAGCTTAATTCCTGCTCGTCCTCGAGTAGGTAAATGATAACAAACATAATTTCTGTGGTGACATGCTATTAACCATATATGACTTTTTCATAGTCATATGACAAAAGCTTACTGAGACAATGAATCTATAGTAATTAAGTTGCCTCATGAGAAAATCACAAAGAACTGAAAGTTTTACAATATGATATTGAAACATCAAATAGATTCGTAATGAACATGATGTGCAAATATGATAAAGTGATATCTAGCTTGCCCCCTTTAGTGAAGCAAAACATAAATGCAGGGGCACCTCCAAGGTTTAAGTGATGACAAGATACAATGATTTCAAAATAAACGATATCACAATCATGCAAAAGACAATGCTACTTTGGGAAAATGCACATTACACTCAGAATGACAATCATGCTCTCAGTAGTTGGTGCTTTTAAAAGAAAGTGGAGACTCTCGAACCGTGGCTTTTGTTGGCAAGGTTGAAAACCCGTAATCGGAAACAAAGACAAAACATGTACCAGAGCTCTTGGTTTTAAAATAGAGGTAATAATTTTTTTAGATCATGCATGTTTCGTCAACGAATGCTAGTAGACAACTCAATCACTTCTTGAGATGGACAAGTTTCGAGGAACGGCTCCCGAATAAGGACGATCACATCCTCTTAATCTCCTTTGTTTATCACTGCCAAAGTTTTCTGATTTCTCGTGAACAAAGCGTGAAGGAGGGTTTGTTTGTTATATTATCTTTTTGAGCCGGGCGCACTCAATGCCAGTTCCTTCTCGTATTATGGGTTTGCACATTATACATGCAATCCCAGGGTGAAGCTTGTCCAACTTAAAAAGATTATGAATTAACTACTACTTCCTCATGGACTTACAACAGAGGCACAAAATAAGAATGCTTTTTCTTTGAATAATTTCGAGATGGCACATGCAAGTCTCCGTTAGGAATGGCAGGTAAATACCATGTACGAAGGTATGGTGGACTCATATGGCATAACTGGATTAAAGGATGTGGATGCACAAGCAGTCAGTCCGCTTAGTACAGGCGAAGGTTAGCAAAAGACTGGGAGCGACCAACTAAGAGAGCAATGACGGTCATAATCATGCAGAGCGACAAAGCAACATTGAATCAGGCATGGAAGTTATATCGCTACTCAGAAACAAAAGATCATGAAGGCTTGATAGACTTTCTTTACAGTCTTAAATATGCGTGAGCATACGCCAAGTCAATCAAAATAAATTCTTTGAAGGAAGATATTACTAAACCATACCACATCATAGGCAAACAAATCATGTTGGTACTCCAATAACACATTGGGAACCCCCCAGCTATTTGAGACTAACCATAAGAAAACATGAACTACTAAGCGCCATTATGCACGTAGCATCTTTATCATAGACATATCAACCAATGCAACGGAAGCAAACTCTCTTAATAAGATAAACATGATAACTAAAGAGAGTTCAAGCAACCAACTAAACAAAAGCTCTTTAAAAAGATAAGCATGAAAGTTAAGAGCTAAGCATGATAGTAGCTATTAAAAGACAAAGAACACACACAGCAAAGATAGACATGCAAACTCTATGTTATGTTCTAGGTAGAAGTGGAGCGCGTTTCTCTCCCACATAAAGAAAGCTGAGTTCCAACTCGTTATGAAAAGCTAAAGAAAACTAAAAGGAAAACTAAAACAAGACGCTCCAAGCATAGCACATAACACATGAAGTGATTAAAATATAGTGGAACGAAGGACGTACTGATAATGTTGATGGAGAAGGGGATGCACGGGGGCATCCCCAAGCTTAGACGCTTGAGTCTCCTTGAATATTTCTTAGGGGTGCATGGGGGCATCCCCAAGCTTGAGCGTTTGACACTCCTGAATCTTTTTATCATCTTCCCTCGCACACTTGAAAACTCCCTTCATACATAACTCATCATAATCTGATTAGCGAGGTTAGTACCCATAATAAAATAATTGTTCCTTGCTGGAAATAAAGATATTCTTGAAGTTCTACTGTTTCTCAAGATTGCCAAAAGGTTTTTGCAAAGAAAAAGCAAGCTCTAGGTTTGCAAAATGAAGGAAAGGCAAAACAGGACAGAATCTGTGAAAAACAGAACAGCAGGTAGTAAATGATTTTTCTGGGGCACTTCTGCAACTCTAATCAAAAAACTCAAAACAGACGCACGAAAGACAATTATATAGAGCACGCTGTCGAAAAAATTCAGACCAAAAAGATGATCTGGTGATTTTATACGAATTTCTCTATCCAAGGACATAATCTGTTTCCTGGACAGCACGTCACAACTTTTGAACTTTCTTGCAATCAGAGGCTAAACTTGGCACAAAGCTGAAAAATAAAGATACAATGATGTTGCTACAGTAGTAACAAACATCAAGACCACTAAAACTGAAAGTAAACATAACAAGGGTTTTCTCCCTAGAGCTCTTTCTTTATAGCCATAAAGATAGGCTTAAGACTTTAATGGTGCTCTCGTAGGAATAAGAGCTGAAGAACAAAAGAGAGCATCAAGAAGCAAATACCAAACACATTTAAGCCTAACATGCTTCCTATGCATAGGAATATTGCAATGGAATAATTCATTGAAGCACAAAGCAATAAGCATAGGAAGACAAAACAAGTGCAGCTTCAAAACCTTCAACATAAAGAGAGGGAACTTAATATTATTGAAATATATATAAGCATATGTTCCCTTCTCATAATAATTTTCAGTGGGATCACGAATAAACTCAACAATATAAGCATCACATAAAGCATTGTTACCATGATCCACATGCAAAAAGGTATTTTTACTCTCCACATAAGCATCTTTGGGGAGCCCATGGTTAGGACATTTTAGCATTAACGTTTTCAGTCTCCCCCAAGCTTGAGCTACGCTCTCTCCGTCACGAGACCTAAAGTTATAGATATAGTTCCTGTCTCGATGAATTTCATGAAGAGGATAAAACTTAGTATAAAAGAGAGACATAAGCTCTTGCCAATCAAGCAAGTGCGAGTTATCGAGAAGCTTATACCAATCTGAAGCTTTATCTATAAGTGATACGGCGAACAATTTCCTCATGAAAAACTCCCTTGATACACCTGCAAGCTTAAATAATGAACATAGTTGTGACAGATATAGCAAGTGTTCACCGGGATGTCTGTCTCCTGCATAACGATTAGCCAAAATATAAACGATAATACCAGCCGGTATTTTATAGGGCACAATTTCAGTAAAGGGAGGAGCAACCACCACAGGTGTGGGGCGTCTTCCCACAAGCAACGATCCAATAGCAAGGTTGTCCATAAGCATAACTAGTGAAATAAAAACAAGAAACAAAAAGATTTAATTGCAAGATCTAAAGATATACCTTCAAGCACTCACTTCCCCGGCAACGGCACTAGAAATAGCTTGATGTCTACACACGCTTCTACTCTTGTAGACTATGTTGGGCCTCCAAGCGCAGAGGTTTGTAGGACAGCAGCAATTTCCCTCAAGTGGATGACCTAAGGTTTATCGAACTCAGGGAAGTAGAGGTTGAAGATGGTCTCTCTCAAGCAACCCTAAAACTAAGATACAAGAAGTCTCTTGTGTCCCCAACACACGTAATACACTTGTCAGATGTATAGGTGCACTAGTTCGGCGAAGAGATGTTAAATGGCAAGTGATATGGATGGCAAAACAAAGTAATATAAATCTGTAATAAAAAGTGCAGCAAGCAAACAAGCGGTAAACGTGAGCACAAATGGTATTGCAATGGTGGAAACAAGGCCTAGGGATCATACTTTCACTAGTGGCAACTCCCAACAACATTAACATAATCGAATCACATGATATTTCCCATAAAACATGCAATGGAGACGCACCCGGAGGTCATTCCTTCGTGGTCAAGAGAGGACGAGAATTATGTAGGGCTACAAAAGCACACCTCAAAGTTCGTAGTTCTCAATCTAAGGATTTCCCAATGTCACCGCGGCCATCCAAAGAGAGTCCCACAATCACCACAACATATCTAAAGGATAGTCAAAGACAAGCACCAAGAGACTCTCAATCTTCAATCAACACACAAGAGAGGAAATCACTCATGAAAATATTTTTCTAATCCATGTCCAATAGACCGCTGTCACCTTGGTCTCGGGGATTATACTAGATAAAGACAAGTGAGTACATCAATCCAATACATAGAGGAAGGGGAAACATCATGGGATCACCCTAGATTAACATAGCCTATGATCACAACGAAGATCACATCATGGGAGAGAGAGATAACCACATAGCTACTGGTAGAAACCTCAGCCCTGAGGAGGAACTACTCCCGCATCATGGAGGGAGGAAGCAACGTCGATGGAGATGAATCCGGGGGCACTTCCCCGTCCCGGCAGGGTGCCGGCTGATGTCTACACACGCTTCTACACTTGTAGACTATGTTGGGCCTCCAAGCGCAGAGGTTTGTAGGACAGCAACAATTTCCCTCAAGTGGATGACCTAAGGTTTATCGAACTCAGGGAAGTAGAGGTTGAAGATGGTCTCTCTCAAGCAACCCTGCAACTAAGATACAAGAAGTCTCTTGTGTCCCCAACACACCTAATACACTTGTTAGATGTATAGGTGCACTAGTTCGGCGAAGAGATGTTAAATGGCAAGTGATATGGATGGCAAAACAAAGTAATATAAATCTGTAATAAAAAGTGCAGCAAGCAAACAAGTGGTAAACGTGAGCACAAATGGTATTGCAATGGTGGAAACAAGGCCTAGGGATCATACTTTCACTAGTGGCAACTCCCAACAACATTAACATAATCGAATCACATGATATTTCCCATAAAACATGCAATGGAGACGCACCCGGAGGTCATTCCTCCGTGGTCAAGAGAGGACGAGAATTATGTAGGGCTACAAAAGCACACCTCAAAGTTCGTAGTTCTCAATCTAAGGATTTTCCAATGTCACCGCGGCCATCCAAAGAGAGTCCCACAATCACCACAACATATCTAAAGGATAGTCAAAGACAAGCACCAAGAGACTCTCAATCTTCAATCAACACACAAGAGAGGAAATCACTCATGAAAATATTTTTCTAATCCATGTCCAATAGACCGCTGTCACCTTGGTCTCGGGGATTATACTAGATAAAGACAAGTGAGTACATCAATCCAATACATAGAGGAAGGGGAAATATCATGGGATCACCCTAGATTAACATAGCCTATGATCACAACGAAGATCACATGATGGGAGAGAGATAACCACATAGCTACACGTACGAGCCCTCGGCCCCGAAGGAAACTACTCACGCATGGACATGGTGAAGAGGAGGTTGATGATGGTGTTGATGGAGAGGTGCAGCCCCGCGAGGAGGAGACGGCCGGCGGCAGCCACGGAGGCGGCGGCGGCGGCCCTAGGGGCAGCGGCTCCTTGGCCCCCCTTCTTCCTTGTGGATGGTGCTGCAATGGTGCTGGTCCTCCCCTCCAAGACGGCGGCTCGGGAGGAGGAAAATTCGTGGCCCTTGGTGACCTAGGTTTTCTCTCTTTATATAGACTCTTGGATTCCCGTCATCAGATTTTGGGCCTCAGTAAAACGGGCTAAACTCGGTCGTCCGAACTCCGATTTGGACGAATTTTATATCCAGAAGCATCACCTCGAAATTTCCCACAACTTTCGCAACTAGACTTTTTCCATTTGACGTCGTCTCCGGGCCGGAACGTGACCATCTTTAAAAAACGTTCTCAGACAGATTTCACGAAAGTCAGAGTCCTACTCCAATACGACTTCTTTTGCGTTTTTGTCAATTTCCAAGTAATTCCTACACAATAAAGTGTAAAATAAGAACATTGTGCACTTTTGCAACCATTAGTAGGTTAGTCCAAATATGATCAAAAGTGTATGGAAGTGTATAAATATCATAGCAATATCACACAAAAAAGGCATGAAGCAAGCAGAAATTATAGATACGTTTTGGACGTATCAACCGGGGGTTACCGAAACCGCCCCGGGAAGCTATTGGGCCTCATGGGCCATAGTGGAGATGAGAGAGGGCTGGCCACGAGGTGGCGCGCGCCCCCCGTTGCCCCAATCCGAATTGGACAAGGGGAGGGCGGTGCCCCCCTCCTTCTTTTTGTCCTCCTCCTCCTTCCCCCCATCTCCTACTTGGACTAGGAAAGGGGGAAATTTACTTCTACTAGGAGTAGGATTCCTCCCTCCTTGGCGTGCCCCTTTTGGCAGGCCAGCCTCCTCCTCCCCTCCGCTATATATGGGGGAGGGGGCACCCCATAGACACACAAGTTGATCTTTAGCCGTGTGCGGTGCCCCCCTCCACAGTTTTCCACCTCGGTCATATTGTCATAGTGCTTAGGCGAAGCTCTACGTTGGTAACTTCATCGTCACCGTCACCACGCCGTCGTGCTGACGAAATTCTCCCTCAGCTTCAGCTGGATCAAGAGTACGAGGGATGTCACTGAGCTGAACGTGTGCAGATCGCGAAGGTGCCGTGCGTTCGGTACTTGATCGGTTGGATTGCGAAGACGTTCAACTACATCAACCGCATTACTAAACGCTTCCGCTTTCGGTCTACGAGGGTACGTGTACACACTCTCCCCGCTTGTTTCTATGCCTCTCCTAGATAGATCTTGCATGATCGTAGGTAAAAAAGTTAAATACTACGTTCCCCAACTTTAGTTGAATCAAGTGTGACTATGCTCGGTCCTTGTTGAAGGTTAAAACAGCACAGTTGACGAAAAATTGTTGTGGTTTTGATGCATAGGTAAGAACAGTTCTTGCTAAGCCCGTAGCAGCCACGTAAAACTTGCAACAACAAAGTAGAGGACGTCTAACTTGTTTTTGCAGGGCATGTTGTGATGTGATATGGTCAAGACGTGATGAGTAACACGTTATTGTATGAGATGATCATGTTTTGTAAATTATCGGCAACCGGCAGGAGTCTTATGGTTGTCTCTTTATTGTACGAATTGCGAAAGCCATGTAATTGCTTTATCACTATGAGTTAATGATAGTAGTAGTAGCAATAGTTGGCGAGACGACCACGACGCTACGATGAAGATCATGGTGTCAAGACGGTGACGATGGAGATCATGACGATGCTTTGGAGATGGAGATCAAAAGCACAAGATGATGATGGCCATATCATGTCACATATTAACATGCGATGTTTATCTTATTATGCTTCTTATTTTGCTTAGTATGGCGGTAACATTATAAGGTGATCCCTTACAAAATTTCAAGGTACAAGTGTTCTCCCTGAGTAAGCACCGTTGCGACAGTTCGTCGTGCCGAGGCACCACGTGATGATCGAGTGTGATAAGCTCTACGTTCACATACAACGGGTGTAAGACTGTTTTGCACATGCAGAATACTCGGGTTAAACTTGACGAGCCTAGCATGTACATACATGGCCTCGGAACACCGGAGACCAAAAGGTCGAGCTTGAATCATATAGTAGATATGATCAACATAAGATGTTCACCATTGAAAACTACTCCATCTCACGTGATGATCAGACATGGTTTAGTTGATTTGGATCACGTGATCATTTATATGACTAGATGGATGTATATCTAAGTGGGAGTTCTTTAGTAATATGATTAATTGAACTTTAATTTATCATGGATTTAGTCCTGATAGTTTTTGCATATCTATGTTGTTGTAGATCAATGGCCCGTGCTACCGTTCCTTTGAATTTTAATGCGTTCCTAGAGAAAGCTAAGTTGAAAGATGATGGTAGCAACTACACGGACTGGGTCCGTAACTTGAGGATTATCCTCATTGGTGCACAGAAGAATTATGTCCTGGAAGCACTGCTAGGTTAAAAGCCCGCTGCAGATGCAACATCGGACATTATGAACGTCTGGCAGAGCAAAGCTGATGACTACTCGATAGTTCAGTTTGCCATGCTTTACGGCTTAGAATCAGGTCTTCAAAGACGTTTTGAACATCATGTAGCATATGAGATGTTCCAAGAGTTGAAGTTAATATTTCAAGCAAATGCCCGAGTTGAGAGATATGAAGTCTCCAACAAGTTCTATAGCTACAAAATGGGGGAGAACAGTTCTATTAGTGAACACTTACTCAGAATGTCTGGGTACTACAATCACATGACTCAACTTGGAGCCAAAGTTGATGAAGATAGTGTTATTGATAGAGTTCTTCAATCACTGCCACCAAGCTATAAAGGCTTCGTGATGAACTATAATATGCAAGGGATGCTGAAGACAATTCTCGAGCTCTTCGCTATGCTCAAAGCTGCGGAGGTACAAATCAAAAAGGAGCATCAAGTGTTGATGGTTAACAAGAACACTAGTTTCAAGAAAAAGGGCAAGGGAAAGAAGGGGAACTTCAAGAATAATAGCAAGCCAGTTGCTACACCGGCGAAGAAACCCAAGTCTGGAGCCAAGCCTGAAACTGAATGCTTCTACTGCAAAGGGACTGGTCACTCGAAGCGGAACTACCCCAAGTATTTGGCGGATAAGAAGGATGGCAAAGTGAACAAAGGTATATTTGATATACATGTTACTGATGTGTACCTTACTAATGCTCGTAGTAGCGCATGGGTATTTGATACTGGTTCGGTTGCTCATATTTGTAACTCGAAATAGGGGCTACGGATTAAACAAGATTGGCTAAGGACGAGGTGATGATGCACGTGGGAAATGGTTCCAAAGTCGATGTGATCGCCGTCGGCACACTACCTCTATGTCTACCTTCAGGATTAGTTTTAGACCTAAATAATTGTTATTTATTGCCAGTGTTGAGCATGAACATTATATCTGGATCTTGTTTGTTGCGAGATGGTTATTCATTTAAATCAGGGAATAATGGATGTTATATTTATGTGAGTAATATCTTTTATGGTCATGCACCCTTGATGAGTGGTCTATTTTTGTTGAATCTCGATCGTAGTGATACACATATTCATAATATTGAAGCTAAAACATGCGAAGTCGATAATGATAGTGCAACTTATTTGTGGCACTGCCATTTAGGTCATATTGGTGTAAAGCGCATGAAGAAACTCCATGCTGATGGACTTTTGGAATCACTTGATTATGAATCACTTGGTGCTTGCGAACCATGCCTCATGGGCAAGATGACTAAAAATCCATTCTCCGGAACAATGGAGTGATACGTCTCCAACGTATCTATAATTTTTTATTGTTCCATGCTATTATATATTATTTTTTGGATGTTTAATGGACTTTATTATACACTTTTATATTATTGTTGGGACTAACCTACTAACCCAAGGCCTAGTGCAAATTGCTGTTTTTTTGCCTATTTCAGTGTTCCGCAGAAAAGGAATATCAAACGGAGTCCAAACGGAATGAAACCCTCGGGGGGGTCATTTTTGGAACGATATCAACACAGAAGACTAGGAGTACACGCCAGGAAGCGAGAGAGGCGGCCACGAGGGCAGGGGCGCACCCAGGGGGGTAGGCGGGCCCCCCACCCTCGTGGGCCCCCTGTTGCTTCCCTGATGTCCATCTTCCTCCTATATATACCTACGTACCCTGAAACTATCGAGGAGCACCACGAAACCCTAATTCCACCGCCGCAACCTTCTGTACCCGTGAGATCCCATCTTGGGCCTGTTCCGGAGCTCCACCGGAGGGGGCATCGATCATGGAGGGCTTCTACATCGGCACCAAAGCCTCTCCAATGAGTTGTGAGTAGTTCACCGCAGACCTTCGGGTCCATAGTTATTAGCTAGATGGCTTCTTCTCTCTCTTTGGATCTCAATACGAAGTTCTCCTCGACCTTCGAGGAGATCTATTCAATGTAATTCTTTTTGCGGTGAGTTTGTCGAGATCCGATGAATTGTGGGTTTGTGACCAAGATTATCTATGAACACTATTGGATTCTTTTCTGAAATCTTTTATGCATGATTTAAATATCCTTGCAAGTCTCTTCGAATTATCGGTTTGGTTTGGCCTACTAGATCTATAGTTCTTTCAATGGGAGAAGTGCTTGGCTTTGGGTTCAATCTTGCGGTGTCCTTTCCCAGTGACAACAAGAGTAGCAAGGCACGTATTGTATTGTTGCCATTGATGATAAAAAGATGGGGTTTATATTATATTGCTTGAGTTTATCCCTCTACATCATGTCATCTTGCTTAATGCGTTACTCTGTTCTTATGAACTTAATACTCTAGATGCATGCTGGATAGCGGTCGATGTGTTGAGTAATAGTAGTTGATGCAGAATCATTTCGGTCTACTTGTCACGAACGTGATGCCTATATACAATGATCATGCCTAGATATTCTCATAACTATGCACTTTTCTATCAATTGCTCGACAGTAATTCGTTCACCCATCGTAGAAATCTGCTATCATGAGAGAAGCCACTAGTGAAACCAATGGCCCCCGGGTCTATCTTCATCATATTAGTTTCCCATCAACTTGACAATTTCTGTTGCCGTTATTTTATTTTGTTTTCTCTACGTTCAATCTATAACAAAAATACCAAAAATATTTTCTTATCATCTCTATCAGATCTCACTTTTGTAAGTGACCGAGAAGGGATTGACAACCCCTTTTATCGTGATGGCTGCAAGGTTCTTATTTGTTTGTGAGGTACGAGGGACTCGCGCGTGGTCTCCTACTGGATTGATACCTTGGTTCTCAAAAACCGAGGGAAATACTTACGCTACTATGCTGCATCACCCTTTCCTCTTCGAGGGAAAACAACGCAAGCTCGAGAAGTAGCATGGAGCGAGCAACTGACTTATTGGAAATCATACATACTGATGTATGCGGTCCAATGAGTGTTGAGGCTCGCGGTGGGTATAGTTATTTTATGACCTTCACGGATGATTTGAGCAGATATGGGTATATCTACTTGATGAAACACAAGTCTGAAACATTTGAAAAGTTCAAAGAATTTCAGAGTGAACTAGAGAATCATCGTAACAAGAAAATTAAGTTTCTATGATCTGATCGCGGAGCCGAATATTTGAGTTATGAGTTTGGTCTTCATTTGAAACAATGAGGAATAGTTTCACAACTCACGCCACCTAGAACACCACAGCGTAATGGTGTGTCCGAATGTCGTAACCGTACTTTATTAGATATGGTGCGATCTATGATGTCTCTTTCCGATTTACCACTATTGTTCTGGGGTTATGCTTTAGAGACAGCTTGTCACGCCCAAGATGCGATTCTATACCGATCACATGATAACTTCATGACTGGGGCACAACTGCATTTTGGGCGCTTAGCAAGATGGCGCATTTCGGGCGTGACACAACTGCATTCACGTAAAATAGGGCACCATCTAAATCCGTTGAGACGACACCTTATGAAATGTGGTTGGGCAAGAAACCCAAGTTGTCGTTTCTTAAAGTATGGGGTTGCGATGCTTATGTGAGAAAGCTTCAACCTGATAAGCTCGAACCCAAGTCGGAGAAATGTGTCTTCATAGGATACCCAAAGGAAACTGTTGGGTACACCTTCTATTACAGATCCGAAGGCAAGATATTCGTTGCTAAGAATGGATCCTTTCTAGAGAAGGAGTTTCTCCCGAAATAAGTGAGTGGGAGGAATGTAGAACTTGATGAGGTAATTGTACATTCTCCCGAATTGGAAAGTAGTTCATCACAGAAACCAGTTCCAATGATTCCTACACCAATTAGTGAGGAAGCTAATGATGATGATCATGAAACTTCAGCTCAAGTTACTACTAAACCTCGTAGGTCAACCAGAGTACGTTCCGCACCAGAGTGGTACGGTAACCCTGTTCTGGAGGTCATGTTACTAGACCATGATGAACCAACAAACTATGAGGAAGCGATGATGAACCCAGATTCCATAAAATGGCTCGAGGCCATGAAATCTGAGATGGGATCCATGTATGAGAACAAAGTGTGGACTTTGGTTGACTTGCCTGATGATCGGCAAGCCATTGAAAATAAATGGATTTTTAAGAGGAAGACTAATGCCGATGGTAATGTTACTGTCTACAAAGCTCGACTTGTTGCGAATGGTTTTCGACAAGTTCAAGGAGTTGACTACGATGAGACATTCTCACTCGTAGCGATGCTTAAGTCTGTCCGAATCATGTTAGCAATTGCCGCATTTTATAATTATGAAATCTGGCAAATGGATGTCAAAACTGCATTCCTTAATGGATATCTCAAAGAAGAGTTGTATATGATGTAACGAGAAGGTTTTGTCAATCCTAAAGGTGCTAACAAAGTGTGCAAGCTCCAGCGATCCATCTATGCACTCGTGCAAGCATCTCGGAGTTCAAATATACGCTTTGATGAGGTGATCAAAGCATATGGTTTTATATAGAATTTTGGAGAAGCCTGTATTTACAAGAAAGTGAGTGGGAGCTCTATAGCATTTCTGATATTATATGCGGATGACATATTGTTGATTGGAAATGACGTAGAATTTCTAGATAACATAAAAGGATACTTGGATAAGAATTTTTCAATGAAAGACCTCGGTGAAGCTGCTTATATATTGGGCATCAAGATATATAGAGATAGATCAAGACGCTTAATTGGACTTTCACAAAGCACATACCTTGATAAAGTTTTGAAGAAGTTCAAAATGGATCAGTCAAAGAAAGGGTTCTTACATGTGTTACAAGGTGTGAAGTTGAGTAAGACTCAATGCCCGACCACTACAGAAGATAGAGAGAAAATGAAAGTCATTCCCTATGCTTCAGCCATAGGTTCTATCACGTATACAATGATGTGTACTAGACCTTATGTGTGCCTTGTTATAAGTTTAGCAAGGAGGTACCAAAGTAATCCAGGAGAGGATCACTGGACAGCGGTCAAGAACATCCTGAAGTACCTGAAAAGGACAAAGGATATGTTTCTCGTTTATGGAGGTGACAAAGAGCTCATCGTAAATGGTTACGTTGATGCAAGCTTTGACACTGATCCAGATGACTCTAAGTCACAAACCGGATACATATTGTTGTTGCATGGTGGAGCTGTCAGTTGGTGCAGTTCCAAGCAAAGCGTCGTGGCGGGATCTATGTGTGAAGAGGAGTACATCGCTGCTTTGGAAGCAGAAAATGATGGAGTCTGGATGAAGGAGTTCATATCCGATCTAGGTGTAATACCTAGTGCATCGGGTCCAATGAAAATATTTTGTGACGACACTAGAGCAATAGCCTTGGCGAAGGAATCCGGGTTTCACAAGAGAACCAAGCACATCAAGAGACGCTCTAACTCCATCCACGATCAAGTCAAGGAGGGAGACATAGAGATTTGCAAAATACATATGGATCTGAATGTCCCAGACCCGTTGACTAAGCCTCTTCCACGAGCAAAACATGATCAGCACCAAGACTCCATGGGTGTTAGAATCATTACTTTGTAATCTAGATTATTGACTCTAGTGCAAGTCGGAGACTGAAAGAAATATGCCCTACAGGCAATAATAAAGTTGTTATTTGTATTTCCTTATATATCATGATAAATGTCTTTTATTCATGCTAGAATTGTATTAACTGGAAACTTGATACATGTGTGAATACATAGAGAAAATAGAGTGTCCCTAGTATGCCTCTACTAGACTAGCTCGTTAATCAAAGATGGTTGAGTTTCCTAACCATAGGCATGTGTTGTCATTTGATCAATGGGATCACATCATTAGGAGAATGATGTGATGGACATGACCCATCTGATAGCTTAGCACAATGATCGTTTAGTTTTATTGCTATTGCTTTCTTCATGACTTATACATGTTCCTCTCACTATGAGATTATGCAACTCCCGAATACCCGAGGAACACCTTGTGTGCTATCAAATGTCACAACGTAACTGGGTGATTATAAAGATGCTCTACAGGTTTTTTCGAAAGTGTTTCTGGTGTTGGCATAGATCAAGATTAGGATTTTTCACTCCGAGTGTCGAAGAGGTATCTCTGGGCCCTCTCGGTAATACACATCATAATAAGCCTTGCAAGCAAATGACTAATGAGTTAGTCACGAGGTGATGTATTACAGAACGAGTAAAGAGACTTGCCGGTAGCGAGATTGAACTAGGTATGATGATACCGACGATCGAATCTCGGGCAAGTAACATACCGATGACAAGGGGAACAACGTATGTTGTTATGCGGCTTGACCGATAAAGATCTTTGTAGAATATATAGGAGCCAATATGAGCATCAAGGTTCCGCTATTGGTTATTGACCGAAGATGTGTCTCGGCCATATCTACATAGTTCTCGAACCAGTAGAGTCCGCACGCTTAACGTTCGATGATGATTGGTATTATGAGTTTATGTGATTTGATGTACCGAAGGTTCTTTGGAGCTCCGGGTGAGATTGCGGACATGACGAGGAGTCTCGAAATGCTAGAGACATAAAGATTCATATATTGGAAGGTTACATTCAGACACCGAAATGGTTCGGGTCGTATCGGATAAATTATGGAGTACTGGGGGTTACCTCAACCGCCCTCCCCCCTGGGAAGCTATTGGGACTCATGGGCCTTAGTGGAGATGAGAGAGGGCTGGCCAGGAGGTGGCGCGTGCCCTCCTTGCCCCAATCCGAATTGGACAAGGGGAGGGGGCGGCGCCCCCCTCCTTCCTTCTCTCCTCCTCCTCCTTCCCCCTTCTCCTACTTGGACTAGGAAAGGGGGAAACCTACTCCTACTAGGAGTAGGATTCCTCCCCCTTGGCGCGCCCCTTGTAGCCGGCCAGCCTCCTCCTCCCCTCCTTTATATATGGGGGAGGGGGCACCCCATAGACACACACAAGTTGATCTTTAGCCGTGTGCAGTGCCCCCTCCATAGTTTTCAACCTCGGTCATATTGTCGTAGTGCTTAGGCGAAGCCCTGCGTTGGTAACTTCATCATCATCATCACCACGCCGTCGTGCTGAAGAAACTCTCCCTCGGCCTCAGCTGGATCAAGAGTACGAGGGACGTCACTGAGCTGAATGCGTGCAGATCGCGGAGGTGCCGTGCGTTCGGTACTTGATCAGTTGGATCGCGAAGACGTTCGACTACATCAACCACATTACTAAACGCTTCCGCTTTTGGTCTACGAGGGTACGTGGACACACTATCCCTGCTTGTTTCTATGCTTCTCCTAGATAGATATTGCGTGATCGTAGGTTATTTTTTGAAATATACGTTCCCCAACAAAAAACACCATGTCACCGTGGACTCCATGGATGTTGACCCGGAGAATGCTAAGCCGCCAAGTCCTGCTCAGTCGGCTCAAGAAACTAAAGATGTAATAGTTACTGGGATGGCTTATACAGTTCCAGGCAACCCCACCATCATATCCAAGCACAACGCCAAAGAAGAAATTCCAGCTGTTGGTAAGGGCAAGTGGAAACTAGACTTGGAAAGCTATGCCCGGTTCAATGCTCAAGAGTTTCTTTCAGGCTATTTAAACCGCCTTCACACCAGCTGTGATTTTGAGGCCGACCTGGTCAACCTTATGAAGGAGTGCTTTGAGGTAAGCCGTGCGATCTTCTCCACATAAGCATATTTACACCAGCCTCCAAGTCTACTGGATATGACATAATTGAATATGATGTAGACTTTAGATAGCCTCTTTGATCTCACATTCATGGCATATTGTAATTGCAGAATCAAAATTTGTAGCCCCCAAGGGCCGATGTAAGCTGCCAAGCTAAGTCGGGACTTCACAAAGCAGTGCTCAATTTTGCACATGTAGCCCCCAAGGGCTGGCTTAAACTAATAAGTTAAGCCGGAACTTCACACATCAGTGCTCAATTTTGCACATGTAGCCCCCAAGGGCTGGCATAAACTAATAAGTTAAGCCGGTACTTATCACCATAATCATGAATAGAATCCAAATGTGTAGCCCCATGAGCTATCTGTAGTTGAAACAACTTTAGGTGGGTCATTTAAGAATTGTCTTCAAAAGAGCAATGTACATTAGCCCCCAAGTGCCAAGTATAATACTTGTATTGTGCTTGGGATTTCAAATAAGATGATCATCATAACCACATATTGCTGCGCAATCTTTTTATGGCACATGTTGAACTAAACCTGAAAGAAGCCCAAGTGGTAGATCTGCAGCAGAACCTTCAGACTCAGCAATCAGAGATTTCCAAGGCCAAATCACAATTGACAATCGCCTTGGAAAATATAGAGAAGCTGAAAAATGATTTTAGCACTGAAAGAACCTGCTGGGATACCGAAAAGGCGGCTCTGTTGAAGAGAGCAGAAGATGCTGAAGCTGCTCTTACGCCGATGACGGACGAGTTGTCCGGCTTAAAATAGCAAATCAAAAGTATGACCACTGCCATCTTTGGTAAGTAACATAATACTTCCACCTGTGTTAACATTGTTTTACAATCATTGGCTAGTTCATGAATATACTCGCTCATGCAGGTTCTAGGAGCTCCAAACTTGGTAATGATATGCGCATAAGGTTGAAAGCTGTATACACCCTTGTGGAGCAGCTGTACATTGGTGCTCAACGGGTTGTTGCCGCTGCCTTGCATAAAAAGCAACCACCTTCCCTCATCAAGGAAGTGTTTGAGAAGCTATCTGTGCTGCCACAAAGAGTGGTGGTGTTAAAACGATCAGCTGCCAGAGCTGGTGCTATCACTGCTTTGAGCCGGGCAAAGGCGTGGCAAGCTGAGCTTGACCCGGAAGAACTAGCCACCGGCTGCCCGAGTTTTAAAGAAGACGGGTCACCCTTCATTGATGATGACTTCACTGAAATAGTAAGGGAGATGCGTCCTTTGGCTAGCAAACAGGCTGAAGAAACCGACCTCTCCAAATATCATCTGGTTTATGATGCTGACAACGCTAAAGTAAAGGCGTCGGTTCATGAGGCCGTGGACCTTATCCTGCCAACACGTAAGCACACCTTCGCTCTTGATATCGACCCGTCAACACTTATAGATGATGAAGCTATTTTCAAAGCTTTGACTGGGATCAATTGGGCCACGTCGGACTTCTAGCCAACGGGTGAAGAAGAAGATGGAAGAGTCGGTGCAAGATAACCCGGAATCATCAACGCGCCAAGGCCAAGACAGCCGATCACAGGGCCATCTATTATCTGCAGCATTGGATGTTGTGTGTCAAAAACACTTATACATGATGCCTTGTAATAGGCTAGTTGACACAATGATCTGCCATGCCATCGTGCATGTTTATTTGCATAACAGTTTGAACCGCTAATCTGTTGTTGACGATCTGCTTCTCATGCTGATAATATCATCAATCCATCATGCATGTCATATTATTATATCCTCTGCACACCAATGGATAATATGTGCCCTGGCGGTTTACCCCAGGGCGGGTCATAATGTCCCATATAAAAATTATTGGTGACTGTATAGTCCATAACCAGGGCGGGTTATCAAAACCTCACATATTCATAGAATAAACAAAAATCATACCTGTGAATTTTTTTCATGCTGCCGGCTTACCACACCATATGCAGCAAAGGGTAACAACCCAAAAAGCCTCAGAGCCCAAAACTCCAAGTGCACAATCATATCATACTGGTGACTTATTGTCCAAAGATAGACCGGGTTATTAAAACTCTGGATATGCTCAAATTTGAGCCATAAAGATGAAGGCTACATGGCCATTATCATTTTAAAACCATATGTCAATACGACACCAAAAATATAATTCCAAACAATATTTCAACTGAAATTAGAAAAGACAAGGCTTTCAAAGGCTGCCAAACCTCAATATCAAGTGCTTTTCAAAGGGCCGCACATCCACTGAGTTAACCCTTAATTCAAACCTGTAAGCCAGACCTCACATGACCAATCACCATTTTAACTTTGACAAGTTCATGGTGTGTATAATAATTACTGTCAAGAGTATGGCGGGTCATTCCAGGATTACCTGGTTGGAGTGGCAGACATATAAAGGCAGGATAACCCGGATTTTTGGTGAATACACCTGGCATCCAAGCCGATCACAAGGGTAAATATGGCTATGTTCAGCGAACAGGAAGCCCCCAAGCGATTTTAACTAAGCCATCAAGGCAAGTTACCTATGTTTGAACTGCACATCATAGCAAGTTCTCTTTGGTAACTATTCAACTTGGGTAAAAAACAGTTGTTTTGTAGCCCAACACATAAGCCGGATCAAAGGGTAGTCATAGCTAAGCTCACTGACCAGGAAGCCCCCATGTATTTTGTAATAAGGCGTGCAAGTCGGATCAAGCGGGTAATCATAGCTATGCTCAGTGAGCAGGAAGCCCCCAAGTGATCTTTATGATGTAACAATAAAGGCTTAGATACTCATAAATGAAACGACAAAGGCCCCGAATTATCAGGGATGCCGACTTTATTTATATTAATCATAATATATATACACTGATAGAAATATGTACAACACAAGAGCCGATGACTCAGGTGTAACAAGGCCGAAGATGAGCAATATTCCACGGCCGACGGGTCTCCTCCTCCGACGTGCGTGAGTCCTTGTGGTCTCGAACATCGATAAGGTAGTATGATCCGTTGTTCAAATTCTTGCTCACCACAAAAGGTCCTTCCCAAGGCGGGGATAACTTGCGCATGTCTGTTTGATCCTTGATGAGCCGGAGCACGAAATCACCTTCTTGAAAGGTGCGAGTTCTAACCCGGCAGCTATGATAGTGATGCAGATCTTCCTGATAAACCGCCGGACGAGCCGCCACATGGCACATGATGACCCACAAGTGTAGGGGATCTATCGTAGTCCTTTTGATAAGTAAGAGTGTCGAACCCAACGAGGAGTAGAAGGAAATGATAGGCAATTTTCAGTAAGGTATTTTCTGCAAGCACTGAAATTATAGGTAACGGATAGTTTTGTGATAAGATAATTGGTACCAAGTGACAAAAGGTAAAATTAAATAAGGTGCAGCAAGGTGGCCCAATCCTTTTTGTAGCAAAGGACAAGCCTGGACAAACTCTTGTATAAAGGAAAGCGCTCCAGAGGACACATGTGAATTATCGTCAATCTAGTTTTCATCACGATCATCTGATTCGCGTTCGGTACTTTGATAATTTGGTATGTGGGTGGACCGGTGCTTGGGTGATGCCCTTACTTGGAGAGGCCTCCCACTTATGATTAACCTCTAATGCAAGCATCCGCAACTACAAAAAAGTATTAAGGCAAACCTAACCATAGCCTGAAACATATGGATCCAAATCAACCCCTTACGAAGCAACGCATAAACTAGGGTTTAAGCTTCTGTCACTCTAGCAACCCATCATCTACTTATTACTTCCCAATGCCTTCCTCTAGGCCCAAGTAATGGTGAAGTGTCATGTAGTCGACGTTCACATGACACCACTAGAGGAGAGACAACATACATCTCATCAAAATATCGAACGAAGACCAAATTCACATGACTACTAATAGCAAGACTTCTCCCATGTCCTCAGGAACAAAAGTAACTACTCACAAGACATAATATTGTTCATGATCAGAGGGGTATTAATATGCATAATGGATCTGAACATATGATCTTCCACCAAATAAACCAACTAGCATCGACTACAAGGAGTAATCAACACTACTAGCAACCCATAGGTACCAATCTGAGGTTTGGGTACAAAGATTGGATATAAGAGATGAACTAGGGTTTGAGAGGAGATGGTGCTGGTGAAGATGTTGATGAAGATAACCCTCCCCAAGATGGGAGAGTTGTTGGTGATGACGGCGGTGACGATTTCCCCCTCCCGGAGGGAAGTATCCCCGGCAGAACAGCTCTGCCGGAGCCCTAGATTGGTTTCCGCCTCGGTTCCGCCTCGAGACGGCGACGTCTGGTCCCGAAAGCCTCCTTATAATTTTTTCAAGGTCAAAACACCTCATATAGGAGAAGATGGGCGGGGGCCTTCCGGCTAGCCCACGAGGCAGGGGGGCGCGTCCTGAGAAGGGGGCGCGCCCCCCACCCTGGTGGGTAGCCGGTGGCCCCCCTCATGGACTTCTTTCGTCAGATACTTTTTATATTTTCTGAAACGACGTTCTGTTGAGTTTCAGGGCTTTTGGAGTTGTGCAGAATAGGTTTCCAGAGTTTGCTTCTTTTCCAGCCCAGAATTCCAGCTGCCGACATTCTCCCTCTTCATGTAAACCTTGTAAAATAAGAGAGAAAACGCATAAGTATTGTGAGAAAACATGTAAGAACAACCCATAATGCAATAAATATCAATATATAAGCATGATGCAAAATGGACGTATCAACACCCCCAAGCTTAGACCTCGCTTGTCCTCAAGCGAAAGCCGATATCAAAAAAATATGTCCACATGTTGAGAGATAGAGGTGTCGATAAAAACAAAATACAGACATGAGGGCATCATGATCATTCTCATAACAGCAACTTAAGTAAATATAGTCATATGATTCTTATGCTAAAGTAACAAATCATCCACAATATCAAGTATGAATCAATGGGAAACTTTGATCTCGGTCATTGAAGCAATTACAATTTATCGTAATATCGGAAAGAGTCAATATAAGACCTTTTTAGCAAGCCTACATACTCAACTATCATACAGTCTTTCACAATTGCTCACACTCACGCAATACTTATGTTTATGGAGTTTTAATCAGACACAGAGAAAGATAGGGGCCTATGGTGTTGCCTCCCAACCTTTTACCTCAAGGGTAATGTCAACAGTAATAGATCATGAAAACTTACATCCAAGTGGGTATATGTGTCAGGATCTTTCCAACACAATGTGCTTGCCAAAGGATAAAATGTAAAAAAGGAAAGGTGGATTTCACCTTAACTCTTATAAGATAGGAATAATAGATAGGCCCTTCGCAGAGGGAAGCAGAGGTTGTCATGTGTTTTTATGGTTGGATGCACAAAGTCTTAGCATAGAAGAACTTCGCTTTATATTGCCACTTGTGATAAGGACCTTTATTATGCAGTCTGTCGCTTTTATTACTTCCATATCACAAGATCGTATAAAGCTAATTTCTCCCACACTAATAAATCATACATATTTTAGCGAGTTTGCAACATGAAAACTTACTTGGAAGGATCGTTCTCAATCCATAGGTAGGTATGGTGGATTCTCATGGCAAAACTAGGTTTAAGGATATATGGAAGCACAAATAGTATCTCTACTTAGTGCGAGGAGTTTTGGCTAGCATGAGAGGGAAAGGCAAGATCAACATGTTGGATGATCCATGACAATATACTTTATTTCGGATATACGAAGACATAACCCATTATGTTGTCTTCCTTGTCCAACATCAACTCTTTAGCATGTCATATTTTAATGAGTGCTCACAATCATAAAAGATGTCCAAGATAGTATATTTGTATGTGAAGCCTCTCTTCTTTTATTACTTACTATTAATTGCAACGATGACCAAAACTATGTTTGTCAACTCCCAACAACTTTTATTTATCATACTCTTATATGTGAAGTCATTACTTCCCATAAGATCGATATGATCTCTTTGATACTCTTTTATGTTTTCTTTCTTTTTGTCATGACCCAAGTGAGGAAATCAAGCCCTTGACTCAACACTAATCTTTATTATATAGCTCACGGACTCGATTACAAAGGATAAAGCTCACGAAGCAAAAGCTCACAACTAGATCATGCTAACTTTATTCTACTAGATCAAGGTACTACCAAAAGGCTCGAACTAAGTAAAACGGTAAAGATAGGAGTGATGGTGATACGATACCGGGGTCACTCCCCCAAGCTTGGCAGTTGCCAAGGGGAGTGCCCATACCCATATGATTATGACTCCTTCTTTGGGGGTGGTGATGATGGAGTTTCAAGTAGTGACGATGGATCCTCATAAATTGAGCGTAGGAGATCCTCCAGCTTGCGGATAATACCTTTGAGTGCAGCTATGTAATCCTTCAACAAAATATTTTCACTTCTGAGATGCTTGTTTCGAATCTGAGCTAACTCAATCATCCTGAAAGCTTCTATCTCAGTTGAGGTAAAGAGATTAGGAAGGGATTTAGAGGTGTCTTCTTCTCCCAATGGCGGAGCCGGATCTTCCACCTCCATCTTGATCTCCTTCTCCTTGTGGATCTCCTCGGGTCCTTCCCTCTTCAGATCTATCTTCATTAGCCAAGCATCGTTGCCTTCGTTGTTGGAGGAGGGAGACGACATGATGCCTAGATTCGCAAACCCTAGCAGAAAACAACTCGAAACAAGAACAGAGAATTTTTGCGTGATACAGAGGTCAAAACCTTCGGGAGTATATATAATGAATTTTTTACCGACCAAAAGGAGTAACCCACAAGAAAACGGAGTCCAGGGGACACACGGGGTGCCCACGAGGCAGGGGCGCGCCCTGGGAAGGGGGGCGCGCCCTCCACCCTCGTGGACGCCTTGCGTCTCTTCCGGACTGCAGTTTATTTTTCTATTTTTCTAAATATTACAAAATGGAGAAAATTGCCTTTAGAACTGTTTTGGAGTCGGTTTACTTACCGTATCACATACCTCTTCCTTTTCGGAGGCTGAATCATTCTGGAAAATGTCCCTTATGTATTCCTCCGGGGTTACGGTTCCAATAATATTGGTTTCAACATTTATAGGATTACCTGAGATATAATGTTTGATTCTTTGACCGTTCACCACCTTCGGATTTGTGCCTTCGAAATTGTTGATTTTTATGGCACCGGAACGATAGACCTCCTCGATAACGTAGGGTCCTTCCCACTTGGAGAGAAGTTTTCCTGCAAAAAATCTTAAATGAGAGTTGAATAACAAGACATAATCACCTACGTTAAACTCACGCTTTTGTATCCTTTTGTCATGCCATCTTTTAACTTTTTCTTTAAACAGCTTGGCATTCTCATAGGCCTGGGTTCTTCATTCATCGAGACAGCTAATGTCAAATAACCTCTTTTCACCGACAAGTTTGAAATCATAATTGAGCTCTTTAATAGCCCAATATGCGTTACGTTCTAGCTCAAGAGGTAAGTGACAAGCTTTTCCATATACCATCTTATACGAAGACATACCCATAGGATTTTTGTATGCAGTTCTATAGGCCCATAATGCATCATCTAGTTTCTTGGACCAATTCTTCCTAGACCTATTAACTGTCTTTTGCAAGATTAGTTTCAACTCCCTATTACTTAATTCTACTTGACCACTAGTCTGTGGTTGATAGGGGGATGCAATTCTATGGTTGACATCATACTTTGCAAGCATCTTACGGAAAGCGCCATGAATAAAGTGTGAACCAACATCAGTCATTAGATATCTAGGGACTCCAAACCTTGGAAATATAACTTATTTAAGCATCTTAATAGAGGTGTTATGATCAGCACTACTAGTTGGGATAGCTTCTACCCACTTAGTAACGTAATCAACAACAACTAAAATATGTGTGTATCCATTAGAGGCAGGAAACGGTCCCATATAATCAAAGCCCCAAACATCAAATGGTTCAATAACAAGTGATAAATTCATAGGCATTTCTTGACGTCTACTAATGTTACCAATTCTTTGGCATTCATCACAAGATAAGACAAACTTACGGGCATCCTTGAAGAGAGTAGGCCAACAAAAACCGGATTGCAATACCTTGTGTGCAGTTCTATCTCCCGCATGGTGTCCTCCATAAGCTTCAGAGTGGCACTTGCGTAGGATCTATTCATGTTCATGCTCAGGTACACAATGTCTAATAATACCATCTACTCCTTCTTTATAAAGATGTGGGTCATCCCAGAAGTAATGTCTCAAATCATAGAAGAATTTTTTATTTTGCTGGTATGTGAAGCTAGGAGGTATAAACTTAGCAACAATGTAATTAGCATAATCAGCATACCATGGAGCAGTACGAGAAGTATTTATGACAGCTAGTTGTTCAGCAGGGAAGCTATCATCAATAGGTTGTGGGTCATCAAGTATATTCTCTAACCTAGACAAGTTATCTGCTACGGAGTTCTCAGATCCCTTCCTATCAATAATATGCAAGTCAAATTCTTGTAGCAAGAGAACCCATCTAATAAGTATAGGTTTAGCGTCTTTATTTTCCATAAGGTATTTGATAGCAGCATGATCTGTGTGAATAGTTACTTTAGAATCAACGATATAGGGTCTAAACTTATCACAAGCAAATACAACTGCTAGAAATTCTTTCTGAGTAGTGGCATAATTTCTTTGGGCACTATCTAGAGTTTTACTAGCATACCGGATGACATTCAATTTCTTATCAACTCTTTGCCCTAGAATAGCTCCTACAGCATAATCACTAGCATCGCACATAATCTCAAAGGGTAAATTCCAGTCAGGAGGCTGGACAATAGGTGCAGAGATCAATGCTTTCTTAAGTACTTCAAATGCTTCTAGACAATCATGATCAAAGACAAAAGGAATATCTTTTTGTAAGAGATTAGTCAGAGGCCTGGAGATTTTGGAGAAGTCCTTTATGAACCTCCTATAAAACCCGGCATGACCAAGGAAACTTCGTATACCTTTGATGTCCTTAGGGCATGGCATCTTTTCAATAGCATCAGCTTTAGCTTTGTCAACTTCAATACCTCTTTCAGAAATTTTATGTCCCAAGACAATGCCTTCATTAACCATAAAGTGGCACTTCTCCCAATTCAAGACAAGGTTAGTGTCTTCACATCTCTGCAAAACTCGATCAAGGTTGCTTAAGCAATCATCAAAAGAAGTTCCGTAAACGAAGAAATCATCCATGAAAACCTCATCAATCTTTTCACAAAAATGAGAGAATATAGCCATCATGCATCTTTGAAAGGTAGCAGGTGCATTACATAAACCAAAAGGCATACATCTATAAGCAAAGGTACCGAAAGGACAAGTAAAAGTGAACTTTTCTTGATCCCCTTTTGACACAGGTATTTGAGAGAAACCAGAATAACCATCTAGAAAGCAGAAATGAATATGTTTGGATAACCTTTCTAGCATTTGATCAATAAATGGCAAGGGTTAATGATCTTTCTTAGTAGCTTTGTTTAACTTACGGAAATCAATTACCATCCTATAACCTATAACTATTCTTTGCGGGATCAATTCATCTTTATCATTAGGGACAACAGTCATACCTCCTTTCTTAGGAACACAATGGACATGACTTACCCACTGACTATCAACAACTGGATAGATGATACCTGCCTCTAGAAGCTTCAGTATTTCCTTCCTTACCATTTCTTTCATCTTAGAATTTAACCATCGCTGATGATCAATAACTGGTTTAGCATTTTCTTCCAATTTTATATTGTGTTGGCATATAGTGGGACTAACGCCCTTAAGATCATCCAGAGTACATCCAATAGCAGCTCGGTGCTTCTTCGAGGTTTTCAATAGTTTTTCTTCTTCCTGCTCTGAAAGGTTAGCACTAATAATAACAAGATATATCTTCTTTTCATCAAGATAAACATACTTAAGATTATCAGGCAAAGGTTTAAGTTCAAACACGGGATCACCATTGGGTGGAAGAGGATCCCCTAGGATTTCAACAGGCAAGTTGTTTTTCAATACGGGTCCCTGCGTAAGGAATATTTCATCTATCTCCCTTCTCTCATTCATATGCATATCATTTTCATGGTCTAGCAAGAATTTTTCTAAAGGATCATTAGGTGGCACGACAATAGAAACAAGACCAATAATTTCGTCATTACTAGGTGGTGCCTTTTCAAGGGGTTGTCTACGAAATTTAGCAAAGTTAAAATCATGAGACATATCCCCTAATCCAACAGTGACAATGTCTTTCACGTAGTCTATCTTGGCATTAACAATATTCAAGAAGGGTCTACCAAATATAATGGGACAAAATTCATCTTGTGGGGAACTAAGGACAAGAAAATGAGCAAGGTATTTAACCTTCCCACACAAGACTTCAATATCTCTAACAATCCCAACTGGTGAAATAGTATCTCTATTAGCGAGCTTAATAGTAACATCAATCCCTTCTAACTCAACGTGTGCAATATCATGCATAATTTCGTTGTACAAATCAAGATGGATAATACTCGCACTAGCACCTATGTCGCATAAACCATGGTAGCAATGATCTCCTATCTTAACGGAGATAACAGGCAAGCCTACAACAGGTTTATGTTTATTCCTAGCATTGGGTTTGGCTATTCTAGCAGACTCTTCTTGTAGGTAAATAACATGTCCATCTAAATCTTCTACCAAGAGATCTTTAACCATAACAACACTAGGTTCAACTTTAATTTGCTCAGAGGGTGTAGGTGTTCTAGTATTACTCTTACGAACTACAGTTGAAGCTTGAGCATGATCCTTTATCTTAACAGGGAAAGGTGGTTTCTCAATATAAGCGGTAGGAATAACAGGATCAACATTATAAGTGATAGTCTTTTCTTCAACTTTAATAGGTTCAACTACTTTTACTTCAATAGGGGGATGATATTTAAACCACTTCTCCTTGGGGAGGTCAACATGAGTAGCGAAAGATTCACAGAAAGAAGCTACTATCTCAGAGTCAAGTCCATATTTAGTGCTAAACTCACAGAAAACATCGGTATCCATAAAAGCTTTTACACAATCAAACTTAGGGGTCATACCTGACTCCTTACTGTAATGCCCAGGATGGAGTTATACCTCCTACGTGTCGAGGCACGACTTAAAGGCATAAATCCATCCTAGAATGATCTCAAGTTTGGTAATCTTTGCACAACTCATGTAAAAGAGGGGATAGTAAACAGAAAATAGTTGGCTTACACTCGCCACGTCACAGAATTACAGTACAAGTCTCAAGCATCATACATTAAGAACATCACAACCCTCTAAGGGCAAAAGCCAAATGTCAAAGTACCAAACTTAGATAAATAAACCACAGGCGGATCGAATCCTAGTAAGAGTCTCCACTACTGATCATCCGGGTATCGCACATAGTACCGACTACGCTCCTCGTCGTACTCCCAATCCAGCTCGGTACCATCACCTGGATAGCTCACAGCTGGACCTGCATCTGGTGTGTGAAGTAACTGTGAGCCACAGAGGACTCAGCAATCCCGTCTCCGGGTAACAAGACTATTTAAGCCTTTGGGTGAGGATAAGGCTGAAGAAAAGAATAAGTGTCTGCAGCAGCAACTAGCATCTAGCTTACGTAAGTGAGAGCGAGAAGAGAAAGGCCTCGGCGAGAAGTGATCACGAAGTGATCCTAGCTACAAGCTCCACAATCATAACCCCTCCGTGTTCAACTCCCGAATCCCTATTCGGAAATTGACAGTCACGGAACACACGCTGGTAGTGTATTAGTAACATTGTGTCAAGTTATCTACAACCGGAATTAACAAGCTCCCATCTGCCACATAACCGCGGGCACGGCTTTCGAAAGTTCAAACCCTGCAGGGGTGTTCCAACTTGACCCATTACAAGCCCACGATCCGCGGAGTCGCAACTCCAAAGTAGGAAGACCCGAGTATCCTCGGAATCCCGTGCTCAAGATATACCGAACTAAGGTAAGGGTAATCCAGCAAATCCTCCCGGCATGTCGACACCCTGATAGTAGCCGCGCGTATCTAAGTCTCAGGACACGGCCGGATGGGCGAAGCTACGGGTGTATGCCAGATACCTCGAGTTGCCCCAAGGCGGCCCCGCAGGCTCCCCATTTCGGACCAACACTCATGTGGAGCACTGGCCCGGGGTTGTTGATTAAGAAAGAGGTTTAATTACTCCCTATGCAAGTTTAGTTTGTTATTAGGCAAATAGTACCAATGTTGGGATTTGCTGGAAAAGACTTAGCACTTAGCGGTTTATCGAGGGGGTCCCATACACCCCAACCGTGTTAGGAACGCATAATCAAGGAACATAACACCGGTTTATACGGATCCTAACGGCATGAGTGGAACAAATCACCAAGCAAAAGGCTTAGCCTTCCACCCTTGCCAATATATAGATGATTTCATTTAGCAATTATATAGTGTGATATAACCCAACCAAACTTCATCATGAAGCAAGCATCTTCGATCTTCACCTGCAACTAGCAATGCTATAAGAAGGGCTGAGCGAAGCGTACTTAGCCAAGCAACGGTTTGCGTAGGTAGGTTGGTTAAACATGGCAATGGTTTACAAGTAGGAGGATGACAAGAAGATCATGGGCATCGAGGCAAAACTATAGATCGAGACTACTAGCAATAGGCAAATATAGTAATGTTATCGGGGTTCGGTCATCTTGCCTAAAGAGAAGTCGTTCGGATCGTAAGAAGGGTCCTCGTGCTCAACCTCGTTGGAAACCTCGTGCTCGTACTCGAACTCAGACTCAGCTCCCGGCTCTAAACAAAACAATCACACCAAGCACCAATCAACAAGATGCAATGCGCACTCGAAAAAGATGAATGCATGATGGATGCACTAAGGATGCACACGGAGCACGGAAAATATCACTCAAGCAAAACACCTCAAAACATGATAACAAACTGATATTATTAATCTACACAGAAAATCAATCAAGTTTGATATAAGATTCGCTGAAATCGGAGTTACGGGCTAAAAGTTATGCCCGAAACAAGAAATGAGCGAAAGCTGAAAATTACAGCAACATAGCAACTTGGGAGCTCAAAATAATTGAGCTACAACATTCAAATAACATGGCAAAGGGCATGAACACAAACTAGACATATACTACAGCAACTAAGTCCAAAGGTGCACCCCCAACGGAGCCACGGATCAATAGCAATGATCTTGGACATATTGAACTTGACAATAAAATTCTGGCAGCAGAATTTTATTGAAACTTTGGAGCAAAAGATACACATGCTACAGCCACTTAAATAGACATGTGAGGACATGAATGGAAAGACAACAATATATACTACAAGTAACAATCAAAATCCACTCCAAAACTATGATGCTTTGTCCTAGAACATCACACGAACATGGCATCGGAACGTTACAGATTTCAGACTTAGTGAAAAACCACTAAGTCCTAAAACAACAATATCATCATAGCATCTAAAAGAGCATGTTTAAGTCACCTCGAAACTAAACATGGCAAAAGGTAAGCACCTCATCAAAGTGCACATGAAGGTGGTCCCGAGACACACAAGCATGCATCATTCAGGTAAACACAACGATAGCAACGAGCTCAACAAGATGGCATTTCATAACAAGTGAAACAACATCACGGCCACATGGCACTTTGCAACGATGATAACAAGGCAATAATAAATCTATCATGCCAACTATCACAAGCAACACGTAGATCGTGGCAAGACGAACACGTGGACATGTCATTTGCATCATTCGGACCAACGAGCTAAAAGATATCACATGGCAAAGATAGCACAAAAATATCACGTAACAGCAGTTTATATCATGATGCACTCTTGCAACAGCAAAACAAGCACCTAGATGATCTCTAACATGCATGACAACAACAGGTAAAACGTAGAGCAAGATCCCACGAACATCTGGACATATTATTTGCGCGAATCGGAGCTATGCACAAAAAGTTAGAGCGGGTCAAACATAGCATCACAGATTAACAAAACAGGGACTTAGGAGTGGGGAGTCAACCTAGATCTGAACAGTAACGGGCTCAGGCCGGGGTTGAAGCAGATCTGGCGCGGCCCGGCTGGGAGCTGCTAGAGGGCCCGCGGCCTGGAGGAAGGCGGCGGCCTGCGAAGGAGGGAGCGCGCGGGAGGCGGGCCTTCGGGCCGGGAGGCTGCGCGGCCCAGGCGCGTGGCCCGCGAAGGGGAGGCGGCGCCCGCGCGGATCTGGGCCTCGGGCGACGCTGCGCTGGCCTGCGGCCCACTGGCACGTGGCCCGTGAAGGGGAGGCGGCGCCCGCGCGGATCTAGGCCTCGGGCGACGCTGCGCTGGCCTACGGGAGCTGGCGGCTCGCGGTGGCGAGGAAGCTGGCGCGGTGGAGACCTGGGCCCTTCGGGCCCCGATGGAGACGGCGACGAAGTGGGGACCGACCTGGTGCGGAGGGATCGAAGGGAGGAGCTGGCGCAGGAAGTGCGGTCGGCGAAGCTGGCGCGGTGGAGGCCCAGGCGACGGCGTTGACTGGATCGGGAGCTCTGGCTCCTCCCGATCGAGGGAAACGCGGCGGCGCGCGATCTGCTGGTTCCCTTGGGAATCGTGGAGGATTTTTCAAGTGGAGAGGAAGGGGGTGGTTGGATCTGAGAAAGAAAATAGGGGATGCCAAAAATAGACCTAGAGGGGTCTATATATAGCAGTTTTGTAGGGTTTGGGGGGATTTAGGGGCGCTAGGAACCCTCCGATCGCGATCCGACGGATCCGATCGCGGGGATAGATTAAAAGGCCTAGGAGGAGATAAAAGACTGCAGTAGGGGTGTTTCCGGGACACGAAGTGAAGGCACTTTGGACCCACATGAACAACGGATGGAAAAGCCAACGGAGTCCAAACGAGACGAGATTTGAGAGGCGGGTTGCACACAACAAAACAACAACACAGACAACAACCTCGCGGCACACCGGTAACGTTACACGCCCAAACAACAAAGTAGGCCTACGGGACGTCACGGACACGTGAGGGAGCTCCGGAACGCGAAACGGACAACGGGAAGAAACGCGTGGAACCGGATGCAACCGACAACACAAATGCAATGCAATGCATATGTCTACATGATATGAATGAAAGCCACACACTCACACAACACGCGACGAAAACCCGAAAGACAAAGAACCCGGAATGGAAATAGATGAAGCCGGAGATATATTATATACCCAAAAGGGAAAGTATTACATCCGAGGCATTACAAACTCTCCTCTACTACAAAAAGATCTCGTCCCGAGATCTAGGACTGGAAAAAGGAAGGGTACTCGGAACGAAGATGATCTTCTCGTTCCCAGGTAGCCTCTCGGTCGGTGTGATGTGACCACTTGACTTTCAGAAACTTGATGGACTTGTTGCGGGTCTTGCGTTCGGTTTCTTCGAGAATGGCAACTAGGTGCTCTCGGTAGGACAGGTCTTGTTGAAGATCAATCTCCTCAAACGGAATCATGCGCTCAGGTGCCTTGAAGCATTTGGGAAGTTGAGACACATGGAAGACATCATGAACATTTGCGAAGTTGGGAGGGAGCTCAAGTTGATAGGCTAGACCGCCTCTTTTGCCAAGAATCTTGAAAGGCCCGACGTATCTAGGAGCAAGCTTTCCTTTGATACCGAATCTTTGGGTGCCTTTCATCGGAGACACACGGAGATAGACAAGATCACCAATGTTGAATGCCAAATCACGATGCTTGCCATCATAGTAGCTCTTCTGACGCGACTGAGCGGCCTTGAGATTCTCACGTATGACTTTGCACATTTCTTCGGCTTCTGAGATCAAGTCATTGCCAAGTAGTTGACGTTCGCCTGTTTCAGACCAGTTGAGAGGGGTACGGCACTTTCTGCCATAGAGAATTTCGAATGGTGCTTTGCCTGCACTTGCTTGAAAGCTGTTGTTGTAAGAGAACTCGGCAAATGGGAGGCAGTCTTCCCATTTCATGCCGAAGGAGATGACATAGGCTCTGAGCATGTCTTCTAGAATCTGATTCACGCGCTCGACTTGACCACTAGTCTGAGGGTGAAATGCAGTGCTGAACCTGATCTTAGTGCCCATGGCGGACTGAAAGGAGTCCCAGAACCTTGATGTGAACAAGCTTCCACGGTCTGAGGATATCACTTGAGGAATGCCATGTAGGGACACAATTCTGGAAGTGTACAGCTCTGCAAGTTGAGCTGCATTGATCGATTCTTTGACTGGAAGAAAGTGAGCGACTTTGGTAAGCTTGTCAATCACCACAAAGATAGCATCATTTCCTCGCTTGGATTTAGGAAAGCCAGTGACGAAGTCCATTTCAATGTGGTCGAACTTCCACTCGGGAATAGGAAGAGGTTGGAGAAGACCGGCTGTACGTTGATGTTCTGCTTTCACTCTTCTGCAAACATCACATTCATTCACGAATTGGGCAATCTCCCTTTTCATGCGTGTCCACCCGTAAGATTGTTTGAGGTCTTGATACATCTTGGAACTGCTAGGATGAATGGAAAGGAGAGAATCATGAGCTTCTTCCATTATGAGCTTCCTGAGATCACCTTTGGGAACAACGAGTCTGTCCTCGAAGAACAAGGTATCTCTCTCATCAACACGGAAGCACTTGTATTTTGGAGTGCCCTTTGCAATCCCATGTTTCACCTTCTTCACCATGGTATCACTGAGCTGGGCCTCACGGACTTGATCTTCCAAGGTAGGAGCAATTTGGAGATTTGCAAGAAAACCCAGCGGAACAACTTGGAGGTTGAGTTTCCTGAATGCTTCACAAAGCTCAGGCTGGTACGGCTTGATAAGAAGGCTGTTGCAATATGCCTTTCTGCTCAAAGCATCTGCAATCACATTCGCCTTGCCAGGAGTGTATTCGATGCTGGGGTTGTACTCTTGGATCATTTCAACCCAACGAGTCTGACGGAGGTTCAGATGCGGCTGTGTGAAGATATACTTTAAGCTCTTGTGATCAGTGAAGATGTCGCCTTTCTGCCCAACAACAGATGTCTCCACGTAATCAGAGCATGTACCACAGCTGCTAGCTCGAGATCATGTGTGGGATAGTTCTTCTCACTTGGCTTTAGCTGACAAGAAGTGTATGCCACAATTCTCTTATCTTGCATAAGCACACCACCAAGACCTTGAAGAGAAGCATCACAGAATACTTCATAGGGCTTGGATTCATCCGGAGGAGTCAGAACTGGAGCAGAGACAAGCTTCTCTTTGAGGGTTTTGAATGCCACTTCACACTCTGGCGACCAAAAGTATTTGACATTCTTCTGAAGCAGGTTGGAAAGAGGCTTGGCAATCTTGGAGAAGTTCTCAACAAACCTTCTGCAATAGCTGGCAAGACCTAGAAAACTGCGGAGCTGCTTGATGTTCTGAGGAGCTTCCCAGTTGACAATTGCTTCAACTTTCTCGGGATTAACCGCAATACCGTCAGCTGAGATGATGTGGCCCAGGTACAAAACCTTATCGAGCCAAAACTCGCACTTGGAGAACTTGGCATAGAATTTATGCTCTCAGAGACGATCAAGAACCAGACGTAAGTGCTTTTCGTGATCTTCTTCATTCTTGGAAAACACCAGAATATCATCCAGATACACAAGCACAAACTCGCCAGTATAGGGGTTGAAGATGTAATGCATCATCCTTGAAAAGGTAGGAGGAGCATTGGCGAGACCGAAGGACATGACGGTATACTCGTATGAACCGTAGCTCGTTCTGAAGGCCGTCTTGGGAATGTCTTCCTCGCGAATGCGAATTTGATGATAGCCCATTCGGAGGTCAAGCTTAGAGAACACTTTAGCTCCTTTGAGCTGCTCGAAGAGTTCGTTGATGTTGGGGAGCGGATATTTGTTCTTAATTGTCTTCTTGTTCAATGGCCGGTAGTCAACACAGAGACGCTCCGTGCCATCTTTCTTCTTGACAAATAAGACACCACAGCCCCATGGAGATGTACTAGGCCGGATGAGACCCATACTCTCCTGCTTATCAAGCTGCTTCTTCAATTCCTTCAATTCATCCGGAGAGAGCTTGTACGGACGCCGGCATGCTGGCTCAGTACCCGGCTCGAGTTCAATAACGAATTCCACCTGACGGTGTGGAGGCATGCCTGGAAGTTCTTCAGGAAAGACGTCTTGATATCCGTTCACCACCGGAATCTGAGATATGGCATTAATTTCGCCCTTATCATTAAGAGAGAAAAGCCGGATACTGTTATCCCTTGAGGCAAAGATAATCACATCTTCATCAGAATGAGTCAACTTGACTTCCTTTTGAGCACAATCAATGTGAGCATCGTGCTGAGAAAGCCAATCCATTCCGAGGATGAGGTCGATGTCAGAATTACCAAGAATCACCAGTTTAGCCATAAAACGATAATCTCCCATGCGAATAGAAACATCCGGAGCATAGACAGTAGAAGACATACGTCTCCCCGGGGAAATGACTTGCAACCTCTGAGGCAAATTTGAAGTGGCAATATTGTGCTTGGATGCAAATGGTTGAGACATGAAAGAGCATGATGCACCCGAATCAAATAACACTTTAGCTGGAAAATAATTAACTGGGAGGTTACCCAAAATGACATCAGAAGCATTCTCCGCTTGCGCTGCATTCATCAGATTGACCCTTGCAGCCTTTGGATCATGCCTGACAATAGCTGAACTCACAGGTGGAGGAGGAGGAAGACGCTTCGGATTCGGACATCTGTTGGCATAATGACCCTTCTGGCCACACTTGTTGCACACCACTTCAGAGAGAGGACGAAAATGAGAGCAACTGGACTTGGAGCCTTGAGACTGAAACTGCTTCTTCGACTGGTTGCTCGGGTTGGGTGGGTGGGAGAAACCACGACCACTAGAGTTCTTGTAGTTGGAGTTGTTGGATGGAGCTCGAATCACTGGAGGAGGAGGAAGCCAGAATTTCTGTTGTTTCGCAGCCAACTGAGACGATGAGGAAGAGTGAACAGCATCTCGAATTCTCTTCTTAGAAGCCTCCATCTTAAGCTGAGCTGCTTCTTGTTTCAAAGCAATGTTATAGAACTTGTCGAATTCATCGGGCTCGAACAAAGTGAGAGCAAGCTGAAGTTCATCTTTGAGACCTCCACGGAACTGGTAGATTTTACTCTTGGCATCAGGAATGTCTTGCTTAGCATAGCGGGCGAGGTTTTGGAACTTGACATTATACTGATAGACTGACATGGAGCCCTGCTTCAGGTTGCGGAATTGCTCACGCATACCCTCGATGACACTTGTAGGAATGTGGTGCGAGCGAAAATCCTTGCAGAAATTCTCCCAAGAGATCACTTGACCCGGCCTGGAGTCTTTGTACTGCTGCCACCAGTCAGCTGCTTGATCTTTCAGTTGGAAGGCTGCAAACTTCACATAATCATCTTCCTTCACGTTACTGCACTCAAAATGCTTCTTGATATCGGTTAGCCAATCTTCAGCATCAAGAGGGTCGACACAGTAACTGAAAGCTTTAGGATTGTTGGCCAAGAACTGGTTGAGGGTAGCATGGTGCTGCTGGTTGAAGAAGTTGCCTTGGTTCCCTGGAACACCCTGATTAGCTTGATTAGCTTGCATCATCTGCATCATCTGCATCATCAACTGAGTGTTCTGAGCTGTAGTCTACATAATTGCTCTCCAAGCCTCAGGCGGAGGAGGAGGGGAAGGAGGATGATCTGGGACCTCTTCCACCTCTGGGTTAGCGTTGGGAACCTTTTTCGGAGCCATCCTGTAAGAGATGACCACGAATCAGCAATTGATTGACAAAAGGTATAAGCTGAATCAATGGAATGAATTGCATCAAGTCTTCACAATAATCATTCGAACAATAAGAACGAATGAAATCATCCGAACAAGAGGAACGAATGATATTCTCAGTTAAATCATAACATCAATCTTCACGAGAAGCCACATAGGGATCAAAAGGTAAAATAAGAAAACAACAAGGTACAGACGGGAACAAACACAAGAGAGGAGTTTCATTCTAACATCTTTGTGCTGAAAGCATATGAACGCGTTACGAAAAGGTTTTGCAATCCCCGGATCAGCATAGCCAAGGACCCTTTAAGATGCAACTCCTGATAGTAACATCGGTCATATAACCCCTTCACTCAATGTCGAACCCCGAACTCACTAACCTGCATTCGTTGGAAGAATGCCTACGATCTACTGGATAAAACCCACCTATAGATTTCCGAAAGATTCCAGTTATGCAATCAGGTGTTGGGGATACACGGGAAGCACCACGCAATCAACTCTAAACCTACATCCAGGTGTATCCATCCTTCAACACATAACCAGTCTTTCTCGGAAATTGTGTACCTCGGACCTTCGAAAAGCATCCACTATAACAAGCTATGGCAATACTCCCGAACTACCTCCCCAGTACTGGGTGGTGTCGGGGTTATCTTGCCACTGGCCGTATAGGGGAGATTTTCGATGTCGGCCGTCTTAAGTATTTAGTACTGCCGCGATATGCTTGTGACAACAATACCCCGAAGCTCAACTCCTCGGTAACAGGAGGCATCGAGAACAATATCCTTGTCACGAGAACATCGAAACAATCCCAGAATACTCACGGGATTCCTAAAAAAAATTTGTGCAATTTTTGAAGATAGGAGAGACAAGAGTAGTCCTCAGGAGTCCTCACCAGAGAGAAAGGGGATGAGAAGCAAAGAAATCCTACTCTCCGATATAATATAGGACTCAAAAAGTTTTTCAGTGTGTGCCTAGACTCGACCGTCAACGATTCGATCAAACAGTGGGGGCTCCTAGGTCGGAGAAGGCTCTGATACCAACTTGTAATGCCCAGGATGGAGTTATACCTCCTACGTGTCGAGGCACGACTTAAAGGCATAAATCCATCCTAGAATGATCTCAAGTTTGGTAATCTTTGCACAACTCATGTAAAAGAGGGGATAGTAAACAGAAAATAGTTGGCTTACACTCGCCACGTCACAGAATTACAGTACAAGTCTCAAGCATCATACATTAAGAACATCACAACCCTCTAAGGGCAAAAGCCAAATGTCAAAGTACCAAACTTAGATAAATAAACCACAGACGGATCGAATCCTAGTAAGAGTCTCCACTACTGATCATCCGGGTATCGCACATAGTACCGACTACGCTCCTCGTCGTACTCCCAATCCAGCTCGGTACCATCACCTGGATAGCTCACAGCTGGACCTGCATCTGGTGTGTGAAGTAACTGTGAGCCACAGAGGACTCAGCAATCCCGTCTCCGGGTAACAAGACTATTTAAGCCTTTGGGTGAGGATAAGGCTGAAGAAAAGAATAAGTGTCTGCAGCAGCAACTAGCATCTAGCTTACGTAAGTGAGAGCGAGAAGAGAAAGGCCTCGGCGAGAAGTGATCACGAAGTGATCCTAGCTACAAGCTCCACAATCATAACCCCTCCGTGTTCAACTCCCGAGTCCCTATTCGGAAATTGACAGTCACGGAACACACGCTGGTAGTGTATTAGTAACATTGTGTCAAGTTATCTACAACCGGAATTAACAAGCTCCCATCTGCCACATAACCGCGGGCACGGCTTTCGAAAGTTCAAACCCTACAGGGGTGTTCCAACTTGACCCATTACAAGCCCACGATCCGCGGAGTCGCAACTCCAAAGTGGGAAGACCCGAGTATCCTCGGAATCCCATGCTCAAGATATATCGAACTAAGGTAAGGCTAATCCAGCAAATCCTCCCGGCGTGTCGACACCCTGATAGTAGCCGCGCGTATCTAAGTCTCAGGACACGGCCGGATGGGCGAAGCTACGGGTGTATGCCAGATACCTCGAGTTGCCCCAAGGCGGCCCCGCAGGCTCCCCGTTTCGGACCAACACTCATGTGGAGCACTGGCCCGGGGTTGTTGATTAAGAAAGAGGGTTAATTACTCCCTATGCAAGTTTAGTTTGTTATTAGGCAAATAGTACCAATGTTGGGACTTGCTGGAAAAGACTTAGCACTTAGCGGTTTATCGAGGGGGTCCCATACACCCCAACCGTGTTAGGAACGCATAATCAAGGAACATAACACCGGTTTATACGGATCCTAACGGCATGAGTGGAACAAATCACCAAGCAAAAGGCTTAGCCTTCCACCCTTGCCAATATATAGATGATTTCATTTAGCAATTATATAGTGTGATATAACCCAACCAAACTTCATCATGAAGCAAGCATCTTCGATCTTCACCTGCAACTAGCAATGCTATAAGAAGGGCTGAGCGAAGCGTACTTAGCCAAGCAACGGTTTGCGTAGGTAGGTTGGTTAAACATGGCAATGGTTTACAAGTAGGAGGCTGACAAGAAGATCATGGGCATCGAGGCAAAACTATAGATCGAGACTACTAGCAATAGGCAAAGATAGTAATGTTATCGGGGTTCGGTCATCTTGCCTGAAGAGAAGTCGTTCGGATCGTAAGAAGGGTCCTCGTGCTCAACCTCGTTGGAAACCTCGTGCTCGTACTCGAACTCAGACTCAGCTCCCGGCTCTAAACAAAACAATCACACCAAGCACCAATCAACAAGATGCAATGCGCACTCAAAAAAGATGAATGCATGATGGATGCACTAAGGATGCACACGGAGCACGGAAAATATCACTCAAGCAAAACACCTCAAAACATGATAACAAACTGATATTATTAATCTACACAGAAAATCAATCAAGTTTGATATAAGATTCGCTGAAATCGGAGTTACGGGCTAAAAGTTATGCCCGAAACAAGAAATGAGCGAAATCTGAAAATTACAGCAACATAGCAACTTCGGAGCTCAAAATAATTGAGCTACAGCATTCAAATAACATGGCAAAGGGCATGAACACAAACTAGACATATACTACAGCAACTAAGTCCAAAGGTGCACCCCCAACGGAGCCACGGATCAATAGCAATGATCTTGGACATATTGAACTTGACAATATAATTCTGGCAGCAGAATTTTATTGAAACTTTGGAGCAAAAGATAAACATGCTACAGCCACTTAAATAGACATGTGAGGACATGAATGGAAAGACAACAATATATACTACAAGGAACAATCAAAATCCACTCCAAAACTATCATGCTTTGTCCTAGAACATCACACGAACATGGCATCGGAACGTTACAGATTTCAGACTTAGTGAAAAACCACTAAGTCCTAAAACAGCAATATCATCATAGCATCTAAAAGAGCATGTTTAAGTCACCTCGAAACTAAACATGGCAAAAGGTAAGCACCTCATCAAAGTGCACATGAAGGTGGTCCCGAGACACACAAGCATGCATCATTCAGGTAAACACAACGATAGCAACGAGCTCAACAAGATGGCATTTCATAACAAGTGAAACAACATCACGGACACATGACACTTTTCAACGATGATAACAAGGCAATAATAAATCTATCATGCCAACTATTCACAAGCAACACGTAGATCGTGGCAAGACGAACACGTGGACATGTCATTTGCATCATTCGGACCAACGAGCTAAAAGATATCACATGGCAAAGATAGCACAAAAATATCACGTAACAGCAGTTTATATCATTATGCACTCTTGCAACAGAAAAACAAGCACCTAGATGATCTCTAACATGCATGACAACAACAGGTAAAACGTAGAGCAAGATCCCACGAACATCTGGACATATTATTTGCGCGAATCGGAGCTATGCACAAAAAGTTAGAGCAGGTCAAACATAGCATCACAGATTAACAAAACAGGGACTTAGGAGTGGGGAGTCAACCTAGATCTGAACAGTAACGGGCTCGGGCCGGGGTTGAAGCAGATCTGGCGCGGCCCGGCTGGGAGCTGCTGGAGGGCCCGCGGCCTGGAGGAAGGCGGCGGCCTGCGAAGGAGGGAGCGCACGGGAGGCCGGCCTTCGGGCCGGGAGGCTGCGCGGCCCAGGCGCGTGGCCCGCGAAGGGGAGGCGGCGCCCGCGCGGATCTGGGCCTCGGGCGACGCTGCGCTGGCCTGCGAGAGCTGGCGGCTCGCGGTGGCGAGGAAGCTGGCGCGGTGGAGACCTGGGCCCTTCGGGCCCCGATGGAGACGGCGACGAAGTGGGGACCGGCCTGGTGCGGAGGGATCGAAGGGAGGAGCTGGCGCAGGAAGTGCGGTCGGCGAAGCTGGCGCGGTGGAGGCCCAGGCGACGGCGTTGACTGGATCGGGAGCTCTGGCTCCTCCCAATCGAGGGAAACGCGGCGGCGCGCGATCTGCTGGTTCCCTTGGGAATCGTGGAGGATTTTTCAAGTGGAGAGGAAGGGGGTGGTTGGATCTGAGAAAAAAATAGGGGATGCCAAAAATAGACCTAGAGGGGTCTATATATTGCAGTTTTGTAGGGTTTGGGGGGATTTAGGGGCGCTAGGAGCCCTCCGATCGCGATCCGACGGATCCGATCGCGGGGATAGATTAAAAGGCCTAGGAGGAGATAAAAGACTGCAGTAGGGGTGTTTCCGGGACACGAAGTGAAGGCACTTTGGACCCACATGAACAACGGATGGAAAAGCCAACGGAGTCCAAACGAGACGAGATTTGAGAGGCGGGTTGCACACAACGAAACAACAACACAGACAACAACCTCGCGGCACATCGGTAACGTTACACGCCCAAACAACAAAGTAGGCCTACGGGACGTCACGGACACGTGAGGGAGCTCCGGAACGCGAAACGGACAACGGGAAGAAACGCGTGGAACCGGATGCAACCGACAACACAAATGCAATGCAATGCATATGTCTACATGATATGAATGAAAGCCACACACTCACACAACACGCGACGAAAACCCGAAAGACAAAGAACCCGGAATGGAAATAGATGAAGCCGGAGATATATTATATACCCAAAAGGGAAAGTATTACATCCGGGGCATTACACTTACCTTCGTCGTGATCCCAATCTTCAGAGTTGCATTTAATTCTTTCCAATAAATACCATTTGAATTCAATAGTCTTCATCATATAAGAGCAAGAACAAGAAGTATCGAGCATGGAGCGATTATTATGAGAAAGCCGAGCATAAAATTTTTGAATGGTCATTTCTCTTGAGAGGTCATGATTGGGGCATGAATATAACATTGACTTAAGCCTCCCCCAAGCTTGAGCGATGCTTTCTCCTTTGCGTGGCCATAAATTATAAATATAATTGCGATCACGATGAACCTGGTGCATAGGGTAGAACTTCTGATGAAATTCCAACTTCAGACGATTATAGTTCCATGATCCCGTATCATCGCATAGCCTAAACCATGTCAATGCATCTCCATTCAAAGATAAAGGGAAGACCTTCTTCTTGATAACATCCTCTGGCATACCTGCAAGCTTAAACAATCCACAAACTTCATCCACATAAATTAGATGTAAATCGGGATGCAGTGTTCCGTCTCCTGTAAAAAGGATTTTCAAGCAGTTTCTCTATCATACCCGAAGGAATCTCAAAGCAAACATTTTCAATAGGTGCAGTAGATTGAGGAGCAACTCTTTGCTCTTCTGGTCGGGCAGAAGATACCCCGAACAAACCTCTCAAAGGATTTTGAGCCATAGTAACAAGTGACAATAAATTTCAGCACACTATATACATTTTTCCTTACCAAATTCCACTTACCAAAGGCGCTTCACTCCCCGGCAACGGCGCCAGAAAAGAGTCTTGATGACCCACAAGTGTAGGGGATCTATCGTAGTCCTTTCGATAAGTAAGAGTGTCGGACCCAACGAGGAGCAGAAGGAAATGATAGGTAGTTTTCAGTAAGGTATTTTCTGCAAGCACTGAAATTATAGGTAACAGATAGTTTTGTGATAAGATAATTGGTAGCAAGTGACAAAAGGTAAAAGTAAATAAGGTGCAGCAAGGTGGCCCAATCCTTTTTGTAGCAAAGGACAAGCCTGGACAAACTCTTATATAAAGGAAAGCGCTCCTGAGGACACATGGGAATTATCCTCAAGCTAGTTTTCATCACGATCATCTGATTCACGTTCGGTACTTTGATAATTTGGTATGTGGGTGGACCGGTGCTTGGGTGTTTCCCTTACTTGGACAAGCCTCCCATTTATGATTAACCTCTAATGCAAGCATCAGCAACTACAAAAGAAGTATTAAGGCAAACCTAACCATAGCCTGAAACATATAGATCCAAATCAGCCCCTTACGAAGCAACGCATAAACTAGGGTTTAAGCTTCTGTCACTCTAGTAACCCATCATCTACTTATTACTTCCCAATGCCTTCCTCTAGGCCCAAGTGGTGAAGTGGCATGTAGTCGATGTTCACATGACACCACTAGAGGAGAGACAACATACATCTCATCCAAATATCGAACGAAGACCAAATTCACATGACTACTAATAGCAAGACTTCTCCCATGTCCTCAGGAACAAAAGTAACTACTTAGAAGACATAATATTGTTCATGATCAGAAGGGTATTAATATGCAGAATGGATCTGAACATATGATCTTCCACCAAATAAACCAACTAGTATCAACTACAAGGAGTAATCAACACTACTAGCAACCCACAGGTACCAATCTAAGGTTTGGGTACAAAGATTGGATACAAGAGATGAACTAGGGTTTGAGAGGAGATGGTGCTGGTGAAGATGTTGATGAAGATAGCCCTCCCCAAGATGGGAGAGTTGTTGGTGATGACGGCGGTGACGATTTCCCCCTCCCGGAGGGAAGTATCCCCGGCAGAACAGCTCTGCCGTAGCCCTAGATTGGTTTCCGCATCGGTTCCACCTTGAGACGGCGGCGTCTGGTCCCGAAAGCCTCCTTATGATTTTTGTTTTCCAGGTCAAAACACCTCATATAGGAGAAGATGGGCATCGGGGGCCTTCCGGCTGGCCCACGAGGCAGGGAGGAGCGCCCTGGGAAGGGGGGCGCGCCCCCCACCCTCATGGGTAGCCGGTGGCCCCCCTCATGGACTTCTTTCGTCAGATATTTTTTATATTTTCTGAAACGACATTCTGTTGAGTTTCGGGGCTTTTGGAGTTGTGCAGAATAGGTTTCCAGAGTTTGCTTCTTTTCCAGCCCAGAATTCCAGCTGTCGGTATTCTCCCTCTTCATGTAAACCTTGTAAAATAAGAGAGAAAATGCATAAGTACTGTGACAAAACATGCAAGAACAACCCATAATGCAATAAATATCAATATATAAGCATGATGCAAAATGGACGTATCATCACACTCTTCATCCAAGAGGTCATTGTCATCTTGACGTGCTTGCTCGTTATCAGCTTCAACATAAGCCGCCACACGGGGCGAGTCGTGACGTATGTCACTGGGAAGAACCGCCTCTGCTCCATAAACCATGAAGAAAGGCTTTCAACCCGTAGATCTGTTGGGGGTAGTATTGATACTCCAAAGCACTGAGGGTAACTCCTCAACCCAACAACCCGACGTCCTCTGCAAAGGGACCATAAGCTGGGGCTTGATGCCTCTTAGGATTTCCTGATTAGCCCTTTCGGCTTGACCATTGGACTGGGGGTGAGCCACAGATGAAACATCGAGACGAATATGCTCACGTTGACAGAATTCTTTCATTGCACCCTTAGACAGATTAGTACCATTATCAATGATGATACTATGAGGGTATCCAAAGCGAAAGATCACCTTTTTAATGAATTGAACCGTCGTCGCTGCATCACATTTGCTGACCGGCTCAGCCTCAATCCACTTCGTAAATTTGTCAACCGCCACCAAGAGGTGAGTCTTTTTATCTTTAGACCTTTTAAAAGGCCCAACCATATCCAGCCCCCAGACTGCAAACGGCCAAGTTATTGGAATCATCTTCAATTCTTGAGCCAGCACATGAGCTCGTCTGGAAAATTTCTGACAGACGTCACACTTGTTAACCAGATCTTCTGCATCGGCATGAGCCGTCAACCAATAAAACCCATGACAAAAGGCCTTGGATACGTGAGACTTAGAGCCGGCGTGATGACCACAATATCCTTCATGAATCTCTCGTAGAATTTCAGAGCCCTCCGTAGGAGAAATGCAACGTTGAAACATGCCTGTGACACTGCATCGGTGCAACTCGCCATTGACAATAGTCATCGACTTAGATCGCCGGGTTATCTGCATGGCCACAGTTTCATCCTCAGGTAAATCGCCCCGGGTCATATAAGTCAAATATGGCACTGTCCAATCAGGAATAACATGAATAGCCGCCACCAATTACGCCTCCGGGTCAGGGATAGCAAGATCCTCCTCTGTAGGCAATTTAACCAAAGGGTTATTCCAAATATCAAGGAAAACATTGAGTGGCACCAGCTTACGCTGCGAGCCGAGCCGGCTTAATGCATCAACCACCTCATTTTTCCTACGATCAACATGTTCCACCTGATAACCCTTGAAATGACCAGCAATTGCATCAACCGCCCGGCGATAAGCCGCCATGAGTGGGTCTTTGGAATCCCAAGTTCCTGAGACTTGCCGAGCCACTAAATCTGAGTTGCCGAAACACCTCACCCGGCTTAGATTCATCTCTTTATCCATCCGAAGACCGTGGAGCAAGGCCTCATACTCAGCTGCATTATTAGTACAAGGGAACATCAATCTTAAAACATAACAGAACTTATCACTGATGGGCCTCGAACCCCTCGTTGGATTACCCCAAGTGGAAGGTGTAAGATGCAGTAAGTAGAAGTGTTTTCCCTTAGCAAAGATGCCAAGGATCGAATCCCCAGAGACTCCTAGGTTCAACAGGTAGGTGTCAACTGCTAACGGCGCAATTAGCAATCAACGTGGACCTGCACACAGATGCAAATAACTTTGCTCCCAACGAGTACAGAGAGGTTGTCAATCTCTCCGGCCTTGTAGTTCACAAAGGGTTAAAAGCAATATGATAGTAGTGAATAATAGTAATTTGCAATAGTAAATAAAATAGCGGAAAGTAAATGGTGTATGTGATCAATGATAGTAATATGGACCGGAGTCACATGATGTTCACTAGCGATGTCTCTCTCCCAAAAGACGATAAAACAGCTATGCGAGGTAACAAATTACAGCTGGGCAATTGACAGGACCACGAACGCAAACCAATTCTGACTACATTGCAAGAAAGGTTGAGGTTCAAAGCATGGGCGGTACGCCAAAGTAAGTAGACCGAAATCCAACTGCATCTACTACTAATCATCCACCTTGAGATATCTATCCAGAACATCTCGCTGGTATTAAGTTGCGAGTACCACCCATAGTGTAAACTCAATGCAACAGACAACTGCATTAAAAGAACTTTGCGTAAAGTAAACAATCCTTGCACCCGCGGGCACAAGCACCGTTGTTTTCCCCCTTGTGGCAACAACACATCCCCTAGACTCATGTTTCTGTCACTCAAGCTAGTCATCGAGGGGCATGAACCCACAATCGAGCATAACGTTCCCTCTTGGAGTCACTACCTACTACTTGGCCAAAGCAATAAATAACAACGGAGAACATGCAAGAATTACTTATGAACTAAAATATAAAAGAGGTGAATCAAATATATTACTCAAGATCAATCTGAACATAATCTCATAATCCATCGGATCCCAGCAGACTCAACATAGCAACAACACAAGGATTACATAGGTGCCTCGATCATGTAGGGCAGCTCACGAGGACTAATTAGTGAAGCACAAGAACGGGAGGAGAACATCACATAGCTACTAGTCATGGACTCATGGTCCAAGGGAGACTACTCACAAGTCATCCGGGAGGCGTCCATGGTGGTGGAGAAGCTCCCGGTGGTGATCCTCCCCTCCGGCAGGGTGCCGGGAAGAGTTCTCCTAGTGCTCCCGATCTTGGAAGCGGCGGCGGCGGCGGAACAGAGATGGGATCGCGAAAAGAAGTCCTGTTTCAAGGGTTACGGGGGACCCTTTAAATATCTGCCAAAGTAGGGCATCGGGGGGCTCTCGGGGTGCCGAGGCGCCCCCCCGGCGCGGCCCAGGGGGGGGGGGCGCGCCCACAGGGCGCCTGGGGCCCCTGTGGCCCCCCAGGCTCCCCTTCGGAAGCAGTGTCGTTCCCGGAACGCTGATTTTTTATATATTTTTTCTGTATTTTTCTGGGCAGTTCTCGAAACGTGAAAACCTGAAATACAAAAACAGCCGAAAACAGAAACTGGCACTGGGGTGCACTGGATTAGTAAGTTAGTCCAGATATGATCAAAAGTGTATGGAAGTGTATGAATATCATAGCAATATCACCCAAAAGTGGCATGGAGCAAGCAGAAATTATAGATACGTTTTGGACGTATCAATCACCTCGTGGGGAAGTTAAAATAACTCCAGCCCCCAAGCCTTCCAACTGCCTGGATCCATCAAAATGAATAGTCCAATCGGTGTTATGAGGCTTCTCCTCAGGTATCTGCAGATCTGTCCAGTCATTGATAAAATCCACAAGTGCTTGAGATTTGATAGTTGTCCGAGGCACATACTTCAAACCATGGGGTCCAAGCTCAATGGACGACTTGGCCACCCGGCCCGTGGTTCTCTATTTTGAATAATATCCCCCGAAGGGGTAGAACTGACCACAATGATGGGATGGCCAAGGAAATATTGCTTCAACTTTTGAATAGCCATGAACACTCCATAGACCAGCTTCTGCCAATGTGGGTATCTCTACTTAGATTCAATGAGGACCTCGCTGACATAGTAAACTGGCCTCTGAACCGGATATTCCTTTCCTGGCTCTTTTCTTTCCACAACCACTGCTACACTGACAGCTCTACTGTTGGCAGCCACATATAAAAGTAAAGGCTCTTTATCAATAGGAGCAGCAAGGAGCGGCAGCTCAACCAATTGTTTTTTCAGTTCCTCAAATGCCTGATTAGCAGCATCACTCCAAACAAAGTGGTCTGTTTTCTTCATCATCTAGTACAAAGGGATGACCTTCTCTCCCAGGCACCTGATAAATCGACTCAGAGCCGCAATATGACCCGGCAAACACTGGACATCATTGATGCATGCCGGTTTAGCCAAGGAAGTGATAGCTTTGATTTTCTCCGGGTTAGCTTCTATACCTCTCTCAAAAACCAAAAAACCCAATAGTTTACTAGTTGGAACACCGAAAACACACTTGGCCGGGTTGAGCATCATATTGTAGACCCGGAAATTGTCAAAGGTCTCCTTCGGATCATCTAGCAAGGTATCTTTCTTACTTGATTTCACAACTATATCATCCACATAAGCATGAACATTGCACCCAATTTGATTGTGGAGACTATTCTGAACATAGCGCTGATTAGTCGCCTAGGCACTCTTGATCCCAAAAGGCATAGATAGATAGCAGAAGGCTCCAAAAGGTGTGATAAAAGTTGTCTTCTCCTGGTCCTTAACTGCCATCTTGATCTGATGATAACCTGAATAAGCATCCAAAAAACTCAAACGCTCACAACCTGTCGTAGCATCAATGATTTGATCAATACGAGGGAGAGCAAAAGGATCAGCCAGACAAGCCTTATTAAGATCTGTGTAATCCACACACATATGCCAAGTGTCGTTTTTCTTAAGCACCAGCACCGGGTTAGCCAACCACTGAGGGTGAAAGACTTCAACAACGAACCCAGCCGCCAAGAGCCGGGCCACTTCTCTTCATTAAAACGACGAAGGAATTGCCTGACCGGTTTAAACTCTAGATAAATATTGAGAGTGTTCTCAGTGAGTTCCCTCTGTACTCCTGGCATGTATGAAGGCTTCCATGCAAAGATGTCCCAATTCTCACGGATGAACTCAATGAGCGTGCTTCCCTATTTCGGATCCAGGTTAGCACTAATAGTGAGCTGTTGGGATGAATCGCCAGGGACGAAATCAATCTGCTTAGTGTCATATGCAAACTTAAATTTCAATAAAGGGTCATGCTCTATGGTTGGCTTCTTCAAGGGGGTCATATCCGCCGGGTCAACATTATCTTTGTAGAATTTTAATTGCTCCGTTGTGCAAATAGATTCAGCATAAGCAACATCACCCTCTTCACACTCCAAAACTATCTTTCTATCGCCATGCACTGTGATGGTGCCCTTATGACCCGGCATCTTAAGGTGCAAATAAACATAACAAGGTTGTGCCATAAATTTAATGTAAGCCGGCCGTCCAAACAAAGCGTGATAAGGACTATTGATCTTAACCACCTCAAAGGTCATTTTTTCAGCCATGTAGTCCTGGTCATCACCGAAGGCCACTTCCAATGTTATCTTACCCACTAGATACGTCCACGTACCAGGCACCACCCCGTGAAAAACAGTATTGGACATCAGTAGATCCTTGTCAGTCAAATTCATATGGCGAAAAGTGTCATAGTAAAGGATATTGATGCTACTGCCTCCGTCCATAAGCACCTTTGTAACCTTGTATCCTCCCACCTGAGGAGCAACCACCAAAGCCAATTGACCCGGATTGTCAACCCGGGGTGGATGATCCTCACGGCTCCATATGATAGGCTGCTCAGACCAGCGCAAGTATCGAGGAACCACCGGCTGAACTGAATTCACTGCTCGCTTATGAACCTTCTAATCTCGTTTACACAAACTCGTGGTAAACACATGATATTGACCACTATTTAGCCGCTATGGATTGCTCTGGTAGCTGGACTGCTACCGTTGATTCCCTTGACTAGATTGTTGATTAAAGTCGCCTTAGTTGCCTTGTCCTTGAAAAGCAGAGCTTGAACCGCCACCTCCAAAGCCATGCCCGTGACAGCTGGGTCCTGACCCGCCAGACGGGTCATTATTGTTCTGAAAAAAAACAGAATTTCTATATTCTCTCATGATGAAGCAATCTTTCCACAAGTGACTGGCTGGCTTCTCATCCGTACCGTGCTTTGGGCAAGGCTGATTCATCATCGCCTCAAGGTTGAACTTAGGCCCACCAAACCGGGTATTTGACCCCTTCCCCTTTCGTTGCTGATTGTTATTTTGTGTGTTGGTATTGGCCACAAAATCTGAGCTGTCGTCCATCTGCTTACGCTTACCATTATTGCCGTGACCCGGTGCATTATGTTCCTGTCCCTTGGCATTGCCATTCTTCTTTCCCTTGCCGGTCTTCTCCTCATCAGACTCTGGGTCCTTAGTACTATCAGAGTCAGCATACTTGAAGAGAGTTGTCATTAGTTCTCCCATGTCATTGCAGTGTCGCTTAAGCCGCCCCAATTCTGTTTGAGGGGAAGGAAATGGCAATTCTTTTCCAACATCAGGATGGCTGAACCGGCCTTGATACTGTCTGATGAGTGGATAACAGTTGAAATATGGTGTACCCAGTGGGTTGTTGACTCGCCCTCACTCTGGACACAAGAGTCTAAATCCAGAATTGATATAGGCTGCTTGCACGTGTCTTTAAAATTGTTGATAAAACGCGTCTTCAATTCAGCCCATGACCTGATGGAGTTAGGGGCAATCCTTTCAGCCAAGTGCGCGCCAGCCCGTCCAACATCATGGTGAAATACTTAGCACATGCAGCCTCTCCGACATCCAACATCTCCATGGTCATCTCATAGCTCCCAATCAAAGCCTTTGGGGGTTGATCCTCCATGTAGTTAGGCGCCTTGCTTGGGCCCTTGAAATCCTTAGGCAAACTCTTGTTACGTAGCGCTGGTGCTAAACATGGCACACCAAGGGTTCTAGAGGTCACTACTGCCTCCACAGACACCGTCGGGTAAGCCGGAGACTGCGGACGAGCCGCCAACTGAGCCACCAGCTCAGCCTCACATCGTGCCCTGCCCCGGTCCACTAAGGCATGAGCATCATTACCAGCGCGCGGTGGGTCATGCCTACGAGGCTAGTTGTGGTGCTTCTCACTGCTTGAAACTGCTGGTGACTCAATATGCCTGCTATAACTCCGGCTTGGATGAGGGGTTGAATGAATCCATTCACGGATGTATGAATAAGCTGCCTGTTGAGCCACTGCTGTCTGGAGAAGCTTGTCGGCCCTCCATATATCCATTGCAGCCGGAGACTCACCTTCAACAGGTATAGCCGCCAATCGCGTTGCTGTAGCAACCATATTGTCTAGAGGATTAGCGTAATGACTCTGAGGCGTCGGGATGTGCTGAGGAGGAGTCAAATTCAAACGTGGCGGATCTGTAGCCCTTGGCTGAACCGGCGCTGCGGTCGCGGGCGTCTCCATCGTCCGGGTTACCACGGGCGGGTCACTGGTTCCTGCCCCAGGCGTGTTAAAAAGGTTCCTAGCCTCATACTCTGTAGGTAGATGGGTCTGATGCCTCCTCCTCATGACAGCGTTCGAAGCATTTAGATCCAAGGTAAGCCAAAATGATTCTGCTTGAATCCACTGCACCTGAGCATCCAAAGCGACTCGTTATGTCTTCATCCTAGCGTTCTCAGCATTGAATTCCGCCTTGGCCTGAGCTATCTTATCTCGCAGTTTCGCAATATCGACCTTATGATGTGCTTGATTCTCTGGCGTCACCTTCGCGGCCAATAAGGTCGCTAAAGCCTCTAAAAGCTCGGACAACACTTGAGCCAACAGGCGTGCAGAGTCGCTAGCACCATCAGCACTGCAACCATTGAATTGGAGGTCATAGCCGCAGCAATCATCGGACCAAGCACCGATTGTGTGCCGGACATGAAGATCGCAACCCTGTTCGGTGGCTCATAGGGGTCTGGAATACTGTCACCATCAGAACAGCCCCCAAGCCTGCCGTCCTGTAGTTGATACATTGAGCCGGTCTCACCAGTTCAAGATCCACCATCAGAGCAGATTACCGTCTCTCCCCTGGACACGAACCCTTCATCGTGATCTGGTCCATGGATGAAACCAACAAAGTCATGCTTGACAACGGCTCGACCCTTGGCGAGCCGCGTGCGCTGAGCCGTCTCGATGATGTCGTTGCAGGTGTCTGGCTCAGGCCCCAACTGATCGGTCTTGCTGATGAAGACATGAATTCCACCAAAGGGGACCCGGTACCCATACTCGATTGAGTCGGCCTTGGGGCCCCAGCCTGAATCGTCGATGTAGAGCTTGCCGCGACGACTCTTGGTCATCCGGCCCATGGCGTATCCCTTGATACCTACGAAGCTTCCCTTCAAGAAATCGAAACCACCATGCGCCGGCCCCACGGTGGGCGCCAACTGTCATGGATTCGTCACGACAGATGCCCTAGGATTAGGACTTAAGTGTGGAGCCATCACAACTAGGTTAGCTTGAAGGGGTTAAACGGGACAAGAGACACAAAAGACTTTTTTATCCTGGTTCAATTCCTCGATGAGGTAAAAGCTTAATCCAGCTGGGGTTGTATTGCTCGAGTCTGAATAACCAGGGAGTGAATACGCTTGACCTAGTTCTTGAGCGATTGTTTCTTGAGTTAATCCGCCGCCGTGCCACCCCTTTATATACAGGCTGATGCCCGGCGGCTTACAGAGTCCCGGCCGGCTCATACACAACGTGTTTGTCTCGGTAACCAACTAAGCTTGCCTTACAATACAAGTTTAAACATATGGCGGTTAACACCCATGGGCCTCAACTTGTCATCGGGTCTTGGGCCTTCAATAAGCCTACTCTATGAACAACCATCTTCACGTCATCTTGGGCTTCTTTATCTTAAGCCACCAGTGGCATGACCCGACCCCTCCTGGGCGGGTCATACCCAGTAGTTATATCCCCAACGCCTACCCACTCGCCCCCACTCTCTCTGGCTCTCCCTCAACCCCCAATCTAGATCGGATCGGGGTACCGATGACTCGCCGCCGCGCCCATCGCCCACCACCACTGTCGTCGCCCATGGGCCACGACGGAGCTGCCCCTCGCAGCAGTCACTCGCCTCCCCGTCGCCCTAGCGTCCTCGTCCTCTTCCTCGAATGGCCGCCACGCGCCTCGACGCCCCCCTGCTCACCAACGCCGGTGAGGACCCGTTGTCCTCCTCTTTCCCTTGCCCGTCGTCGCGGTTGCCACGCTCACCCCAACCACTACTCGCACTCACTACCACCCAGGCCACGCCCGCGCCGAGCTCCTCTCACCCGTGCCTTCGCCGTACCCGCCGTCTGGTGCCCCGCAAGCTCCGGCGAGCTCGTGTCGCCATTGTCCATGCCCGTGAGCCCCTTGGTCGCGCGCCATCCCTGCCCTGACCGCGACCGCGCTCACCCCTGTCCCCATGGTCGACCGCTGTTTGGTTCGCCGCCCACGCGTGGCCCCGCCTCTGCCCTGCCGCGTCAGCACGGATGCCGCAAGCACCCGAGTGCCGCCGCCACTCAGCTCCGCCGTGAGCCTCCTCCATCCAACCCCGCGGCCTCCGTCTGCCTTCCCTAGATGCGCACGAGCGTGAGCCCACCTCCAGTGCACATGCGCGTCGCCTACTGGTAGCCCGAGGTTCGGCCGCCGCTGGCCTCGACGTTGGCGCTGCTGCAAGCCGCGCCCACTAATGCCTCCCCCGCGCCTTCCCCGCTTGCCTCCTGGCGTGGCGCTGCCTGCGGCTGGCCGCGCCGGTCTCGCCGCGCTCCAGCTCGCCCGCGACCACCTCTGCCAGCCGTCGCGCCACCCCTTGGTTGGCACCCCATCGCGCCCCGGTGGCCTATGCCCGCCTCGTCGCCCCGGGTCCGCCCCGCTCTGCCGCCTAACGCCCGCTAACCGCTGCCCAGGCGCCCGGTTAGCCGCGCGCCTGTTAGCCCCCTTGTACGTATGACTAGTGGGGCCTAGCCCCAGAACGTTTTAAAAAATGTTATAAAAATAAAAATAAAAATTCATTAATTAGTTAATTAATTAAGTTTATTAACCCTGTTTAACTAAACTAATTAAATTTAGTTAACCTAATCAAGAATTAAACTAATTAACTTTGTTGAAATAAACTAAGTCTATGACAAACGGGTCCCACCTGCCAGGGTTGACCTAGTCAACCTTTGGTCCTGCTCACATCATACTCATGTCACGCTGACATCATAATTGCTTTTTCTAATTAAATTAATTTGATAATTCAAAAAATGATTAAATCTTTAAAAACTAATATAAAATAATCCGTAACTCGGATGGAAATAATTTATATATGAAAGTTGCTCAGAACAACGAGACGAATCTGAATACGCAGTTTGTTTGTTCACCATGTGTCCCTAGCATAGTGAACATGCAACAATCCACCTCCGTTTCATCTATCCGAAAACGTCAAACACCGGGAATACATTCTCGGATGTTTCTCCCCCTTGCCGATATCACCTACTACCGCGTTAGGGCACACCTAGCACCGCTATTTGCTTTGTCATGCATCGGCATACATATGTTTTCAATGTATTCATTGTTTTCCCCCTCTTCTCTCCGGTAGACTACGGTACCGACGCTGCTGCTGCCCTGTTCGACTACGATGTCGACGACCCCTCCTTGCCGGAGCAAACAGGCAAGCCCCCCCCCCTTGATCACTAGATATCGCCCATTCTCTTCTCTCTTATTCTTGCATTAGGTTTGCTACTGTTGATGATTCGATAGCTCCTATTCTGTTGCATAGCCTGTCATTGTTGCTACAATTGTTGATACCCTTACCTCCTATCCTACATGCTTAGTATAGGAGGATGCTAGTATTCCAACAGTGGCCCCACATTCTTGTCTATATGCCATGCTATACTATTGGGTCGTGATCACTTCGGGTGGTGATCACGGGTATATACTATATACATATTTTACATGATACATGATGTGGCTAAAGTCGGGTCGGCTCGTAGAGTACCCGCAAGTGATTCACGAATTGGGGGCTGAAAGGACAGGTGGTTCCATCCAGGTAGTGGTGGGCCTAGGTTCCCGACAGCCCCCGAGTGATTCTTTGTGGCGGAGCGATAGGGCAGGTTGAGACACCGAGTCGAGAGGTGGCCTGGCCCTGGTCATTGTCCGTGGTTATTTTATATTAACACTCTTAACGAGTTTGGATATTTGATCTGAGTCTGGCCACTAGCCTATATGCACTAACCAGCTACGTGGGAATAGTTATGGGCTCTCGACGTCATGGTATCAGCCGAAGCCTTCTTGACATCAGCGACTGAGCGGGGCGCGCCGGGTTGGACCACGTAACACAACTTCCTTTAAAATGGAGGTTGCTAGGTCTACTCTCCGGCCGCCCACGCAACGTGCAGGTGTGCAATGGGCGATGGGCCCAGACCCCTGCGCACCTAGGATTTAGACCGGCGGGCTGACCCCTCTGTTGTGCCTAGGTAGGGATGTGACGTGTTGATCTTCCGAGGCCGGGCATGACCCAGGAAAGTGTGTCCGGCGAAAGGGGATCGAGCATGTTGGGAAATGTGGTGCACACCTCCAGGGAAGTTTATATATTCGAATAGCTATGTCCCTTGGTAAAAGGACGACTCGAAGTTGTACTCTGACCTCATGACCACTAGAACCGGATACTTAATAAAACACACCCTTTCAAGTGCCAGATACAACCCAGTGATCACTTTCCCACAGGGTAACAAGGGGAGGATCGCCGGGTAGGATTATGCTATACGATGTTACTTGGTGAACTTACCATCTACTCTCTTCTACCGCTACAAGATGGAGGCTGCCAGAAGCATAGTCTTTGATAGGCCTAGCTTTCCCCCTCTTATTCTGGCATTCCGCAGTCTGGCCCACAAATATTACCCCTTTACACATATACCATTACATATGTAGTGTAGATCCTTGCTTGCGAGTACTTTGGATGAGTACTCATATTGCTTTGCTCCCACTTTTCCCCCTTTTCCTTTCTTCTCGGATGATGCAACTAGTTGGTGGAGCCCGGGAGCCAGATGCCTTTGCCGACGACTACTACAACCCTGACAGAGCCTACTACTGCGTGGAGTCTGCCGACAACCAGGAGTAGTTTAGGAGGATACCAGGCAGGAGGCCTTGCCTTTTCGATATGTATCCATGTTTGTGCTAGCCATCTTATGGCACCTTGTTTAACTTATGTCTATTCTCAGATATTGTTGCTTCCGCTGACTCGTTTATGATCGAGCTTATGTATTCGAGCCCTCCAGGCCCCTGGCTTGTAATATGAAGCTTGCATGATCTTTAATTTGTGTCTAGAGTTGTGTTGTGATATCTTCCAGTGAGTCCCTGATCTTGGTCATACACATTTGCGTGCATGATTAGTGTACGGTCAAATCGGGGGCGTCACAAGTTGGTATCAGAGTCGACTGCCTGTAGGAATCCCCCTTTCCAACTCCTTGGCCGAAGTTGAGTCTAGTCACTGAAAAACTTTTACTAAACATGGTTGTGTGGCTTACGGGCCCATGTCCCCATTGGGTGGTATTAGGATTGTTTATTCCTCGCCTTTCATCTAGGATTCTAATCTATCTTCTATTCGGGTTAAATGAATTTGCAAACTCTAACATTAGGATTTCGTAATCACATCCACCCGGAGAGCCCCGTGTTACAGATGATTGCCTGCTACACCACAAGATTCGGAAGATAAACTATGATGTTCTCTCGAGACCTTGTGCCATCACTTTTGCAATTCCCTTACCTCGATAACACCTATGGATAAACACATACACTTGCCATTCTTACAATCATTCCCCGTTGATCTTGTTATTACAAGATACGTCGAAATTATCTTTATTGTTCCGAGAATACTTTTTGCCTACCGCCTTGCAGTTCATTGCCACATGAATACCCCTACGGATAATCTCTGGCATTTACCGAGTATCCGCTCATCCCTAGTTGATTCATGTATTTCACAAAAGTCTTCAAAATACCATTTGATCTTCCAGAAATCCGCAGCAACCTATTGCTCTTGAAATTCTTGCGTGCTTACATTATGGTTAATCCCATAAGGCTAGTAATCTTATTGAATCCTTTGTCAATATCATTTTGAGTCAGTTGATTCAATATGTTGCGATTGCTTGCAATCCTCAAACGAATCCTGGAATTCATACTTCTGGCTCAGATGTCATTTCGAACAAGAGCTGGTTCTTGACCAATCGAATTGCCACCGGTTGTACCCCTAAGCCTACTCAACTTTCCATCCTTAATCAGAGCATTTGCTTCTAATTCCTTGAATTGGAAATCATAATTCCTTCGCATTTGAGCTTTGAATTAGTCAGTTGTTTCTATGATCCAATGCCTTTGCATTGTTTCTTCCTCTGGTTGTGTGCCGATGCTCACATAGCTCCATTATGGACTATCTGGTCCTTTGTTAAATCATAATACAACATTATCCTTCATATTCTATAACTTTGTGAGTCTATCCTTGGATACATATTGCCTTTGGTAAATTGTATCCTCTGCTTGGTCAACCATGCTCTACTATCAAGCTTGTGATAATTACTCCTAAAAAGTTTGTGGTATATGTTCCTAAGATGCCATGATGGGTAGAACCTATGCCCCATAAATCTATGTGAACCCGAAAGATTTCATGGGTCATACTCATCTGGTATTTCACCAGGTAAAACATTCAACACTAATGCCATTTTTCGAAACAAGAAGTGAATGAAAGGTTATGCATTTAGAGACGTGGGAGTCGACCTTGAACCTTCTGTTCATGCCCATGGACACGATGCAGATCTTATCATGGAAGCTTCTCATAGAAATAATTATCCCCTTGATATAGGATCATCTTATATCCGGGATTTAGACTTTTGCAATGGTGGTTCTGACCATATTGATTTTCTTTGAATTTGTTTCTCGGCCTAGTTAAAGAACTTATCTTCTGCAGATCATTACACATGTCCGGCCTCTATTCTTCTCTACCTTCGAGTATACCCTCTGGTATCTCAAGAATATCATGGAACTACATAACTTCTTATGAGTTCTTCATCAACTATTTTTCTCGCCGATTCCAATCCCCCCGGGTTCTGAGTTATTAGTCACTCGAGAACACCGCTGAATGAATTGAGTCTGCACTATGATTCAACAACTCTTATTAATCATCATTGCTATCAGGTTTGAACTCGATCACGTCGTTCCTAGCCTGACCGGCTATATAATTATCGTGCTAAATTTTAACCGTGTTACCTGGTCCTTATTCCCGGAGCACAACTTACGACGATGAGCTAAGCTTACGTTGATCTTCCTCGTCTTATCGTTCACCTCGAACAACAAGCTTGATTTCGAGGTTGTGTTGTAGCCTTGGTTCCATCAACCTTTCGTGTCATCATTCCTTTGACTTGATGTCATCACCGATCGATTACATCTTCAAGAAATCTCTCGACAAATGTGTCATGATCATCATCAACATTTTGACTCCTTTAGGATATCCATCGAATCCACGATGTGAAATACCATTCTTGCCCCTCGATGAATTGTGTTATCATCGACAACTTTATTGCCTTCTCTCCAACACAAACTTGTTCATGTTTTGAGTTGTACCTTGAGTTCCTTGCTATCCAACTCATGTTATGTTCTACATTTGAGTATTACCATGTTTCATGTCAAGGATGTCATGAGAATTGCTCCACCTGTTAATTTTTGATATAGTAATACTTCTCGCTATCTGCGTTCATATCTTGGTCCCCGTGTTGATTCTAACCGGAATACCGACCATTGAACTGTGATGTGTGAATTCTAAAACTTCTGGCAACCCTATTGTTTGAAGTGAATGGTTGATGGTTTCATTCCAACCCTTCTGGTTATTGAATCTCCATTCTAACATCGATCATGCTACTTGGTCCATATTTCCAGGTGCATTTCGTTCAGTGCTAAATTCTGGATGTTCTCCATGAACATACTTCATTATATACCATGGTGTGCCCAATGCTATCGCCTTGTTCACTTAATTGTGAAAATTCATGTCTATGGAAATCTCAAGGAATTGTTGCTGAGCCCGTCGGCCACATCCTCATCTTCCCTTGCTGAAATTGTATGACTTGTTTTATAAGTTGTTTCCGATGGATCCTGGTGTATCCAAAGTCTGACCATTGCTTGAATACAATGTCAATGCTATCTCGCATGTCTGTGGTATCCCGATTCTCACAAGGAACATTTGAAGCACAATGCTTAATGTTTCTTGATCAGTTATCCAAACACTGTGTATGGGTACATATCATGATTCTTATTAACCCCTTTATCAAAATGGTCATGTCTTTGATATCCTGTCACGTATATCGTGCCCTGCTTATCATTGGGAAGGATATACTCCCATTACCTGTGTTTAAATACATTTTCCTTTACGTTGGTTTGTTTAACCTTTCTTGTGATCTACATATAATCTAACACTACTACAGGATGCTGCTAATGCGACACTACGATCAGAGACCCTTCGACTAGACTGTGTGTGATGCAATAATCGCAAACGCTGGTGTAAAAAATCATCAAAAAAGTGCAAAACGTTTGCGATTACAGATGCATCAAACATGGTTCAGAGTTTAGTTTCGTGTGCGATGCAGGGCATACGGTTGATCCAGACGAACTGTTTGCAATTAGATAGAACAACAGAAACGGGCACCATATCAATGTGTGTGCGATATACGGCATACAGTTCGCTCCGATGAACTGTTTGCTATTAGGGAAAGCAATAGAAACGGTCAGCCAGAATAAGGTGTGTGTGATATACGACATACGGTTCAGTCTAATGAACTGCTGTAGGATCCCTCTTTGCATCCTTTATTGGGCACCCGAATGACCGACTGTTGCCGCCCAATGGTCAATGCCACGTCCCCCGCGAATTTGCCCGGCACGACTGATGGTGTACTCGAGGTCGAAGCCGAGCACTTGGTACTTGTCCTCGTTAAGGAACCGCTCCATAATTTGGATGGAGGTCTAGTTACAGTGATGCATATAATTAAGCAAAGGGATAGCACATGTTTGTATTGACTAGAACGAGAATGGAATAGCACAATAAGAATTAAGTCCACGATGATGCGATCGCAGTGGTGGTTACAAGAGGCAAGAAGAAAGATGCATCCATCAACATACGACCTCCTCCTCCTCAACTCAGTGCGCCGGGCCATTGATCGGCGGCTAAGGAGCGGCGGCTTTTGTGGCAAGGTCAAGGTGCTTCTCAGCAAACGCATCCAAGGCTTGCAGCCGGTTGAAGGAGGCCAACGTCGTAGCGTGCTCACATGCCTTGTAGATACCTATGTACAAAATTTGCTCGTACACATGGATATGTAGGTCGACGAATTCTTGTAGGGCGAGGCGCCTCGCGGCGAGCGCAAACTCTAGGTGGACATTCTTCGTGGCGTCGATGGGCAGTCGCAGGGCCACCAGTGCTTGAAAGAGGTTCCGACCATGGAGGCCGATTAGGGTGGCAGGCAATGAGGAGCCTGGGCATGCGGGCTGGAGGAGTACGGCAATGTTGTCTGCGAGCTTCTTGACAACGGTGAACTTGTTGGTGGTGGCAACGATCATCTAGTCCAACTGAGAGTCGTAGCTGGCGTCGACGGCGGCCATCCACCAGCCGGTCGCCACCACCGTCTTGAGACGACCCACGGTGCCATGCCATAGGCCGGCATCATGGACCATCTGGCACAGCCGCTGGCCGCTCGCGCGCATCGCCGCCATGGGTCTGGGAGTGAGCACTTTTGCGCTTAGAGTAGGTGCTTAGGCAAATGCTTAGGTGCGTACGATGTGGTAGATGCATTGGAATGGAGGGGCACCTTTATATGAGTGCAAACTGCGTTGCATTCACATCGTGCTACCTCTTTTCCCGGTCCTCCTCCCATTACTTCCCTCATGCATTCACGATGCTAATTGAAGGAGGATGCATCATTGGTTGTTCAACATTTCGGGAACCGCTACCCTCTCCCTTGTCTGCATTAAAGCTGTATCGGGAACTGCACCGCCCACTGCATGCCCGGCTAAACACGCCTCCTCGCCTCCATCTATGCTTAATTACTGAATCTTAGTTGCAAAAAATAGATACTGCTAGTGATTTTTAGCATCATATTTTGACAAATCGCAGTGTTACAAGGTTGACAAATGGCAATGTTACTAGATCAACAAATGTCAATCTTTCCAGTTTGACAAATGGCAACATACCCAATATGACAGATGCAAATCTTACCAAATTGCTTGTAAGTGGTTGCACACGGGTCATCCAAAAGAACCGTTTGCGTTGAAGAGATGCACAAATCCTGCTCTCACTTTGCATACGATGTTCTATACAAAACATTTGCAATCAAGAGCCGCAAAAATCCTACTCGGCACATTTTCCCTTGGCTTCCTGGGGAAGCTCCCGATTTGCACACGGGTGTTCTAACTAAAACATTTGCGATGAGTGTTTTATATTTAAAAACCATTAATGTTTTTTTTCAAAAGAAAAACATTTGATAAGTCTGTACATTAAGAGAGAAAAACGCAAGTTCGCTCAAATCATATCTTTCATTCAGTCATACTACGAATTTATATTCATATGATCGACATATAGTATTAAAAATAAAGTATCTCAACGTTTTGCTGGCAATCAACGGTGCCCTGGTGTTTGAAATTCATTCCCACATAGCATGTGCTAAAAAGTTGAGAGGGTTACGACAAAAATAGGGTGCACTTCGTGTACAAAATGGACAACCTCTTTCGAAGTATCAGGGTTTAGGATGAGAACTCATATGTTACTAAGGCATTTCATTTTTAAACTTATTTCAACTCCAGACTTTTTGTGCGTACAGTATGCACCATTCGAAGCAACGTCATCAATTTTCAACCCTTTCTGACTTGAATTGCTATTTTTCATGCATTTAACGATTTTTTTAGCTAAATGATCCTGAAATTTAAAAGCTCTACAAATGAACTCTGAAAAGGTTGAAAGTTGGCATGGTATCATCATCTCACCCAGATAACATTTGCTAAAAAGTTGAGAGGGTTACGGCAAAAATAGGACGCACTTCGTGTACAAAATGGACAATCTCTTTCGAAGTATCAGGGTTTCAGACGAAAACTCATATGGTACGAAGGCATTTCATTTTTTGAACTTATTTCAACTCCAGGCTTTTTGTGCGTTCAATATGCACCACTCGAAGCCACGTCAGCAATTTTCAACCCTTTTTGACTTGAATTGCTATTTTTCATGCATTTAGTGATTTTTGAGCTAAATGACCCTGAAATTGAAAATCACTACAAATGGACTCGGAAAAGGTTGAACGTTGGCATGGTACTATCATTTCACCCACATAGCATGTTCTAAAAAGATGAGAGGGTTACGGAAAAAATAGGATGCACTTCATGTACAAAATGGACAATCTCTTTTGAAGTATGAGGGTTTCAAACGAAAACTCATCTGTTACAAAGGCATTTCTTTTTTAACTTGTTTCAACTCTAGACTTTTTGTGCGTTCAATATGCACCTTTCAAATCCATGTCAGAAATTTCAACCCTTTCTGACTTGAATTGCTATTTTTCATGCATTTAGTGATTTTTTATCTAAGTGGCCCTGAAATTGAAAAGAACTACAAATGAACTCTGATAGGTTGAAAGTTGGCATGGTATCATAATTTCACCCACATAGCATGTGCTGAAAAGTTGAGAGGGTAACGACAAAAATAGGACGCACTTCGTGTACAAAATGGACAATCTCTTTCGAAGTATCAGGGTTTCGGACGAAAACTCATATGGTACGAAGGCATTTCATTTTTTTAATTTATTTCAACTCCAGACTTTTTGTGCGTTCAATATGCACCATTCGAAGCCACATCAGCAATTTTCAACCCTTTCTGACTTGAATTGCTATTTTTCATGCATTTAGTGATTTTTTGAGCAAAATGACCCTGAGATTGAAAAGCACTACAAATGAGCTATGAAAAGGATGAAGTTGGCATGGTATCATCATTTCACCCACATAGCATGTGTTAAAAAGTTGAGAGGGTGACGGCAAAAATAGGACATACTTCGGGTACAAAATGGACAATCTCTTTCGAAGTATCAGGGTTTCGAACGAAAACTCATATGGTAC
>LR738713.1:444648215-444668926 GCA_902687465.1 Secale cereale | reverse complement strand
TGAGCTAATTGACCCTGAAATTGAAAAGCACTACAAATGAACTCTGAAAAGGTTGAAAGTTGGCATGGTATCATGATTTCACCCACACAACATGTGTTAAAAGTTGAGAGGGTTATGACAAAAATAGGACGCACTACGTGTACAAAATGGGCAATCTCTTTCGAAGTATCAGGGTTTCGGAGGAAAACTCATATGGTACGAAGGCATTTCCTTTTTTTAACTTATTTCAACTCTAGACTTTTTGTGCGTTCAATATGCACCATCTGAAGCCACGTCAGCAATTTTCAACCCTTTCTAACTTGAATTGCTATTTTTCATGCATTTAGTGGTTTTTTGAGCTAAATGACCCTGAAATTGAAAAGCACTACAAATGAACTCTTAAAAGGTTGAAAGTTGGCATGGTATCATATTTTCACCCACATAGCATGTTCTAAAAAGTTGAGAGGGTTACGGAAAAAATAGGATGCACTTCGTGTACAAAATGGATGATTTATTTCAAAGTATGAGGGTTTCGAACGAAAACTCATATGGTACAAAGGCATTTTATTTTCTAAAAGTTATTTCAACTCCAGACTTTTTGTGCGTTCAGTATGCAACATTCGAAGCCACGTCATCAATTTTCAACCCTTTCTAACTTGAATTGCTATTTTTCATGCATTTACTGATTTTTTTAGCTAAATTACCCTGAAATTGAAAAGCACTACAAATGAACTCTGAAAAGGTTGAAAGTTGGCACGGTTTCATCATTTCACCCACATAGTATGTGCTAAAAAGTTGAGAGGGTTACAGCAAAAATAGGACACACTTCGTGTACAAAATGGACAATCTCTTTCGAAGTTTCAAGGTTTCAGACGAAAACTCATATGGTACGAAGGCATTTCCTTTTTTTAACTAATTTCAACTCCATTGTGCGTTCAATATGCACCATTTGAAGCCACGTTAGCGGTGGTGTTCGAATTTCATCCCCATTTCTTGCATGGGACATAAGCATAAACCCATGGACACATATATGATTTTACAACCCATGTTGGTGCAGAGGAGAGGAGAGGGCAGGCTACCACAGATGCATTTCAGCGAGTGCCTAGAGGTCGGAGGTCTACTATGGTGCCAGTGCCTGATACGAGAGCTACTACATCAGCACCAGCAGCCACAGCTTCAGTGCCTCCTCCAGCAGCCACTCCACCAGCTCCAACTACGTCATCTGAAGCCTTCGTCCTTGGAGTTCTCTCTACACAACCTCCCGAAGACCAAGCCTGAGAGACGCATATCACTATGCATTTTCAAACTTTTTGGTAACTTGTTGCCAAAGGTGAGAAATATGCATAGATCATAGACCAAGATGTATGTGACATGGAAGAGTAACCCATGATCCTAATCAATTGTGCATTCGCATTCAAAAGCAAATTTTAAAATAATGCACAAATTTAGGGGGAGCTCTCGTTTATCACATACTTCTCAAAGCGACGATGTATTTAAATCTTATTAGCATTTGTCAAAGCTTTGATCTATATGTTGTCATCAATTACCAAAAAGGGGGAGATTGAAAGTGCAACTACCTCTGGGTGGTTTTGGTAATTCCTAACAACATATAGCTCATTGAACTAATGTCATTTCAAGATAAATATTTCAGGAAAGTTTAATGATTGACATGGCATGGACTAGGAATGTGGACCACTCAAAATGCTAAGGACACATATTGGCTCAAGCTCAAGATTACATTTTCCATTTTAGTGATCCAAGATCACATTGAGTCCATAGGAAAGCCAATACTATTAAAAGGGGATGAGGTGTTGCTTAATGGGTTTCTTGCTCAAAATGCTTAGTGATATGCACCAAAACCCTCAACCACTTTCTTACATCCACATATGTCCCAAACCAAAAGTCAAACTCGACCCCACTAAAAAGTTCTATCCGTCGCCACCGAGTTCATATGACATAGCCACTGCCACTGCCACTAAACCCTAATCATTTCGGTCTCACCGAGATGGGATTGCAAACTCTCTATTTCCGTTCGTAACATTTTGGTCTCACCGAGATGAGCGATCGGTCCCACCGAGTTCGCAATGCAAACTCTCTGTTTCCCCTTCGTAACGTTTCGTTCCCACCAAAACGAGCGAACCGGTCCCACCGAGTTTGCCTGACCAACTCTCTGGTGTGCTTATTACCAAAATCGGTCCCACCGAGTTTGCCTGACCAACTCTCTGGTGTGCTTATTTCCAAAATCGGTCCCACCGAGTTTGTGTAATCGGTCTCACCGAGATTACGTTATGCCCTAACCCTAATGAAATCGGTCCCACCGAGTTGGTCATATCGGTCCCACCGAAATGCCTAACGGTCACATTATGAACTAAATCGGTCTGACCGAGTTCTTTGAATCGGTCCCACCGAGTTTGGTAAATTGTGTGTAATGGTTGGATTTTGTGTGGAGGCTATATATACCCCTCCACCCACTCTTCATTCGTGAAGAGAGCCATCAGAACATACATACACATCCATCATACATGTTCTGAGAAGAGAACCACCTACCCAAGTGTTGAGATCAAGATATTCCATTCCTACAATATGAATCTTGTTCTCTAGCCTTCCCCAAGTTGCTTTCCACTCAAATATTTCTTCGACCATATCCAAATCTGTGAGGAGCTGTTTGAGTGTTGGGGAGACTATCATTTGAAGCATTTGAGCAAGGAGTTCTGTCGTGGTTCTAAGTCTGACAATAAGGGTAGGGGGTACGAATGGAGAGGCAAGGCCCTAGCTATGGTGATGTTGTACACAAGGTGTTTGCGAGTTTAGGCCCTTCTCGGAGGAAGCAATAGCCCTACGTCTCGGTGCCCGGAGGCTTGATCGACTGGTATGTGTATAGGTGTGTTACAGAGGTGCGAACCCTTGATCTGGAGGAGGCGGGGGGTGGCTTATATAGTGCGCCGGGACCCCAGCCATGCTCCACGTTACCAAGGATTCAATGTACATTAAGGCAGGCGTTACTAGCAACGCCTGCAGTAAAGAGTAATTAAGGTGTTTACTACGGTGAGTAAATACCGGACCGTTGCTGTCTTAAGTGATGCTTGACCTTCGGAGGTCGAGTGCCTCGGATTGGTCGAGTGGGGTTGAGTCATCTTGCGGATGAGGCTCAGACGAGTGGTGTCTTCTTGGACCGTCTTAGTCGACTGCCTCCACTGTCATAAGTTTTGTCTTTTGATCTTCTAGGGTAGTGACCTTGGGTGGGGTACCTTGGTCGGACCTGTGACCCTACCCTAGGTCTGTAACCTCGTCAGTAGCCCCCGAATGGAATGAGGCTTGAGCAAGAGAGTGCTGAGGGAAGCTCTGGTTCCGGCCCGACGTCTCTGGGGTAGCTTGTTTCGGGGCTTGTAACTTGGGCAGTCTCCCTTAGTCGTGCCTTGGTCGCCTTGATCGATTCTAGATCCGTCGAGTGGGTTAGTTGCTTCTTGCGTCGACTGGACTTTGTGCTAAGCATCGGGCGCCGTTAGCGTGTGCCATTTTCGACGGGATTGGTTGCCCTTCGGTCGGCAGATTCGGCGGGGTTTTCGAAATTTGGGGAAGCGCGCGGGGCGGGACGTGCCGTAGCAATCGGAGGGATACGCTTGAGACGCCTCGATCCTCGTGCCACCTTTTTGGCCACGTATCATGCCAGCGCCTGTTACGGGATTTGATAAGATTACTCGGGGCCACCGGTCAGCCACTCGACCGGGCTGCTATAAGAGCGCGCCGAGCCCGTAGCGGGGGGCACTGTGCGCCCAATCTTTCTCCTTCCGCCTCTGCTTCTTCGCTGCGCCCCTACTTCTTCTCGCCTCTCTCCACAGCGACCGCCAGTGTGCGAGCCATGGGCAAACGCAAGACCACGGTGATGGAGCGCTCGAAAAAGGCAGCGTCGGGGAAGGGGAGGCGATCCGGCCGGAGTGGATCGTCGTCAAGGTCTGGACTCCCCGCTGGTTGGATCCAGGGGGATTGGATCCGGTCCTCCGTCGTGGCGGAGGATCTGGAGGAGCTGGAGGAGGAAGGGTTGATCGCCCGTGGTTCCTGGTGGGCGCCGGGGGGAGAACTCGAGCCCCGGCCGCGGGAGGGCGAGTGCGTCCTCCACGCGACCCACGTCGACCGAGGTTTTTCTATGCCCCTGCATCCTTTCTTCCGCGCGTTCTTGATTTTCTTCGGTGCCCAGTTGCACTACTTCACGCCCAACTCCATCGCCTTCCTTTCTGCCTTTGTTTCCATGTGCGAGAACTTCCTCGGTTGCCAGCTGCACTGGGGTTTGTTCAAACACATTTTCACCTGCCGCTCGCAAACTGTCAAGAGGGTGAATCCGAGTGACGGTAAGACGCATGTCCTCCAGGCGTGCGGTGGGCTCAGGATCCAGCTTAGGAATAGGAGCGCTTTTCCCCCCATGATCTTCCCGGAGTCGATTCGGGGCTGGCAGTCGACCTGGTTTTATTACAAGGACAGTCCGACTCCGGGTCAGTCGACTGGTCTTCCTCCGTTCACTCTAGGTCGAGCCAGCCCACCTCCTTCGATGATAGTGGGTAAGGCCGAGAGGGCCGAAGTGGACATGTTGGTGGAGCGGGTCGTCCAGTTAGTCCGTGAGGGGGTAACGGGGATGACTCTGTTTGAGGTGTACCTCATGCGGAGGATCCAGCCGCTCCAAGCTCGGGACCACCCGATGTGGTTGTATTCTGGCACCGACGACTCGTCGCGAGTCCACCCGGAGGCGGCCGACCCGAAGTACGTGGTGCAGTGCTTGAAGTGCATCACTGGGAATAAAGACAACCCCAGGGGATCTGGGAGGGTCATCCAGTTCGACGCTGACCATCTTCCTGACAAGGTTAGTCTTCTGCTTCCGAGTGACGTTTCTGTCGTCTGGCTTGCGATTTGTATTGATGGGTCTGACTGATATTTGGTCAAACTTCTCTCTTTGCAGATCTACACCGAGATATACTCGCTGCCCAACGGAGACTTGGCCCAGAAGGGTGAGGAGGGCGTGGGCGCCGCCGCCGAGTGGAAGACCGAGGAGGAGAGCGAGGACTACAGCAGCGGGGAGGAGGTCGAGTCACCTCCCCGTGATGAGCGTCGATCCAAGGAGAAGCATGACCCAGGGGTCGCACGTCTTCGGGCGGGTCCCTCGGGCCTCAGACGCCCAAGCGCACCCGAACGGCCACTCCTGACCCCGCTGAGAAGATGCCCAGGCAGCCCAAGGTCACCACCACCAAGCCCCGGAAGGCCTTGCCCAGGATCAAGGTGGATGTACCCATTGCTTCCACGTAAGTGTCGCTTGGTCTTGTTTCTTTCTGCTTCTTGGAGGTCGATTTTAACTTCCGTCGACTCATCTCCGAGTGAACCATTCAGAGCCGCCGCTTCCACGACCTCGATGGACATCGACCGGGGTTGAGATGACGAGGAGACCGCGGACGCCGCGACATCCCGCGCAGGTGCGGGTTCTATGGAATCTGTCTTATTCTTGTTTTCTTTCGCGGGTGACGGTCGACTGAACTTTGCTTGCTGCTTGACTCGAAGTGCCGCGCCTCATCATAGAGCTTCCGGATGACGATGATGATGAGGAGTGGTTGGGAGGGGACTGACGGTGCACAGGGAAGAAGGGCCGGAAGACGCCTTCTGGCTCGGAGGCCCAGCGACAGGAAGATGCGGCCCGAGCCACGATCTCCTTCGTCGTCCCTGCGTCGACCGTGCGCCTGGCTTCGACAGCCGTCGACCCATCGCCTGCGTCAGTCGTCGACCCGGCGTCCGCTCCTGTCGTCGACCCAGCGTCTACTCCAGCCGTCGACCCAGCGCCAGCTCCTGCCGTAGACCCAGCGCCCGTACCTGCCGTCGACCCTACGCCCGCCGCTTCGTCTGTTCTCTTCTCTTCCTACCGCCTCCCGGAGGATCCTGTGGGGGTGGCTCAAGAAGCCGTTCGCTAGGCGGGGGTGATGATGGAGAGGACAAAGGCGGCGTATGAGGCCAGCATGGCAGCTTATGATGCCAGTTCTGCTCTTCGGGCCAACGTCCAGGTTCGTTATCTTCACTGAAGTAGTCTTTGGCTTCGAGAGGATCTGCTATTTTGTTCGTGAGATACCACACCCACTGGGTGAATCCTTGGGGCGCTTTCCCTCTCTCTTTTTTTTGAGCTCGAGCCGAGATGATCTCGACCGAGTGAAACCAGTGGGGGCATGCTCAGTGCACCCACTGGGTGTAGTCCCCGAGACCGTGGTCGACTGCTGGCGGTCGGCCATGGTCTTACTATAGAACTTTTCTTCCTTGCTGTTTTTTTTTTGAGCTCGAGCCGGAATGATCTCGGCCGAGTGAAACCAGTGGGGGCACACTCAGTGCACCCACTGGGTGTAGTCCCCGAGACTGCGCTTGAGTATTTTGACTCGACTGTAGTCTTATAATCTTGCTTTGTCGTGTTGATGCAGAAATCTTGCGAGTTTGGGGCCAAGTTTGCAGACCTTGAGAAGAAGCAAATCCAGCTTAACCTCGACTTGCAGTTGGCTCGGGACCACCTGACGAAGACGCAGGATGATGCGGCTGGTAACTGACCCCGACCTTTTGTCAACTGACTTTTGATAGATATGCCTTGTGTTCCTTCATGTTCATTTGTCCAGTGGCGGCTTTGGTAGGTCAACTGAAGGCGACCTTGGAGCAGAAGGATCTCGACCTGGCGGCGGCGCAGCAGGCGGCTCAAGAGAAGGCGGAACTGGCGGCGCAGAAGTTGGCTTCTGTGGGTGCGCTCGAGGCGGAGGTCATCAGGCTGAGAGGCTCGCTCGACGCGGCCAATCAAGAGGTGACTCGGCTGAAGAACTCCAAGGCTGTCTTGAATGACAAGTACGAGGCTCTTTTTCGGAAGAGGGTTGATCTTGAGGCGTATCTGGGCGACATCACCAAGAAATGGTACCTCGTGCTCGAAGGTATGTCTCCTTCGGCCTGGTTTAGGTTGGATCGGTCGACCCATATCTTGCCTGCTGACTCGACTTGGCATTTTTGGCGTAGAGTTTTGTCGTAACTTTGAAGAGGAGACTGGACGGGTCGAGCCCGGCTTGGACCCAACCAACTCCATCGTGAAGGATGAGGTATCCATGAACATACTGAGGCTGGAGTCCCGCCTCACTGCGGCCACGGATTATCTGGGATGGCTGAAGGCGGTGATGGCCCGAATCGACACCGCGCTCTGGAGGGGAGGGGTCGTGCAGGAGAACGACCTCGAGTCCCTGATGACTCGACTCAATGAGATCCCCAACCGAGTGCAGGAGTGGAAGAAGTCGGCAGCCCGGGGAGGAGCCGACGTGGCGTTGTCCTTGGTCCGTGTGCACTGCAAGGAGGTGAAGGAGAGGAGGCTTGCGGCGCTTAAGGTTGCAAATACGAAGAAGCTCCAATTCCAGTCGTTTATGGAGACCTTCCTGGAAGCCTCCACTCGCATCGCCGACGGGATCGACCTGGACGAGTTCGTCGCACCCGCAAGCCCGCCTCCTCCTGAGGAATGACTTTGATACTTTAATCTCATTTGCCGCGGAATACCACGTGGACTTGTAATCGTTAAACTCTGGTGGGCTTGTGGCCCAAGTACTCTTGTCCGGAATTGTCAGGACCCCGATTCTAAGTCACACAGGTCTAGCCTGTAACACATCATATCACTTTGCGGCCTCACGCACGGTATCCCCACGGGTGCCACCTTACCTGGCCCGGGACCGTTTGCGCATTTTGGCACACGTATATGATAGTGTCGCTAGCATCCATATGACAGAGAACCCGAGCCGACAAGACTAGTTATAAACCAAAAGTGGCACTAGATTACAGAGACAGGCATACATGACCCAGCAACGAACGTGTCGATCATCAACGTATGAACCCAAGTCGTAGCAAGCTACAAGGACTTAAAGGATCAACGCGTGACATTTCCCCTAAGGGACAGACACAGGAACGAAGAAGGACACATGCCGGCCAGCCTAAGTGTTCCGGAGCAGTAGCAAGCTACCAAGGCTCAGTGGAAGCACTAGGAGACATTTCCCTGTAAGATAGGCTACCAAAGATAAACAACTAGGTGTCGGATCTCACACATAGCAATACACATTACACGTACGCATAACATGCAAGTATGTGCTGTACAACATGGCATCACAACATAACTCAACAACTCATATAGATAAAGGCCCAGAAGAGCCATCATAGCATTTATTACAAACAGAGGTCACATGACCCAACATGCAGAGCATACAGGCAATGAAAGCATAACATGTCTGAGTACATAAAACTACAAATGAAAAATGCTGAGAAGCCTGACTATCTACAAGACCCTCCCAAGGGTACAAGATCGTAGCTGAGGTAACAAGCTAAACGTCGAAGTCCACGCAGAACCACTAGCGAGACTGAAGTCTCTCTGCAAAAACATAATTAAGCAAACGTGAGTACAAAGGTACTCAGCAAGACTTACATCAGAACTAGCTCCATATGCATCAGTATCAACAAAGGGGTGGTGGTGTTTGACTGCAGCAAGCCAGCTTTGACTCGGTGGCTATCCTGAACTACGACTGCAAGTAACTCTTTTGAGGTGGCGCACACGAGTCCACATATTCACCAATCAATACACCACTATGGATCCGCTCCCGTCTCCCTACGAGAAGGCCATCCATAGCACTCACGCTTATCTTGCGTGTTTTAGGGTATCCACTTTCACTTGTCTATGAACTGTTATAGGCAACCCATAAGTCCATTACCGCGGACACGGCTATTCAAATAGATCATATATATAACCCTGCAGGGGTGTACTTCTTCACACACGCTCTCGCCACTTACCGCCATGTACACGTCATGTATCTCGGCAACCTTCAAGCGGAAGCCTGGCGAGGGTGTCGGCCACGACCTGACTAACCACACAAGTCTCTCGTCTAGGTTTATCGCCTATTTGGGTTCCATCCGTGGGGAGATCCGGCCGGGGTGTCGCTCACGGCCCCAAACGATGTGTACAGGGTTCCCGCATCACCAAACGGGCGATCGGTACACGGTGCCACGTACCTGCCGCGTCACAGCCCACCCCGAGGGTCAGCGCTGCGCACGACCTCCAGTAAACTACAAACACCAGAAACTAATTGCAACTCCTGGACAGAGATCGTGTTGATTAATAAGTCAAGAGAGTCAATTAAGGATCCCAATGTGTGGTAGTAGCTGTTTCATGGATCAACCAACACAGAACTCAATTCCTGAGGACGGCTTCAATGAGACAACCCACCATGTACTCCTACATGGCCTCTCATCGCTACCTTTACCAAATCGTGTTCACACACTTAGCTCTCAACAGTAGGACATGTTCACCACATTCCAATTCATCCTCGATGAATCAGATCTGACACAACTCTAAGCAATAGCAGGCATAAGCAGAAAGCATGAATGAGTAGGCACAACATGGCTCAAACAACTCCTACTCATACTAGTGGGTTTCAACTATTTACTGTGGCAATGACAGGTCATGCAGTGGAAAGGGGTTCAACTACCACAGCAGGTAATAGTTGAAGCGTTGTTGTCCTAATGCAGTAAAGAGAGCAAGAGCGAGAGAGTGGGATTGTATCGGAATGCTCAATGGGGTTTTGCTTGCCTGGCACTTCTGAAGATATCAATGAGTCTTCATCGGTGTCATCGATCACATCGTCGGAACAGCGTCTACTGAGAGGGGACAAACATCGGCAAACAAGAGAGAACACAATCAATGCAATGCGACGATATGATGCATGATCATGACATGGCAATATGCTGTTGATTGAGCTAATGCAACTAGCAACCATGTTAAATGAAGTTGGTTTGAACCAAAGGTTCAAATTCAAACTCCATATGTGATTATTTAAATGCCATTTAATTGATTTGACCTGATCAGCAGGTTTAACTTGTTCAAACATGCATGAAAATGCAATAAACAGATTCCTCATATTTTTCTGATCATTTTTCATATATAATTTATTTTCATCTGAGTTACGGTTGATTTTATATGATTTTTAGAAGTTTTGAATATTTTCTGAAATAAATAAATCATTTCTGAGTTATTTAAAATTCCAGAAAACACTTATTGCGTCAGCATGACGTCACTGTGATGTCAGCAGTCAACAGGGGCTGGTCCAGGTCAAACCTGACCAGTGGGGCCCGCTTGTCAGTGGCTCTGCTAATTAACAGGGTTAATTGGCACTAACTAAATCCTAAACTATACTTAGGCAGTGCATGGCCCACATGTCAGTGGCCCATCTAATCTAACTAAGTTAGTTAACACTAACTAAATAATGCGTGGGCCCACAGGTCAGCCAGACAGGGGGGTCAAACCCCTGGTCAACTAGGCTAATCCCGCCGGCGGTTCGACGCCGGCGAGGCCAGACGCGGCGGCGGTGCTCGGGTTTTGCCTACAGGCCACGGTTTGAGCTGCAGTTGGGCTCTACGGCGAGCTGAGGCTCGGGCGCATCTAGTGGTGGCGGTGGCTGGAGCTAGGGTGGCCGGAGCTCGCCGGAAACAAGTTTGCGGCGGCGGCCGGAGTTCGGGCAGAGAGGGGAAAACGGTTGCGGCGGCCTAGGAGACGCATGGTTGGCACGTGCGGCATCTACGCGTTGTGGCGAGCATGTTGGACGCATGCTCGGGACCAAATGGTCACCGGAGCGTCATCGCCGGTGAGCTCAGGCGGCGGCGCAGTCGGGCATGAGTGGCGCGACAGCTTCGGCGTGCAAACGCAACGGGGAAGAGGGGGGGGGTTCGACGCAGGGACTCACGGCGGGCACGCAGAGTAGAATGGCGGGCTCGGGGAGGCACTGACGACGGCGAATCGACGGCGGCGAGCTTCGGCATCCGAGGAGGAAGACGAAGACATGAAGGCGATGCAGAGCTTCCGGCGAAGCGTGGCTCAGCGAGGAGGAAGAGGGCGACATCACGGAACTCGTGGGCACAAAGGAGGGACGAGGGGGTAGCTGTGGCCGCGGTGGTGCTGGTCGGCGCAGCCGTGGTGGCTTCGGCCAAGGCGAGAAGGAGCAGGGGAGCGAGGGGGAGATTGAGTGAGGGGGGCAGCGGTCGAGGGTGGTGCGTGGCGGCCTCTAGGTGCTTCGGGGTGGCGAGGAGGCAGGCAGGCAAGGTGGAGGTGGTCGGCGCGCGTCGGGCACGCGCCGTGCGTCCGACTGGCGGGAGGAAGAAGACCTCCCTGCCCCTCATGGGCTGGGCCGGCCAGATGGGCTGCCAGGTGAGCGTCAGGTAAAGTCTACCTCTCCCTCTCTTTTCTTTCTGTTTTCTATTTTCTTTCTATGTTTTGATTTAGTTTAGGCACTAAACCATTTTTATAGATGCTGAAAATTATTGTGGATGTTAACTGAGTTATACCAGAGACCCACAATAATTTTCAAAACATTTGGAGCTATAAAATTATTTATAGATTTTATTTGCTCCAATTCAAATACAATATACATTAATTCAAAAAATCCAGAATGGCCCTAGAAATATGTGCAACATTTTTGGCAGAGGTTTTTAATCAATCCAAAAATGATGAACTTTTCCAAAGGGCATTTTGGGTTCATTGAAAAAGATTTTAATTTGACCCTAGTTGAATTCATTTAGTGCTAGGGTTTGAACATCCCCATTTCCAGTTTCTGAGAAATTTAAAAATGATGACATGATGATCAGGCAAAGACCACAGGGGTTGATCTAGGGATGTGACAACTCACCCCCACTAAAACAGGAATCTCGTCCTGAGATTCAAGCGTAGGGTAAGAAATCAGAGGGAACACAAGCTAGCACAATCTTCACGATCCAATTTTTCCTTCTCGGAGATGTTGATTTATTGCATCATATTGCTCTTGTCATCCTTGCTTTGAGATCTTCATCCAACCAGATGATAACGGAGACAAACTCTATAGGAATCGATCTTCCCGAAGATCGAGGAACTCAAGATCAACTCAAGGTGTGAGACAATGAAACATCTCTTGAGCTGAGACTCGGAACACACATCCGGAAGGATGGAATAAAACAACGAAGAACATTTACTTGGCAGACAAAATTCCACACCCAAGAAGTTGGTGATCGATGTCACCAGACGGGGCACCTTAGAGAAGGTGACTCGTAGAATTATCCCCTTAAGTGGCAAAAAGAATTACTTTTGATACATAGATCACTGAAATTCCCTATACCAGCCTAAGGCAAACACAATCGATCGTTTGACGGAGTCCGAAAGAATGACATTCTCGGGCCAGAATGGATGATGTGGACTACCTTGTAAAGGACAATGCCAAGGTTGATTTTGCTTATCACCGGAAATGGATGGGATCCATGGTAAAATGGCACATTGGCGGTGCAAGTTGGGAACAAAATGCAAATGCTGGGAATGATTCTAGTAACTGGGAAGAAACCCAACAGTAGAGAGTAAATTGCTCTTTGAGAGGTTACAACATAACCAAGAACACTGGGAGCAATCCCGGTTAGTGTCGAGGATAACACCTAGTGCTTCTGCGTGCTCTCAAGAACTTGAGCATTCCCATATTCGTCAAGGTTTTACCAATATCCGTGTCAAGGATCCTGGTAACACAACATACAACCATGATGAATAGCGATGGACGATGCAAATGCAAAGGAAGATAACACTTTCTCAAATTTCACCTTAGCGGTGTCAAGGGCAAAATCTGGATGATCGACCGAGAGACATTTAGCACTCCGCTTCTAATGTTCTCCTTGACGTGCTAGTGCAATCCATTTATTAAAATGGTTTGGTACCTAGAACGTCAAGTAAAAGATCGGACTTCAGGAGCACAAAAATCCATAAGGAACAACTAGGGATTAATTCCTACGAAGTCCTTATGGGGAGGTGGTCAACTTCTTCAACCAAGAAACTACAATAATAGGCCTTCCCGCTGGGTGTGTTGGCCACGACATCCACTTTACTGGTTATCGAGAGACCAATATTATAGATCTTGGGAACTGCTCCAACCATCATATCTGCCTGAGATTCAGTTCTGGTTGGTGTCAGGATATTCCAGACTCATCGAGTCTAGGAAAAATGAATGTTTGCAACAAAAATCGACGAGACGGCGTTGCGAGATTCTCGGGGAGTGAACTACGATAGCAAGCTCCAAAACATGAGCTAGTTCTGCTACATACCGGTGAACACGTTGTCTAAGACAAGCATGACCACGTAGTAGTCTTACGACAAAACACTACCGAGTTCAGGGGAACCATCAACGAGGATATTGAAGTCCTTGCATAAGTCTAGCTCTTAAGAAGAAACTTCTTCTCCTTGAACAAATCAATCAGTGGCTTGGTGTGCTAGGGATACATATGGAATGAAGATGATCAGTCTATCAGACCATGGAATACTTCGCACATATGCATGACTGAATTGGGATGATTCCAGGGAAGTAAACAAGCTTTCTCAAATTCACGACGGCAACTTACATCAAGTACTCGTGAATTAGGGAAATCCACTTCTTACATCAAGACATCTACTTCATGAGCTAACACAAAGATGATGCTTACAAAGGTTTCCAATGTTAGCTTTAATGTTCAACATGAATCATGGAGAGATAAGGATGTTTGTTGATGGGCTCAACAATAATTCATCCAGGTTTCCATATAGATGGAACTCCATGACAATGTGAACAAAGTGATAGCATTGGTCAGACTAATAGATGTAATGAGGTATGCTCGAGGGACACCCACGAGTAAGGCAACATTACGAATACCATTGGTTCAGATTTGACTTGACGATAGCCCACACTCAAGTCAAAGTTTTGGACAAGGTAATAGATCCAACAATTGTTCACAAGGATCAACCGATCAAGATATCATCTTTCCTCAACACACACACAAAAGATATCCCTTGGAAGGAACTAAGTCAGGCAAGCTTTTATCTTCCAACTCTCCAAGTTGTTGTTTAGCTTAACCAACTAGTTCAGGGTATCCAATACAGATTCTCGGAGAAGGGGTGGTTTACAAGAAAACCAACTTGATCACGAATTCAACATAGCGGTCAGGGAACAACCTGGTAATACTTCCGAGAAGATATTCGGAAAATCACGAACCACCGATATGTTACTAAGCTCGAGCACAATCTTGCTTTTCAAGGCAAGACGATATGATCAAATGAGCAAGGACTTAACAAAATCCTAACTCATCAATCAAGGAGTGCACCAGGAAAGTGGACTAGGTAGCACGATCAACCTTAGGGTGATGATTCAACAATCAACTCGCTAAGGATGAGGTTATTGTCCATTTAACTACCAAGCAACAAAGTTGCTAGGAGTATTGATTTCACACATCACAATTTACTTGTCGGTATTCTGGTTACAATAACACGGAGACCGAGGAATGAGCGATAATGGCGAGAAGTATCACTGTATCAAGAGTTCATAGGAGGTTGTGCAATTCCCATGACATTCTTGACATAAGGATGGTAATACTCCAGGATAGAACATATTAGAAGCTGGATTAGCATTCTTCACCTGCGAAGTACAACTTCTTTGACCCAATCCTGGATATGGATAAGGTACTGGAGTTTGTTTCTCCTAGTCATTCCAGAATAGAATGGCTTGACGGACCACAAGAGTAAAAGGCATCGATGAACACAAGTGCACGACTACACCTGACTATCAATTGATAGACGAGGATCGGAATATAACTAAAGGGGGGACAACTCGGGGAACATATGATTGTCTGAATTGTAGATGCATAGGTTAGTATGTCGAACGAGTTCCACATATTTCTTCCGGATAACCCATGCAGAAAGATAGAATTGGCAGAGTCACAATATGAATGGAGTACTACTCAAGAGCACTCGGGTTGTGATCTTTTGGTTCAGAAGAACTTCTGCCATGATGGTTCATGGTATTTGGAAGAAGGATATACCACGGACCTCGAGGACTATCACAAGGTTACTAATATCCTAAAGGGACGAGCAAATACTACCAACATGAAGTAGGTAGAAAGAATCTTGGGTTCAAGAACCCAGGAGTAGAATGCCTACTAACTAAATGGCATCACGGGATGCTTTCGAGAATGACGGCCAGAATCATCACACTGAGGATACAAAGTATTGCCGCATTACTAGGTGATCTTCTAAGACACCTAGGGTCATAATAATAAGTCCAACCATTTGTCGAGGTAACAAAGTACCTCAACACAACGACTAGTGTGGTCAATCTGGCCCAAAGGAGCATCAGGACAGGAAGAAGGGATTTGCAAATGCATCAGACTATTAGAAACCTGGGATGACTCGGACAGCATAACGGCTGCAAATGCTCAAAAATACTTTTGAGACTCATGCACAAAGATAGCATAACCACTCAACATCATAATGTCAAGGTTCTGAGACCAACAGTTTATCAAACAGAAGTAGTAGGAACTGAACTGAGGTTTGAATCCACCATTAACGTGATCCTGATAAATAGAATGAGAATCCTAGTTTCTTAACCCCGTAGAAAAAAAGAGGATGACTCAGATCAGAAGGTCATAAGGTAAAGGAGTAAAAAGAGCCTTACGTTCCCTTCCACAATCAATTCCCTTACATAACTAAAGAATTTCTAGACACGACTTCGACCAGTTTGGCTTGCTAATCCTACAGGCAGTCAGGCTCTGATACCAAAGCTGTCAGGACCCCGATTCTAAGTCACACGGGTCTAGCCTGTAACACATCATATCACTTTGCGGCCTCACGCACGGTATCCCCACGGGTGCCACCTTACCTGGCCCGGGACCGTTTGCGCATTTTGGCACACGTATATGATAGTGTCGCTAGCATCCATATGACAGAGAACCCGGGCCGACATGACTAGTTATAAACCAAAAGTGGCACTAGATTACAGAGACAGGCATACATGACCCAGCAACGAACATGTCGGTCATCAACGTATGAACCCAAGTCGTAGCAAGCTACAAGGACTTAAAGGATCAACGTGTGACATTTCCCCTAAGGGACAGACACAGGAACGAAGAAGGACACATGCCGGCCAGCCTAAGTGTTCCGGAGCAGTAGCAAGCTACCAAGGCTCAGTGGAAGCACTAGGAGACATTTCCCTGTAAGATAGGCTACCAAAGATAAACAACTAGGTGTCGGATCCCACACATAGCAATACACATTACACGTACGCATAACATGCAAGTATGTGCTTTACAACATGGCATCACAACATAACTCAACAACTCATATAGATAAAGGCCCAGAAGAGCCATCATAGCATTTATTACAAACAAAGGTCACATGACCCAACATGCAGAGCATACAGGCAACGAAAGCATAACATGTCTGAGTACAGACAACTACAAATGAAAAACGCTGAGAAGCCTGACTATCTACAAGACCCTCCCAAGGGTACAAGATCGTAGCTGAGGTAACAAGCTAAACGTCGAAGTCCACGCGGAACCACTAGCGAGACTGAAGTCTCTCTGCAAAAACATAATTAAGCAAACGTGGGTACAAAGGTACTCAGCAAGACTTACATCAGAACTAGCTACATATGCATCAGTATCAACAAAGGGGTGGTGGTGTTTGACTGCAGCAAGCCAGCTTTGACTCGGTGGCTATCCTGAACTATGACTGCAAGTAACTCTTTTGAGGTGGCGCACACGAGTCCACATATTCACCAATCAATACACCACTATGGATCCGCTCCCGTCTCCCTACGAGAAGGCCATCCATAGCACTCACGCTTATCTTGCGTGTTTTAGGGTATCCACTTTCACTTGTCTATGAACTGTTATAGGCAACCCAGAAGTCCATTACCGCGGACACGGCTAATCGAATAGATCATATATATAACCCTGCAGGGGTGTACTTCTTCACACACGCTCTCGCCACTTACCGCCATGTACACGTCATGTATCTCGGCAACCTTCAAGCGGAAGCCTGGCGAGGGTGTCGGCCACGACCTGACTAACCACACAAGTCTCTCGTCCAGGTTTATCGCCTATTTGGGTTCCATCCGTGGGGAGATCCGGCCGGGGTGTCGCTCACGGCCCCAAACGATGTGTACAGGGTTCCCGCATCACCAAACGGGCGATCGGTACACCGTGCCACGTACCTGCCGCGTCACAGCCCACCCCGAGGGTCAGCGTTACGCACGACCTCCAGTAAACTACAAACACCAGAAACTAATTGCAACTCCTGGACAGAGATCATGTTGATTAATAAGTCGAAAGAGTCAATTAAGGATCCCAATGTGTGGTAGTAGCTGTTTCATGGATCAACCAACACAGAACTCAATTCCTGAGGACGGCTTCAATGAGACAACCCACCATGTACTCCTACATGGCCTATCATCGCTACCTTTACCAAATCGTGTTCACACACTTAGCTCTCAACAGTAGGACATGTTCACCACATTCCAATTCATCCCCGATGAATCAGATCTGACACAACTCTAAGCAATAGCAGGCATAAGCAGAAAGCATGAATGAGTAGGCACAACATGGCTCAAACAACTCCTACTCATACTAGTGGGTTTCAACTATTTACTGTGGCAATGACAGGTCATGCAGTGGAAAGGGGTTCAACTACCGCAGCAGGTAACAGTTGAAGCGTTATTGTCCTAATGCAGTAAAGAGAGCAAGAGCGAGAGAGTGGGATTGTATCGGAATGCTCAATGGGGTTTTGCTTGCCTGGCACTTCTGAAGATATCAATGAGTCTTCATCGGTGTCATCGATCACATCGTCGGAACAGCGTCTACTGAGAGGGGACAAACATCGGCAAACAAGAGAGAACACAATCAATGCAATGCGACAATATGATGCATGATCATGACATGGCAATATGCTGTTGATTGAGCTAATGCAACTAGCAACCATGTTAAATGAAGTTGGTTTGAACCAAAGGTTCAAATTCAAACTCCATATGTGATTATTTAAATGCCATTTAATTGATTTGACCTGATCAGCAGGTTTAACTTGTTCAAACTTGCATGGAAATGCAATAAACAGATTCCTCATATTTTTCTGATCATTTTTCATATATAATTTATTTTCATCTGAGTTATGGTTGATTTTATATGATTTTTAGAAGTTTTGAATATTTTCTGAAATAAATAAATCATTTCTGAGTTATTTAAAATTCCATAAAACACTTATTGCGTCAGCATGACGTCACTGTGATGTCAGCAGTCAACAGGGGCTGGTCCAGGTCAAACCTGACCAGTGGGGCCCGCTTGTCAGTGGCTCTGCTAATTAACAGGGTTAACTGGCACTAACTAAATCCTAAACTATACTTAGGCAGTGCATGGCCCACATGTCAATGGCCCATCTAATCTAACTAAGTTAGTTAACACTAATTAATTTAACACTAACTAAATAATGCGTGGGCCCACACGTCAGCCAGCCAGGGGGGTCAAACCCCTGGTCAACTAGGCTAATCCCGCCGGCGGTTCGACGCCGGCGAGGCCAGACGCGGCGGCGGTGCTCGGGTTGTGCCTGCATGCCGCGGTTTGAGCTGCGGTTGGGCTCTACGGCGAGCTGAGGCTCGGGCGCATCTAGTGGTGGCGGTGGCTGGAGCTAGGGTGGCAGGAGCTCACCGGAAGCAAGTTCGCGGCGGCGGCCGGAGTTCGGGCAGAGAGGGGAAAACGGCTGTGGCGGCCTAGGAGACGCGGGGTTGGCACGTGCGGCATCTACGCGTTGTGGCGAGCACGTTGGAGGCATGCTCGGGACCAAATGGTCACCGGAGCGTCATCGCCGGTGAGCTCAGGCGGCGGCGCAGTCGGGCACGAGTGGCGCGGCAGCTTCGGCGTGCAAACGCAACGGGGAAGAGGGGGGGTTCGACGTAGGGACTCACGGCGGGCATGCAGAGTAGAATGGCGGGCTCGGGGAGGCGCTGACGACGGTGAATGGACGGCGGCGAGCTTCGGTATCCGAGGAGGAAGACGAAGACATGAAGGCGATGCAGAGCTTCCGGCGAAGCGTGGCTCAGCGAGGAGGAAGAGGGCGACGTCGCGGAGCTCGTAGGCACAAAGGAGGGACGAGGGGGTAGCTGTGGCCGCGGTGGTGCTCGCCGGCGCGGCCATGGTGGCTTCGGCCAAGGCGAGAAGGAGCAGGGGAGCGAGGGGGAGATTGAGTGAGGGGGGGAGCGGTCGAGGGTGGTGTGTGGCGGCCTCTAGGTGCTTCGGGGTGGCGAGGAGGCAGGCATGCAAGGTGGAGGTGGCCGGCGCGCGTCGGGCACGCGTCGTGCGTCCGACTGGCGGGAGGAAGAAGACCTCCCTGCCCCTCATGGGCTGGGCCGGCCAGATGGGCTGCCAGGTGAGCGCCAGGTAAAGTCTACCTCTCCCTCTCTTTTCTTTCTGTTTTCTATTTTCTTTCTGTGTTTTGTTTTAGTTTAGGCAATAAACCATTTTTATAGATGCTGAAAATTATTGTGGATGTTAACTGAGTTATTCCAGAGACCCACTATAATTTTCAAAACATTTGGAGCTATAAAATTATTTATAGATTTTATTTGCTCCAATTCAAATACAATATACATTAATTCAAAAAATCCAGAATGGCCCTAGAAATATGTGCAACATTTTTGGCAGAGGTTTTTAATCAATCCAAAATTGATGAACTTTTCCAAAGGGAATTTTGGGTTCATTGAAAAAGATTTTAATTTGACCCTAGTTGAATTCATTTAGTGCTAGGGTTTGAACATCCCCATTTCCAGTTTCTGAGAAATTTAAACATGATGACATGATGATCAGGCAAAGACCACAGGGGTTGATCTAGGGATGTGACAGGAATCTTGCGGGGCTTTTATCTGATTTTGATCTTTCGGTTTGCTGCTTTTCTTTGATTGCTTGAATCTTTGAGTCGACGTTTGCAGCCAAACCTCTATGTGAGAGGGTCGCTCTTCCTCCGGAGTGGATGTTTACAACTTAGGCGATTCCAAGCTACGTTGTATTTTTGGCAGAGCTCGGAAGGCAGAGCCACTTCATACTTGTAACGTAGCTCGGAGGACCGTAGCTAAGCCCCCGAGTGGGAGGGTTGCTCTTCACTCGGAGTAAGTGTTTGAAACTTAGGCGAGTCACGGGGTCGCAGCTAAGCCCCCGAGTGAGAGGGTTGCTCTTCACTCAGAGTGGATGTTTATAACTTAGGCGATTCCAAGATGCGTTGTATTTGTGGCGGAGCTCGGAAGGCAGAGCCACTTTATACTTGTAACGTAGCTCGGAGGACCGCAGCTAAGCCCCCAAGTGAGAGGGTTGCTCTTCACTCGGAGTAAGTGTTTGAAACTTAGGCGAGTCACGGGGTCACAACTAAGCCTCCGAGTGAGAGGGTTGCTCTTCACTCGGAGTGGATGTTTATAACTTAGGCGATTCCAAGCTATGTTGTATTTTTGGCGGAGCTCGGAAGGCAGAGCCACTTTATACTTGTAACGTAGATCGGAGGATCGCAGCTAAGCCCCCGAGTGAGAGGGTTGCTCTTCACTCGGAGTAAGTGTTTGAAACTTAGGCGAGTCACGGGGTCGCAGCTAAGCCTCCGAGTGAGAGGGTTGCTCTTCACTCGGAGTGGATGTTTATAACTTAGGCGATTCCAAGCTACGTTGTATTTGTGGCGGAGCTCGGAAGGCAGAGCCACTTTATACTTGTAACACAGCTCGAGGGACCGCAGCTAAGCCCCCGAGTGAGAGGGTTGCTCTTCACTCGGAGTAAGTGTTTGAAACTTAGGCGAGTCACGGGGTCGCAGCTAAGCCTCTGAGTGAGAGGGTTGCTCTTCACTCAGAGTGGATGTTTATAACTTAGGCGATTCCAAGCTATGT
>LR738713.1:444551265-444647883 GCA_902687465.1 Secale cereale | reverse complement strand
CTCGGAAGGCACAGCCACTTTATACTTGTAACGCAGCTCGGGGGACCGCAGCTAAGCCCCCGAGTGAGAGGGTTGCTCTTCACTCGGAGTAAGTGTTTGAAACTTAGGCGAGTCACGGGGTCGCAGCTAAGCCCCCGAGTGAGAGGGTTGCTCTTCACTCGGAGTGGATGTTTATAACTTAGGCGATTCCAAGCTACGTTGTATTTGTGGCGGAGATCGGAAGGCAGAGCCATTTTATACTTGTAGCGTAGCTCGGAGGACCGCAGCTAAGCCCCCGAGTGAGAGGGTTGCTCTTCACTCGGAGTAAGTGTTTGAAACTTAGGTGAGTCACGGGGTCGCAGCTAAGACTCCGAGTGGGAGGGTTGCTCTTCACTCGGAGTGGATGTTTATAACTTAGGCGATTCCAAGCTACGTTGTATTTGTGGCGGAGCTCGGAAGGCAGAGCTACTTTATACTTGTAATGCAGCTCGGGGGACCGCAGCTAAGCCCCCGAGTGAGAGGGTTGCTCTTCACTCGGAGTAAGTGTTTGAAACTTAGGCGAGTCACGGGGTCGCAGCTAAGCCCCTGAGTGAGAGGGTTGCTCTTCACTCGGAGTGGATGTTTGTAACTTAGGCGGCTCCAAGCTACGTTGTATTTTTGGCAAAGCTCGGAAGACAGAGCCACTTTATACTTGTAACGCAGCTCGGAGGACCGCAACTAAGCACCCACTGGGGGCTTTTGAAGACCAATGTTTTTAGAGGACATCAATCGTTAAAGGATCATTGCTAACTTGTCTCTAAAACAAATTGGGAAATCTTTATTACAACTCGACCGTCGAGTGTCTCAACTATAAAAGCGGCGGAGCAGGTCCATGTTCCATGAACGAGGTTCGTCTTTCTTCTTGGCTATGTTGTAGAGGTGGTATGCTCCGTTGTGCAGTACCTTGGTGATGATGAACGGGCCTTCCCAGGCCGGTGCGAGCTTGTGTGGATGTTTCTGATGCACTCGAAGGACCAGGTCTCCTTCCTGGAATGCTCGGCTTCTTACGTTGCGAGCATGGAATCGACGCAGGTCCTGTTGATAGATGGTCGACCGGATCAGGTCCATCTCTCTTTCCTCTTCCAAAAGATCGACTCCATCCTGACGAGCCTGCTCAGCCTCGGCTTCGGAGAAGAGTTCCACTCTGGGGGCGTTGTGTAATAAGTCGCTCAGCAACACAGCTTCGGCTCCATAGACCATGAATAAAGGGGTACGACCAGTCGACCGGTTCGGGGTTGTCCTCAAACCCCATAAGACAGATGGCAGTTCGGTTACCCAAGCTCTGGCGGCATGCTTAAGATCGCGCATGAGCCGTGGCTTTAGGCCTTGGAGAATCAAACCATTTGCTCTTTCTGCCTGTCCATTTGACTGCGGATGCGCCACGGAGGCGTAGTCGACTCGTGTTCCTTGGGAAGCATAGAAAGCTCTGAATTCATCCGAATCAAAGTTGGAGCCGTTGTCTGTGATGATGCTGTGGGGAACTCCATATCTGAATATTAATTCCCTGATGAAGCTGATGGCGGTGCTTGACTCGAGGTTCTTGATGGGCTTGGCCTCAATCCATTTGGTGAACTTGTCGACTGCCACCAGAAGGTGGGTGAATCCACTTCTGCCTGTCCTGAAGGGGCCGGCCATGTCCAAGCCCCAAACAGCAAAGGGCCAGACTAGCGGAATGGTCTTCAGGGCGGACGCCGGCTTGTGGGACATGTTGGAGTAGAACTGGCAACCTGCGCATTTGTCCACAATATCCTTGGTCGTCTCGTTGGCGCGGGGCCAGTAAAATCCGGCTCGGTATGCTTTGGCCACTATAGTCCGAGAGGAGGCGTGGTGGCCGCAAGTTCCCGAGTGGATTTCATCCAAGATCAGTCGACCTTCCTCTGGATCGACGCAGCGCTGGGCGACTCCGATGACGCTTTCTCTGTAGAGCTAACCTTGGATGACAGTGAACGCCATGGATCGGCGGACGATATGGCGCGCTTCTTCCTCATCTTCTGGGAGTTCTTGCCTGAGCAGATATGATATATATGGCACAGTCTAATCTGGCGTAATCACTAGGACCTCCATGATCAAGTCGACCACAGCAGGTACTTCGACTTTAGTCGGATCTGACACGCTGACTGGCTGCGGGGGCTCTTCCGTGAAGGGGTCTTCTTTGACAGAAGGGGTGTGCAGATGTTCTAGGAACACATTCTTGGGTATAGGCTTCCGAGTCGACCCGATTTTTGCGAGGTCATCGACTAGCTGATTCTTGGCTCTGGGCACATGATGGAGCTCTAAGCCTTCGAACTTATTTTCAAGCTTCCGTACTGCACTGCAATAACTGGTCATTGCCGGGCTCCTGACGTCCCATTCTTTCATCACTTGGTTCACCACCAGGTCGGAGTCGCCGTAGACCATCAGGCGATGGACGCCGAGTGAGATGGCCATATGCAACCCATACAAAAGTGCTTCGTATTCGGCCTCGTTGTTTGATGAATCAAAATGGATCTGAAGGACGTAGCTGAGCTTGTCGCCCCTAGGAGAGACCAGGACCATGCCTGCGCTGGATCCGTTCAGCATCTTGGATCCATCGAAGAACATAGTCCAATGGTCCGACTGGACTTGAGTCGGCAGCTCTTGTTCTATCCACTCGGCCATAAAATCTGCTATAGCCTGAGACTTGATGGCTTTCTTCTCTTCAAACTTGATATCTAATGGAAGAAGTTCAATCGCCCATTTTTCCACTCGACCGGTTGCGTCTCGGTTGTCTAGGATCCCTGACAGCGGGGCGTCGCTGACGACTGAGATCGAATGGTCCGAAAAGTAATGGGCAACCTTTTTTGCAGTCAAGTAAATCCCGTACACAAGCTTTTGGTAATGTGGATACCTTTGCTGGGAGGGAGTCAAAACTTTAGATATATAATAGACCGGGCATTGGACCTTGTATGCCTTGCCGTCTTCTTCCCGCTCGACCGTGAGTACAGTACTGATGACTTGTCCGATGGCAGCAATATACAGCAGAAGAGGCTCTCCACTGACTGGGGCGGCGAGCATCGGCTGGGTGGACAGCAGGGCTTTGAGCTCTTCAAATGCTGCTTCGGCTTCGGGATTCCACTCGAACTTGTCGGATTTCTTCATGAGTCGGTAGAGAGGTAGTGCCTTCTCACCAAGACGAGAAATGAATCGACTCGATGCGGCCAAGCAACCAATAAGCTTCTGGACGTCGTGTATACGCTCGGGGCGTTTCGTTCGGAGGATGGTGCTGACCTTCTCTGGGTTGGCGTCGATTCCCCTTTCGAAAACGATAAAACCGAGCAACTTGCCGCCAGGAACTCCAAATGTACACTTTGACGGGTTGAGCTTGATATGGTAGCTTCTTAGGCTTGTGAATGTCTCAGCTAGGTCAGTCATCCATGTATGCCTCGACATTCCGACTGGTTTGCTTTATCAAGCACTTCTGGATCATGCGCATGAAGGTAGCGCCAGCATTTTTGAGGCCGAAAGGCATGGTGTGTCAGGACCCCGATCCTAAGTCACACAGGTCTAGCCTGTAACACACCATATCACTTTGCGGCCTCACGCACGGTATTCCACGAGTGCCACCTTACCTGGCCCGGGACCGTTTGCGCATTTTGGCACACGTATATGATAGTGTCGCTAGCATCCATATGACAGAGAACCCGGGCCGACATGACCAGTTATAAACCAAAAGTGGCACTAAATTACAGAGACAGGCATACATGACCCAGCAACGAACGTGTCGGTCATCAACGTATGAACCCAAGTCGTAGCAAGCTACAAGGACTTAAAGGAACAACGCGTGACATTTCCCCTAAGGGACAGACACAGGAACGAAGAAGGACACATGCCGGCCAGCCTAAGTGTTCCGGAGCAGTAGCAAGCTACCAAGGCTCAGTGGAAGCACTAGGAGACATTTCCCTGTAAGATAGGCTACCAAAGGTAAACAACTAGGTGTCGGATCCCACACATAGCAATACACATTACACGTACGCATAACATGTAAGTATGTGCTGTACAACATGGCATCACAACATAACTCAACAACTCATATAGATAAAGGCCCAGAAGAGCCATCATAGCATTTATTACAATCAGAGGTCACATGACCCAACATACAGAGCATACAGGCAACGGAAGCATTACATGTCTGAGTACAGACATCTACAAATGAAAAAGACTAAGAAGCCTGACTATCTACCAGACCCACCCAAGGGTACAAGATCGTAGCTGAGGTAACAAACTAAACGTCGAAGTCCACGCGGAACCACTAGCGAGACTGAAGTCTCTCTGCAAAAACATAAATTAAGCAAACGTGAGTACAAAGGTACTCAGCAAGACTTACATCAGAACTAGCTACATATGCATCGGTATCAACAAAGGGGTGGTGGAGTTTGACTGCAGCAAGCCAGCTTTGACTCGGTGGCTATCCTGAACTACGACTGCAAGTAACTCTTTTGAGGTGGCGCACACGAGTCCACATATTCACCAATCAATACACCACTATGGATCCGCTCCCGTCTCCCTACGAGAAGGCCATCCATAGCACTCACGCTTATCTTGCGCATTTTAGAGTATCCACTTTCACTTGTCTATGAACTGTAATAGGCAACCCAGAAGTCCATTACCGCGGACACGGCTATTCGAATAGATTATATTTAACCCTGCAGGGGTGTACTTCTTCACACACGCTCTCACCACTTACCGCCGTTTACACGACATGTACTCGGCAACCTTCAAGCGGAGGCCCAGCGAGGGTGTCGGCCACGACCTGACTAACCACACAAGTCTCTCGTCCAGGTTTATCACCTATTTGGGTTCCATCCGTGGGGAGATCCGGCCGGGGTGTCGCTCACGGCCCCAAACGATGTGTACAGGGTTCCCGCATCACCAAACGGGCAATCGGTACACCGTGCCACGTACCTGCCGTGTCACAGCCCACCCCGAGGGTCAGCGCTGCGCACGACCTCCAGTAAACTACAAACACCAGAAACTAGTTGCAACTCCTGGACAGAGATCATGTTGATTAATAAGTCGAGAGAGTCAATTAAGGATCCCAATGTGTGGTAGTAGCTGTTTCATGGACCAACCAACACAGAACTCAGTTCCTGAGGACGGCTGCAATGAGACAACCCACCATGTACTCCTACATGGCCTCTCATCGCTACCTTTACCAAATCGTGTTCACACACTTAGCTCTCAACAGTAGGACATGTTCACCACATTCCAATTCATCCCCGATGAATCAGACCTGACACAACTCTAAGCAATAGCAGGCATAACCAGAAGCATGAATGAGTAGGCACAACATGGCTCAATCAACTCCTACTCATACTAGTGGATTTCAACTATTTACTGTGGCAATGACGGGTCATGAAGTGGAAAGGGGTTCAACTACCGCAGCAGGTAACAGTTGAAGCGTTGTTGTCCTAATGCAGTAAAAGAGAGCAAGAGCGAGAGAGTGGGATTGTATCGGAATGCTCAAAGGGGTTTTGCTTGCCTGGCACTTCTGAAGATAACATTGAGTCTTCATTGGTGTCATCGAACTCATCGTCGGAACGTCGTCTACTGAGAGGGGACAAAACCGACAAATAGGGAAAGATCACAATCAATGCAATGCAACAATATGATGCATGACATGACATGGCAATATGATGTGGTTTGGCCAAATGCAACTAGCAACCATGTTAAATGGAGTTGGTTTGAACCAAGGTTCAAATTCAAACTCCATATGTGATTATTTAAATGTCATTTATTCAAATTGTCCTAAACAGCAGCCATAAGTTGTTCTAACATGCATGAAAATGCCATAAACAGATTCCTTGGATTTTTCTGATCAATTTTCATATATAAATTATTTTCATCTGAGCTATAGATTATTTTCTATGATTTTTAGAAGTTTTGGCTATTTTCTGAAATAAATAAATCATTTCTGATTTATTTAAAAACCCAGAAAGCAGATACTGCATCAGCATGACGTCACTCTGGCATCAGCAGGTCAGCGGCTGGTCTAAGTCAAACCTGACGTGTGGGGTCCACACGTTAGTGACTCAACTGTTAAACAGGTTTAATTAAACTTAACAGAAGTTTAAACTAAACTAAATAGGCACTGGGGCCCACAAGTCAGTGTCTCGGTGGATAATTAAAACTGGTTTAGTAACTAAACTAATTTTGTAGGGCCCTGGGTCCACCTGTCATCGACCCAGGGGGGTCATTAGCACTAATTAAAAAGTACCCGCCGGAGTAACTCGCCGGCGACCACGATCCGCGGCGGTGTCTCGCCGGAGTGGTTCGGAATTCGTGTACAGGGGATGGTTTTGGGCGCGCTTAGTCCCGTTGGAAAGCTGGCACTCGGCCGCATCCAACGGTGCGAGCCGTTCGTCCTGGGGTGGCCGGAATCGTCGCCGGCGTCGAGCGAGGCGGCGGCCGGAGCTCGGGTATCGACGGGGTAGGTGTTGCGGGGCTCAGGGAAGCGAGCGAAGTGGTGCTACGGGCTCCTGGGGGCTCGGTGAGCACGGTGACGCGCTCAGAAACGGGCGGAGACGGCTGTGGCCACGACGGCGACGTACGGTGGCGGCGGCGGGTGCGGCTGAGCTCGGCGCGGTCGCTGTGGTGCACAAGAAGGCAAACGGAGAGGAGGGGGAAGGACGGAGGCTCACAGGGAATCTGTAGGGAAGGCCGGCGTGCTCGGGGGCGTCCTCGACGGCGCGAATCGCCGGCGGCGATCACCGGATGCAGAGGAGGGGAACGACGGCGTTGAAGGCGCTGGGGTGCTCCTGGCGTCGCATCAGATGAAGGAGAGGAAGAGGGGAAGCACGGCGGAGCTCGGGGGCTCATCGGAGGGACGAGGGGGAGGCCGTGGCCATGGCTACGGCGAGCGGCGGCGGTGGTGGCGTTCGGCCATGGCGAGGAGAAGCAGGGGAGGGGGAAGGGGATCCAGTGAGAGGGGGGAGGAGTGACAGAGAGAGGCAGGGAGGTGCGTGGCAACCTCAGGGCGACGGGGAGGCAAGCAGAGAGGTAGGAGGTGGCCGGCGTGTGCCGGCGTGCGGCGGCCACGCGCCCTCCTGCCCACTGGCAGGAGGTTGAAGACAGTAGGAGGGAGGAGGTGGGCTGGGCCGGCCACTTGGGCCGCCAGGTGGCTACACAGGTAACTACAGGTGAGTTCTCTCTCTCTCCTTTTAATTTCTGTTTTCTATTTTTTCTGCAGGTTTGTGGCTTTTCTAAAAATGCTTAGGCACTTTCAAAATTCACTAAACTGCTCATGCCCACTGTTTAGCATATAAGCAACATGGAACATTTTAGTTTTTGGGATTATTTGAGCATTTAAAATAATATATAAAATTTAATTGCCCAATGCAAATAAAATATGATTTAATTCAAAAATCCAGAATGGTCCTAGAAATATGTGCAACATTTTTGGCAGAGGTTTTTAATCAATCCAAATATGATGAACTTTTCCCAAGGGCATTTTGGGTTCATTGAAAAAGATTTAAATTTAACCCTAGTTAAATTCATTTAGTGCTAGGGTTTGAGCATCCCCATTTCAGGTTTCTGAGAATTGAAACATGATGCACACAAGACTAACTAGACCAGAGCAGACCAGAACTGGGGATGTGACATGGTGACATAACAAAAACACCCGAAGGGGGTGATGAAAGTTGTCTTGATTTCGTCGGGTCTGAACAGACGGATCTGATGGTACCCAGAATACGCGTCCAGAAAGGACAAACATTCACATCCCGCAGTCGAGTCGACTATCTGATCGATGCGGGGAAGAGGAAAATGATCTTTCGGGCAGGCCCGATTGATGTGCTTGAAATCGATGCACATGCGGAGAGACTTGTTCTTCTTGGGGACCATGACGACGTTGGCGAGCCACTCGGAGTGGTATATATCGCGGATAAACTCTGCTGCCAGGAGTCGAGCCACTTCTTTGCCAATTGCCTTTCGCTTCTCCGCAGCGGATCGACGGAGATGTTCCTTCACTGGTTTCACTTTAGGGTCGACTCGCAAATGGTGCTCAGCCAGTCCCCTGGGTACACTCGGCATGTCCGATGGTTTCCATGCAAATATGTACCAGTTCTCACGGAGGAACTGGATGAGCGCTTCTTCCTATTTGCTGTCGAGTGTAGTGGAGATGTGGGTCGGTGCTGCGTTGGGGTCGGTGGGGTGGATGTGCATAGGTTTCGTGTCCCCGGCCAACTGGAAAGCTGACTCGGAAGCCGGCTTCTTCACCCTTAGTAGGTCACTCGGATCCACACTCTTTTGGTACTCCTCCATCTCTACTGCTGCCATTTGCTCGTCGGCGATCTTCGAGCCTTTTTGGAAGCATTCTTCCACTTTCTGACGGTTCCCAGTGACGGTTATAACGCCATTGGGTCCCGGCATCTTCAGCTTGAGATAGACGTAACATGGTCGAGCCATGAACCTGGCGTAGGCGGGCCTACCCAGGATGGCGTGATAGGCGCTATTGAAGTCCACCACTTCGAATGTCGGCTTCTCTTTGCGGTAGTTCTTCGACTCATCAAAGACTACGTCGAGTGAGATCTGGCCAAGCGAGTCGGCTTTCTTCCCGGGGATTACCCCGTGGAACCTCATGTTACTTTCTCTCAGCTTGGACATCGGAATGCCCATATCCCGGAGGGTTGCTGCATACAAGATATTCAAGCCACTGCCCCCATCCATCAGAACTCTGGTCAGGCGTGTGCCTTCGATAACTGTGTCGACCACCAGTGCCTGCCGCCCGGGGGTGGCAATGTGCGTTGGGTGATCGGACTGGTCGAATGTGATGGGGGTCTTTGACCATTTCAAAAACATGGGGGTCGCCGGGGCAACCATGTTTACTTCTCTGTTGATGATTTTCAGTCGACTTTTGCTCTCGACGTCTGCGAAAATCACCAAAGTGGAGTTGATCTGGGGGTATCCTCCGTCCCCTTCCTTATCTTCGGACTCTTCTGATTCCTTTTCTTTCTCAGTCGACTGATCTTTCTGGAAGCTCTGGATCAGGAGCCGACACTGTCGAGTGGTGTGCTTGGGATACACCAAGTTTCCCTCTTCATCTTTCTTCGTGTGTATGGGGCACGGCTGATCGAGCATATCATCTCCAGCCTCACCCTTTCCTTTCTTGGGGGCCCAGGAGCCTTTTGGCTTCCCTTTGCCCTTTCCTTGATTGACCACCGCAGCCTCTCCCTGAGCGGCTGGCTCGGCCTTGCGCTTGTTCTTCCGAATGGAATTATGGTCGTCCTGCCCGACTGGTTTCTTGCCGCTGCGGAGCCGATCGGCCTCCTCACCATTGGCGTACCGACTAGCAATCTCCATCATCCGTGACAGGGACATGTCGCCTGTTCGACCAAACTTCAGATTCAACTCTCGGTTACGCACGCCTTCCTTGAAAGCGCACACCGCCTGGTGCTCAGACGCGTTCTCCACCGTGTGATGCAACGTGGTCCATCGCTGAATGTAGTCCCTCAAAGTTTCACTCGGCTTCTACGCGCAGTGTTGAAGTTCTGCGAGTCGAGCGGGTCGCTTGCAGGTGCCTTCGAAGGTCCGAACGAAAACCCGAGCGAGCTCTTCCCAACTGTAAATACTCCTCGGGGCCAATTGATTGAGCCACGCCCGAGCGGAGCCTCCCAGCATCAAGGGGAGGTGCTTCATGGCCACGTCGTCATTGCCGCCTCCGATCTGCATGGCCACTCGGTAGTCTTCCAGCCAAGTGTCCGGCTTCGACTCACCGGTGAACTTGCTTACTCCCGCCGCCAACCTGAAGTTCGGGGGGATCTTCGCGGCTCTGATAGCACTACAGAAACATTCAGGCCCAGAGGCTGGCGCTTGGCTGCCACTCGGTTGGTCTCTGCCTCGCTCTTCTCTGGATGCCCGGTTATGGTCGACCCGACCTTGCGCAAGGATAGACCTCGCATCGAAACCTGGCGTCGGGGATCTGGGGGAATCCTCCGCTCGTCATCACGTAGGCGCCTGCCCTCGTGCCGCTGGGGCGAGTGCGGCCCGCTTCCCGGAGGAGGGGTAGGCACTCGACGGCGGTCGTGGCGTCTGTGCCGACGGTCGAGTGGATCGTCGTTCCGACCCAGATGCCGGTCTTGCCGCGGGCCACGCTCCTCACACCTCGGGGGCGATCTTGGACTGTGGGCTGACCATACGGTATCTGCAGCCACCGATCTGTTGTGAATCTTGTTGCGCGACTGAGAAACAGCCATGTTTTGCTCTTCAGCCGTTAGGAGCAAAGCTCGGATCTGCTGAAGACCCCTCCCAGCTTCCGACTGGGAGGGTTGAATCGACTCCGTGATGCGAGCCGCGGCTTCGAGGTTTTGGACTGGCGTGCGGAACACCTGAATCTCGCGCTGACGTGATTGCCGCGGTCGTCAACTGGACTCGGGGACCAGTCGGCGGGCCTGCTCGTCGAGTGAGCGTTGGATGTTTTCCAAGTGTGCGCATTCGGCCACGGTGGCCAAGCGCGTGGCTTCGAGGGCCAGAGCTTCTGGGGAATCTCCCATGATGGGAGTGAAGAGTGCATCTTCGTTGCGGCGACAAAGCTCAGCCCTTTGCTCGGAGGTGAGGGGCTGAGGAATGTAACCGTCGTTGTCATGCGACCGGTCGCCGCTGCTGCCGCCGTTCCCGCCGCGAGGAAAACCCGGTGGGTTGCGGCGCGAATCGACCATGAGCATTTCCGCCGCGGGATCGCTGCTCCCGCACTCAGAAACGGAATCCACGAGCTCGGTCGACTGGTCGGCCGGCCCGTAGAGGTAGCCGTCGGGCTCAATGGCCGCGACTTGAGGGGTGGCCGTCTGACGGGCCACCGCGTGTTTCACCCACCGCTGGAGCCGCGAGCGACCGGATCGTTTGCGACGGTGTCCGGCGGGGATGGGGGACGATGAGTACTGAGTCGATGGCCGCCGCCGGCGCTGGCGCGAAAGTGCATAGTTCCCCAGGCGGGCAGAGCCTCGACGTCGAGAGGGGCTTCCTGGAGCCATGCGGAGTCGTCGGCGATGAAGACTAGTGCGCCGAGCCAGATCTCGTGGCCCAACGCCAAACCACCGCCTGACACCATGATGAAAGCGGTCGGAGGAGCAGTTGCAAACTCACCAGATGTCGCTAAGACGCCTTGCCCCACGGTGGGCGCCAACTGTCATGGTTCTAAGTCTGGCAGTAAGGGTAGGGGTACGAATGGAGAGGCAAGGCCCTAGCTATGGTGATGTTGTACACAAGGTGTTTGCGAGTTCAGGCCCTTCTCGGAGGAAGCAATAGCCCTACGTCTTGGTGCCCGGAGGCTTGGTCGACTGGTATGTGTATAGGTGTGTTACAGAGGTGCGAACCCTTGATCTGGAGGAGGGGGTGGCTGATATAGTGCGCCAGGACCCCAGCCATGCTCCACGTTACCAAGGATTCAATGTACATTAAGGCAGGCGTTACTGGCAACGCCTGCAGTAAAGAGTAATTAAGGTGTTTACTACGGTTAGTAAATACCGGACCGTTGCTGTCTTAAGTGATGCTTGACCTTCGGAGGTCGAGTGCCTCGGATTGGTCGAGTGGGGTTGAGTCGTCTTGCGGATGAGGCTCAGTCGAGTGGAGTGTCTTCTTGGACCATCTCAGTCGACTGCCTCCACTGTCATAAGTTTTGTCTTTTGATCTTCTAGGGTAGTGACCTTGGGTGGGGTACCTTGGTCGGACATGTGACCCTACCCTAGGTCTGTAACCTCGTCAAGTTCATCATCAATACACCGTCTATTACCTTTTGGAGAGTGGTGTCTCCTAGATTGGTTAGGTGTCACTTGGGAGCCTCCGACAAGATTGTGGAGTTGAACCAAGGAGTTTGTACGGGCAAGGAGATCGCCTACTTCGTGAAGATCTACCCTAGTGAGGCAAGTCCTTCGTGGGCGATGGCCAAGGTGGGATAGAGAATATTGCTTCTTCATGGACCATTCGTGGGTGGAGCCCTCTATGGACTCGCGCGGCCGTTACCCTTCGTGGATTGAAGTCTCCATCAACGTGGATGTACGATAGCTCCACATATCGGAACCACGACAAAAACATCCATGTCTACACTTGCGCTTGCTCCCTCCAAACTCCTCCCTTTACCTTCATATGCAATTGTTTTACTTTCCGCTGCTATACTCTTAGAATTGCATGTGTAGGTTGATTGCTTGACTTGTGCTAAGTTGCTAAAATCAGCAAGAATTAAAATTGGGAAAAGGCTAGATTTTTATTTGGTCAAGTAGTCTAATCACCCCCCCCCCTATAGACATACTTTCGATCCTACAAGTGGTATCAGAGCTTTGGTCTCCATTTGCCGTGATTTCCATCGCTTTGGTGATCATAGCCTTGGTTTCACAACCTAGGATAGTATGACGTTTAGCGAGGGAAATTACCATTGTAGAGGTCCTTACTTTGATGGTACTAATTTTGCTGGTTGGAAGCATAAGATCAAAATGCATATTCTTGGACATAAGCCCGCCGTTTGGGCTATTGTGTGTATTGGTTTGCAAGGTGAATTCTTCGATGGAAAGGAACCGAATCGTGAAGCATCCGCGGAAGAGTTGAAGATGCTGCACTACAATGCTCAAGCTTGTGATATCCTCTTCAACGGATTGTGCCCCGAAGAATTCAACAAAATCAGCTGTCTTGAGAATGCAAGGAAATTTGGGATACTTTGATTGATATGCACGAAGGTACTGACTCCGTCAAGGAATCCAAGTTGGATGTGCTTCAAAGTCAACTTGACAAGTTCAAAATGAAGAATGGTGAAGGTGTCGCTGAAACGTACTCTAGGCTTGCTCTCATCACAAATGAGATCGCCGGCTTAGGAAGTGAAGAGATGACCGACAGATTCATCATCAAGAAGATCCTAAGATCCTTGGATGGAAAATATGACACCGTGTGCACTTTGATCCAAATGATGCCCAATTACAAAGATCTCAAGCCAACGGAAGTCATTGGAAGAATTGTTTCTCATGAGATGTCACTCAAATATAAAGAAGAGCTTCACAACAAGTCTAGTGGTGCTTACAAAGCCTCATGTGACACTCCTACATCATCAAGTGAGAAACAAGTTCTCAATGAAGAATTGAGCTTAATGGTGAAGAACTTCAACAAGTTCTACAAGAATAGAAGCAAAGAGAGAAGTTCCAAGTCAAGATCCTACAATGACAAGAGATCTTCAAGTCGTGATCAGAATTGCTACAATTGTGGAAGACCCGGACACTACTTCAATGAGTGTACGGCTCCCCACAAGAGAAGAGAAGACTCACCTAAAAGGAGAAGTAGAAGAAAAGAATCACCACCAAGAGAGAGAAGGAGTAGAGATGATCATTATGAATGAAGACCTTCTTGGAGAAGTAAAGATTCAGAAAGGAAGGACAAATCATCAAGGAGCTATACAAAACGAAGACATCAAGCTCATGTTGCTGAATGGGCATCCGGTTCCGACTCCGATAACCACTCCGAGAGAAGCTACTACTCCGACTCCGAAGATACTCAAGACGAAGGTGTTGCCAGAATTGCTCTTGTGCCATCCAACTCTTATGACATATTTGACTCACCAAATGAAGGAACTGGAAGATGCTTCATGGCTAAAGGCCCTAAGGTATCACACCCTGAGTATCTTGATTTCAATAGTGATGAAGATGACTTGCTAGGAGATGATGATTTACTTGTTGGTAGCAATAGTGATGAAACTTTTGATGAAAACTATGATGAAATTGCTATTAATCATGCTAATCAAGATAAAATGAATGACAATCATAAGGAGAAGATTGAGTGTCTAACTAAAGAACTAAACACTCTTAAGTTAGCTCATGAAACTACCTTGGAAGATCATCGAGAACTTTTAAGGACTCATGAGAAGTTACACTTTGAAAAGCTTAACCTTGAGTAAGAGCATGAGTTCTTAAAAGCAATCAATGATGATCTTCACAAGAAAAGTTCTTCTTACATTTCCAAGCATCTACTCTTGTCTACTTACATGCCACAAGTAAAACCTAGCAACAAGAACAAGAAAGATTCTTCCTCTAGTAGTAATAACAATCATGCTAAATCCAATGATGTTGCTTCTAGTAGTTCTCTTGATTCCACTAATGATTCTCTTAGCCAAGTTACACTTGAGCAAGAAAATAGCTTATTGAAGGGAATTATAGAGAAAGGTGTATAGAAGAGCCTTGCCAGGAGTAAGCAATTTGAGGAAATTGTACGCAAGCAAGGAAGACACCAGAAGAATCAAGGTGTTGGTAAGTTCAATGCCAATGGAGTTGAGTGGGAAGAAGATCAATACCCCAAGACGAAGTGTGTTCCTCAACAACAGAAGTATGACCCTACTTCTTTTCAAGGGACACAAGCACAAGATGATCTTCCACCACATGACCACAAGCTAAAGGGCAAGGACAAGATTCAAGAAGAGATTGATCCATTTGAAGAAGTTCCTAAGGCCTTGGTCAAGTAGGTTCCCAAGACTACTTCAAGTTCTACTTCATCAAGTACGACTACAACTCCAAGGATTCCCATCAAGATGGTGTGGATCCCGAAGAAGAAGAACTAGAGAATTCTTGAGGGTGACTCCGCCAACATACTTCACTCATACATTTTGGCAAGGACAAGTGCAAACAACATCCATATCTTGCACTAGTTCAAGGAGTCACAAACCCTCTTGTTGGTAAGACAAGGGACAAGGTAACCTAATGCTTTCATGGACATCACCATGTGTGCAATTCACTCTATGTCTATGGATATCCTTGTTTGTTCCTTATGGGACTAACCCGTGTAGGTATTGAAAGTGCAACTCACTCCAATGAATTGCTCCAAATGATCTACATCAACATTGAGCATCTACATCTTCAACACCTACATGAAGTCATCATCGACAAAACCCAAGGTTAGTTCATCCCTCTTAGGGGGGATATCACATCTAGGGGGGCTTTACTCTAGTCAATTGAGCTAAAGAAACTGTAATGATGTGAACACAACAATGCTTTATGTAAAAATGGTAATCCCACTTGTGCTTAAACAATGAGTATAGCCTATGATCAAATGTTCTCATTTGTATCCTAAGTCAATATACTCATATATAGATGACCAAGTCATCGCCAATTGCTTGATAGATGCTAGAATGGTTGTGCATGCTTTGCCACATGTTTCATTTGCTATCTTATTGTGTGAGCATGTTGACTGCATATTTTTCTCATTCGAGGACATCCATTTGTTGCTTTGATTGTTTGGCTCTTTTTCTTTTGCCAAATGGATGGACAAGAATGCCTAAGAACCCCCTCTACCTATCTATGCTTTTCTCGTCTCAAACTCTATTCATGCTACATAACAAAGTTTGATCAAGCCAGATTCGAACCACTCTGTGTGAGGAGCACTCGGAGTCCCCGATTAGTCATGGACTTCAACTTCCAAAACATATTTGTGCATTTCGGTATGACCGAGTCATCCACTTCGGTCACACCGAGTTCACTAAGTTGATCTAGGTTTTCAATCTCGGTGCAACCGATTTGAACTTCTTGGTCACACCGAGTTGCAGTAACTGCTAGCAATTTTGCATCTCGGTGCCACCGAGTTGTTCCACTCGGTCACACCGACAGGGTCAGGGTATATATACCGACGGGTTGAATTTTGGAAAACTTTCCGAAATCTTCGCCCACGCATAACCTGCTCTGCCTCATTGGGTCCTCGGATCGTCTCCTCGTCGCTAGTGACCTCCCGCCGCTGGTCTCCATCGCCTTCAACGGCAATCTCCACCGCTGTTGCCGCCGTAGTAAGTTCACCGCCAAGTTAGGGTATGAACTTGACCGTTTGTGCTAATCTTTAACTCCGATTCGTAGCACATTGCTCTGCCATGATTCTTGCCATGTTTGAAATATTCCTATCCAGCACAAACTCCGTAGAAAGTAGTATTGGTTCGAAAAATTTAGGATTAGGTCTCCGCTGTCGGTGTTATGGGAACGGGGGTACCCAGACTTGCCTGCCTGCGGCCTAGAGCGTGGCTCGCAAGGCGGCCTAGTGAGGCCCAACTTCTTCAACAACACTCAAGACACTCGCGAGGGGCCAAGCCTCGTGAGGCGGACGACACAGGACTTCCCCTGGGGCGGCCTCGCCAGGCCGGCTCGTGAGGATCAGAGATATCAAGGCAAGGGTGTCACAGCCCTAGCTTTAGCTTTGCTTGTGGACTAGTCTTGGTTGTTGCATCATGTCTAAATTCTTTTGAAACTTGAAATGGGGTTTGTTCAAACCCTAGCACCAAAAGAACTCCACTAGGTTCAACCTACAAATATTTTCCAATGACCCAAAATGCCTTCATCAATGTTTGATAATTTTGGCAAGGCTTTGAGACCAAACCAAAAATAGTGAACATTTTTGTGGAATATTTTGGGCACTGAATTAAATCATACCTTATTTGCATCTGGGCATTTAAATTTTATATATTATTTTAAATGTCCAAATATTCAGGAGCTGAAATGTTGGCTGTTGGAAATAATCCAAACTATGGCCACAATCAGTCTCATGATTTTTGAAAATGCTCTGGCATTTTTAATAAAGCCAAAACAATTACAGAAAATAGAAAACAGAAAGAATTAGAAAAGAGAGAGAGAGAGAAGGACTTACCTGGCCTTACCTGCACGGCCCAGCTAGATGGCCCATCCCACCACCGCAGCCCCCCCTCTGTGTCGTCTTCCCCACGCCTACTGGCACTGTGCGTGGCGCGCGCACAGCCGAGCCGCGGCCACCTCCTGCTTCCACCTCATGTTTCCTTCCTGCCCTCGTTCGAGCGCCTGGAGACGTCCAGAGTCCCTGGTTCCTCCTTCCTCACTCCCTGCTCTCTCCCTCGCCCTCTAGCCCCCTCCCAGAGCTCACCCGAGAGTGTTCCGCCGTCGCTGTGCTTCACCCGTGTGGCCATCGCCTCCCTTTCGCCGCGCCGCCGTGTCTGGCATCTCCGCCGTCGAGCACCACGCCTCCACGTCGAAGGAAAAAAGCCGGAGAGCTCCACTCCGCCGCCATCTGGTCATCTTCAACCTCGGCACCCGCCGGACGCCGCTGTCGGGACCCCGATCCTAAGTCACACAGGTCTAGCCTGTAACACATCATATCACTTTGCGGCCTCACGCACGGTATCCCCACGGGTGCCACCTTACCAGGCCCGGGACCGTTTGCGCATTTTGGCACACGTATATGATAGTGTCGCTAGCATCCATATAACAGAGAACCCGGGCCGACATGAGTAGTTATAAACCAAAAGTGGCACTAAATTACAGAGACAGGCATACATGACCCAGCAACGAACGTGTCGGTCATCAACGTATGAACCCAAGTCGTAGCAAGCTACAAGGACTTAAAGGAACAACGAGTGACATTTCCCCTAAGGGACAGACACAGGAATGAAGAAGGACACATGCCGGCCAGCCTAAGTGTTCCGGAGCAGTAGCAAGCTACCAAGGCTCAGTGGAAGCACTAGGAGACATTTCCCTGTAAGATAGGCTACCAAGGGTAAACAACTAGGTGTCGGATCCCACACATAGCAATACACATTACACGTACGCATAACATGCAAGTATGTGATGTACAACATGGCATCACAACATAACTCAACGACTCATATAGATAAAGGCCCATAAGAGCCATCGTAGCATTTATTACAAACAGGGGTCACATGACCCAACATACAGAGCATACAGGCAACGGAAGCGTAACATGTCTGGGTACCGACAACTACAAAAGAAAAAGGCTGAAAAGCCTGACTATCTACAACACCCTCCCAAGAGTACAAGATCGTAGCTGAGGTAACAAGCTAAACGTCGAAGTCCACGCGGAACCACTAGTGAGACCGAAGTCTCTCTGCAAAACATAAATTAAGCAAACATGAGTACAAAGTTACTCAGCAAGACTTACATCAGAACTAGCTACATATGCATCAGTATCAACAAAGGGATGGTGGAGTTTAACAGTAGCAAGCCAGCTTTGACTCGGTGGCTATCCTGAACTACGACTGCAAGTAACTCTTTTGAGGTGGCGTACATGAGTCCACATATTCACCAATCAATACACCACTATGGATCCGCTCCCGTCTCCCTACGAGAAGGACATCCATAGAACTCACACTTGTCTTGAGCATTTTAGAGTATCCACTTTCACTTGTCTATGTACCACGTAAGCATCCAAGAAGTCCATAACCGCGGACCCGGCTATTCGAATAGATCATGTTAACCCTGCAGGGGTGTACTTCTTCACACACGCTCTCGCCACTTACCGCCATGTACACGTCGTGTATCCCGGCAACCTTCAAGCGGAAGCCTGGCGAGGGTGTCGGCCACGACCTGACTAACCACACGAGACTCTAGTCTAGGTTTATCGCCTATTCGGGTTCCATCCGCAAGGAGATCCGGCCAGGGTGTCGCTCACGGCCCCGAACGATGTGCGCAAGGTTCCCAAGCCCACCTCGACGGATGGATCTACGCTTGCTACACCGTGCCACTGCACCTAGTCTGTCCCAAGCCCACCTGTACCGGGTGCCACTTGGTAGACTACTAGCACTACCTACAAACACCAGAAACTAGTTGCAACTCCTGGACAGAGATCTAGTTGATTAATAAGCCGAGAGGGGCACTTAAGCATTCCAATGCGTGGTAGTAGCTAGTCATTGGACAACTTACACATAACTCAGTTCTTAAGAACGGTTCTAGTGAGACAACCCACCATGTACTCCTACATGGCCTCTCACCACTACCTTTACCAAAACATGTTCACACACTTAGCTCACACACAGTAGGACATGTTCACCACATTCCAATTCATCCCCGATGAATCAGACCTGACACAACTCTAAGCAATAGCAGGCATAACCAGAAAGCATGAATGAGTAGGCACAACGTGGCTCAAACAATTCCTACTCATGCTAGTGGGTTTCAACTATTTACTGTGGCAATGACAGGTCATGCAGAGGAAAGGGTTCAGCTACCGCAGCAAAAAGCAGTTCAATCATTGTTGTCCTAATGCAGTAAAGGAGAGAAGGAGCGAGAGAGTGGGATTGTATCGGAATGCTCAATGGGGGTTTGCTTGCCTGGCACTTCTAAAGATAGTAGTAGTTCTTCATCGGTGTCATCGAACTCGTCGTCGGAACGTCGTCTACTGAAAGGGGACAAATACCGGCAACGGAGAAGGAAATGCAATGCAACAATATGATGCATGATCATGACATGTTAATATTCTGTGGTTTGAGCTAATGCAACTAGTAACAATTTAAATGAAGTTGGTTTGAATCCAAGATTCAAATTCAAACTCCACATGTAGTTATTTAAATGCCATTCATTTCATTTGTCCTGAACAGTAGCCATATGTTGTTCCAACATGCATGAAACCAGTACAGATGGATAGATTGGATTTTTCTGATCATTTTTCATATATAAATTATTTTCATCTGAACTACGGTTGATTTTATATGAATTTTAGAAGTTTAAAGCATTTTCTGGAATTTCTAAACCTTTTCTGATTTATTTTAATTCCAGAAAGGCTTTACTGCGTCAGCACTGCGTCATCATGACGTCAGTAGGTCAACGGGCTGGTCCAGGTCAAATCTGACGTGTGGGCTCCACATGCCAGTGACACAGTGTTGCCTAGAGTCACACACAGGTAGGGTCAGGTCAACGACCACGTCAGCGTAGTCAAAACTGACACGTGGGTCCGCTGTGCTTAGTTAAAACTAAACAGAAACTAAAGTGTGATTAATTAAGTGTGTGGGGCCCATGTGTCAGTGGGCCAGGTGGTTAGTTAGAGGGGTGATTAGCCCCTAAGTAAGCGGCCACGTCAGCGATAGGCGCCGGCGACCAAAAACACGGCGGTGGCTCGCCGGAGTTGCCCTCCCGGCCTTTTCTGGCGACGGGAGCTTGCGTGGCTGGGTTCTACGGACGCAGCACATCGGGCCGCATCGGTTGGTGGTGGCAGCGGTCGCTGGGGTGGCCGGAATCGAGCGCGGCGTCGACCTCGACGACGGCCGGAGCTCGGGTGAGACACGAGCGACCACTAGGGGGCACGGGAAGGCGGGCTGAGGCGTTCTGCGGCTCATGGAGAGGCACTAAACGCAGTGGTGTGCTCGGCTGCGAGCTTCAGCAGCCGTAGCCACGGCGGTGACATGGCCGGCGGGTGGGAGCTCACGGCTCCGGTAGTTAGTGCGGCAGAGGAGGAAAACGGTGGCGGGGGCTAGGGGAAAAATAACCAGGGGCTCACAGCGGTCGCGGAGAGCTTCTCGGTGTGGTCAGGGATGACCTGCAAGCGACGAATCGACCGGTGGCATCCGGTGGCCGTGGCGAGGAAACGGCGACGATGGCGACGGTGTGCTACTTCCCGACTTGCGTAGCTCGGTGTAGACGAAGAGGGCGACGAGGCGCTTCTGCTAGACACACCGGGGAGGCACGGGGTGGACGTGATGGGGAACGTAGTATTTTAAAATTTTCCTACGATCACGCAAGATCTATCTACTAGATGCATAGTAACGAGAGGGAGAGTGTGTCTACGTACCCTCGTAGACCGAAAGCGGAAGCGTTTATCAACGCGGTTGATGTAGTCGTACACCTTCACGATCCATCCCGATCTAGTACCGAACGTACGGCACCTCCGTATTCAGCACACGTTCAGCTCGATGACGTCCTCGCCTTCTTGATCCAGCAAGACGGGCGAAGTAGTAGATGAGTTCCGGCAACACAACGGCGTGGTGACGGTTGTTGATGAAGAACAATCTCTGCAGGGCTTCGCCAAGCACTACAGGAACTAGATGGAGGATAAACTAGAGGGTCGGGGTTGCCGGCACACGGCTTGGTGTATCTTGATGTGTTCCAGGTGCTAGCCCCGCCCCTCTATTTATGTGTTGAGCCCTGGGGTCGAAACTTGGAGCATAAGCCTCCTCAAAGTCGGTTTTGCCCGAAAGTCAAGAGTCCCACTCGGACTCCAGGACCAAACGCCACAATCCTTGGCATCTGGTCCAGACGCCATGGGCCTCGGCGTCTGGCCCAGGGCCAGACGCCAGGGTCTCCGGCGTTTGGCCCCCTAGCCTCCGCAAAACACCTTTTGCACCGACTTAATGCCCTGTGGGCTTGACCCCTTGGCCTAACCATATCATCCTATATATCAAATTTTACCTCTGGACCATTCCGGAGCTCCTTATCATGTCCGTGATCTCATCCAGGACTCCGAACAACATTCGGTCACCAACATACATAACTCATTCAATACTATATCGTCAACGAAACGTTAAGCGTGCGGAACCTACGGGTTCGAGAACTATGTAGACATGACCGAGACACTTCTCTGGTCAGTAACCAATAGCGGAACCTGGATGCCCATATTGGCTCCTACATATTCTACGAAGATCTTTATCGGTCGAACCGCATAACAACATACGTTGTTCCCTTTGTCATCGGTATGTTACTTGCCCGAGATTCGATCGTCAGTATCATCATACCTAGTTCAATCTCGTTACCGGTAAGTCTCTTTACTCGTTCCGTAATACATCATCTCCTGACTAACTCATTAGTCATTTGCTTGCAAGGCTTATTACGATGTGCATTACCGAGAGGGCCCAGAGATACCTCTCCGACATTCGGAGTGACAAATCCTATTCTTGATCTATGCCAACACCACGAACACCTTCGGAGACACCTGTAGAGCATCTTTATAATCACCCAGTTACGTTGTGACGTTTGATAGCACACAAGGTGTTCCTCCGGTATTCGGGAGTTGCATAATCTCATAGTCAAAGGAACATGTATAAGTCATGAAGAAAGCTATAGCAATAAAACTAAATGATCATTATGCTAAGCTAACGGATGGGTCTTATCCATCACATCATTCTCCTAATGTTGTGGCCCCGTTGATCAAATGACAACTCATGTCTATGGCTAGGAAACATAACCATCTTTGATCAATGAGCTAGTCTAGTAGAGGCATACTAGGGACACTCTGTTTTGTCTATGTATTCACACATGTACTAAGTTTCCAGTTAATACAATTCTAGCATGAATAATAAACATTTATCATGATATAAGGAAATAACTAATAACTTTATTATTGCCTCTAGGGCATATTTCCTTCAGTCTCCCACTTGCACTAGAGTCAATAATCTAGATCACATCACCATGTGATTAACACCAATAGTTCACATCACCATGTAACTAACACCCATAGTTCTCATCGCCATGCGACCAATACCCAAAGGGTTTACTAGAGTCAACAATCTAGTTCACATCGCCATGTGATTAACACCCAAAGAGTACTAAGGTGTGATCATGTTTTTCTTGTGAGAGAAGTTTAGTCAGCGGGTCTGTTACATTCAGATCCATATGTATTTCGCAAATTTTTATGTCTACAATGCTCTGCATGGAGCTACTCTAGCTAATTGCTCCCACTTTCAATACGCATCCAGATTGATACTTGGAGTCATCTAGATTAGTGTCAAAGCTTGCATCGGCGTAACCCTTTACGGCGAACTCTTTATCACCTCCATAATCGAGAAACATTTCCTTAGTCATCCAGTTACTAAGGATAATTTTGTCCGCTTTCCAGTGATCTACTCCTAGATCACTATTGTACCTCCTTGCCAAACTCATGGCAAGGTACACAACAGGTTTGGTACACAGCATGGCATACTTTATAGAACCTATGGCTGAGGCATAGGGAATGACTTTCATTCTTTCCCTATCTTCTGCCGAGGTCAGGTTTTGAGTCTTACTCAACTTCATACCTTTTAACTCACGCAAGAACTCCTTCTCTGACTGATCCATTTTGAACTACTTCAAAATTTGTCAAGGTATGTACTCATTGAAAAAACTTATCAAGCGTCTCGATCTATCTCTATATATCTTGATGCTCAATATGTAAGCAGCTTTACCGAGGTCTTTCTTTGAAAAACTCTTTTCAAACACTCCTTTATGCTTTCCAGAAAATTATACATCATTTCCGATCGACAATATGTCATTCACATATACTCATCAGAAAGGTTGTAGTGCTCCCACTCACTTTCTTGTAAATACAGGCTTCACCGCAAGTCTGTATAAATCTATATGCTTTGATCAACTTATCAAAGCATATATTCCAACTCCGAGATGCTTGCACCAGTCCATAGATGGATCGTTGGAGCTTGCACATTTTGTTAGCACCTTTAGGATCGACAAAACCTTCTGGTTGCATCATATACAACTCTTCTTTGAGATATCCATTCAGGAATGCAGTTTTGACATCCATTTTCCAGATTTCATAATCATAAAATGCGGCAATTGCTAACATGATTCGGACAGACTTAAGCATCGCTATGGGTGAGAAAGTCTCATCGTGGTCAACTCCTTGAACTTGTCGAAACCCTTTCGCAACAAGTCGAGCTTTGTAAATAGTAACATTACCGTCAGCGTCGGTCTTCCTCATGAAGATCCATTTATTTTCGATGGCTTGCCGATCATCGGGCAAGTCAACCAAAGTCCACACTTCGTTCTCATACATGGATTCCATCTCAGATTTCATGACCTCAAGCCATTTTGCAGAATCTGGACTCATCATCGCTTCCTCATAGTTCGTAGGTTCATCATGGTCCAGTAACATGACTTCCAGAACCGGGTTGCCGTACCACTCTGGTGCGGAACAAACTCTGGTTGATCTACGAAGTTCAGCAGAAAGTTGATCTGAAGTTTCATGATCATCATCATTAGCTTCCTCACTAATTGGTGTAGGAATCACTGGAACTAGTTTCTGTGATGTACTACCTTCCAATTCGAGAGAAGGTACAATTACCTCATCAAGTTCTACTTTCCTCCCACTCACTTCTTTCGAGAAAAACTACTTCTCTAGAAAGGATCCATTCTTAGAAGCGAATATCTTGCCTTCGGATCTGTGATAGAAGGTGTACCCAACAGTCTCCTTTGGGTATCCTATGAAGACACATTTCTTCGACTTGGGTTCGAGCTTATCAGGTTGAAGCTTTTTCACATAAGCATCGCAGCCCCAAACTTTAAGAAACGACAACTTTGGTTTCTTGCCAAACCACAGTTCATAAGGCGTCGTCTCAACGGATTTAGATGTTGCCCTATTTAGCGTGAATGCAGCTGTCTCTGATGCATAACCCAAAACGATAGTGGTAAATTGGTAAGAGACATCATAGACCGCACCATATCTAATAAAGTACGATTACGATGTTCGGACTCACCATTACGCTGTGGTGTTCCGGGTGGCGTGCGTTGTGAAACTATTCCACATTGTTTTAAATGAAGGCCAAACTCATAACTTCAAACATCCGCCTCCGTGATCAGATCGTGGTAACTTTTATTTTCTTGTTATGATGATTCTCTACTTCACTCTGAAATTTCTTTGAACTTTTCAAATGTTTCAGATTTGTGTTTCATCAAGTAGATATATCCATATCTGCTCAAATCATCTGTGAAGGTCAGAAAATAATAATACCCGCCGCGAGCCTCAACACTCATTGGTCTGCATACATCAGTATGTATGATTTCCAACAAGTCAATTGCTCGCTCCATTGTTCCGGAGAACGGAGTTTTAGTCATCTTGCCCATGAGGCATGGTTCGCAAGCACCAAGTGATTCATAATCAAGTGATTCCAAAAGTCCATCACTATGGAGTTTCTTTATGTGCTTTACACCATTATGACCTAAACGGCAGTGCCACAAATAAGTTGCACTATCATTATTAACCTTGCATCTTTTGGCTTCAAAATTATGAATATGTGTATCACTACGATCGAGATCCAACAAACTATTTTCATTGGGTGTATGACCATCGAAGGTTTTATTCATGTAAACAGAATAACAATTATTCTATGACTTTAAATGAATAACCGCATTGCAACAAATATGATCAAATCATATTCATGCTCAACACAAATGCCAAATAACATTTATTTAGGTTTTACACTAATCCCGAAAGTATAGGGAGTGTGCGATGATGATCATATCAATCTTGGAACCACTTCCAACACACATCGTCACTCACCTTTAACTAGCTTCTGTTCATTCTGCAATTCTCGTTTCGAGTTACTAATTTTAGCAACTGAACCGGTATCAAATACCCAAGGGTTGCTATGAACACTAGTAAAGTACACATCAATAATCTGTATATCAAAATATACCTTTGTTCACTTTGTCATCCTTCTTATCTGCCAAGTATCTAGGGCAGTTCCACTTCAAGTGACCATTTCCTTTGCAGTAGAAGCACTTAGTTTCAGGCTTGAGTTTAGCTTTGGGTTTCTTCATGGGAGTGACAACTTGCTTGTCATTCTTCTTGAAGTTCCCCATCTATCCTTTTGCCCTTTACTTGAAACAAGTGGTCTTATTAACCATCAACACTTGATGCTCTTTCTTGATTTCTACCTTCGCCGATTTCAGGATCGCGAAGAGCTCGGGAATTACCTTCGTCATCCCTTGCATATTATAGTTCATCACGAAGTTCTACTAACTTGGTGATAGTGACTAAAGAACTTTGTCAATTACTATCTTATCTGGAAGAATAACTCCCACTTGATTCAAGTAATTGTAGTCCCCAGACAATATCAGCACATGCTCACTGGTTGAGCTATTCTCCTCCATCTTGTAGGCAAAGTACTGTCAGAGGTCTTATACATCTTGACACGGGCATGAGTATGAAATACTAATTTCAACTCTTGGAACATCTTATATGCTCCGTGGCATTCAAAACGTTTTTGAAGTCCCGGTTCTAAGCCGTAAAGCATGGTGCACTTAAACTATCAAGTAGTCATCATATCGAGCTTTTGTCAAAACGTTCATAACATCTCTATCTGCTCCTGCAATAGGTCTGTCACCTAGCGGTGCATCAATGACATAATTCTTCTGTGGAACAATGAGGATAATCCTTAGATCACGGAACAATTCTGCATCATTGCTACTAACATCTTTCAACTTAGTTTTCTCTAGGAACATATAAAAAATAAACGTGGAGCAACATCGTGAGCTATTGATCTACAACATAGATATGCTAATACTACCAGGACTAAGTTCATGATAAATTAAAGTTCAATTTAATCATATTACATAAGAACTCCCACTTAGATAGACATCCCTCTAGTCATCTAAATGATCACGTGATCCAAATCAACTAAACCATGTCTGATCATCACGTGAGATGGAGTAGTTTTCAATGGTGAACATCTTATGTTGATCATATCTACTATATGATTCACGCTCGACCTTTCGGTCTCCAGTGTTCCGAGGCCATATCTGCATATGCTAGGCTCGTCAAGTTTAACCCGAGTATTCTGCGTGTGCAAAACTGTCTTACACCCGTTGTATTTGAACGTAGATCCTATCACACTCGATCATCACGTGGTGTCTCAGCACGAAGAACTTTCGCAACGGTGCACACTCAGGGAGAACACTTGTACCTTGAAATTTTGTAAGGGATCACCTTATAATGCTACCGTCGTACTAAGCAAAATAAGAAGCATAATAGGATAAACATCACATGCAATCAAAATATATGACATGATATGGCCATCATCATCTTGTGCTTTTGATCTCCATCTCCAAAGCACCATCATGATCACCTTCGTCGCCGGCGCGACACCTTGATCTCCATCGTAGCATCGTTGTCGTCTCGCCAACTATTGCTTCTACGACTATCGCTACCGCCTAGTGATAAAGTAAAGCAATTACATGGTGATTGCATTTAATACAATAAAGCGACAACCATATGGCTCCTGCCAGTTGCCGATAACATTACAAAACATGATCATCTCATACAAAACCGTATCACTCATCATGTCTTGACCTTATCACATCACAACATGCCCTGCAAAAACAAGTTAGATGTCCTCTACTTTGTTGTTGCAAGTTTTATGTGGCTGCTACGGGCTTAGCAAGAACCGTTCTTACCTACGCATACAAAACCACAACGATGTTTCGTCAAGTATGTGATGTTTTAACCTTCACAAGGACCGGACGTAGTCACACTCGATTCAGCTAAAGTGAGAGAGACAGACACCCACCAGTCACCTTTAAGCAACAAGTGCTCATAACGGTGAAACCAGTCTCGCGTAAGCGTACGCGTAATGTCGGTCCGGGCCGCTTCATCTCACAATACCGCCGAAGCAAAGTATGACATGCTGGTAAGCAGTATGACTAGTCGTCCACAACTCACTTGTGTTCTGCTCGTGCATATCATCTTCGCATAGACCTGGCTCATGATGCCACTGATGGGGAACGTAGTATTTTAAAATTTTCCTACGATCACGCAAGATCTATCTACTAGATGCATAGCAACGAGAGGGGAGAGTGTGTCTACGTACCCTCGTAGACCGAAAGCGGAAGCGTTTATCAACGCGGTTGATGTAGTCGTACACCTTCACGATCTGTCCCGATCTAGTACCGAACGTACGGCACCTCCGCGTTCAGCACACGTTCAGCTCGATGACGTCCTCGCCTTCTTGATCTAGCAAGACGGGCGAAGTAGTAGATGAGTTCCGGTAGCACAACGGCGTGGTGACGGTTGTTGATGAAGAACAATCTCTGCAGGGCTTCGCCAAGCACTACAGAAACTAGACGGAGGATAAACTAGGGGGTCGGGGTTGCCGGCACACGGCTTGGTGTATCTTGATGTGTTCCAGGTGCTAGCCCCGCCCCTCTGTTTATATGTTGAGCCCTGGGGTCGAAACTTGGAGCATAAGCGTCCTCAAAGTCGGTTTTGCCCGAAAGGCAAGAGTCCCACTCGGACTCCAGGACCAAACGCGACAATCCTTGGCGTCTAGTCCAGACGCCATGGGCCTCGGAGTTTGGCCCAGGGCCAGACGCCAGGGTCTCCGGCGTTTGGCCCCCTGGCCTCCGCAAAACACCTTTTGCACCGACTTAATGCCCTGTGGGCTTGACCCCTTGGCCTAACCATATCATCCTATATATCAAATTTTACCTCCGGACCATTCCGGAGCTCCTCGTCATGTCCGTGATCTCATCCGGGACTCCGAACAACATTCGGTCACCAACATACATAACTCATTCAATACTATATCCTCAACGAAACGTTAAGCGTGCGGACCCTACGGGTTCGAGAACTATGTAGACATGACCGAGACACTTCTTTGGTCAATAACCAATAGCGGAACCTGGATGCCCATATTGACTCCTACATATTCTACGAAGATCTTTATCGGTCGAACCACATAACAACATACGTTGTTCCCTTTGTCATCGGTATGTTACTTGCCCGAGATTCGATCGTCGGTATCATCATACCTAGTTCAATCTCGTTACCGGCAAGTCTCTATACTTGTTCCGTAATACATCATCTCCTGACTAACTCATTAGTCGTTTGCTTGCAAGGCTTATTACGATGTGCATTACCGAGAGGGCCCAGAGATACCTCTCCGACATTCGGAGTGACAAATGCTATTCTTGATCTATGCCAACACCATGAACACCTTCGGAGACACCTGTAGAGCATCTTTATAATCACCCAGTTACGTTGTGACGTTTGATAGCACACAAGGTGTTCCTCCGGTATTCTGGAGTTGCATAATCTCATAGTCAAAGGAACATGTATAAGTCATGAAGAAAGCAATAGCAATAAAACTAAACGATCATTATGCTAAGCTAACGGATGGGTCTTATCCATCACATCATTCTCCTAATGATGTGGGTCTTATCCATCACATCATTCTCCTAATGATGTGACCCCATTGATCAAATGACAACTCATGTCTATGGCTAGGAAACATAACCATCTTTGATCAATGAGCTAGTCTAGTAGAGGCATACTAAGGACACTCTGTTTTGTCTATGTATTCACGCATGTACTAAGTTTCCAGTTAATACAATTCTAGCATGAATAATAAACATTTATCATGATATAAGGAAATAACTAATAACTTTATTATTGCCTCTAGGGCATATTTCCTTCAGGACGGTGGCCGCGGCTACGGCCGGCGGTGTGCTCTGGCTCTCGCAGGCGAGCTTGGATAAGGGAGATGGAGGAGAGGGAGAGAGCTCTAGAGTGAGGGGAGAGGCAGAGGGGAGTCGAGGGCGTTCCAACGACGCACTGGAAGGGTCGGGGAAGGCTGGGACACGTCGAAGCAGGAGGTGGCCGCAGCTCGGCCGTGCGCGCGCCACGCACAGTGCCAGTAGGCGCGGGGAAGACGACAGAGGGGTGCTGCGGTGGTGGGCTGGGCCAGCTCCTGGGCCGCACTGGTAAGCTACAGGTAAGTCCTTCTCTATCTCTTTTCTAATCCTTTCTGTTTTCTATTTTCTGTAATTGTTTTGGCTTTATTAAAAATGCCAGAGCATTTTCAAAAATCATGAGACTGCTTGTGGCCACTGCTTGGATTATTTCCAACAGCTAACATTTCAGTTCATGAATATTTGGACATTTAAAATAATATATAAAATTAAAATGCCCAAATGCAAATATGGTATGATTTAAATCAGTGCCCAAAATATTCCACAAAAATGTTCACTATTTTTGGTTTGGTCTCAAAGCCTTGCCAAAATTATCAAACATTGATGAAGGCATTTTGGGTCATTGGAAATGATTTTATTTTTGACCCTAGTTGAATTCATTTGGTGCTAGGGTTTGAACATCCCCATTTCCAGTTTAAAGGAAAGTTTAGACATGATGCAACAACCAATCTAGTCTAAGAGCATAGCAAGCTAGCGATGTGATAGACGCGTCCCCGAGCCCACTGACCCTCCCAACAGACTCGCGGTGAGCCCCGGGGTCGTTTCCCCCTTCTCCCCTGGTCGTGTTTGACCTCTAGGCCATAGCCCCGTCGCGGCCGAACTCCAGCCGCCGCTCAACCTGTCACCGTCGTGGCCCCAACCGCCTCTGCCCATTTTTTAGCACGCCATCGCACTCACCTTGCTCCCAGAAGCCGAGCACACCCTTCTGTTTCTCCCCTAGAACACCGTAACGTCGATTCCGTCCACACCCGCACTCCGGCCGCCGCCACGAGCTCTGCTCCGGTGAGCTCCAGCCACCCTGGCTCCAGCCGCCGCCACCTCTAGATGCGGGCGTGTGTGGGCTATCTTCTGGTGGCCTTCGCGCGTCCTCCCGCAGCCTGTAGCGCAACCCCGGTGAACCTCCGCCGCGCGAAGTGGTCGCCGTCGGCCAAACTCCGGGGGCCGACGTGGACACTTAGTCACGGGCTAACCACCCGCTAATTAACCCCAAGTGACACTGACGGCGAGGCCCCACTACCTAATTAACTAGAGGAATAATTCATGTTTAGCTTTAGCTAAACACATCAGGTCCATGCATCAGTTTTGACCGTGCTGACGTGGGCGTTGACTAGGCCCACATGTCAGCGACCCTAACCAGAACTGTGACACTGACTAGTGGGTCCCACCGCTCAGTTTTGACCCTGGCCGACCCTGTTGACTAGGTGACGTCAGAGTGACACAGTGCTGATGTCATAAATGCTTTTCTGGGATTTTAAATAAATCAGAAATGATTTATTTATTTTCAGAAAATAGTTAAAACTTCTAAAAATCATAGAAAATAATCTATAACTCTAATGAAAATAATTTATATATGAAAAATGATCAGAAAAATTCAAGGAATCTGTTTATGGCATTTTCTTGCATGTTTGAACAACTTACAACCACTTTTTAGGACAATTTGAATAAATGACATTTGAATAATCACATATGAAGTTTGAATTTGAACCTTTGGTTTAAACCAACTTCATTTAGTATGGTTGCTAGTTGCATTAGCTCAATCAACAGCATATTGCCATGTCATGATCATGCATCATATTGTCGCTTTGCATTGATTGTGTTCTCCCTTGTTTGTCGGTGTTTGTTCCCTCTCAGTAGACGATGTTCCGATGATGTGACCGATGACACTGATGAAGACATAGTACCATCTCCAGAAGTGCCAGGCAAGCAAACCCCCATTGAGCATTCCGATACAATCCCACTCTCTCGCTCTTGATCTCCTTTACTGCATTAGGACAATAACGATTGAACTGCTTTTTGCTGCGGTAGCTGAACCCCTTTCCTCTGCATGACCTGTCATTGCCACAGTAAATAGTTGAAACCCACTAGCATGAGTAGGAGTTGCTTGAGCCCTGTTGTACCTACTCATTCATGCTTTCTGGTTATGCCTGCTATTGCTTAGAGTTGTGTCAGGTCTGATTCATCGGGGATGAATTGGAATGTGGTGAACATGTCCTACTGTGTGTGAGCTAAGTGTGTGAACACGATTTGGTTAAGGTAGCGTTGAGAGGCCATGTAGGAGTACATGGTGGGTTGTCTCACTGGAACCGTTCTTAAGAACTGAGTTCTGTGTAAGTTGTCCAATGACTAGCTACTACCACGCATTGGAATGCTTAAGTGCCCCTCTCGACTTATTAATCAACTAGATCTCTGTCCAGGAGTTGCAACTAGTTGCTGGTGTTTGTAGGTAGTGCTAGTAGTCTACCAAGTGGCACCCGGTATAGGTGGGCTTGGGACAGACTAGGTGCAGTGACCCGGTGTACCAAGTGGCACCCGGATGGTGGGCTTGGGAACCCTGTACACATCGTTTGGGGCCGTGAGCGACACCCCGGCCAGATCTCCTTAAGGATGGAACCCAAATAGGCGATAAACCTGGACTAGAGTCTCGTGTGGTTAGTCAGGTCGTGGCCGACACCCTCGCCAGGAATCCGCTTGAAGGTTGCCGAGATACACGACGTGTACATGGCGGTAAGTGGCGAGAGCGTGTGTGAAGAAGTACACCCCTGCAGGGTTAACATGATCTATTCGAATAGCCGGGTCCGCGGTTATGGACTTCTTGGATGCTTACGTGGTACATAGACAAGTAAAAGTGGATACTCTAAAATACTCAAGACAAGTGTGAGTGCTATGGATGGCCTTCTCGTAGGGAGACGGGAGCGGATCCATAGTGGTGTATTTGATTGGTGAATATGTGGACTCGTGTGCGCAACCTCAAAAGAGTTACTTGCAGTCGTAGTTCATGATAGCCACCGAGTCAAAGCTGGCTTGCTGCAGTCAAACTCCACCACCCCTTGTTGATACTGATGCATATGTAGTTAGTTCTGATGTAAGTCTTGTTGAGTACCTTTGTACTCACGTTTGCTTAATTTATGTTTTGCAGAGAGACTTCAGTCTCACTAGTGGTTCCGCGTGGACTTCAACGTTTAGCTTGTTACCTCAGCTATGATCTTGTGCCCTTGGAAGGGTCTTGTAGATAGTCAGGCTCCTCAGCCTTTTTCATTTGTAGTTGTCTGTACTCAGACAAGTTATGCTTCTGTTGCCTGTATGCTCTGTATGTTGGGTCAAGTGACCTCTGTTTGTAATAAATGCTATGATGGCTCTTCTGGGCCTTTATCTATATGAGTTGTTGAGTTATGTTGTGATGCCATGTTGTACAGCACATACTTGCATGCTATGCGTACGTGTAATGTGTATTGCTATGTGTGGGATCCGGCACCTAGTTGTTTACCCTTGGTAGCCTATCTTACAGGGAAATGTCTCCTAGTGTTTCCACTAAGCCTTGGTAGCTTGCTACTGTTCCGGAACACTTAGGCTGGCCGGCATGTGTCCTTCTTCGTTCCTGTGTCTGTCCCTTAGGGGAAATGTTACGCATTGTTCCTTTAAGTCCTTGTAGCTTGCTACGACTTGGGTTCATACGTTGATGACCGACACGTTCGTTGCTAGGTCATGTATGCCTGTCTCTGTAATTTAGTGCCACTTTTGGTTTATAACTAGTCATGTCGGCCCAGGTTCTCTGTCATATGGATGCTAGCGACACTATCATATACGTGTGCCAAAATGCGCAAACAGTCCCGGGCCAGGTAAGGTGGAACCCGTGGGAATACCGTGCGTGAGGCCGCAAAGTGATATGATGTGTTACATGCTAGACCTGTGTGACTTAGGATCGGGGTCCCGACAGCTTTGGTATCAGAGCCTGACTGCCTGTAGGATTAGTAAGCCAAACTGGTCGAAGTCGAGTCTAGAAATTCTTTAGTTATATAAGGGAATTGATTGTGGAAGGGAACGTAAGGCTCTTTTTACTCCTTTACCTTATGACCTTCTGATCTGAGTCACCTTCTTCTATTTTACGGGTATTAAGAACTAGGCTTTCTCTTCTGTCTATCAGGATCACGTTAATTGTGGATTCAACCCCAGTTCAGTTTCTACTACTTCTGTTTGTTCAACTGTTGGTCTCTGAACCTTGACATTATGATGTTGAGTGGTTATGCCACCCTTTTGCAGGATCTCTCAAATCTTTTGAGCATTTACAGCTGTTATGCTGTCCGAGTCATCCCAAGTCTCTAAACAATCTGACGCATTTGTAAATTATTCCTACCTATTCTTAATGTCCTTTTAGGCCAGATTAACCACATTAGTCAGTGTGTTGAGGTACTCTGTTGCCTCGACATATATGTTGGAGCTATTACTATGACCCTAGGTGTCTTAGAAGATCACCCAGTAATCTAGCAATGCTTTATATTCCCAGTGTGATGATTCTGGCCATCATTCTAGAAAGCATCCCGTGATGCCATTTAGTCAGTAGGTATTCTATTCCTGGGTTCTTGAACCCGAGATTCACCCTACTTGCTTCATGTTGATAGTGTTTGCTAGTTCCTTTAGGATATTAGTACCTTGTGATAGTCCTCGAGGTCCGTGGTGAATCGTTCTTCCAATACCATGAACCGTTATGGCAGAAGTTCTTTTGAACCAAAGGATCACAACCAGAGTGCTCTTGATGAGTTCTCCATTCCACATTGTGACTCTGCCAATTCTACCTTTCTGCATGGGTTATCCGGAAGAAATATGTTGAACTCGTTCGACATGCTAATCTATGCATCCATAACTCAGAAAGTTATATGTTCCTTTGAGTTGTCCCTTTTTAGTCGTATTATGATCTCGTCTATCAGTTGATAGTCAGGAGTAGTTGTGCATTCGTGTTCATCAATGCCTTTTACTCTTGTGGTCCGTCAAGCCATTCTATTCTGGAATGACTAGGAGAAATAAACTCCAGTACCTTATCCATATCTAGGATTAGGTCAAAGCAGTTGTACTCCGCAGATCAAAATGGCATTCCAACTTTTGTTCTGTTCTAACTTGGAGTGTTACCCTCTTTTATGTCAAGAGTGTCATGGGAATTGCACAACCTTCTATGAACTCTTGATGTAGTGATACTTCTCACCATTATTATTCATTGCTCGGTCTTTGTGTTATTGTAACCAAAATACTAACAAGTGAATCATGATGTGTGAAATCAATACCCCTAGCAACCTCGTTGCTTGGTAGTTAAAGGACAACAATTTCATTCTTAGTGTGTTGGTTACTGAATCACCATTCTAAGATTGATCGTGCTACCTAGTCCATTTTTCTGGTGCACTCTTTGATCAATGAGTTAGGATTGCATAAATCCCTCACTCTTGTGATCATATCATCTTGCCCTGAAAAGCAAGATTGTTTGCGAGCTTAGTAACATAGCGGTGGTCCGTGATTTTCCGAATATCTTCTCGGAAGTATTACCAGGGTGCTCCCTGACCGTTATGTTGAGCTCGTGATCAAGCTGGTTTCTCTCTAACCCACCCTTTCTCCAAGAATATCTGTTGGATACCCTGAGCTAGTTGGTTAAGCTAAACGAAAACTTGGAGAGTTGGAAGATGAAAGCTTAATCCACATAGCTCACTTCAAAGGGATATCCTTGTTTGTGTGTTGATGAAGAAAGATGGTATTTTCATCAATTGATCTTCGTGTTCAGTTGCTGGACCTATCGTTTTATCCTAACTTTGATTTGAGTATGGGCTATTGTCAAGTCAAATCAGAACCAATGATATTCGTAATGTTGTCTTACTCGTGGTTGACCCCTCGAGCATACACCGTTACATCTTTTGGTCTGACCAATGCTATCACTTTGTTCACATTGTCATGGAATTCCATCTATATGGAAACCTGGATGAATTATTGTTGAGCCCATCGATAACATCCTTATCTTCTCCATGATTTGGTTGACATTAAGCTTGTGTTGGAAACTTTGTAGGCATTGTCTTCGTGTTCCGTTCATGAAGCATATGTTAAGATGAGAGGAGTGACTTCCTCTAATTCATGAGCATTTGATGAAAGTTGTCACCGTGAATTCGAGAAAGTTTGTTTTGCTTCCCTTGGAATCATCCCAAGTCAGTTATGCATGTGCGAATGTATACTATGGTTTGGCAGATTAATTACCTCCATTTCATATGTATTCCCTAGCACCCCAAGCCACTGATTGATTTGTTCAAGGAGAGGAAGTTCCTTCATAAGAGCTAATCCGGACTTATGAAAGGACTTCGATATTCTGGATGATGGTTCCCAACCTGAACTTGGTAGTGTTTCGTTGTAAGACTACAACGTGGTCATGCTTGTCTTAGACAACGTGTTCACATGCATGTAGCAGAACCAACTCATGTTTTGGAGCTTGCTATCATAGTTCATTTCCCGAGAATCTCGCAACGTCTTCTCGTCGATTTGTGTTGCAAACTTTCATTTTTCTTCCTAGACTTGATGGGTCTGGAATATCCTGACACCAACCAGATCTGAATCTCACGCGGATATTATGGTTGAACGTTTCCCAAGAACTATAATAGTGGTCTCTCTGTAACCCGGTAAGTGGATGTTGTGGCCAACACACCAGCCGGAAGACCTATTATTGTAGTATCTTGATTAAGGAAGTTGGTCACCTCCCCATAAGGATTTCGTAGGATTTACTCCCTAGTTGTTCCTTATGGATTTTTGTGCTCCTGAAGTCCGACCTCTACTTGATGTTCAAGATACCAAACATATCTATGAATGGATTCGCTAACACATCAAGGAGAACATTAGAAGCGGAGTGCTAAATGTCTCTTGGTCGATCATCCAGATTTTGCTTCCTTGGCTCCGCTAAGGTAAAATCTGAGATGGTGTTAACTTCCTTTGCATCTGCATCGTCCACCACTATTCATCATGGTAGTATATTGTGTTGCCAGGATCCTTGACACGGATGTTGGTAAAACCTTAATGAATATGGAAATGCTCAAGTTCTTGAGAGCACGCGCAAGCAAAATCATTCCTTGTGTTGTCTTCAACAAGGTAGTCCACATCATTCATTCTAGTCCGAGTATGTCATTCTACCGAACTCCTCCAAATGATCGTTTGTGATTGCCCTAGGCTGGTATAAAGAATTTCAATGATCTCTATATCAAAAGTAATTATTTTTGCCACTTAAAGGAATATCCCTACGAGTCACCTTCTCTAAGGTGCCCCGTCTGGTGACTTCGATAACTATCTTCTTAGGTGTGGAATTATTGCCTACCAAGTGAACCTTCATCATTTGTTTCACTCCATCCCTCTGGATGTGTGTTCCGTGTCTCAGCTCAAGAGATGTTTCGACGTCTCACTGCATGAGTTGATCTTGAGTTGCTCGATCTTTCAGAAGATCAATTCTGTAGAGTTTCTTTCGTCATCAAAGTGTTGGACGAAGATCTTGAAAGCAAAGACGTCAAGACAAAGATGATGAAATGAATCAACAACTTCGAGGAGGACAGTTGGATCGTGAAGATTGTGTTAGCTTTGCGTCCCCTCTGTCTTCTTACCTCACGTCTTGAATCTCGGGATGAGATTCTTGTTTAGTGGGGGTGAGTTGTCACAGCCCTAGCTTTAGCTTTGCTTGTGGACTAGTCTTGGTTGTTGCATCATGCCTAAATTCTTTTGAAACTTGAAATGGGGTTTGTTCAAACCCTAGCACCAAAAGAACTCCACTAGGTTCAACCTAAAAATATTTTCCAATGACCCAAAATGCCTTCATCAATGTTTGATAATTTTGGCAAGGCTTTGAGACCAAACCAAAAATAGTGAACATTTTTGTGGAATATTTTGGGCACTGAATTAAATCATACATTATTTGCATCTGGGCATTTAAATTTTATATATTATTTTAAATGTCCAAATATTCGGGAGCTGAAATGTTGGTTGTTGGAAATAATCCAAATTGTGGCCACAATCAGTCTCATGATTTTTGAAAATGCTCTGGCATTTTTAATAAAGCCAAAACAATTACAGAAAATAGGAAACAGAAAGAATTAAAAAAAGAGAGAGAGAAGGACTTACCTGGCCTTACCTGCACGGCCCAGCTAGATGGCCCAGCCCACCACCGCAGCCCCCCCCCCCTCTCTGTCGTCTTCCCCGCGCCTACTGGCACTGTGCGTGGCGCGCGCACAGCCGAGCCGCGGCCACCTCCTGCTTCCACCTCCTGTTTCCTCCCCGCCCTCGTTCGAGCGCCTCGAGACGCCCAGAGTCCCTGGTTCCTCCTTCCTCACTCCCTACTCTCTCCCTCGCCCTCTAGCCCCCTCCCCGAGCTCACCCAAGAGCGTTCCGCCGTCGTTGTGCTTCACCCGCGTGGCCATCGCCTCCCTTTCGCCGCGCCGCCATGTCTGGCATCTCCGCCGTCGAGCACCACGCCTCCATGCCGAAGGAAACAAGCCGGAGAGCTCCAATCCGCCGCCATCTGGTCATCTTCAACCTCGGCACCCGCCGGACGCCGCTCGTCGATTCGCCGCCTCCGACGCGTCCCCGAGCCCACTGACCCTCCCAACAGACTCGCGGTGAGCCCCTGGGTCGTTTCCCCCTTCTCCCCTGGTCGTGTTTGACCTCTAGGCCATAGCCCCGTCGCGGCCGAACTCCGGCCGCCGCTGAACCTGTCACCGCCGTGGCCCCAACCGCCTCCGCCCGTTTTTGAGCATGCCATCGCACTCACCTTGCTCCTAGAAGCCGAGCGCACCCTTCTGTTTCTCCCCTAGAACACCGTAACGTCGATTCCGTCCACACTCGCACTCCGACCGCTGCCACGAGCTCTGCTCCGGCGAGCTCCGGCCACCCTGGCTCCAGCCGCCGCCACCTCTAGATGCGAGCGTGTGTGGGCTATCTTCTGGTGGCCTTCGCGCGTCCTCCCGCAGCCTGTAGCTTAGCCCCGGTGAACCTCCACCGCGTGAAGTGGTCGTCGCCGGCCAAACTCCAGCGGGCCGACGTGGACACTTAGTTAGGGCTAACCACCCGCTAATTAACCCCAAGTGACACTGACAGCGGGGCCCCATTGTCTAATTAACTAGAGGAATAATTCATGTTTAGCTTTAGCTAAACACATCGGGTCCACGCGTCAGTTTTGACCGTGCTGACGTGGGCATTGACTAGGCCCACATGTCAGCGACCCTAACCAGAACTGTGACACTGACTAGTGGGTCCCACCGCTCAGTTTTGACCCTGGCCGACCCTGTTGACTAGGTGATGTCAGAGTGACACAGTGCTGATGTCATAAATGCTTTTCTGGGATTTTAAATAAATCAGAAATGATTTATTTATTTTCAGAAAATAGTTAAAACTTCTAAAAATCATAGAAAATAATCTATAGCTCCAATGAAAATAGTTTATATATGAAAAATGATCAGAAAAATTCAAGGAATATGTTTGTGGCATTTTCATGCATGTTTGAACAACTTAAAACTAGTGTTTAGGACAATTTGAATAAATGACATTTCAATAATCACATATGAAGTTTGAATTTGAACCTTTGGTTCAAACCAACTTCATTTAATATGGTTGCTAGTTGCATTAGCTCAATCAACAGCATATTGCCATGTCATGATCATGCATCATATTGTCGCATTGCATTGATTGTGTTCTCCCTTGTTTGCAGGTGTTTGTTCCCTCTTAGTAGACGATGTTCCGACGATGTGACCGATGACACTGATGAAGACATAGTACCATCTCCAGAAGTGCCAGGCAAGCAAACCCCCATTGAGCATTCCGATACAATCCCGCTCTCTCGCTCCTGCTCTCCTTTACTGCATTAGGACAACAATGATTGAACTGCATTTTGCTGCGGTAGCTAAACCCCTTTCCTCTGCATGACCTATCATTGCCATAGTAAATAGTTGAAACCCACTAGCATGAGTAGGAGTTGTTTGAGCCCTGTTGTGCCTACTCATTCATGCTTTCTGGTTATGCCTGCTATTGCTTAGAGTTGTGTCAGGTCTGATTCATCGGGGATGAATTGGAATGTGGTGAACATGTCCTACTGTGTGTGAGCTAAGTGTGTGAACACGATTTGGTAAAGGTAGCGGTGAGAGTCCATGTAGGAGTACATGGTGGGTTGTCTCACTGGAACTGTTCTTAAGAACTGAGTTCTGTGTAAGTTGTCCAATGACTAGCTACTACCATGCATTGGAATTCTTAAGTGCCCCTCTCGACTTATTAATCAACTATATCTCTGTCCAGGAGTTACAACTAGTTTCTGGTCTTTGTAGGTAGTGCTAGTAGTCTACCAAGTGGCACCCGGTACAGGTGGGCTTGGGACAGACTAGGTGCAGTCGCCCGGTGTACCAAGTGGCACCCGGGTGGTGGGATTGGGAACCCTGTACACATCGTTTGGGGCCGTGAGCGACACCCCGGCCGGATCTCCTTAAGGATGGAACCCGAATAGGCGATAAACCTGGACTAGAGTCTTGTGTGGTTAGTCAGGTCGTGGCCGACACCCTTGCTAGGCTTCCGCTTGAAGGTTGCCGAGATACACGACGTGTACATGGCGGTAAGTGGCGAGAGCGTGTGTGAAGAAGTACACCCCTGCAGGGTTAACATGATCTATTCGAATAGCCGGGTCCGCGGTTATGGACTTCTTGGATGCTTACCTGGTACATAGACAAGTGAAAGTGGATACTCTAAAGTACTCAAGACAAGTGTGAGTGCTATGGATGGCCTTCTCGTAGGGAGACAGGAGCGGATCCATAGTGGTGTATTTGATTGGTGAATACGTGGACCCGTGTGCGCCACCTCAAAAGAGTTACTTGGAGTCGTAGTTCAGGATAGCCACCGAGTCAAAGCTGGCTTGCTGCAGTCAAACTCCACCACCCCTTGTTGATACTGATGCATATGTAGTTAGTTCTAATGTAAGTCTTGCTGAGTACCTTTGTACTCACATTTGCTTAATTTATGTTTTGCAGAGAGACTTCAGTCTCACTAGTGGTTCCGCGTGGACTTCGACGTTTAGCTTGTTACCTCAGCTACGATCTTGTGCCCTTGGAAGGGTCTTGTAGATAGTCAGGCTCCTCAGCCTTTTTCATTTGTAGGTGTTTGTACTCAGACACGTTATGCTTCCGTTGCCTGTATGCTCTGTATGTTGGGTCATGTGACCTCTGTTTGTAATAAATGCTATGATGGCTCTTCTGGGCCTTTATCTATATGAGTTGTTGAGTTATGTTGTGATGCCATGTTGTACATCACATACTTGCATGATATGCGTACGTGTAATGTGTATTGCTATGTGTGGGATCCGACACCTAGTTGTTTACCCTTGGTAGCCTATCTTACATGGAAATGTCTCCTAGTGCTTCCATTAAGCCTTGGTAGCTTGCTACTGCTCCGGAACACTTAGGCTGGCCGGCATGTGTCCTTCTTCATTCCTGTGTCTGTCCCTTAGGGGAAATGTCACGCGTTGTTCCTTTAAGTCCTTGTAGCTTGCTACGACTTGGGTTCATACGTTGATGACCGACACGTTCGTTGCTGGGTCATGTATGCATGTCTCTGTAATTTAGTGCCACTTTTGGTTTATAACTAGTCATGTCGGCCCGGGTTCTCTGTCATATGGATGCTAGCGACACTATCATATACGTGTGCCAAAATGCGCAAACGGTCCCGGGCCAGGTAAGGTGGCACCCGTGGGAATACCGTGCGTGAGGCCACAAAGTGATATGATGTGTTACATGCTAGACATGTGTGACTTAGGATCGGGGTCCCGGCAAAGGGGCACCTCGCGAGGTACTCATGACGTGAGCAGTGACGACTAAAGCCAGGCGGGCGCCAGCGGGCGCAGAGTGCCAGTTTCCTCTTCGGTGCTAAAGGAGCAGGTACAGGCGCAGAGTCCCGAGGCGTCAGGCAAAGGTTTCCATATCAGCGCAACGAGACCAAGACCAGCAGGACGGCAGGACGGAGGTCATTGCGGAGCCCACGGCGGCGTCACCACCAGAGAAGACCACCTTTTGTCAGGATAGATTGTACTAGCTGCTCCCCTTCAAATTTGGCCGTTGTTGGATTCCTTCCCGCTCAATATTTGGGAAGAGAACTCTGGCCACTATAAATAGGACTAGCCACCACCATTGGGATCTCACTTCATCGGAGACAGAGTTGATCTCACCTCAAGTTGATTAGATAGAAGGCCACACATCTCAAGCTCACCCGAGCTCAAGAACACCTCTCCCTAGGAGGTAGTTCATCCATGTACTAGTTCTTTCGCTGCCTACGAGGCAATCCACCATACACACTGGATTAGGGTGTTACACCACAACGGTGGCCCGAACCAGTATAAATCTTGTGTCTCTTGTTCATTGGATCTGACTAGCTAGGCCTAGAATGTCGAGTAGAAGGGCTAGGGCGGAAGGGGAGATCTTCGTGCGCACCCCAGAGTTCGAACCTGGAGGGTTTTGCCGGAACCCTAAATCCGATATTTGGCGCGCCAGGTAGGGGGTGTGCCGAAGCCTTCTCCTCGATCGTCCGGCTCTCCGCTCATCAAGTTCTTATGGCGGGCACCCCTCCTCCAACGGGCTCAGTGGCCGCGCGCGGCAATGCTCCCGGCCACCGGGCCTTCGCCCCCGCCTTGCGGCGGGTATAGTGGCCGCCCAAGTTCAGGCTAAATCTGCTGCCATGCTACAACGGCGCGGCCGATCCGCTTGTCTTCCTGCAGGCCTACGAGGAGGCCATTGCGGCGGCCGGTAGCGATGACAAGGTCATGGCCAGCTGGCTCCCCATGGCGCTCAACGGTGTGCCGCGGGTCTGGTTTTTCAGCTTGCCAGAATTCTTCGTGGCATCATGGGAAGAGCTGCGCGGCCTCTTCTTCGCGCGCTTCGGGGCTCCGGTGCCCCACGTCGTCGCGGCCATCCTCGGCGGCTCCCAAGCACCACCCTCCAGCCGACACATCAAGCAGATCTTTCGCTAGACGGGAGTCGCCTCGTTACGCAAGGGGGCTTCTACTTGGTGGGTTGCTCCCAGGGCCGACCTCACCTTTGACTCAGGAGACCACCCTGCCTCCACCACAGGCTCCAGCGCTCTCCCGATGCTCTACAACCCCACCATCTGCAACGTGGCCGTCACCAAGACCCTCATCGACGGCGGGGCTGGCCTCAATGTGCTTTGGGTGGAAGCTTTCAGCTTACTACATGTGCCACTCGAGTGCCTACGCCCCACCAAGCCTTTCTCTTGGGTCGGCAGTGGTTCTACCAGCCCCCTAGGGCAGATCCTCCTCCCGATCACCTTCGGCACCCGAGACAACTACCGCACCGAGCTGATCGACTTCGACATTGCCCGAATCGGTCTCCCGTACAACGCCATCTTCGGGTACCCAGCGCTGGCTCAGTTCATGGCCGCAACCCACCCGGCCTATAACCTCATGAAGATGCCGGGGAGCCGCGGGGTCCTTAATGTGGCAGGGGATGCTAAGGGAGCCCTGGCGGCCCTCACGCGTGTCTTTCGAACCGCTGCGGCAGCGCGCCCTACTGAGGAAGCCGCCCTTGGGACCAAGGGGGCTGCCCCAGCCAAGAAAAAACAACTTTTCTCCCAAGACCAAGCCGAGACAAAACAGGTGCCGGTGAATGAAGATGAGCCGTCAAGCATCGCCTTCACCATAGGAGCTGGCCTTCCCCCAGCTCACGAGGAGGCGTTGGTTGGATTCTGCACGCAAACAGGGACGTGTTCGCATGGGAACCCAAGGATCTGGCGGGGGTCCCAAGAGAGGTGATTGAGCATCACCTAAACATATGCCCTAACATGCGCCCCGTGAAGCAGAAGGCCAGGCGCCAATCCACGGAGAAGCGGTCCTTCATCGTGCAGGAGACTCGTAAGCTAGAAGCGCGGGTGTCATCCGCGAAGTCCAGTACCAGGAGTGGCTGGCAAATCCCATCGTCGTGCCCAAGAAAGGAGGAAAAGAGCACATGTGCGTCGACTTCACCAACCTCAACAAAGCTTGCCCGCAAGATCCGTTCCCTCTGCCACGCATCGATCAAATCGTCGACTCCACTGCCGAGTGTGATTTGCTGTGCTTCCTGGACGCCTTCTCAGGATACCACCAAATCAAGATGGTGCTGCAAGACGTCGAGAAAACTGCCTTCCTCACCCCGTGCGGGGTGTACTGCTACACCTGCATGCCGTTTGGGTTACGGAATGCAGGAGCAACCTTCTAGCGGTTAATGCACATTGCACTATGGAAGAAGCTCGGGAGGAACGCTAAGGCGTATGTGGACGACATCGTAGTAAAATGTCAGGAGGCCTCAGCCCTTATCACAGACCTGGAAGAGACTTTCGCCAACCTACGGAAGGTAGACTTGTGACTCAACCCGGAGAAGTGCGTGTTCGGAGTTCCTTTAGGCAAGCTCTTGGGCTTCCTCGTGTCGCACCGAGGAATCGAGGCAAACCCCGAGAAAGTCAAGGCCATAGAGAAGATGAGCCCGCCCAAGAACCTCAAGGAGATGCAGAAGCTGGCTAGCTGCATAACGTCGCTGGGGCATTTCATTTTCAAGCTAGGGAGAGAGCCCTCCCCTTCTTCAAGCTGATGAAAAGGAAGGGCCCGTTTGAATGGACCCCAGAGGCTGATGGAGCGTTCGAAGATCTCAAGAGATACCTCACCAGCCCTCCAGTGATGGTGTCACCCAAGCCTCAAGAGCCATTGGTGCTTTACCTGGCCGCGACGCCGCATTCAGCTAGTGTGGCGCTGGTGGCCGTTCGAGAGGAGCGCCAAGACAAGGCCCTGCAGCCCAAGGGGGGAACTCCTGAGGTCCCGACGGGGCCGGAAGGTGGCTGCGATATGCAAGCCGACCTCTCTGAGGCCGAGACTGACCCAGCCCATGACCAAACTCCTGGGGCACCACCCTAGCTCAGACAGCCGCGGGGGAGTCCGGGCTCCACCCTCACCGAGCACCCGGTATACTTCGTCAGCACAGTGCTCCGTGATGCCCGAGCACGCTACCCTATGCCATAGAAGCTCTTGCTAGCACTCATCATTGAATCACGAAAGTTGCGTCACTACTTCCAAGGCCACCCCATCAAGGTCGTCTCAGCTTACCCCCTAGAAAGAGTACTCCAGAGCCCAAAGGCGGCAGGAAGGGTCTCGGAGTGGAACATAGAGCTGCAGGCATTCCAGCTAGAGTTCAGCACCACGAGGGTCATCAAGGGGGTTGCGCTTGCTGACTTCATGGCCAACTGGACCGATGCCCCAGGACCTGAAGCAAGCCAGGGCCAGTCCCTCCTACCGGGAAGCGAAGGGCCTGATGGTTGGGTCATGTACTTCGATGACGCGTTCACCCGCCAGGGCGCGGGGGCTGGAGCTGTGCTCATCTTGCCCGTTGAAGACAAGCTATACTACCGTCGTGCAGCTCTGCTTTCGGCCAGGAAACAAGGTCTCCAACAACATAGAGGAATACGAAGGCATAATCGCCGGCCTCAAAGCAGCGATAGCCTTGGGGGTGAAGCGCCTCGTCCTCAAGGGTGACTCCCAGCTCCTCGTCAACTTCTCCAACAAGGTATATGAGCCTAGGGACGAGCATATGGAAGCATACCTTGCGGAGGTACGCGAAATGAAGAAGTAGTTCTTGGGCCTGGAACTGAAACACGTGCCCCGCGGCACTAACAAGGACGCCGACGACATCGCCAAGAGAGCATCTAGCTGTCGGCGTCCTGGGAACCAGGGTACCCAGACTTGCCTGTCTGTGGGCCGCGACGCGCTCCTACAAGCGGCCTCGTACGGCCCAGCTGATCGACCAGCTGTCCAAGACCCTCGCGAGGGGGCTAAGCCTCGCGAGGAGAACGACGTCAAGACCTCCTCGGGAGCAGCGTTAGCAAGGTGCTCCGAAGGGGCGGAGAATCCAAGGCCAGGCCTGCCTCAGGAGGAGGCAGTGATGTCAGTAGTGACGCACCGTGCCAGCGGGTGCCAGCGTCCGCCAGCGGCGCAGTTGCCATTTCGGTGCAAAGGGGACAACGCAGCCGCTGGTTCCCAAGGAGCGGGGCAAAGGTTTCCCCTTGGTGCAACAAGACCGAAGACCACAAGGACGACAATGAGGATGTCACCGTCGAGCCCACCACCGTGTCACCGCCTGATCCTTTTGCAGGCGAAGACCACTTTTGTCAGGATAGGAACGTCCTTGTGTTCTTGCTCAAAAATGGCCGTTGTGGAATCCCTTCCCGCCTAAACATTCCGGGGGAAGAGGACCATGGCCGCCTATATAAGTAGCTAGGATTCCCACTGTGAAGGGATCGATCAACTCATACACTCTGCCGCCACACAAGGAGCAAGAACACTTTCCTCCTGACCTTCCTGAGCTTGCCTCCTGAGCTCAGGAACCCTTGTACTAGTTCACCTCCCAGCTCGCCCGATGCTAATCCACCAAAGCAGGAAGTAGGGTCTTACACCACGCGGTGGCCCGAACCTGGATAAACTCTTGTGTGTTCTGTTTGTTGTGTGCTTGAATCCCCCCCACCGAGACGAGAGCGAGACGCTAGGTAGACGTGAGTGGGAGAGATCTTCGTTCACGCCCCTGTGTTCGAACTTCTTGGGTTTTGCGGAGCCCTAAATCCGACATTTGGCGCGCCAGGTAAGGGGCGTGTCGAAATCTTGCCTCTCCGACGACCTCGTCGCGTTCTCGTCATCGACTCTGCTCCACAACCATGGTGGACACACACCGAGCTCGCGCCGCCCGCCGCACTGCGAACGTCGCTCGGACGGCGCCCGCGGGCAACGGTGCACCGCTCTGCCCCAACTCGCCGGTCGCCAACGCCGCCACCGACCCGTCTGTCCACGAGCAACATGACTCGTTGCTGCCACCGTCCGTGCGACGAGATGGTCGCACGGAAACGCCTTCACCCTCGCCAGCCGCGGCGTCGTCCTTGCTGGTATGCCGCGGGCCGGTCTACCAGCAACATGAGCTGCTGATGGCACAGGAGTTCTTGCGCTACAGCCCAGCAGATGACCTCTACGACGAGTGGCTCCACCGCATCACCGAGCTCGTCAACGCCGCTGGGGAAGCATCCCCACCAACACACTCCTCACGTCCTCCGTCGCCCCCGGCGGGGAACAAAGGCCACGGGGTCCCGGCCCCGCCTCCACTCCACCACACCGGCCAGGAGGCCCGGCACGAGGCCCCTCGATGTGAGCAACCCCGCAGAGCCCACGCGCGTGACGAGGAGAGCTGCCAGGTGATTCCGCATCCTCACGCAGGAGCTAGCGGCCCCCCTGGCCCGCAGCGCCCAGACCGCGTGCCACAGGAGGTGGTGGCGCCAGCACCTCAAGAACCAGCACCACTGGCACAGGGGGCGCCTGCGATCATGAGCGTGGCTGGGTGTGGCGCCCTAGCTCCTGAGCTATGATGCCTCATCTGGCCCGGAAAGTTCAAGCCGGACCTGCCTCCGTGCTACAACAGCACCACCAACCCCACGAAGTTCCTCCAACTCTACGAGCTGAGCATCGAGGCGCCAACGGCACCGAGCAGGTCGTGGCGAACTGGTTCCCCCTGGCTTTGAAGGACGGCGCATGCTCCTCGCTCCTGAACCTCCCCATGGGATCCATCTCTTCCCGGGAAGAGCTTCGCGAGCGTTTCATTGCCAACTTCCAAGGCACCCGCGACCGAGCCCCGGTAGCTGCTGATCTGCGCCGCGTGACGCAGCAGCTGGGAGAAACCCTGCAAAAGTACATCCAACGCTTCAACACCATGCGCCTCCGGATCCCTAGGGTCTCAGACGAGGCCATCATCTCCACGTTCTCTGATGGCGTCCGCGACGTCAGGATGAGGGAAGAGCTCGCCATTCACAAGGACCTGCGCACAGCCCTCGAGATGTTCAAGCTCGCGGCAAAGTGCACTAGGGTGGAGGAAGGCCGCCTCTCCCTCCAGGAGCTGCCTGAGGCGGAGGCGGACGACAAGAAGACCAAGGCCAAGGAATCGAAGCGCAAGGGACCCGTCGTGCTGGCTGCGGAGCCAGAAGTGAAGCGTGGCTGCGGCTACGATGACGTCCCAGAGACAACCGACCATACTGCGTCTTCCACAACGTCCACAGCCACAACACTAATGACTACCAGGAGCTCAGGGCGATGCGCGGCGGGCAACGCCCTGAGCGCGATAACCACGGCTACGGCCGTGGAGGAGGCCGAGGAGGAGGACGTTGGGATGGCAGGAACTCGTGCCAAGGGTGGCGTGAGCAGCCTCGTGAAGACCACTGGCAGGAGCAGCCTCGTGACGCCCCCTGGCGCGACCAGCCTCGTGAGGGTCGCCCTCAGGGCAATGGAGGCCTACCTCCGCTGCAACCACTGCCAAGGAGGAACGACGACGACCGCCAGGGAGACGAGGCAGGGGGCTTCCAGGAGCCGCGTGCGGTTGCATGCATCTTGGGAGGAGCCCATGCCTCGGCTTCCCACCGCATCTTCAAGAAGTTTGCCCGTGAGGTGAACGCGGCGCTTCCCAGGCCTGACGTCGTGCGCAACCTCAGGTGGACCAAGCAAGTCATCGCCTTCGACCCCAAGGACCAGCTCAAGTGCACTACGGCCCCAGGCGCCCTCCCGATGCTCTGCACCCTGACCATCAGCAACGTCCTCGTGACCAAAAACCTCATCGGCGGCGGAGCAGGGCTCAACGTCCTCTCCGTCCAGACCTTCAAGACGCTCCAGGTTCCCTACAATCAGCTCCACCCGACCAAGCCATTCTACGGGGTCACGGATGGCTCCACACTCCCGATGGGGCAGGTCCGCCTCCCCGCCACCTTCGGTGACCGCGACAACTAACACACTGAGCTCATCGACTTCGACGTCGCCAACATCCACCTCCCATACAATGCCATTCTTGGGTATCCTGCCATCACCAAGTTCATGGCGGCGACCCATCACGGCTACAACGTCCTCAAGATGCCCGGGAGCGGCGGAGTCATCACGATCACCTCCGACGAGAAGGAAGCGGTGCGATCCCTGGAGCGCGCCTACCAGACTGCAGTGGTCGAATGCTCTGATGAGGTGGGTCCGTCCTCGCCCTGCAGACCGCCCCCAAGAAGAAGAAGAACCTACCCGTCGACGGACCTCGGGACGCAGGGGCTCCCGACGGCCTGGCCTCAGGACTTGCGCCTGCTGACGAGGCGCCCTCCACCCTCGCATAGGGAGGCGCGCTCGATGCCCCTCTCGTGACGGGCTCAGGGGCTCTCCTCTGGAGTGTCTCCGGGCTGACCGGCGTCTCGAGGGAGGTGTTCGAGCACCACCTGCAGGCGTGTCTTGACGCGTGTGTTTGTGAGCCTAGCGTGAGCCGTTCAGCGCTGGGGGCTCAGGACTTCATCAACCAAGTTACCAGGAACTTCAGTACGCAAGACTCATCCGTGGTGGGCGTAACCGCATAACCCTAAGTTCACCCGCTCGCAGCCCGAGCGACCGCTTCCGCGTTTGCGTCGACATCGCGGGTCTCAACCGAGCCGCATCTCAGGAGCCCTTCTGGCCGACGGTGGTAGGCCGGAGGAGGGCCCTCCCCTGCAGCTACGTCCGCACACTCTTCGGCTTCCGCAATGCAGCTACCACGTTCCAGCATCTCGCGCAGCAGGCCTTGGGGGCTCGGGAGGCTCAGTGGCAGGCGGTCCGGACGGAGCGAGAACCGGACCCGCGCGACCGCTGAGAGCCTCCAGAGCCCCTAGGCCCCAGGAGCCCGACGATCCTCAGGAGCGACCCGCGTGGCTCGCGTCTTCAGCTACCCCAACTCTCCTTCGACAGGTATGAGGTGACACTTCAGGTCTCCAAACGAGGGCGCCCCTCGGGCTGCATCATCCTCGGACCGCTGGGGGCTGTTCCCCCGCAGTTATCTCCCTTTTTGCATGATCAAGGCTAGATGTTTCTTTCCATTCGCATTATTTGCATGCTCGGCGTTCTCACCACCACTAAGGTCATGAGCCCTTGTGAGCCCACTCGCGACCGCCCCATGATTATGGACTGGCACAACGTCTGTGCTCGGGTCCGTCCCTGCAGCGTTGATAAACCCAAGGGCTGAGCTCTATCTCGCGAGCCATTCCCGTGACGTCACCTCTCATGGTCCTTGGTGCCTTGTTCTCGCATGGGCTAATCATGGATGGGTAAGTAGGGGCCCGTGGCAGGTGCCTCGCTCACGCGGGAACCGCGGGCCGGTTGTTTTTCTTTTGGATCGTTGCATGAGAAGACTGGGCACGACGTCTATGCTCGGGTCCGTCCCTGCAGCGTCGACAAATCCAGTGGCTGAGCTCTGTCTTGCAAGCCATTCCTGTGACGTCACCTCCTGGGGTCGCTGGTGCTGCGGCCTTCTCATGCGATACCCTCTAGAGATGCACTCGGCACAGGTCGACACAACGCCTCTCTTTTCACATTTTGCAGAAGAAGACTCAGGCGCAACCTGCCTCAGGGTAGGGTCTCGTGAATGATGCGTAAGCTCACAAGAACTTCCTCAGAGTCGTTCAGCTCGTCCTGAGGAGGGCCCATATACACCTTGGCTGTCCTACCATGCAAGCCACGTGTCAGGACGGGGTTGTACACGCCCCAGAGTCTCTCCCGGTGGGAGGCTCCCTCCCACGGTCCAGTGGAAGTACCAAGCTTCGCGCTGGCAGATCCAATCGAGGAGCGGTTATGCCTATGAACCAGTGGAAGCACCAAGCTCCACGCTGGCCCCTACGACCGAGGCGAGGTTATGCCCACACTCCGCGCAAGTGTGGTAGCTCTATGCTCCGCGCTAGTTATAAACAACTGAGGGTGGCCCCCAGTGGGCGCACCAACCGCAGGGAGCTTTTCAGCTCACGACGCTCACAACTTCTCCTTGGATGGGTGTCGCGAGGGGGGCTAGGCACGGGGGCTATGCTCAGGTCACGCCTGGCAGACGCCACCCTACCAGGTGCCCAGACACCTGGCCTTCTCGTGCCCCCATCCCAGGAGAAGGCTCCTGGGCAAGGTATGGTGCTCGTTCTCCTTCATGAGAGCTGTTCGTACGTCAAGGGGGACCCCTGGGCATCGCGACCCAGGGGCCTTACTGGCCACGTAGCCCCTCATCCCTTGAGTCTAGTTATGATGATAACCACGGTCATCCGGAGGGCTCAATGGCGATCGAGGTATGCGCGGGGTTGGGCCCTGCTGACGCAGAACGACAACAGGATCGCTTGAACATCAAGGGGGACCCTTGGGCATCGCGACCCAAGGGCCTCACAAACCACGTAGCCCCTCATCCCTTGAGTCTAGTTACTACGGTAACTCCGGTCATCCGGAGGGCTCAATGGTGGTCGAGGCATGTGCGGGGTTGGGCCCTGCCGACGCAGAGCACCTAAGAAAACATGAAAGGAAGCAAGCATGAAAATCATCTAGCTATTACAATAATGCCAAGTTTTTCAAATTCAAGCAAAGTTCTTACGCCTCCTCGAGGCACTCGCACTTCTCTCGCTAAACAGGAACGGACTAGGCATCGCCAAGCGCAGCATCACCGGTCTTCTCCTCTTCGGCTGCGATGGTAGCAGCCCGGAGAAACGTCTCCACCAGCCCCGTGACCTTTGTCCCCAGGGCCTCAGGAGCGACCATCGCCGCCTCCTCATGAAGGCGCCTGGACGCAAAAAGGGAAGGGAAACAGGAAATCAAGTACCACCACCACCAGACCACAGGAGTTGCTAAGATAAGTTTTCAACGCCGCACCTACTCGCGTACCTACACCACCATCTACTATGATCACGAATCCGCTAGGGCATGAAAACCCTTCCCGATGGACCGGTGGGTGGCTGCCTGCACACCAAGAGAGACCTCTTGAGCATCGCACCTCGGGGGCTCCTACCGGACCCTGGACCCCTCACCTCCTGGCCTTGACCACGACATCGTGACCTGGCATACCAGCGCAGGCTGAGGCTTGCCCCGGGACCGGGTCTCGCAGGCGTAGGGCCCTAAACTACCGCGGGAACAGAAGGAAGGGAAAGTCATGCTCTAACAAGGGTCTCATGCAGGACATAAGTTTATAACGCCAAGCAATAGCAAAAGTATTACAAGAATTTACATGCCCTTGTGGAGCCTTCCATGATGTCCCGCAGGAACTAACCTAAGAAGGTCACTCTCGAGGAGCGCGGCTTGAACTCCTTCAACAGCGACGATGCCGGGAAGACATTGTTTCCCTCCGGTGATAGGGGCGGCGACTTGGCAGCTCGTAGCTCTCATCGGAGCTCGAGGCCGTCTCAGGGGTAGTGTAACTACTACTAGGAGAGTCGGAGGCGTAGCCAATGGTGAGCACCTCGCAGCCCTGACGGCATTCCCTCGTAGCCAATGGTCGCCGGTGAGCCCATTCCCTGTGCCACACGGCAGTCGGCGACCGTCCGCCCCGAAGACTTTGAAGGTCATCGTGCCCGTCATATCCAGGGCGAAATGAAGAATGTGCCTCCCGGCGGGGGCGCAGGCGCGGCGCACCACACCCCAATCCTAGGTCATGAAGACCTGGCCAGAATAAATCACCTCCACATCGGCATGCGCAGGAGGAAGGCAACACCCCTCGTGCCTCAGCTCCATCGTCACCCGGCCGCGAGCCGGGAGCACCTCCCTCAGGAATGGAGGAAGAAGGATCCATGAATGCGGAGGGCCCGCCGCCCACACGATGAACTCGCGGGCATCATCCTCAGAACGGGACGGCAGCAGGGTGCAAGGAGACGCCTGTCTCTCCGGGCGACTGATGGCGCCACCCCTATCGCCGCCCCCGCTCTGTCTTCCTGCCGCTAGAGCATACAAGGGAAGCGGAAATCCTGGCGGTGCCCACGTGCACAATGTGCGGGCGTGTGATGGTCTCAGGGACGCACTCGGAGAATTACGACGCCTCTTCTTCGGGGGGAGCCGCTCAGGCTCTACCATCGGGCTCTTCCCCTTCTCTGCGGCCGAGAACCTGCGAATCGGCGCCATGGAAGCCCTTGGAGTAATGGAAGCAGCAGGGATCGGCCTGTGATAGTCAAGTGAGAGGCGTGGTGCCTCACCCCCTATTTATAGGTCAAGAAGACCAACCGGCGGCCACTCGCGCGCCGCCATGATGGCCTCGCTGCCCGCGCCAAGGAGTTGTCAAGTCACACGATTACCAAGACTACGAGGGAAGCGGAGTCGCCCGCGTCCCATCCAACCGTCACGCGCCAGCCTGGCCCGCACCCTTTTTGGGCCCGCGGCGCTTCGTCCTCGGCTAAGGCTTCGCCGCGAAGCCAACTCCGCGCGCGCCTTGGGCCCAAGGGCTACTGTGGGCGTCCTGGGAACCAGGGTACCCAGACTTGCATGTATGCGTGCCGCGACGCGCTCCTACAAGCGGCCTGCTACGGCCCAGCTGATCGATCAGCTGTCCAAGACCCTCCCGAGGGGGCTAAGCCTCACGAGGAGAACGACGTCAAGACCTCCTCGGGAGCAGCCTTAGCAAGGTGCTCCGGAGCGGCGGAGAATCCAAGGCCAGGCCTGCCTCAGGAGGAGGCAGTGATGTCAGTAGTGACGCACCGCGCCAGCGGGTACTAGCGTCCGCCAGCAGTGCAGTTGCCATTTCGGTGCAAAGGGGACAGCGCAGCCGCTAGTTCCCAAGGAGCAGGGCAAAGGTTTCCCCTTTGGTGCAACAAGACCGAAGACCGCAAGGACGACAAGGAGGATGTCACCGTCGAGCCCACCACCGTGTCACCGCCTGATCCTTTTGTAGGCGAAGACCACTTTTGTCAGGATAGGAACGTCCTTGTGTTCCCGCTCAAAAATGGCCGTTGTGGGATCCCTTCCCGCCTAAACATTTCAGGGGAAGAGGATCCTGGCCGCCTATATAAGTAGCTAGGATTCCCACTATTAAGGGATCGATCAACTCATACACTCTGCCACCACACAAGGAGCAAGAACACTTGCCTCCTGACCTTCCTGAGCTCGCTTCCTGAGCTCAGGAACCCTTGTACTAGTTCACCTCCCAGCTCGCCCGAGGCTAATCCACCAAAGCAGGAAGTACGGTCTTACACCACACGGTGGCCCGAACCTGGATAAACTCTTGTGCGTTCTGTTTGTTGTGTGCTTGAATCCCCCCATCGAGACGAGAGCGAGACGCTAGGTAGACATGAGTGGGAGAGATCTTCGTTCACACCCCTGTGTTCGAACTTCTTGGGTTTTGCGGAGTCCTAAATCCGACACTAGGCGCCTGCTCAAGGAGCCCGACGTCTTTGAAGAAAGGCTCCTCAAACCCTCGGCGTCACCCCCGAGGGAAGAGCCGGTGAAGCCTCGGGAAGAACTCCCCCAGCCACCAGCCTCGGGAGCTCCCGCCTGCGGCCCGGCCTCAGGAGCTCGCTTGCTCCTGGTGCTTGAGCCTCAGGAGGGATGCTGGACCAAAGAATTCAAGTCATACCTCGTGCAAGGGGTGCTATCGGAGAAGGATGAGGATGCAGAATGCATAGCCCGACAGGCTACGGCATACTGCATCCAAGATGGTGAGCTCTACAGGAGGTGACCAAACGACGCTTCTTTGCGATGCATCTCCAGGGAGCAGGGAGGCGAGCTGCTAGCCAACATCCATGCCGGAGACAGCGGACTGAAGGAAATATGCCCTAGAGGCAATAATAAAGTTGTTATTTATATTTCCTTATATCATGATAAATGTTTATTATTCATGCTAGAATTGTATTAACCGGAAACTTAGTACATGTGTGAATACATAGACAAAACAGAGTGTCCCTAGTATGCCTCTACTAGACTAGCTCATTGATCAAAGATGGTTATGTTTCCTAACCATAGACATGAGTTGTCATTTGATCAACGGGATCACATCATTAGGAGAATGATGTGATGGACAAGACCCATCCGTTAGCATAGCACTATGATCGTTTAGTTTTACTGCTATTGCTTTCTTCATGACTTATACATGTTCCTATGACTATGAGATTATGCAACTCCCGAATACCGTAGGAACACCTTGTGTGCTATCAAACGTCACAACGTAACTGGGTGATCATAAAGATGCTCTACAGGTGTCTCCGAAAGTATTCATGGTGTTGGCATAGATCAAGATTAGGATTTGTCACTCCGAGTGTCGGAGAGGTATCTCTGGGCCCTCTCGGTAACACACATCATAATAAGCCTTGCAAGCAAAAGACTAATGAGTTAGTCACGAGATGATGTGTTACGGAACGAGTAAAGAGACTTGCCGGTAACGAGATTGAACTAGGTATAAGGATACCGACGATCGAATCTCGGGCAAGTAACATACCGTTTGACAAAAGGAACAACGTATGTTGTTATGCGGTTCTGACCGATAAAAGATCTTCGTAGAATATGTAGGAGCCAATATGAACATCCAGGTTCCGCTATTGGTTATTGACCAGAGATGAGTCTCGGTCATGTCTACATAGTTCTCGAACCCGTAGGGTCCGCACGCTTAACGTTTGATGACGATCGGTATTATGAGTTTTTGAGTATTGATGTACCGAAGGTAGTTCGGAGTCCCGGATGAGATCACGGACATGACGAGGAGTCTCGGAATGTCCGAGACATAAAGATTGATATATTGGACGGCTATATTCGGACACCGGAAGTATACCGGAAAGGTTTCGGATTTATCGGGAATGCCGGAGGGGGTTACCGGAACCCCCTACGAGAGGGGATGGTCCATAGTGGGCCTAAAGGGTGAGAGAGAGGCAGCCCATAGGGCTGGCCGGCGCCCCCACCTAGGAATCCTAGTTGGACTAGGATTGGGGGGGGCGCCACCTCTCCTATTCCTTTCCCCCTTCTTCCTTTCGGTGAATCCTACTAGGAATAGGATTGCAATCCTATTCCTAGTAGGAATCCCTTCCCTAGCCGCACCAGGAGAGTTGGCCGGCCCCTCCTCCCTTGCTCCTTTATATACGGGGGCAGGGGGGCACCCAAAGACACACAAGTTGAATTGTTTTAGCCGTGTGCGGTGCCCCCCTCCACAGAATCACACCTCGGTCGTACCGTCGCGGAGCTTAGGCGAAGCCCTGCGCCGGTGAACACATCATATCTGTCACCACGCCGTCGTGCTGACGAAACTCTCCCGTGAAGCTCAACTGGATCAAGAGCTCGTGGGACGTCATCAAGCTGAACGTGTGCTGAACGCGGAGGTGCCGTACGTTCGGTGCTTGATCGGTTGGATCGCGAAGAAGTTCGACAACATCAACCGCGTCACTTGACGCTTCCGCTCCCGGTCTACGAGGGTACGTAGACACACTCTCCCCTCTCGTTGCTATGCATCTGGTAGATAGATCTTGCGTGATCGTAGGAAAATTTTAAAATACTACGTTCCCCAACACGACCACTGCAGAAGATAGAGAGAAAATGAAAGTCATTCCCTATGCCTCAGCCATAGGATCTATCATGTATGCAATGCTGTGTACCAGACCTGATGTGTGCCTTGCTATAAGTCTAGCAGGGAGGTACCAAAGTAATCCAGGAGTGGATCACTGGACATCGGTCAAAAACATCCTAAAGTATCTGAAAAGAACAAAGGATATGTTTCTCGTATATGGAGGTGACAAAGAGCTCGTCGTAAACGGTTACGTCGATTCTAGCTTTGACACTGATCCGGATGACTCAAAGTCACAAACCGGATATGTATTTTTATTGAACGGTGGAGCTGTCAGTTGGTGCAGTTCCAAGCAGAGCGTCGTGGCGGGATCTACGTGTGAAGCGGAATACATAGCTGCTTCGGAAGCAGCAAATGAAGGAGTCTGGATGAAGGAGTTCATATCCGATCTAGGTGTAGTACCTAGTGCATCGGGTCCAATGAAAATCTTTTGTGACAACACTGGAGCCATAGCCTTGGCGAAGGAATCTAGGTTTCACAAGAGAACAAAGCACATCAAAAGACGCTTCAATTCCATCCGCGATCTAGTCAAGGAGGGAGACATAGAGATTTGCAAAATACATACGGATCTGAATATTGCAGACCCGTTGACTAAGCCTCTTCCACGGGCAAAACATGATCAGCACCAAGACTCCATGGGTGTGAGGATCATCACTTTGTAATCTAGATTATTGACTCTAGTTCAAGTGGGAGACTGAAGGAAATATGCCCTAGAGGCAATAATAAAGATGTTATTTGTATTTCCTTATATCATGATAAATGTCTTTTATTCATGCTAGAATTGTATTAACTGGAAACTTAGTACATGTGTGGATACATAGACAAAACAGTATGTCCCTAGTATGCCTCTACTAGACTAGCTCATTGATCAAAGATGGTTATGTTTCCTAACCATAGACATGAGTTGTCATTTGATCAACGGGATCACATCATTAGGAGAATGATGTGATGGACAAGACCCATCCGTTAGCATAGCACTATGATCGTTTAGTTTTACTGCTATTGCCTTCTTCATGACTTATACATGTTCCTATGACTATGAGATTATGCAACTCCCGAATACCGTAGGAACACCTTGTGTGCTATCAAACGTCACAACGTAACTGGGTGATCATAAAGATGCTCTACAGGTGTCTCCGAAAGTATTCGTGGTGTTGGCATAGATCAAGATTAGGATTTGTCACTCCGAGTGTCGGAGAGGTATCTCTGGGCCCTCTCGGTAACACACATCACAATAAGCCTTGCAAGCAAAAGACTAATGAGTTAGTCACGAGATGATGTGTTACGGAACGAGTAAAGAGACTTGCCAGTAACGAGATTGAACTAGGTATAGAGATACCGACGATCGAATCTCGGGCAAGTAACATACCGATGACAAAAGGAACAACGTATGTTGTTATGCGGTTCTGACCGATAAAAGATCTTCGTAGAATATGTAGGAGCCAATATGAACATCCAGGTTCCGCTATTGGTTATTGACTAGAGATGAGTCTCGGTCATGTCTACATAGTTCTCGAATCCGTAGGGTCCGCACGCTTAACGTTTGATGACGATCGGTATTATGAGTTTATGAGTATTGATGTACCGAAGGTAGTTCGGAGTCCCGGATGAGATCACGGACATGACGAGGAGTCTCGGAATGTCCGAGACATAAAGATTGATATATTGGACGACTATATTCGGACACCGGAAGTATACCGGAAAAGTTTCGGATTTAACGGGATTGCCGGAGGGGGTTACCGGAACCCCCTACGAGGGGGGATGGTCCATAGTGGGCCTTGAGGAAAGGAGAGAGGCAGCCCATAGAGGCTGGCCGGCGCCCCACCTAGGGATCCTAGTTGGACTAGGATTGGGGGGGCGCCACCTCTCCCTCTTTTCCTTTCCCTCTCTTCCTTCTTGGTGGACTCCTACTAGGAATAGGATTGCAATCCTATTCCTAGTAGGATTGCCCTAACCAGCCCTCCTCCCTTGCTCCTTTATATACGGGGGCAGGGGGCACCCAAAGACACAGAAATTGAATTGTTTTAGCCGTGTCCGGTGCCCCCCTCCACAGAAACACACCTCGGTCATACCGTTGAAGTGCTTAGGCGAAGCCCTGCACCGGTGAATACATCATATCCGTCACCACGCCGTTGTGCTGACGAAACTCTCCCGTGAAGCTCAACTGGATCAAGAGCTCGTGGGACTTCATCAAGCTGAACGTGTGCTGAACGCGGAGGTGCCGTACGTTCGGTGCTTGATCAGTTGGATCGCGAAGAAGTTCGACAACATCAACCACGTCACTTGACGCTTCCGCTCCTGGTCTACGAGGGTACGTAGACACACTCTCCCCTCTCGTTGCTATGCATCTAGTAGATAGATCTTGCGTGATCGTAGGAAAATTTTAAAATACTACGTTCCCCAACAGTGGCATCATGAGCCAGGTCTATGCGTAGATGATATGCACGAGTAGAACACAATGAGTTGTGGGCGATACTAGTCATACTGCTTACCAGCATGTCATACTTTGCTTCGGCGGTATTGTGAGATGAAGCGGCCCGGACCGACATTACGCGTATGCTTACGCGAGACTGGTTTCACCGTTATGAGCACTCGTTGCTTAAAGGTGACTGGCGGGTGTCTGTCTCTCTCACTTTAGCTGAATCAAGTGTGGCTACGCCCGGTCCTTGTGAAGGTTAAAACAGCACATACTTGACGAAACATCGTTGTGGTCTTGTATGCGTAGGTAAGAACGGTTCTTGCTAAGCCCGTAGCAGCCACGTAAAACTTGCAACAACAAAGTAGAGGACGTCTAACTTGTTTTTGCAGGGCATGTTGTGATGTGATATGGTCAAGACATGATGAGTTATACGGTTTTGTATGAGATGATCATGTTTTGTAAAGTTATCGGCAACTGGCAGGAGCCATATGGTTGTCGCTTTATTGTATGAAATGCAATCGCCATGTAATTGCTTTACTTTATCACTAAGCGGTAGTGATAGTCGTAGAAGCAATAGTTGGCGAGACGACAACGATGCTACGATGGAGATCAAGGTGTCGCACCGGTGACGAAGGTGATCATGAAGGTGCTTTGGAGATGGAGATCAAAAGCACAAGATGATGATGGCCATATCATGTCACATATTTTGATTGCATGTGATGTTTATCTTATTATGCTTCTTATTTTGCTTAGAACGACGGTAGCATTATAAGATGATCCCTTACTAAATTTCAAGGTATAAGTGTTCTCCCTGAGTATGCACCGTTGCGAAAGTTCGTCGTGCCGAGACACCACGTGATGATCGGGTGTGATAAGCTCTACGTTCAAATACAACGGGTGTAAGCCAGTTTTGCACATGCAGAATACTCGGGTTAAACTTGACGAGCCTAGCATATGCAGATATGGCCTCGGAACACTGGAGACCGAAAGGTCGAGCGTGAATCATATAGTAGATATGATCAACATAAGATGTTCACCATTGAAACTACTCCATCTCACGTGATGATCGGACATGGTTTAGTTGATTTGGATCACGTGATCATTTAGATGACCGGAGGGATGTCTATCTAAGTGGGAGTTCTTAAGTAATATGATTAATTGAACTTTAATTTATCATGAACTTAGTCCTGGTAGTATTAGCATATCTATGTTGTAGATCAATAGCTCACGATGTTGCTCCACGTTTATTTTTTATAAGTTCCTAGAGAAAACCAAGTTGAAAGATGTTAGTAGCAATGATGCGGAATTGTTCCGTGATCTGAGGATTATCCTCATTGCTGCATAGAGAAATATGTCCTTGATGCACCGCTAGGTGACAGACCTATTGCAGGAGCAGATGTAGACGTTATGAACGTTTTGACAAAAGCTCGGTATGATGACTACTTGATAGTTTAGTGCACCATGCTTTACGGCTTATAACCGGGACTTAAAAAACGTTTTGAATGCCACGGAGCATATAAGATGTTCCAAGAGTTGAAATTAGTATTTCATACTCATGCCCGTGTCAAGAGGTATAATACTTCTGACAGTACTTTGCCTACAAGATGGAGGAGAATAGCTCAACCAGTGAGCATGTGCTCAGATTGTCTGGGTACTACAATTACTTGAATCAAGTGGGAGTTAATCTTCCAGATAAGATAGTAATTGACAAAGTTCTCTAGTCACTATCACCAAGTTAGTAGAACTTCGTGATGAACTATAATATGCAAGGGATGACGAAGGTAATTCCCGATCTCTTCGCAATGCTGAAATCGGCGAAGGTAGAAATCAAGAAAGAACATCAAGTGTTGATGGTTAATAAGACCACTTGTTTCAAGTAAAGGGCAAAGGGATAGAAGGGGAACTTCAAGAAGAATGACAAGCAAGTTGTCACTCCCGTGAAGAAACCCAAAGCTAAACTCAAGCCTGAAACTAAGTGCTTCTACTGCAAAGGAAATGGTCACTAGAAGTGGAACTGCCCTAGATATTTGGCGGATAAGAAGGATGGCAAAGTGAACAAAGGTATATTTGATATACAGATTATTGATGTGTATTTTACTAGTGTTCATAGCAACCCCTCGGTATTTGATACTGGTTTAGTTGCTAAAGAGTAGTAATTCAAAATGGGAGTTGCATAATGAACAGAGACTAGTTAAAGGTGAAGTGACGATGTGTGTTGGAAGTGGTTCCAAGATTGATATGATCATCATCGCACACTCCCTATACTTTCGGGATTAGTGTAAAACCTAAATAAATGTTATTTGGCATTTGCGTTGAGCATGAATATGATTTGATCATATTTGTTGCAATACGGTTATTCATTTAAAGTCATAGAATAATTGTTATTCTGTTTACATGAATAAAACCTTCGATGGTCATACACCCAATGAAAATAGTTTGTTGGATCTCGATCGTGGTGATACACATATTCATAATATTGAAGCCAAAAGATGCAAGGTTAATAATGATAGTGCAACTTATTTGTGGCACTGCTGTTTAGGTCATAGTGGTGTAAAGCGCATGAAGAAACTCCATAGTGATGGACTTTTGGAATCACTTGATTATGAATCACTTGGTGCTTGCGAACCATGCCTCATGGGCAAGATGACTAAAACTCCGTTCTCCGGAACAATGGAGCGAGCAACAGATTTGTTGGAGATCATACATACAGATGTATGCGGACCAATGAGTGTTGAAGCTCGCGGCGGGTATCGTTATTTTCTGACCTTCACTGATGATTTGAGCATATATGGGTATATCTACTTAATGAAGCACAAGTCTGGAACATTTGAAAAGTTCAAAGAATTTCAGAGTGAAGTGGAGAATCATCGTAACAAGAAAATAAGAGTTTCTACGATATGATCGTAGAGGTAAAATATTTGAGTTAGCGAGTTTGGCCTTCATTAAAAACAATGTGAAATAGTTTCACTACTCACGCCACCTGGAACACCACAGCGTAATGGTGTGTCCGAACATCATAACCGTACTTTATTAGATATGGTGCGATCGATGATGTCTCTTACCGATCTACCACTATCGCTTTTGGGGTTATGCATTAGAGACAGCTACATTCACGTTAAATAGGGCACCATCTAAATCCGTGGAGATGACACCGTATGAACTGTGGTTTGACGAGAAACCTAAGCTGTCATTTCTTTAAGTTTGGGACTGCGATGCTTATGTGAAAAAGTTTCAACATGATAAGCTCGAACCCAAATCGGAGAAGTAAATCTTCATAGGATACCCAAAAAGAAACTATTGGGTACACCTTCTATCACAGATCCGAAGGCAATGTCTTTGTTGCTAAGAGTGGATCCTTTCTAGAGAAGGAGTTTCTTTTGAAAGAAGTGAGTGGGAGGAAAGTAGAACTTGATGAGGTAATTGTACCTTCTCCCGGATTGGAAAGTAGTACATCACAGAAAATTGTTCCAATGATTCCTACACCAATCAGTGAGGAAGTTAATGATGATGATCATGAAACTTCGGATCAAGTTTCTGCTGAACGTCGTAGATCAACCAGAGTACGTTCCGCACCAGAGTGGTACGGCAACCCAGTTCTGGAAATCATGTTACTAGACCATGATGAACCTGCGAACTATGAGGAAGCGATGATGAGCCCAGATTCCGCAAAATGGCTTGAGGCCATGAAATCTGAGATGGGATCCATGTATGAGAACAAAGTGTGGACTTTGGTTGACTTGCCCGATGATCGGCAGGCCATCGAAAATAAATGGATCTTTAAGAGGAAGACTGACGCTGACGGTAATGTTACTGTTTACAAAGCTCGACTTGTTGCGAAAGGTTTTCGACAAGTTCAAGGTGTTGACTACGATGAGATTTTCTCACCCGTAGCGATGCTTAAGTCTGTCCGATTCATGTTAGCAATTGCCGCATTTTATGAAATCTGGCGAATGGATAACAAAACTGCATTCTTTAATAGATTTATTAAAGAAGACTTGTATATGATGCAACCAGAAGGTTTTGTCAATCCTAAAGGTGCTAACAAAATGTGCAAGCTCCAGCGATCCATCTATGGACTGGTGCAAGCATCTCAGAGTTGGAATATACACTTTGATAAGTTGATCAAAGCATATATATTTATACAGACTTGCGGTGAAGCCTGTATTTACAAGAAGTGAGTGGAAGCACTACAACCTTTCTGATAAGTATATGTGAATGACATATTGTCGATCGGAAATGATGTAGAATTTTCTGAAAGCATAAAGGAGTGTTTGAAAGGTGTTTTTTCAAAGAAAGACCTTGGTGAAGCTGCTTACATATTGGGCATCAAGATCTATAGAGATAGATCAAGACGCTTGATAAGACTTTCGATGAGTACATACCTTGATAAGATTTTGAAGTAGTTCAAAATGGATCAGTCAAAGAAGGAGTTCTTGCTTGACTTGTAAGGTGTGAAGTTGAGTAAGACTCAAAGCCAGACCACGGCAGAAAAATATAGAGAGAATGAAAGTCATTCCCTATGCCTCAGCCATAGGTTCTATAAAGTGTGCCATGCTGTGTACAAAACACGTTGTGTACCTTGCCATGAGTTTGACAGGGAAGTACAATAGTGATCCAGGAGTAGATCACTGTACAGCGGTCAAAATTATCCTTAGTAATTGGATGACTAAGGAAATATTTCTCGATTATGGAGGTGATAAAGAGTTCGTCGTAAAGGGTTACGCCGATGCAAGCTTTGACACTAAATCCAGATGACTCTAAGTATCAATCTGGATGCGTATTGAAAGTGGGAGCAATTAGCTAGAGTAGCTCCATGCAGAGCATTGTAGACATAGAAATTTGCGAAATACATACGGATCTGAATGTGACAGACACGTTGACTAAACTTCTCTCACAAGAAAAACATGATCACACCTTATTACTCTTGGGTATTAATCACCTAGCGATGTGAACTAGATTATTGACTCTAGTAAACCCTTTGGGTGTTGGTCACATGGTGATGTGAACTATGGGTGTTATTCACATAACGATGTGAACTATCGGTATTAAATCACATGGCGATGTGAGCTAGATTATTGACTCTAGTGCAAGTGGGAGACTGAAGGAAATATGCCCTAGAGGCAATAATAAAGTTGTTATTTATATTTCCTTATATCATGATAAATGTTTATTATTCATGCTAGAATTGTATTAACCGGAAACTTAGTACATGTGTGAATACATAGACAAAACAGAGTGTCCCTAGTATGCCTCTACTAGACTAGCTCATTGATCAAAGATGGTTATGTTTCCTAACCATAGACATGAGTTGTCATTTGATCAACGGGATCACATCATTAGGAGAATGATGTGATGGACAAGACCCATCCGTTAGCATAGCACTATGATCGTTTAGTTTTACTGCTATTGCTTTCTTCATGACTTATACATGTTCCTATGACTATGAGATTATGCAACTCCCGAATACCGTAGGAACACCTTGTGTGCTATCAAACGTCACAACGTAACTGGGTGATCATAAAGATGCTCTACAGGTGTCTCCGAAAGTATTCGTGGTGTTGGCATAGATCAAGATTAGGATTTGTCACTCCGAGTGTCGGAGAGGTATCTCTGGGCCCTCTCGGTAACACACATCACAATAAGCCTTGCAAGCAAAAGACTAATGAGTTAGTCACGAGATGATGTGTTACAGAACGAGTAAAGAGACTTGCCAGTAACGAGATTGAACTAGGTATAGAGATACCGACGATCGAATCTCGGGCAAGTAACATACCGATGACAAAAGGAACAACGTATGTTGTTATGCGGTTCTGACCGATAAAAGATCTTCGTAGAATATGTAGGAGCCAATATGAACATCCAAGTTCCGCTATTGGTTATTGACTAGAGATGAGTCTCGGTCATGTCTACATAGTTCTCGAACCCGTAGGGTCCGCACGCTTAACGTTTGATGACGATCGATATTATGAGTTTATGAGTATTGATGTACCGAAGGTAGTTCGGAGTCCCGGATGAGATCACGGACATGACGAGGAGTCTCGGAATGTCCGAGACATAAAGATTGATATATTGGACGACTATATTCGGACACCGGAAGTATACCGGAAAAGTTTCGGATTTAACGGGATTGCCGGAGGGGGTTACCGGAACCCCCTACGAGGGGGGATGGTCCATAGTGGGCCTTGAGGAAAGGAGAGAGGCAGCCCATAGAGGCTGGCCGGCGCCCCACCTAGGGATCCTAGTTGGACTAGGATTGGGGGGGCGCCACCTCTCCCTCTTTTCCTTTCCCTCTCTTCCTTCTTGGTGGACTCCTACTAGGAATAGGATTGCAATCCTATTCCTAGTAGGATTGCCCTAACCGGCCCTCCTCCCTTGCTCCTTTATATACGGGGGCAGGGGGGCACCCAAAGACACAGAAGTTGAATTGTTTTAGCCGTGTGCGGTGCCCCCCTCCACAGAAACACACCTCGGTCATACCGTTGAAGTGCTTAGGCGAAGCCCTGCACCGGTGAATACATCATATCCGTCACCACGCCGTCGTGCTGACGAAACTCTCCCGTGAAGCTCAACTGGATCAAGAGCTCGAGGGACGTCATCAAGCTGAACGTGTGCTGAACGCGGAGGTGCCGTACGTTCGGTGCTTGATCGGTTGGATCGCGAAGAAGTTCGACAACATCAACCACGTCACTTGACGCTTCCGCTCCCGGTCTACGAGGGTACGTAGACACACTCTCCCCTCTCGTTGCTATGCATCTAGTAGATAGATCTTGCGTGATCGTAGGAAAATTTTAAAATACTACGTTCCCCAACACGGACATCACTCATCATCGCGCACCCTGGTCGGCAAGGCGTTCCGCATCGCATTTTACTGGCCCACGGCGCTCAACGATGCGGCCGAGCTAGTGAAGTCTTGCGAGGCCTGCCAGTTCCATGCCAAACAAATCCATCAGCCGGCTCAGGGCCTGCAGACCATCCCGCTCTCCTGGCCGTTTGCGATCTGGGGGCTTGACATCCTGGGCCCTTTTCCCCGAGCGCCCGGGGGCTATTGATACCTCTATGTCGCCGTCGACAAGTTCACTAAGTGGCATGAGGTGGAAGCAGTCCGAACCAGCCCAGCCAGCTCCGCAGTCAGGTTCATCAAGGGCCTCGTAAACCGGTTCGGGGTCCCTAACCGCATCATCACCGACAACGGTTCGCAGTTCACTAGTAACCTGTTCAAGACATATTGTGCTAACCTCGGAACGTCGCCTCTGTAGCACACCCCAGGAGCAACGGCTAGACCGAGCGCGCCAACGCTGAGGTCCTAAGGGGCCTCAAGACCCGGACCTTCAAGAAGAAGCTCGAAGCCTGCGGAAGGGGTTGGCACGACGAGCCCCAATCTGTGCTATGGTCAATCCGCACCACCGCCACCAAGCCTACTGGTGAGACTCCATTCTTCCTCGTCTACGGAGCTGAGGCAGTCCTCCCTCACGAGGTCAGGCACTGGTCGCTGCGAGTCTTGGCATTCGACGAGGCGCAACAAGGCGCCGCGCAGGGAACATACCATGTGCTGGGGGAGGAGCACCGGCGCGACGCTTCACTCCGAGCAGCAAGATACCAGCAGGTGCTGCGGTGGTACCATTGCCACAACATTCGCCCTAGGACACTTGAGGTAGGTGACCTCGTATTAAGGAGGGTCCTCTCCAGAGAAGGGATGCACAAGCTCTCGCCCATGTGGGAGGGGCCATTCAAGATCACCCACGTCTCCAGACCCGGCGTTGTGCGCCTGGAAACAGGAGACGACATCCCCGTTCTGAACGCATGGAATATCCGGCACCTCAGGAGGTTCTAGCCATGAAAAAAGGCCCTTGCGCCTGAGAAGACTAGGCTCTGTGCCTGCGAGGAACAAGGCCTTGCGCTTGAGAAGACTAGGCTTCGTGCCTGCGAGGAACAACGCCTTGCGCCTGAGAAGACTAGGCTCCGTGCCTGCGAGGAACAAGGCCCTTGCACCTAAGAAGACTAGGCTCCGTGCCTGCGAGGAACAAGGCCTTTGTGCTTGAGAAGACTAGGCTCCGTGCCTGCAAGGAACAAGGCCTTTGCGCCTGAGAAGACTAGGCTCCGTGCCTGTGAGGAACTAGGCCCTCGCGCCTGAGAAGCCAAGGCCCGGTGCCTGTGAAGCAAGGCTCCGGCCTGTGAAGATCTCCGCTCATGACACTCTCATGTAATAATGAGTGGGGATGTACACGCCCCGGAGTTTCTGGAGAGCCACCCTCGGGCCTCGGGGGCTCCCTCCCACGTCCTAGTGGTAGCACTTATCTCCGCGCTGGTGAGAAGACTAGATTAGGTGCCGGACGCGGCCGTTCATTTGCTTTCTGGTGTTGGCTTGTTCCTATCCCCCCCCCCTTTTATGTAATACTGAAGATTCTGGTGTTCCTTGATTGTTTGGTTTTGATTTCCCTCTGCGGTTCTTCTCTCAAATTCCCTGTGGTTCTTCCCCCGGCTTTCAGGCTAGCCCAAGGAGAGCGGCAGTTGTACGGCGCTCTCCCAGGCGCGCGCTCCTCTTTAGCCTTCACAAGGCGCCGGGACATGGGCTCGTAACTGACGTGCCCCCATTCTTACGTCCATGCCCCACGGGTACCGCGACAAGGGGTGGCCGACCACGCTCGACCCGCGTCAAAGGTCTTGAGCAGTAAAGGATAATAACCTAACGAGTTTTTTGCAGCCTCACGAGGAATCAAATGACACGGGATGAGAGCAATCCCAAACGCATCAAGATAAGTCTCCTCACCCTAAGACATGTAAAAAATGGATCACACAGCAATAGGCAGGAACACTATGCATGGTGTTAAATGTCATGAAGCCACAATTCGTGCATGCCCCCTAGGGCCCCATGCTTGTTTGATCAAACGATGCAGGACAAAAGAAAAGAGACTAAGAACGGCTGACTGTGACCCTCGAGGCACAGTTGCTCGTGAGGACCTATGCCCGGGCTCAGGCAGAGCCCTCTTCACGCTTCACCCGAGTGTGACGACGTGACGAGCCAGCGCCGCCCTCCAGGCGGGTGCGGAGGCGTGGCAGCTGGTCATAGCCACCGCTGCTGGAGCTGCCACTGAAGGAGGAGCCGTCGTAGCTTGGTGAGCTGTGGCCGTCGCCCAGGCCAAGCACCGTGCCGCCACTGGTGTCCTCGGGGCAGCACTCGGCGTGGCGCCCATCTTCTCCAAACACCCTCACGAAGAGGGTCGAGTCGTCGCCGCACTTGAAGTGAAGGGTGCATCGACCGCCCAAACCACGCGCGCGGGCGAATGTCTGCTAGCCTCGGGCCAAAGCCACGGCGCCCGAGGCGGAGACCTCCACCACGACCAACGACGCCCTGCTACAACAACCATCCGCCTGCAGCCAAAAGCCACTGGAACTCGCGTCAAGAAGCTCGTTGGCCAAGGAGCGCTGGAGCGGGATCCCGGTGCCGACTGCGCTCTCCGACCACACGATGAACTCCAGCGCTGCCTCGGCCAGGTGCGAATGCGGCTGGGAAGGTCTGACAACCCCAGAGCGCCTCCTGCCATTCACCAGATCGCCAACGTCGCAACGGCCCCCGCCACTCGAAGGACCGCCGCCGCGGCTACCAAGGGCAGCTCCGGGTGCGGCGGGGGTCCGCCCACGCCCGCTCGAGGCCCCAACGGGGGTCGCGGCACATTTACGAGGGCGACCTCGCCCTCTCTTAGCTGGTGGTGAGCTGAGCCCCTCCTGCTGAGCCTTCCCCTTCTGCATGGACGAGTACTTCCTGGGCCGCGCCATGGGCAATTCGGTCGAGTGAAAGAGCAAGGGAAATGGAGGAGGGAGATGAGCGACGAGGGCTCAGCCTGCCGCCCAATTTATAGCTAGAGGAAGGCCAACCACCGGCCCCATAAATGCGGGTAATGATGGTTCGCTATGCACACAGAGACTTGGCGAGTCGCGCAGTCACCGAGGCTGCGTGGGGAAGTGGAGACGCCCACGTCCCATCAAGTGTCATGCGTAGAACGAGGCCGCAGGCTTTGGAGCCCATGGTGCTCCGCACTTGGCTCTCGGCTTCGCCGCGAAGCCAAGTCCAAGCGTGCCTTGGGCCCGGGGCTACTATCGACGTTTTGGGAACGGGGGTACCTAGACTTGCCTGCCTGCGGCCCAGAGCGTGGCTCGCAAGGCGGCCTAGTGAGGCCCAACTTCTTCAACAACACTCAAGACCCTCGCGAGGGGCCAAGCCTCATGAGGCGGACAACACAGGACTTCCCCTGGGGCGGCCTCTCCAGGCCGGCTCGTGAGGATCAGAGATATCAAGGCAAGGGGCACCTCGCGAGGTCCTCATGACGTGAGCAGTGACAACTAAAGCCAGGCGGGCGCCAGCGGGCGCAGAGTGCCAGTTTCCTTTTTGGTGCTAAAGGAGCAGGTACAGGCGCGGAGTCCCGAGACGTGAGGCAAAGGTTTCCATATCAGTGCAACGAGCCCAAGACCAGTAGGACGGCAGGATGGAGGTCATCGCGGAGCCCACGGCGGCGTCACCACCACAGCCTTTGGCAGCGAAGAGCACCTTTTGTCGGGATAGATTGTACTAGGTGTTCCCCTTCAAATTTGGCCGTTGTGGGATTCCTTCCCGCTCAATATTTGGGAAGAGAACCCTGGCCACTATAAATAGGACTAGCCACCACCATTGGGATCTCATCTCATCGGAGACAGAGTTGATCTCACCTCAAGTTGATTAGATAGAAGGCCACATACCTCAAGCTCACCCGAGCTCAAGAACACCTCTTCCCAGGAGGCAGTTCATCCATGTACTAGTTCTTCCGCTGCCTACGAGGCAATCCACCACACACACTGTATTAGGGTGTTACACCACAACGGTGGCCCGAACCAGTATAAATATTGTGTCTCATGTTCATTGGATCTGATGAGCTAGGCCTAGAACTGTCGAGTAGAAGGTCTAGGGCGTAAGGAGAGATCTTCATGCGCACCCCAGAGTTCGAACCTTGAGGGTTTTGCCGGAACCCTAAATCCGACATCCGCCGAACTCATCTTGGACCGACCGAGTTGTAGAAATCGGTCTCACCGATCTGGCTTAGGCCATTTCACAAGTGATTTTCGGTCTGACCAAAAATTGCAAATCGGTGCGACCGAGTTCAACTCTCTGTGAAACCCTAGCAATATCGGTGCCACCGAACTGTGACCCAGTCGGACCGAGTTCACTAGTTTAGGCTCGAATTGCTTCGGTATCACCGAGTTTAACAAATCGGTAGCTCCGAAATGCTTTCTATAGAGAACTAAAACTAAGTTTTTCTAGTCATCTGTTTTGCAAAAATTCTGCACTTTGTGATGCTCATCCACTCTACCTCATCTACATCTATTCAGAGGGTCAGTTTTCCAGTTTGCAGTGCCGAGATGTCTGACCAAAGTGATAGCCAAAATTTGTCTGAAGAGCAAGTCAACTTGAGTGAGGGCACTAGTCCCACTAGCAGCTCTGATGAGGGTAGCAGGAGCACACCTAGCAACTTGCCCGAGGCAGGTACCAAGACCAGGAAGAAGAAAGCCTCTAACAGTGATGATGAGGACTTTGTGGTTGATGAGGCCACTTCAAAGAAGAAGGTGCTCAGGAAGGAGTATGGCACAGCTGAGGCAACTAAGCCAGGATTGAACAAGAAGGCTCCAGCAAGAAGAGTTCCTATGTCAAAGGCCAGAGCATCAACTCAAGAGACTATGGTTTTCACACTTGAAACCAGAGATGATGAGCCAAGAGGAACTAAGAAGAGAGCAATAAATACCACAGCTAGGGTGATTGGCAAGCCATCCATGAGGGATGATGATGAAGCTGCAGAAGAAGAAGAAGAGGTTCCTGCACCAGCTCCTAAAGCTCAGAAGCTTATGGGACATGCTATCAAGCCTAGGGCTGCCCCTTCAAAGCCCAAGACTGCTCCCAAAGCTGCTCAAGCCACTAAGTCTGCACCCAAGAGAATCACAAGAAACATTCTAGCTTCAGATAAGAACAAGGCCTCAGTGCCTGAGGTTGCTGAAGAGGCTGAGGCCCAAGTGCTCAAAAAGTTGAAGCCCAAGATCCCTGGTCACAATGATGCTCATCCAGTAGCATAAGACATGAAATTGAGGAAGGATGCAGGTCTCAGAAAGTGGAGACAAGCTTATCCATATGCTGTAAGGAGAATGACTGTTGTGGACTACAGGTTTCATACCAAGGAACAGCAAGACTTCTATGAGACAGTTCTGCTCGATAAGAAGCCCATAGTGTGTGATATGAAGAGGGTGGACTGGGACTTCATTGATGAGAATAAGATTATTTTCCCAATGTGCATGAAAGCTTCAAAGCATGTGGTGTTGACAAGTTTGTGGCTCAGAAGTTGACAAAGTGGAATGATGAATTCATCATGCAATTCTACTCCACAGCTCACTTCTATCCTGATGGTAGAATTGTATGGATGTCTGAAGGTACAAGGTACCAGTCAACCGTTGATGAGTGGGCCAAGCTGATCAAAGCCCCTGAAGAGCATGAAGATGATTTGGATGTGTATGCCAAGAAGTAGCAAGACCACAACTCTATGGCCAATATGTACAAGGAGATCCCTGATGATGACTTGGAGACACATAAGTTTGGATCTGTACATCACTTGATGTCTGGTCTAGCCACAATCAACACAATCTTGAGGCATACATTGCTGCCCAAATCTGGAGATCAAAAGATGATCAGAGGACATTTAATCAACTTGTTGCATATATTTGATGTGCCTCAGAAGTTCAAAGTTATGATCCTGATTGTAGAGACAATCAAGAGGACTGTTGCAGACCAAAAGAGATCATGTGGGTATGCTCCACACATACAGATGCTCATCAAGTCCAAGATGGGCACAAGAACATACTTATTGGACATAGAATATCTTCCCTTGGTGCCTGACTTTGAGGACAACACAGTTGTCATGGATGAAAATGAACCATCATCAGTGCAAGCACATGAAAGGAGAGAGAAAGCCAGAGCTGAGAAAGCTGCCAAGATGCCAAGTGCTGTAGAAGCATCTCAAATGACCCTCAAGTCCAAACTAGACCAAATGGCATATCTGATTCAAGAAAATATGAGGATTGAGAAGGGCTTGGCCACCCTGACTCGGAATCATGAGAGCTTGGAGAGGATCATCGAAACTAAGTTCTATGATCTCGATCTAAAAGTGACAGAGACCCAGTCCGCAGTTGAGCAGCTCCAGGAGGAAGCAGAGGAGAGGAGAGGGCAGGCTACCACACATGCATTTCAGCGAGTGCCTAGAGGTCAGAGGTCTACTGTAGTGCCAGTGCCTGATATGAGAGCTACTACATCAGCACCAGCAGCCACAGCTTTAGTGCCACCTCCAGCAGCCACTCCACCAGCTCCAACTACGTCATCTGAAGCCTTCGTCCTTGGAGTTCTCTCTACACCACCTCCCGAAGACCAAGCCTGAGAGATGCATAGCACTATGCATTTTCAAACTTTTTGGTAACTTGTTGCCAAAGGGGAGAAATATGCATAGATCATAGGCTTCGAGAGAGAGTGTTTTGCCTCTTTGGTCTCTCTTGCTTTTGGTTGAACTTTATTGTGTGTTTGCTTTATACTCTATGTCTGTGTGTGAGATACTTGTTTGATCATGTGATTGATCATATGCTACCTTAATGCTTGCTATGATACTATCTTTTATATCCTTATATGATCATTCACTTTGCTTGGTGATGAGTGCATGTTTTCAGTTTATATTATTTTGAGCGCTCCACCAAGATGTATGTGACATGGAAGAGTAACCCATGATCCTAATCGATTATGCATTTGCATTCAAACGCAAATTTTAAAATAATGCACAAATTTAGGGGGAGGTCTTGTTTATCACATACTTCTCAAAGCGACGATGTATTTAAATCTTATTATCATTTGCCGAAGCTTTGATCTATATGTTGTCATCAATTACCAAAAAGGGGGAGATTGAAAGTGCAACTATCCCTGGGTGGTTTTGGTAATTCCTAACAACATATAGCTCATTGAACTAATGCCATTTCAAGATAAGTATTTTAGGAAAGTTCAATGATTGGCATGGCATGGACTAGGAATGTGGACCCCTCAAAATGCTAAGGACACATATTGGCTCAAGCTCAAGACTCTACATTTTCCATTTTAGTGATCCATGATCACATTGAGTCCATAGGAAAGCTAATACTATTAAAACGGGATGAGGTGCTTCTTAATGGGTTTCTTGCTCAAAATGCTTAGTGATATGCTCCAAAACCCTCAACGACTTTCTTACATCCACATATGTCCCAAACCAAAAGTCAAACTCGGCCCCACCGAAAAGTTCTATCCGGCGCCACCGAGTTCATATGACATAGCCACTGCCACTAAACCCTAATCATTTCGGTCTCACCGAAAGGGATCTCGTCTCACCGAGATGGTATTGCAAACTCTCTGTTTCCCTTCGTAACATTTTGGTCTCACCGAGATGAGCGATCAGTCCCACTGAGTTCGCAATGCAAACTCTCTGTTTCCCCTTCGTAATGTTTCGGTCCCACCGAAACGAGCGAATCAGTCCCACCAAGTTTGCCTGACCAACTCTCTGGTGTGCTTATTACTAAAATCGGTCCCACCGAGTTTGTGTAATAGGTCTCACCGAGATTACGTTATGCCCTAACCCTAATGAAATCGATCCCACCGAGTTGATCATATCGGTCCCACCGAAATGCCTAACGGTCACATTATGAACTAAATCGGTCTGATCGAGTTCTTTGAATTGGTCCCACCGAGTTTGGTAAATTGTGTGTAACGGCTGGATTTTGTGTGGAGGCTATATATACCCCTCCACCCACTCTTCATTCGTGGAGAGAGCCATCAGAACATACATACACTTCCATCATACATGTTCTGAGAAGAGAACCACCTACCCAAGTGTTGAGATCAAGATATTCCATTCCTACCATATGAATCTTGTTCTCTAGCCTTCCCCAAGTTGCTTTCCACTCAAATCTTTCTTCCATCATATCCAAATCTATGAGGAGCTATTTGAGTGTTGGGGACACTATCATTTGAAGCATTTGAGCAAGGAGTTCATCATCAACACACCGTCTATTACCTTTTGGAGAGTGGTGTCTCCTAGATTGGTTAGGTGTCACTTAGGAGCCTCCGACACGATTTTGGAGGCTAACCAAGGAGTTTGTATGGGCAAGGAGATCGCCTACTTCGTGAAGATCTACCCTAGTGAGGCAAGTCCTTCGTGGGCGATGGCCATGGTGGGATAGATAAGGTTGCTTCTTCGTGGACCCTTCGTGGGTGGAGCCCTCCGTGGACTCACACAGCCGTTACCCTTCGTGGGTTGAAGTATCCATCAACATGGATGTATGATAGCACCACCTATCGGAACCACGACAAAAACATCCGTGTCTACACTTGCGTTTGCTCCCTCCAAACTCCTTCCTTTACCTTCATATGCAATTGTTTTACTTTCCACTGCTATACTCTTAGGATTGCATGTGTAGGTTGATTGCTTGACTTGTGCTAAATTGCTAAAATCTGCCAAGAATTAAAATTGGGAAAAGGCTAGATTTGTATTTGGTCAAGTAGTCTAATCACCCCCCTCTAGACATACTTTCGATCCTACAGCCCGCCACCGCGCCCCTACACCGATTCGAGGACTTCCCCATCGTCCCTCAGACCCGGCAGCCGACAAGGTCCTACCTCGGGGTCCAACATCGGTGGTGGGGGACGTGGGTCGCCGAGATTACAAATTGGGAGACCCACACCCACCTGTGGCTCGGTAGCTTCCACACGGCCGTGCTCGCGGCCATGGAGTACGGCCGCTGGCAGGTCCGCTACCACGGCGTGGCGGCTAGGCTCAATTTCCCCTTTGGCACATGTCTGGTCGACCTCACTCCGCCGGAGCTAGGGGTGGTGAGCTCGGCTATGGCGTGGGAGGACTGCGAGGCGTGGGAGCGCCTCGAGCCCGAGGCCGCCGACGCGGCCTACATGCAAGAGCTCCGCCGGTAGCATCCAGAGCTCGTGGAGGCGGACCGGGTGATCTTTGCCAGCATGGACGGCGGTGAGGTTATCGCGCTTTCCTCCGATAATGAGGTCGAAGGCGGTGATGACGGTGGCGCGGAGGGCGGTGAGCTTATCGCGCTCTCCTCTGATGACGAGGTCGAAGGCGGCGGCGACGATGGCGCGGAGGCCGTCGAGGTGGGCCCCGAGGACAAGGAGATCGATGTCGACGAGTGGAGGAGTGCCTTCCCCAACAACCCCGACGATGGCACTGGCCCGGACCCAGCTTGCGGTACACCGTACATGACGAGGAAGGATTGGCTTGACCTCTACTTCGACCGAAAGTAGTTTAGCTTAGTTTAAATTTATGTTTTATGTTCGATTATGCAAAACTATCTATGTTTATGTTTGAATGCATGCTACTTTTGGTTGAACCTGCTTTGAACTTGATCATATTGAAGCTTACAATGTTAAGTTTAGAGGATCGACTAGAAAAGGCCAAAAATTATTGGAGTATATATATATATATACAGTGAGGGTTTTAGTCCTTTAACTTTTAAAGGATCGGCTAGAGATGGCCTTATGACTTATTTATTTTAGTTCTTCACAATGTGATACTCTATATGTGCAACTATTTGCCGTGCAGTTCAATTTCATCAATAGCAGTTTCAACAATACCACTATGAATTACGATATTTGGTTGATGTTAAGGATATTGCAATGAACATGCCTTTTCGTTTTTTTAACAATAACTAGTGTACTTTAGACCTGCACAATACCATTTTGAATGAATATTTGCTTGTTTTTAAATGTTATGGTTGATGCAATTAACACACCTTTCCACTTCTTGTTTTGCCTAACTAGCGTGCTTAAGCCTCTACGCGATGACGCGGTTATCTTCGCAAACCCAATAAGAGAAGATGTGGATTTTCTGCTTGAGCTGCTGCACTCCTTCGGAGAAGCCACGAGTCTGAAGCTAAACCAGGCCAAGTCCTTTGTCATCCCGATGAATTGCGACTCCCAGACGCTGGAGGAAGTGTTGCATGGCTTCGGTGGCGCGACCGTCAGTTTTTCCACATCCTACCTAGGGCTGCCAATCTCCCCGAAAAGACTGTGGATCGTGCAATTCCAATTCCTCTTCGACCGGATCAAATCATGCCTTGCTGGTTGGAAGGGGAAGCTGATGTCCCTGGTCGGCCGGCGTGTACTAGTGTGTGCAGTCCTCTCCGCCCTGCCCACCTATGCACTATCTATGCTCATGGTGCTGAAGAAATGTTTGAAGGAGACTGACAAAGCGAGGCGCCGTTTCTTGTGGGCGCAAGACGAAGCGCTGACGGGCGGGAAGTGCAAAGTGGCATGGAGCTCCGTCTGCTCGTCGATGGAGAAAGGCGGGCTAGGGCTACCTGACCTACAACTCTTCGGCTCCACCATGCGGTTGTGGTGGCTCTGATTGGCCTGGCAATAGCCATCGAGACCCTGGACGGCCTTTCCTCTACCCTACGACAAGATGGACCACACAATGTTCCAGCAAGCCACGCGCGTCCTGATCGGCAGCGGCCAATAGGCAAGCTTCTGGATGATCCACTGGTTGTGCGTTGCTCCTCTATCTCCATCCTTCCCGGGCCTCTACAACCACTCTAGGCGCAAGAACCGCACGGTGGCTGCGGCGCTCAGCAATGACTAGTGTCCATTGATATAGATCTTTCATGGATATAGATATGATCATAAACTCAAATAACTTTCATGGATATAGATCTGATCATAAACTCAAAATTCACCCCCAACAAACACATCGCAAAAGAGTTACATCAAATAGATCTCCAAGTGTCCATTGTATTGAGAATCAAATGGAGAGAAACAGCCATCTAGCTACTGCCTACGGACCCGTAGGTCTATGGAGAACTACTCACACATCATCAAAGAGGCACCAATGAGGATGATGAACCCCTCCGTGATGGTGTCTAGATTGGATCTTGTGGTTCTGGAACTTGCGATGGCTGGAATTGTTTTTCGTCGACTCCCCTAGGGTTTCTGATTTGTTTGGTGATTTATAGGGCGAAGAGGCAATGTGGGGGTCAACGAGGGGAGCACAACCCCCCAGGGCGCGCCCTAGTGGGTTGTGCCCACCTCGGGCCTGCCCTCTAGTACTTATTTGACCCATCGTGTGTCTTCTGTTCAAGAAAAATTCTCCAAAAAGTTTTGCTGCGTTTGGACTCTGTTTGGTATTGATTTTCTGCAAAGTAAAAAACAAGCAAAAAACAACAACTGGTACTAAGCACTATGTCAATAGGTTAGCCCCAAAAAATGATATAAAGTTGCTATAAAATGATTGTAAAACATCCAAGAATGATAATATAACAGTATGGAACAATAAAAAAATTATAGATACATTGAAGACGTATCATATGGCTTGTTGTAACATTGCTCATTTAGGTGATCAATGCCCTTTGCTTTTCAAGATAGGCAACCTTGCAATCAAGCAATGTAATCTTGCTGGTGTAATCTGCACGTGAGATTAATGAAAGGCATCTTAGGCGCCACCACTTTGTCCAAAAAAAAGTAGACACGCGGTGCACGGCCACGCAATGACACGCCGAGTGGCAAGTTCGTGTGGTCGTTCGATCACGTTTAATCCAATGTGTGGCGACCCAATTTTTTCGCGAGAAACATAGTACAACCCAAATTCTCATAGACACATACATACAATCATCTCTATGAATGTACGTACACACAACCCATCCCTATGAAGACCCTCGAAGGACTAAGTCGGCGGCTCTTGATATGTACGAAGTCACCAGGGTGCCTCGCTATTGATGGAAACATCACCTCCCACTGAAAGAATATTCCGCATTTAATGAGACATCAAAGCGTCAAACCTAATTGGTACCTTTGATGGGTTGAGGATACCACTGCCCTTCTGATCGAACAACCACAGGTTGGTTCTCAAAACTTGTTGCCCGATCCTAAATGTTCACATTCAAACATAGTTGAACGCAGATGACACAAGACAACAAAAAAAAACAATATTTATATCTATCTATATATGTACAAATATAAAAAGAAACGAGTTACCGGGATTCAACAAATTACATCCTTTTGACAACAGCTATCCAACGGTATACATCACTTTGTTGTTTGGTGTTAAACCCATTTAGCACTTAAAATGTTAGTTTTTTTTTTGTCTTTTGGATGTAGATTTTTTTATAAAGGTGGACGTTTGATGCACGCAGTTGGATGGTTGGATCGTATATCCATGTCTATGGTAGGGCAACTCCAACGGGCCGACGCATTTTTCCACCCGCATGAGGGCAAAAACACGACCCAACGCGCTAACGAAAATGGGTGGATGTCCGTTTTCATGCCCGCCTCGTCCTATTTCCATCTCAAATTTGGTCCCGATTTGTGTCGGTGCAGACACGCCGGGGATGCCTGCGATGTCCTAACTTCCAAGTTAGTCGGTGACACATCATCTTCATTTCCGCCTTTCTCTCCCCAAACCATCCAATTTGGGAAAATTTTGTTTTTGCCACTCTTGATTTTGCCAATTTTTCTTATGCCATTCTAGATTTTGACATATCACTTTTGACACTCATAGCTTTTGACAATTATCACAATTACCATTCCGTGACAAAAGCAAAATAATTTTATTTAATTTTTGCCACTCTTTACTTTTGAAATGTATCACAATTGCCACTATGAAAATTTTGCTTTTGCCACAGGAATGGCAATTGTGATAATTGTCAAAAACTAAGAGTGGCAAAAGTGAAATGTCAAAATCTAGAGTGGCATAAGGAAAATTAGCAAAATCAAGAGTGGCAAAAATGAAATTTTCCCATCCAATTTAGAGCCATAGCCGATGCGCCCAACCCCCCGATGCCCCCGTCATCGTCATGGCCAACCGTGCCATGGCCCCGAAGAAGCCGAAGAAGGAGCTCAACCCAGAGCAAGAGAGCGGCCGAGGCGACGAAGCGAACCAACCGGAGGATGAGGGGCAAGGAGAAAGAAGACGTCGTCGTCATCGCGGACACCGATGTCATTGCCGCCAAGGCTGCGCAACCCGCCATCCTCATGCCAGGGTACCACAAGCCGGCCAGTCTCATCGCCGCCGTGATAGTTAACACATGCTCATCACGCTGACATATGGATACCTTCCCAGACACGACTCGTCAACGTCTTACTTCTCCACCTCACCTCGGGACGGCTCACCGAAAATGGGTGATTCCGTGTCGGTCATCCCCGTGGGGCCTCCCATTTATCTCAATGCCACACCCGTGGCCAACCAGTCCACCGGGACGCCAAGGAAGCGCCCGCGGGTGGTCTCCCCGGACAACTTACCCGATGCCCACAACTTGTTTGATGGAAGGCCAGCTCCGACGCCGGATGACCCGAGGTAGTACGATTATCTCGTGGAGGAGATGATCAATGAGGGTGGCCAAGGGGATGGTTACGAAGACACTCAAGGACAAGAAACTAAAGATCATGAGACCAAAGCTCAAGAGAGTGTCGACATCGAGGGCGAGCTATTGTTTGAGGAAGAGATAGTTGAGCAAGCCCGGTCACAAAAAGAGGCAGAAAAGCGTGAGGACCGGAGCATATACGGAGGACGAGGACAAGTTGTTTTGCGATGCTTAGATGGAAATTGGACAAAATCCCAAAATCGACGCCCATCAAAAGGGTTCAACATTTTGGAGGAGGTTCCATGATTTCTTCCATTAACATAGTAAGTTTGAGCCATGCAAATTTGAGAGTGACCGGAGTGACGTGTCACTAAAAAAGAGGTGGGGCTTTATCCAAGCAGAGTGCAACAAATTTTGTGGCTTCTATGATCATGCCGTTGTCGGCTCATGAGTGGCATTGGCGTCAACGACTTCGTATATTATTCGTTGCCCTCTTATTATGAGCACATATCACCCTCCTATGCATATAAATGTATCTTGTTGGTTTCATCTATATATGAAGGTGTTTCAAGCTTTGGAAACTTTCAAGGAAGAAATGGGTGCAAGCCATTTACCTTGACGTATTGTTGGATGAAAATCAACGATTGTCTAAAGTGGAAGGAACAATATGCGGCACAAAAAAGGTGGTGGGGGTGCCTCATCGCTGGTCGACCTAAGTTAGAAAAGGTTGAGGGGGAAGACCAACTCTAAGGTAGATGTGAAGCATAATGCTTCGACACTCGCCTTGCAAGAAACTTTGAAGGGGTTCATAACTCAAAGGGAGGGTTCAAATGAGAAGAAGGAAGAGAGGGAAGAGAGGAAGCGCCAAGATAAATAAGAGGCCACGAAGAACTTGTTTGACCTACAAAAGAAGAAGCTCATGATCAATGAGGAAAATGCCTAGTCAAGAGCCAAGGAAGTGGAGGTGAATCAAAAGAATCACGCTAATCTCCAAGGAAGTGAAAATCATAGCGACCAATTTGAGCAAGATGACCCAAAAAAGGGTCTTGGTTTGAGAGGAAGCAAAAGTTCATGATGGACCGAGATGCGTAATCACCATATGCTTGTTTGTTATCCATGAACTATGGCCGAGATGCATTAACTATTTGTTTTTGCAAAAGTATCAGATCTACTATAAAGATTCATCGGAAGTACAAATCACCCTAAAGTAATAAAAATTACATCAGGTTCATGGACAACTGAACAACCATTGCCGTCGCCGGAACGAGCCACCGACACGCCATTGTCGTCGCTCCCATAGCGAAGCCGGACTGACCTGAAGGAAATATGCCCTAGAGGCAATAATAAAGTTGTTATTTGTATTTCCTTATATCATGATAAATGTTTATTATTCATGCTAGAATTGTATCAATCGGAAACTTAGTACATGTGTGAATACATAGACAAAACAGAGTGTCCCTAGTATGCCTCTACTAGACAGCTCATTGATCAAAGATGGTTGTGTTTCCTAGCCATAGACACGAGTTGTCATTTGATCAATGGGATCACATCATTAGGAGAATGATGTTATGGACAAGACCCATTCGTTAGCTTAGCAACTTGATCGTTTAGTTTTACTGCTATTGCTTTCTTCATGACTTATACATGTTCCTATGACTATGAGATTAAGCAACTCCCGAATACCGGAGGAACACCTTGTGTGCTATCAAACGTCACAACGTAACTGGGTGATTATAAAGATGCTCTACAGGTGTCTACGAAGGTGTTTGTGGTGTTGGCATAGATCAAGAATAGGATTTGTCACTCCGATTGTCGGAGAAGTATCTCTGGGCCCTCTCAGTAATACACATCATAATAAGCCTTGCAAGCAAATGACTAATGAGTTGGTCATGAGGTGATGTATTACGGAACGAGTAAAGAGACTTGCCGGTAACGAGATTGAACTAGGTATGATAATACCGACGATCGAATCTCGGGCAAGTAACATACCGATGAGAAAGGGAACAACATATGTTGTTATGCGGTTTGACCGATAAAGATCTTCGTAGAATATGTAGGAGCCATTATGAGCATCCATGTTCCGCTATTGGTTATTGACCGTAGATGAGTCTCGGTCATGTCTACATAGTTCTCGAACCTGTAGGGTCCGCACGCTTAACATTCGATGATGATCGGTATTATGAGTTTATGTGTTTTGATGTACCGAAGGTAGTTCAGAGTCCCAGATGTCATCATAGACATGACGAGGAGTCTCAGAATGTCCGAGACATAAAGATTCATATATTGGAAGGTTATATTCATACACCGGATGAGTTCCGGGGGTTATCGGATAAATACCGGAGTATTGGGAGGTTGTGGGAACCTCCCGGGGGGTTATTGGGCCTCATGGGCCCAAGAAGAGGAAGAGGAGGCGCGGCCAGCTAGGGGCGTGCGGCCCCCCTAGCCCAAACCGAATTGGACTAGGGGCCCGCCCCCTTTCCTTCTTCTCCCTGTCCTCCTTCCTTCCTCTCCTACTCCAACTAGGGAAAGGGGGGAATCCTACTCCCGGTGGGAGTAGGACTCCCCATGGCGCGCCTCCTCCTCCTTGGCCACCTCCTCCTCCCCTCCCTCCTTTATATACGTGGGGAGGGTAACCCCATAGACACACAAGTTGATTTTAGCCGTGTGCGATGCCCCCTCCATAGATACACACCTCGGTCATATCATTGCAGTGCTTAGATGAAGCCATATGCCGGTAGCTTCATCATCACCGTCACCACGTCGTCGTGCTGACGAAACTCTCCCATGACGCTCAACTGGATCAAGAGATCGCGGGACATCATCGAGTCGAACATGTGCTGAACGCGGAGGTGTCGTACGTTTGGTGCTTGGTTCGGTTGGATCGCGAAGATCTTTGACTACATCAACCGCGTCACTAGACGCTTCCGCTTCCGGTCTACGAGGGTACGTAGACACACTCTCCCCTCTTGTTACTATGCTTATCCTAGATAGATCTTGCGTGATCGTACGATTTTTTTTAAATACTACGTTCCCCAACAGTGGCATCATGAGCCAGGTCTATGCGTAGATGATATGCACGAGTAGAACACAATGAGTTGTGGGCGATAATAGTCATACTGCTTACCAGCATGCCATACTTTGATTCGACGGTATTGTGAGATGAAGCGGCCCGGACCGACATTAAGTGTACGCTTACGGGAGACTGGTTTCACCGTTACGAGCACTCGTTGCTTAAAGGTGACCAGCAGGTGTCTGTCTCTCTCACTTTAGTTGAATCGAGTGTGGCTACGCCTGGTCCTTGTGAAGGTTAAAACATCACACTGGACGAAAAATCATTGTGGTTATGTATGCGTAGGTAAGAACAGTTCTTGCTAAGCCCGTAGCAGCCACGTAAAACTTGCAACAACAAAGTAGAGGACGTCTAACTTATTTTTGCAGGGCATGTTGTGATGTGATATGGTCAAGACGTGATGAGTTATACGTTATTGTATGAGATGATCATGTTTTGTAAATTACCGGCAAGCGGCAGGAGCCTTATGGTTGTCTCTTTATTGTATGAATTGCGAAGGTCATGTAATTGCTTTACTTCATCACTATGAGTTAGCGATAGTAGTAGTAGCAATAGTTGGCGAGACGACCACGATGCTACGATGAAGATCATGGTGTCTAACCGGTGACGATGGAGATCATGACGATGCTTTAGAGATGGAGATAAAAAGCACAAGATGATGATGGCCATATCATGTCACATATTTGATTGCATGTGATGTTTATCTTATTATGCTTCTTACTTTACTTAGTACTATGGTAGCATTATAAGATGATCCCTTACAAAATTTCAAGGTACAAGTGTTCTCCCTGAGTATGCACCGTTGCGAAAGTTCGTCACGCCGAGACACCACGTGATGATCGGGTGTGATAAGCTCTACGTTCAAATACAATGGGTGTAAGATAGTTTTGCACATGCATAATACTCGGGTTAAACTTGACGAGCCTAGCATGTACAGACATGTCCTTGGAACACTTGAGACCGAAAGGTCGACCGTGAATCATATACTCCCTCCGTCCGAAAATACTTGTCATCAAAATGAACAAAAAGGGGTGTATCTAGAACTAAAATACATCTAGATACATTCCCTTTTATTCATTTTGATGACAAGTATTACCGGACGAAGGGAGTAGGAGATATGATCAACACAAGATGTTCACCATTGAAAACTACTCCATCTCACGTGATGATCGGACATGGTTTAGTTGATTTGGATCACGCGATCATTTAGATGACTAGAGGGATGTCTATCTAAGTGGGAGTTCTTTAGTAATATGATTAATTGAACTTTAATTTATCATGAACTTAGTCCTCATGGTTTTGCATATCTATGTTGTTGTAGATCAATGGCTCGTGCTACCGTTCCCTTGAATTTGAATGCGTTCCTAGAGAAAGCTAAGTTGACAGATTGTAATGCCCAGGATGGAATTATACCTCCTACGTGTCGAGGCACGACTTAAAGGCATAAGTCCATCCTAGAATGATCTCAAGTTTGGTAATCTTTGCACAACTCATGTAAAAGAGGGATAGTAAACTGAAAAATAGTTGGCTTACAATCGCCACGTCACAGAATAACAGTACAAGTCTCAACATCATTCAATAAGATCACTACAACCCTCTAAGGGCAAAAGCCAAATGTCAAAGTACCAAACTCAGATAAATAAAACAACCACAGGCGGATCGAATCCTAGTAAGAGACTCCACTACTGATCGTCCGGGTAGCGCACGTAGTAACGACTACGCTCCTCGTCGTACTCCCAATCCAGCTCGGTGCCATCACCTGGATAGCTCACAGCTGGACCTGCATCTGGTGTGTGAAGTAACTGTGAGCCACAGAGGACTCAGCAATCCCGTTCCCGGGTAACAGAACTATCAAAGCCTTTAGGTGAGGGAAAGGCTGAAGAAAGAACAAGTCTGCAGCAGCAACTAGCATCTAGCTTACGCAAGTGAGAGCGAGAAGAGAAGGCATCGGCGAGAAGTGATCACGAAGTGATCCTAGCTATAAGCTCACAAGCATAACCCCTCCGTGTTCAACTCCCGAATCCCGATTCGGAAATTGACAGTCACGGAACACACGCTGGTAGTGTATTAGTATCATTGTGTCAAGTTTTCTACAACCGGAATTAACAAGCTCCCATCTGCCACATAACCGCGGGCACGGCTTTCGAAAGTTCAAACCCTGCAGGGGTGTTCCAACTTGACCCATTACAAGCCCACGATCCGCGGAGTCGCAACTCCAAAGTGGGAAGACCCGAGTATCCTCGGAATCCCGTGCTCAAGTTAAACCGAACTAAGGTAAGGCTAGTCCAGCAAATCCTCCCGGCGTGTCGACACCCTGATCGTAGCCGCGCGTATCTAGGTCTCAGGACACGTCCGGATGGGTGATGCTACGGGTTTTTACCAAACCTTGAGTTTCCTCGAGGTGGCCCCGCAGGACCCCCGTTTCGGACCAACACTCATGTGGAGCACTGGCCCGGGGTTGTTGATTAAGAAAGAGGGTTAATTACTCCCTATGCATGTTTAGTTTGTTATTAGGCAAATAGTACCAATGTTGGGATTTGCTGGAAAAGACTTAGCACTTAGCGGTTTATCGAGGGGGTCCCATACACCCCAACCGTGTTAGGAACGCATAATCAAGGAACATAAAACCGGCTTATACAGATCCTAACGGCATGAGTGGAACAAAACACCAAGCAAAAGGCTTAGCCTTCCACCCTTGCCAATATATAGATGATTTCAATTAAAGCATTTATATAGTGTGATATAACCCAACCAAACTTCAACATGGAGCAAGCATCTTCACTTCACCTGCAACTAGCAACGCTATAAGAAGGGCTGAGCGAAGCGTACTTAGCCAAGCAACGGTTTGCATAGGTAGGGTTGGTTAAACATGGCAATTGGTTACAAGTAGGAGGCTGACAAGAAGAACATGGGCATCGAGGCAAAACTATAGATCGAGACTACTAGCAATAGACAAAGATAGTAATGTTATCGGGGTTCGGTCATCTTGCCTGAAGAGAAGACGTTCGGATCGAAAGAAGGGTCCTCGTGCTCAAACTCGTTGGAAACCTCGTGCTCAACCTCGTTGGAAAACTCGTGCTCAACTTCCGGCTCTAAACAAGACAAACACACCAAGCACCAATCAACACGATGCAATGCGCACTCGAAAAACATGTATGCATGATGGATGCACTAAAGATGCACATGGAGCACGAAAAACATCACTCAAGCAAAACACCTCAAAACAAGATAACAACCTGATATTATTAATCTACACATAAAATCACCCAAGTTTGATATAAGAATCGCTGAAATCGGAGTTACGGGCTAAAAGTTATGCCCGAAACAAGATTTGAGCGAAAACTGCAAATTACAGCAACATAGCAACTTTGGAGCTCAAAATAATTAATCTACAGCACCCAAAAAGCATGGCAAAGGACTTGAACACAAACTAGATATAATGTACAGCAACTAGGTCCAAAGTGCACCCCCAACGGAGTCACGGATCAATAGCAATGATCTTGGACATATTGAACTTTGAAATAAAATTCTGGCAGCAGAATTTTATTGAAAGTTTGGAGCAAAAGATAAACATGCTACAGCCACTCAAATGGACATGTGAGGACATGGATGGAAAGACAACAATATATACTTCAAGGAACAATCAAAATCCACCCCAAAACTATCATGCTTTGTCCTACAACATCACACGAACATGGCATCGGAACGTTACAGATTTCAGACTTAGTGAAATTTCACTAAGTCCTAAAACAGCAATATCATCATAGCACACAAAAGAGCATGTTTAAGACACCTCGAAACTAAACATGGCAAAGGGTAAGCACCTCATCAAAAAACATATGAAGGTGATCCCGAAACACACAAGCATGCTTCATTGTGGCAAACACAACGATTGCAACGAGCTCAACAAGATGGCATTTCATAACAAGTGAAAACACAACATGTGAACATGGCACTTTGCAATGATGATAACAAGGAAACAATAAATCTACCATGCAACCTATCACACACAACACGTAGTTCGTGGCAAGACGAACACGTGGACATGTCATTTGCATCGTTTGGACAAACGAGCTAGAAGATATCACATGTCAAAGGTGGCATGAAAATAACACATAACAGCAGTTTATAACATGATGCACTCTTGCAACAGCAAAACAAGTGTCAAGATGACATCTAACATGCATGACTACAACAGGTAAAACGTAGAGGACATCTCCACGAACATCTGGACATGCTACACGCGTAAAACGGAGCACCACAGTAAAAGATACAGCAGTTCAAAGTAGGCATACTCAGATCAGGAATAAAAGGACTTAGAGGGATCTAGGTCAACCTAGATCCAGATCTGGGCTGAGATGAACAGTGCGGCCCGAGAAGAGGTGGAGGAGCTGGGCCCTCCGGGCGGTGCGGCTGGCGCGGCGGGCGCCTGGGCCGGGGAGGCCCAACCGAGGCGGCGGCGCCTGGCGCCTGGGCTGACTCGGGGCGATCGACGGCCCGCTCGGCGGTGCGGGAAGCCGGCCCAGCTCGCGAGCCGGCTGGAGCGAGGCGAAGGAGGCGACGGAGGCAGTCGGCCGAGTGGGCCGGCCCGTGCGGCGAGGGAGCCCGGCCTCGGGGCGGAGCGATGCGAGCGCCGTCGATGTGGGTACCCGGCTGGATCGGGATGTAATGCCCAGGATGGAGTTATACCTCCTACGTGTCGAGGCACGACTTAAAGGCATAAATCCATCCTAGAATGATCTCAAGTTTGGTATCTTTGCACGACTCATGTAAAAGAGGGATTAAATTGCAAAAGAGGATAGTTGGCTTACACTCGCCACTTCACACAATACAATACATAAACAATCATCATTCAGAACATCACAACCCGACTACGGGTGAAGATCCAAAAGAAAGATACCAAAACAACATAAAGCCACAGGTCAGGATCGAATCCTAGTAGAAACCACTACTGAACATCGAAACGTCACAAGCAAACGGCCACACTCTTCAACGAGCTCCTGGTGAAGCACTGAACCAGCTCCTGCATCGAGCTCGGCTGAACCTGCATCTGGTGTGGTGAAGTAACTGTGAGCCACAGAGGACTCAGCAATCCCGTTCCCGGGTAACAAGACTATTTAAGCCTTGGGTGAGGACAAGGCTGAAGAAAGAAATGAGGTGAAGGAACAAACAAGAGTCTGCAGCAGCAACTAGCACTAACTTACGCAAAAGAGAGCGAGAAGAGAAGAGCATCGGTCGAAAGATGATCACGAAGTGATCCTAACTAAAACCGGTCAAACATAACCCCACCGTGTTCAACTCCCGAATCCCTATTCGGAAATTGACAGTCACGGTACACACGCAGGTAGTGTATTAGAAACATTGTGTCAAGTTATCTACAACCGGAATTAACAAGCTCCCATCTGCCACATAACCGCGGGCACGTCTTTCGAAAGTTCAAACCCTGCAGGGGTGTTCCAACTTGACCCATTACAAGCCCATGATCCGCGGAGTCGCAACTCCATAGTTGGGAAGACCCGAGTATTCTCGGAATCCCGTGCTCAAGTTAAACCGAACTAAGGTAAGGCTAATCCAGCAAATCCTCCCGGCGTGCCGACACCCTGATAGTAGCCGCGCGTATCTCGTCTCAGGCCACGTCCGGATGAGCAGTACGTACAGATACCGAAGATCCCAGCGAACTGGGTGGTATCCGCAAGTGGCTCTAGTTTGGGACCAACACCATCGGCACTGGCCCCCCCTGCTATGTAGAAATAAAGGATCCTCGAGGGAGCGACCCTCTATGCAAATTTAATTATTTAATTAAGTTGTTATTATGAGGCAAATAGTACCAATGTTGGGACTTGCTGGAAAAGACTTAGCACTTAGCGGTTTATCAAGGGGGTCCCATACACCCCAACCGTGTTAGGAACGCAAAATCAAGGAACATAACACCGGTTTATACGGTTCCTAACGGCATGAGTGGAACAAAACACCAAGCAAAAGGCTTAGCCTTCCACCCTGCCAGTATATAGATGATTTCATTTAGCATTTATATAGTGTGATATAACCCAACCACTTCAACATGAAGCAAGCATCTTCAAACTTCACCTGCAACTAACAATGCTATAAGGGGGGCTGAGCGAAGCGTACTTAGCCAAGCAACGGTTTGCGTAGGTAGGGTGGTTAAACATGGCAATTGGTTACAAGTAGGAGGCTGACAAGAAGACATGGGCATCGAGGCAAAACTATAGAGCGATACTCTAGCAATAGGCAAAGATAGTAATGGTATCCGGGTTCGGTCATCTTGCCTGGGATTCCACAAGGGAGAAGAACGGGTCCACGAAGAAGACGGAGCAACAAACGAGCGGATCCTCACAACTCCGGAACGAAACCGAAGCTAACAAGAGAAGCAACCGGAAAGAAAAGAAACAACACGGTAAACACACAAACATAGACATGGCATAAGATGCACAAGCAAGTATGATGCATGTCTGGTTTAATTTTGCATGGCAAAGTGCACAAACAATACTACAAGTTAAGTGGAGATCAATATGCAACGAGTTGCATATTGACAAAACACCACATTTAATTATTTAGTTGACTCTCGTTATTTACAAGACAAGATTAAATGTTTTTAGCATGGCAAGAGGTGAAGCATAATAAAACTACACTATTTAGACATTTTAAATGAGGCCGGAAATAACAACAACATATCCGGAAAATCCTCATGAGCATGTTTAATAATTATTAAAGCAACAACAATTAAGCATTTTAGTGTTGGTAACATGATGCGGATGACATGATCAAGTTTATGCAAGTTTATTAAAAGGGTTAACATAAAAGAGATATGAAGCATTTGTCACCGTGGTGGAAAGAAAGGGTGCCACGGCAACGATTCCGAAAATGATGCCACGGCAACATATCGGTACCGGTAACTCGTTGAGAGTCCGATGCAAAAGATAGAATCGACGTGAGCAAGTCGAACAAGATGAAAGGTGGGGCGATCCCGTTACCGGGTTCCCACGAGTCGGCGACGAGGCAACCGAGGAACACAACAAAAGGTCGGAACGGGCACGACGCACACACGGGAGACGTCTCATACAACACAACAAGCACAAGCGTTCATCCACGGGGTCGCGTCTCGGGGTTATACCTTCGAAGCGTTCTCTCTCGAAGCGGTTCGAGAGCGTCGAGGAAGTAGCCGTAGTAGAGGAAGTAGTGGTACACGGGGCGACGGTAGTAGTACACGATCGTAGTGGAAGTAGTGGAACTTGACGCATCCGAAGAGGTACTTGACATCGTCTTGTGTCGGCGTTTTTGTATCGTAGATGTTCACGCCGCGTGTAGAGGTACTTGTCGGGATCGTCGTCGACGTAGGGTACACGTTCGTAGATGTACTCGTCACCGTAGCCGTTCGATCGTCGTGGTACTTGGGGGGTCTCGGCGACGGTAGTGGTACTTGGTCGTGGAACTTGCGTTTCTCCTCGTAGTCGTACACGGTTCTTGCGTAGCGGTACTTGTCTCGTCGACGGTAGGGGTACACGGCGACGGTAGTTGTACGGGTCCAAAAACAGGTACACTTACTGCTCCAGTTACTTGAGATTAACATTAACAGCAACAAAACAGCACAAAAAAAAAGGGAAAAGGCTGCTCGGGACGACGAACTGGAAAAAAAAGGACGGGGCCTCGGTCTTGCTGGAGTTGAAGACGGAGGAGGCCACGGCGGTCGTCTGGCGATGCGGGCGGCTCGAGGAGCCTCGAAGAGGGGCGCGCCGAAGGGAGGCCGCAGGAGATCCCGCGGCGGCCGGCGACTTCCTGGCCGGACCGGGCCGCGCTGCGGAAGACGTCGCTGGGCTCGGGCTGCTGCGCCTGACGACGAAGGAAACCGGAGGGCGCCACGGCGCGGGCAGAGGAGCGAAGGGCGGACGACGGCTCCTGGAGGCGCTGGCCTGGGCGAACGGCGTGCGGTGGTGTCGCGTGGAGAGGAGGGAGGCGCCGGCTCGGGGCGCGCAGGGAGAGAAGAGGGGCGCCGGCCTGGGGCGTCGGGCTCGCGGCAACGAGGAGAAGCAGTGGCCTGCGCGCGCTGGGGGGCACGGGATCCGGCCGGTCCTGGCGCTCGAGGAACGAGGTGGAGGCGCAGGAGGAGAGCTGGCTCGAGGCAGAGGAGGAGGTCGCGGGGAGGGAAGCCGCGGCCAGAGAGAGAGGGGAAGAGGGAAACGGGCTGAGAGGTGGCAGCGGCGCACGGGGAAAGAGGGATCGATGCGGGAGAGGCTGGGAGTAGCGACCAAGAGGGCTAGGGTTGGGGAGGTGAGTGGGCCAGGAGATGGATGGGCCTGCACGGCCTGGAGAGAAATGGGCCGAGGCGCCCTGGGCCAAGGAGGGGAGAAGGAGAAAAAGAGGCTGAGAGCTGATGGGCTGCTCTTATACTTCTTTTTATTTTCTTTAGCAGAAAAATAAAAGAGAAGAAAGAAAAGAGGAGGGAAGAGGAAAAAGATAGCACACGGGAGCATTTTTCTCGGGCATCATAAAATGAGCAAGGACCGAGAAAAATAAGAAAGGCATGAACGGAAGAATAATTCAAACATATTGAATTTAATTCAAATAGGTTTGAACTAAGACGTGATTATTGAAGTGTCCAAAAATGTTCAAATTTTCGGAGGAACCTCAAAACAACGGAAAAGAATTATTGGCAAGATTTTGGAGGAGAAACTCGAAGTGAAAAAGACATGGGGAGAATATGCAAGTGTGTTTGAGTAATTCCGAGGAATGGAATAATTATTAATATAGCTCCATAATTATTAGGAGGCTTTTATATGTTATAAAGAGAAGACATCTTCCCTCGATTTAAATGGACTGAAGATCCACACGAATTATTTAGGTTGAGATGCAAAATAAAATATGACATGATGGCATGATGACATGATGCGATGCAAAAATAAATAACACAAGCACAAAGCAACCCACGGGCAACCCTGAACATCCGGAATCTTCTGGAAGCTTCTGGAATCTTCTGGGACGTCAGTCTCGGGCGTCACAACTCTCCCACACTAACAGAGGATATCGACCCGAGATCCTAGAGATATCACCGGGTAAAAATGGAAGAGGAAGAGGTAAAACAAAGTTGCTTCTTTGACAGACGAGTGAAACCAAAGAACCTTGAGAGGTTAAACAAGTTGAAAGAAAGAAAGAATGCAACGGAGATGAACGAAGATGAAAACTCCGTTAGAAAAGAGGAACAAGGAACATTAAGAGAACCTTGTAGGTTGAAAGACATGAAACAAAAGCTTACGAACCAAAGAACATGAAACCGCAATGGTATAGCCAAGGAATAAGAATGACAGAATTTGGACAGCACTCCGTCTGAAAATGGAAGGAATTGAACAAGAACTTTAGAAGATGGATGATAGTTGATGAAATCAACAACATATTGCCTCCGGAACAATTAAAAGAATGGCACAAGGTGTAAGAAAGATTCAGACAGCACTCCGGTTAAAGATAGGCAAAACTAGATAGATGATGGAACTAGAATGAAGAATACAACACTCCGGTTAAAAAGATAGGCAAAACTAGATAAGATGAGGGAACTAGAATGTAGGTGACAACATTCCAGTTAAATGAACAAGCGAGGAAAGAACATGATCTTGATAAAAACGAGATGATGGTCAAGAGAGAGCAACATCACAAGGCCTCCGGAATGAAAGAATAGATGCAAGATCGTTGGGAAGAAAGAACGAGAAGAAAATGACAACTTCTCTCAAATTGAATTTTGAAAGAGCATCCTTACGAAGAAGGGTTGAAAGGAGTTGTTGGAAATTCAACAACGAAAGAATAAGCTTAATGTGGGCTTATGGAAACATCTCAAAAATTAAGAGTTGACAACCAGCCACTAACGGAAACATTTAATTGTATTGAGATCAACAAGGAGACGAAAAACTTATTTCCTCGGAAGGATTAATGAAGAACTTGGGTCATTTATAAGCACCACAATACAACAATCCTTAGGGAAAGCTTTTAGGTGAAATACAACCCAAGATTACTCCAATGAATAAGTTGAAGGGGTGAAAAGATCTGCTGAACAAGGAAAATGATGGTTTTAAATATTTCATTCCTGACAACTCGTGAATCATGAAACATGAAGGAATTGTCAAAATGACATAACACCATCTCAAAGAATAAGGTAGAAAGAATTGCAATTCAAATGCATGAAGAAGAATGCTTGAGCTCCAACAAGAATCTTGATGAAGACTACGAGGATGAATTAAAACATGATGAACCACCATGAGAACTCCGGTAATGAAAGCATGATAAGTGAAAGATGAAAAGAATAAGATTCAAGGCCTGTGATGAAATAGATGGAGCTTTGAAATGATATAATTGAAATAACTTGAAGCTCCGGAAAGCAAGATGAAGAAATTTAGAACCAAGGATAAGATATGATGAACAAGCTCCAGAGAAAAGAATTAAAACAGGTTGAAGGAATAAGAATAAGAATTATGTAATGCATCTCCTTCACCAATTTAAATTGATGACAACCAAAGGATTTGGCATACTACTTATTCTCGTTGCAAAGAATTAAAGAGAGATCTAGCACAACCTTGGATAAAACTTCAACGAAGCACCGGTAGGATTGTGAAAAGAACAAATGAATTAAAACGATAACAACGGAAGAGTAAACTTGAAAGAACCACCGTAAGAATTTAGAGACGAACGAAGAGACAACAATGAAGAATATTTGGAGAACGAAGTTGAAAACTGAGAACGAAGAAATATTCTGAAATGATGGCCTTCGGAGGATCACAAAGAAAAGAATTCAAGAATTGCTCTGAAGGGGCATGAAAAGAATTCCTCACAATCGGAACAATAAAGAGGATGACATGAAGCTAGAACCACAACTCAACATGAGAACGGGTCAAAAGTTAAGAGAAACACTTCTCCGGTCTCCAAATGTTGAAAAGAAGACGAGAAAAGCTATAAGAATTGTTGAGCACTCCGGAATGAAGAATTAAAAAGGTTGAACCAACGATGGAAATAATTTGAAAGTAAACTTGGAGAAGGCATGTGACTGATGGAAATCATTCTTACGTCACACTTTAAAAGAATTTGAGTGTCACTCCGGAAAAAGAAGAGTCAGGTAAGATCCTGGGAAAAGACCTGTGGGTTAGGGCCCACTCAAAAGAAAATCACCGTTGGAAAAGATTGCTTAAGAGATATTGCACCGGTTGAATTAAATGACTAGAATAAGATGACAATGCTCAAAATAATTTGAACGGAATAAGAATGGAATTATGAATCTTCAGCACTCCGGATATGAATAGCAAGAGGAGAATGAATAATTGGTGCACCGGAATAAGAAAGCATTATGAAAAGAGGAAAATGATAAGATCAACACCGAAATCTGAATTACATCCACCGGCAGAATTAGAGAACAAAAGAATGATGAACTTGAAACTCTTGAGCATCTTCACGATAAATCACCGGATAAGAACATTGAAGGAAAAGAATGAAGAAATATCACATCAATAAAATGGATACTTCCTTTGAGAATTTCTGGCTCCAAGAAGAAGAAGGGTGGGAGGGTGGGGAAAACAAAGACAACTTGGGATGAATGAAACAGACAAATCGTCAGATTTCTCAACGACGTCCGTATGGAATAACTTGAAGAGAAAGCACACCGGTTGGAAAGGATTAACATGACCATCTTGATGATCAAGAAGAATTAGCACTCCCATAGGAATATGAGAACACCGATTAGGAAAGGTCTGGAATCAACATTTGACATCGAAGCAACTCGAATACCAGAATCAAAACAAAACAAAGGATAGATATGTTTATGAAGAAGATTATGCTGCAACACATCTATCCGAACAGAGAATTGAACGAATGAATTCCGCAGGTACATCGACTGGTCGAGAAGCCACTTGGAGAACAAAAGATAAATAAAAAGGAACAAGGATCAGATAGAACAAATACAAGATAGAAGTTTCGTTCGACATCTTCGTGCTGAAAGCTCATGGAACGTGTTACAAAAGGGTTTTGTCATCCCCGGATCAGCATAGCCAAGGACCCTTTAAGATGCAACTCCCGATCAGAACAAGTCCATAAAACCACTTCACTCAATGTAGAACCCCAAACTTCATATCGAGCATCCGTTGGAAGAATGCCTAGAACTACTGGATGAACCCACCTATAGATTTCCGAAAGTTTCCAGTTATGCAATCAGGTGTTGGGGATACACGGGAAGCACCGCGCAATCAACTCTAAACCTACATCCAGGTGTATCCATCCTTCAACACATAACCAGTCTTTCTCGGAAACTGTTTACCTCGGACCTTCGAAAAGCATCCACTATGACAAGCTATGGCAATACTCTCGAACTACCTCCCCAGTACTGGGTTATGTCGGGGTTATCTTGCCACTGGCCGTATAGGAGAGATTTTCGATGTCGGCCGTCTTAAGTATTTAGTACTGCCGCGATATGCTTGTGTCAATGATACCCCGAAGCTCAACTCCTCGGTAACAGGAGGCATCGAGAACAATATCCTTGTCACAAGAACATCGAAACAATCCCAGAATACTCGCGGGATCCTAAAAAAAAATTTAGTGCAATTTTTGAAAGTAGAAGAGAAAAGAGTAATCGTCAGGAGTCCTCACCAGAGAGAAAGGGGATGAGAAGCAAAGAAATCCTACTCTCCGATATAATATAGGACTCAAAAAGTTTTCAGTGTGTGCCTAGACTCAACCGTCAACGATTCGATCAATCAGTGGGGGCTTCTAGGTCGGAGAAGGCTCTGATACCAACTTGTAATGCCCAGGATGGAGTTATACCTCCTACGTGTCGAGGCACGACTTAAAGGCATAAATCCATCCTAGAATGATCTCAAGTTTGGTATCTTTGCACGACTCATGTAAAAGAGGGATTAAATTGCAAAAGAGGATAGTTGGCTTACACTCGCCACTTCACACAATACAATACATAAACAATCATCATTCAGAACATCACAACCCGACTACGGGTGAAGATCCAAAAGAAAGATACCAAAACAACATAAAGCCACAGGTCAGGATCGAATCCTAGTAGAAACCACTACTGAACATCGAAACGTCACAAGCAAACGGCCACACTCTTCAACGAGCTCCTGGTGAAGCACTGAACCAGCTCCTGCATCGAGCTCGGCTGAACCTGCATCTGGTGTGGTGAAGTAACTGTGAGCCACAGAGGACTCAGCAATCCCGTTCCCGGGTAACAAGACTATTTAAGCCTTGGGTGAGGACAAGGCTGAAGAAAGAAATGAGGTGAAGGAACAAACAAGAGTCTGCAGCAGCAACTAGCACTAACTTACGCAAAAGAGAGCGAGAAGAGAAGAGCATCGGTCGAAAGATGATCACGAAGTGATCCTAACTAAAACCGGTCAAACATAACCCCACCGTGTTCAACTCCCGAATCCCTATTCGGAAATTGACAGTCACGGTACACACGCAGGTAGTGTATTAGAAACATTGTGTCAAGTTATCTACAACCGGAATTAACAAGCTCCCATCTGCCACATAACCGCGGGCACGGCTTTCGAAAGTTCAAACCCTGCAGGGGTGTTCCAACTTGACCCATTACAAGCCCACGATCCGCGGAGTCGCAACTCCATAGTTGGGAAGACCCGAGTATTCTCGGAATCCCGTGCTCAAGTTAAACCGAACTAAGGTAAGGCTAATCCAGCAAATCCTCCCGGCGTGCCGACACCCTGATAGTAGCCGCGCGTATCTCGTCTCAGGCCACGTCCGGATGAGCAGTACGTACAGATACCGAAGATCCCAGCGAACTGGGTGGTATCCGCAAGTGGCTCTAGTTTGGGACCAACACCATCGGCACTGGCCCCCCCTGCTATGTAGAAATAAAGGATCCTCGAGGGAGCGACCCTCTATGCAAATTTAATTATTTAATTAAGTTGTTATTATGAGGCAAATAGTACCAATGTTGGGACTTGCTGGAAAAGACTTAGCACTTAGCGGTTTATCAAGGGGGTCCCATACACCCCAACCGTGTTAGGAACGCAAAATCAAGGAACATAACACCGGTTTATACGGTTCCTAACGGCATGAGTGGAACAAAACACCAAGCAAAAGGCTTAGCCTTCCACCCTGCCAGTATATAGATGATTTCATTTAGCATTTATATAGTGTGATATAACCCAACCACTTCAACATGAAGCAAGCATCTTCAAACTTCACCTGCAACTAACAATGCTATAAGGGGGGCTGAGCGAAGCGTACTTAGCCAAGCAACGGTTTGCGTAGGTAGGGTGGTTAAACATGGCAATTGGTTACAAGTAGGAGGCTGACAAGAAGACATGGGCATCGAGGCAAAACTATAGAGCGATACTCTAGCAATAGGCAAAGATAGTAATGGTATCCGGGTTCGGTCATCTTGCCTGGGATTCCACAAGGGAGAAGAACGGGTCCACGAAGAAGACGGAGCAACAAACGAGCGGATCCTCACAACTCCGGAACGAAACCGAAGCTAACAAGAGAAGCAACCGGAAAGAAAAGAAACAACACGGTAAACACACAAACATAGACATGGCATAAGATGCACAAGCAAGTATGATGCATGTCTGGTTTAATTTTGCATGGCAAAGTGCACAAACAATACTACAAGTTAAGTGGAGATCAATATGCAACGAGTTGCATATTGACAAAACACCACATTTAATTATTTAGTTGACTCTCGTTATTTACAAGACAAGATTAAATGTTTTTAGCATGGCAAGAGGTGAAGCATAATAAAACTACACTATTTAGACATTTTAAATGAGGCCGGAAATAACAACAACATATCCGGAAAATCCTCATGAGCATGTTTAATAATTATTAAAGCAACAACAATTAAGCATTTTAGTGTTGGTAACATGATGCGGATGACATGATCAAGTTTATGCAAGTTTATTAAAAGGGTTAACATAAAAGAGATATGAAGCATTTGTCACCGTGGTGGAAAGAAAGGGTGCCACGGCAACGATTCCGAAAATGATGCCACGGCAACATATCGGTACCGGTAACTCGTTGAGAGTCCGATGCAAAAGATAGAATCGACGTGAGCAAGTCGAACAAGATGAAAGGTGGGGCGATCCCGTTACCGGGTTCCCACGAGTCGGCGACGAGGCAACCGAGGAACACAACAAAAGGTCGGAACGGGCACGACGCACACACGGGAGACGTCTCATACAACACAACAAGCACAAGCGTTCATCCACGGGGTCGCGTCTCGGGGTTATACCTTCGAAGCGTTCTCTCTCGAAGCGGTTCGAGAGCGTCGAGGAAGTAGCCGTAGTAGAGGAAGTAGTGGTACACGGGGCGACGGTAGTAGTACACGATCGTAGTGGAAGTAGTGGAACTTGACGCATCCGAAGAGGTACTTGACATCGTCTTGTGTCGGCGTTTTTGTAT
>LR738713.1:444527026-444550334 GCA_902687465.1 Secale cereale | reverse complement strand
GAGGGGCGCGCCGAAGGGAGGCCGCAGGAGATCCCGCGGCGGCCGGCGACTTCCTGGCCGGACCGGGCCGCGCTGCGGAAGACGTCGCTGGGCTCGGGCTGCTGCGCCTGACGACGAAGGAAACCGGAGGGCGCCACGGCGCGGGCAGAGGAGCGAAGGGCGGACGACGGCTCCTGGAGGCGCTGGCCTGGGCGAACGGCGTGCGGTGGTGTCGCGTGGAGAGGAGGGAGGCGCCGGCTCGGGGCGCGCAGGGAGAGAAGAGGGGCGCCGGCCTGGGGCGTCGGGCTCGCGGCAACGAGGAGAAGCAGCGGCCTGCGCGCGCTGGGGGGCACGGGATCCGGCCGGTCCTGGCGCTCGAGGAACGAGGTGGAGGCGCAGGAGGAGAGCTGGCTCGAGGCAGAGGAGGAGGTCGCGGGGAGGGAAGCCGCGGCCAGAGAGCGAGGGGAAGAGGGAAACGGGCTGAGAGGTGGCGGCGACGCACGGGGAAAGAGGGATCGATGCGGGAGAGGCTGGGAGTAGCGACCAAGAGGGCTAGGGTTGGGGAGGTGAGTGGGCCAGGAGATGGATGGGCCTGCACGGCCTGGAGAGAAATGGGCCGAGGCGCCCTGGGCCAAGGAGGGGAGAAGGAGAAAAAGAGGCTGAGAGCTGATGGGCTGCTCTTATACTTCTTTTTATTTTCTTTAGCAGAAAAATAAAAGAGAAGAAAGAAAAGAGGAGGGAAGAGGAAAAAGATAGCACACGGGAGCATTTTTCTCGGGCATCATAAAATGAGCAAGGACCGAGAAAAATAAGAAAGGCATGAACGGAAGAATAATTCAAACATATTGAATTTAATTCAAATAGGTTTGAACTAAGACGTGATTATTGAAGTGTCCAAAAATGTTCAAATTTTCGGAGGAACCTCAAAACAACGGAAAAGAATTATTGGCAAGATTTTGGAGGAGAAACTCGAAGTGAAAAAGACATGGGGAGAATATGCAAGTGTGTTTGAGTAATTCCGAGGAATGGAATGATTATTAATATAGCTCCATAATTATTAGGAGGCTTTTATATGTTATAAAGAGAAGACATCTTCCCTCGATTTAAATGGACTGAAGATCCACACGAATTATTTAGGTTGAGATGCAAAATAAAATATGACATGATGGCATGATGACATGATGCGATGCAAAAATAAATAACACAAGCACAAAGCAACCCACGGGCAACCCTGAACATCCGGAATCTTCTGGAAGCTTCTGGAATCTTCTGGGACGTCAGTCTCGGGCGTCACACGGGACGAGGCCGAAGCGGTCGCTCGGGGCCCGGTCGAAACGACCGACGCGGTGAAGCGCCCAGCTGGAGCGATGCGACCGGCTCGGTCGCCTGGATGCGTGCGGCGGCGCGCGTTGACTCTGCGAGCAGATCGAGGAAACCCGGCGCGGCGCTGGTAGATCGAGGGAGATCCTCCTCGGGATCCAGAGAAGAAAACAGGGAGGATTTTTGGGATCTGAGATCTGAAATTTAGGGAAGAAGAAGGGGAATGTCCAAATAGACTAGGGGGTCTATATATAGCAGTCTAGACTAGGGTTAGGAGGAGTTTAGGGGCGCTAGGAGCCCTCCGATCGTGATCCAACGGATCCGATCGCGGGGATGATTTAAAAGGACCAGACGGAGATAAAAGAAAGCAGTAGGGGTATTTCCGGGACACGAAGTGAAGGCACATCGGACCCACACGGACAACGGAGGGAAAAGTCAACGGAGTCCAAACGAGACGAGATTTGAGAGGCGGGTTGCACACAACAAAACAACAACACACAACACAACCTCGCGGCACACCGGTAACGAAAAACGCCCGAACAACAAAGTAGGCCTACGGGACGTCACGGACACGTGAGGGAGCTCCGGAACGCGAAACGGACAACGGGAAGAAACGCCACGAACCGGATGCAACCCACAACACAGATGCAATGCAATGCACATGTCTACATGATATGAATGAATGCCACACACTCACACAACAAAATGACGAAAACCCGAAAGACAAAGAACCCGAAATGGAAATAGATGAAGCCGGAGATTTATTATATACCCAAAAGGGAAAGTATTACATCCGGGGCATTACAAACTCTCCTCTACTACAAAAAGATCTCGTCCCGAGATCTAGAACTGGAAAAAGGAAGGGTACTCGGAACGAAGATGATCTTCTCGTTCCCAGGTAGCTTCTCGGTCTGTGTGATGTGACCACTTGACTTTCAGAAACTTGATGGTCTTGTTGCGAGTCTTGCGTTCGGTTTCCTCGAGAATTGCAACTGGATGCTCTCGGTAGGAAAGGTCTTGTTGAAGATCAATCTCCTCAAACGGAATCATGCGCTCAGGTGCCTTGAAGCATTTGCGAAGTTGAGACACATGGAAGACATCATGAACATTTGCAAAGTTGGAAGGGAGCTCGAGCTGATAGGCTAGATCGCCTCTTTTGCCAAGAATTTTGAAAGGACCGACGTATCTAGGAGCAAGTTTTCCTTTGATACCGAACCTTTGGGTTCCTTTCATCGGAGAAACTCGGAGATAGACATGATCACCGATGTCGAAAGCCAAATCACGATGCTTTCCGTCATAGTAGCTCTTCTGACGCGACTGAGCGGCCTTGAGATTCTCACGTATGACTTTGCACATTTCTTCGGCTTCAGAGATCAAATCATTGCCAAGAAGTTGGCGTTCACCTGTTTCAGACCAGTTGAGAGGGGTACGGCACTTTCTGCCATAGAGAATTTCAAACGGTGCTTTGCCTGCACTTGCTTGAAAGCTGTTGTTGTAAGAGAACTCTGCAAATGGAAGACAGTCTTCCCATTTCATGCCGAAGGAGATGACACAGGCTCTGAGCATATCTTCAAGGATCTGATTCACACGCTCGACTTGACCACTAGTCTGAGGGTGAAAGGCAGTGCTGAACCTGATCTTCGTGCCCATGGCGGACTGAAAAGAGTCCCAGAACCTTGATGTGAACAAGCTGCCACGGTCTGAGGATATCACTTGAGGAACGCCATGTAAGGACACAATTCTGGAAGTGTACAGCTCTGCAAGTTGAGCTGCATTGATTGATTCTTTGACTGGAAGAAAGTGAGCGACTTTGGTAAGCTTGTCAATCACCACAAAGATAGCATCATTGCCTCGCTTGGATTTAGGAAAACCAGTGACGAAGTCCATTTCAATGTGGTCGAACTTCCACTCAGGAATAGGAAGAGGTTGGAGAAGACCGGCTGGACGTTGATGTTCTGCTTTCACTCTTCTGCATACATCACATTCATTCACGAACTGGGCAATCTCCCTTTTCATGCGTGTCCACCAGTAAGATTGCTTGAGGTCTTGATACATCTTGGAACTGCCAGGATGAATGGAAAGGAGAGAGTCATGAGCTTCTTCCATTATGAGCTTCCTGAGATCACCTTTGGGAACAACGAGTCTGTCCTCGAAGAACAAGGTATCTCTCTCATCAACACGGAAGCACTTGTATTTTGGAGTGCCCTTTGCAATCCCATGTTTCACCTTCTTCACCATGGTATCACTGAGCTGGGCCTCACGGACTTGATCTTCCAAGGTAGGAGCAATCTGGAGATTAGCAAGAAAACCCTGCGGAACAACCTGAAGGTTGAGCTTCCTGAAAGCTTCACAAAGCTCGGGCTGGTGTGGCTTGATAAGAAGGCTATTGCAATATGCCTTTCTGCTCAAAGCATCTGCAATCACATTCGCCTTGCCTGGAGTGTACTCAATGCTGGGGTTGTACTCTTGGATCATCTCGACCCAACGAGTCTGGCGGAGGTTCAGATGCGGCTGTGTGAAGATGTACTTCAAGCTCTTGTGATCAGTGAAGATGTCGACCTTTCTGCCCAACAACAGATGTCTCCACGTAATCAGAGCATGTACCACAGCTGCTAGCTCGAGATCATGTGTGGGATAGTTCTTCTCAGCTGGCTTTAGCTGACGTGAAGTGTATGCCACAATTCTCTTCTCTTGCATAAGCACACCACCAAGGCCTTGAAGAGAAGCGTCACAGAACACTTCATAGGTCTTGGATTCATCTGGCGGAATCAGAACTGGAGCTGAGACAAGCTTCTCTTTGAGGGTTTTGAAAGCCACTTCACATTCGGGAGACCAAAAGTATTTGACATTCTTCTGAAGGAGGTTGGAAAGAGGCTTGGCAATCTTGGAGAAGTTCTCCACAAACCTTCTGCAATAGCTGGCAAGACCCAGAAAACTGCGGAGCTACTTGACGTTCTGAGGAGCTTCCCAGTTGACAATTGCTTCAACTTTCTCGGGATTAACCGCAATACCGTCAGCTGAGATAATGTGGCCCAGGTACAAAACCTTATCGAGCCAAAACTCGCACTTTGAGAACTTGGCATAGAATTTATGCTCTCGGAGTCGATCAAGAACCAGACGCAAGTGCTTTTCGTGATCTTCTTCATTCTTGGAAAACACCAGAATATCATCCAGATACACAAGCACGAATTCGCCAGTATAGGGGTTGAAGATGTAATGCATCATCCTTGAGAAGGTAGGAGGAGCATTGGCGAGACCGAAGGACATGACGGTATACTCATATGAACCGTAGCTCGTTCTGAAGGCCGTCTTGGGAATGTCTTCCTCGCGAATGCGAATTTGATGGTAGCCCATTCGGAGGTCAAGCTTAGAGAATACTTTAGCTCCTTTGAGCTGCTCAAAGAGTTCGTTGATGTTGGGGAGCGGATACTTGTTCTTAATCGTCTTCTTGTTCAGTGGCCGGTAGTCAACACATAGACGCTCCGTGCCATCTTTCTTCTTGACAAATAAGACACCACAGCCCCACGGAGATGTACTCGGTCTGATGAGACCCATACGCTCCTGTTCATCCAACTGTTTCTTCAATTCCTTCAATTCATCTGAAGAGAGCTTGTAAGGACGCCGGCAAACAGGTTCGGTGCCCGGCTCGAGTTCAATGACAAACTCCACCTGACGGTGTGGAGGCATGCCTGGAAGTTCTTCTGGAAAGACGTCTTGGCCTCACTTATAGCTTTCCGAAAGATTCCAGTTATGCAATCAGGTGTTGGGGATACACGGGAAGCACCGCGCAATCAACTCTAACCTACATCCAGGTGTATCCATCCTTCAACACATAACCAGTCTTTCTCGGGAACTGTGTACCTCGGACCTTCGAAAAGCATCCACTATAACAAGCTATGGCAATACTCCCGAACTACCTCCCCAGTACTGGGTGATGTCGGGGTTATCTTGCCACTGGCCGTATAGGGGAGATTTTCGATGTCGGCCGTCTTAAGTATTTAGTACTGTCGCGATATGCTTGTTACAATGATACCCCGAAGCTCAACTCCTCGGTAACAGGAGGCATCGGGAACAATATCCTTGTCACAAGAACATCGAAACAATCCCAGAATACTCGCGGGATTCCTAAAAAAAAAATTTGTGCAAATTTTGAAGATAGGAGAGACAAGAGTAGACGTCAGGAGTCCTCACCAGAGAGAAAGGGGATGGGAAGCAAAGAATTCCTACTCTCCGATATAATATAGGACTCAAAAAGTTTTTCAGTGTGTGCCTAGACTCAACCGTCAACGGTTCGATCAAACAGTGGGGGCTCCTAGGTCGGAGAAGGCTCTGAATACCAACTTGTAATGCCCAGGATGGAATTATACCTCCTACGTGTCGAGGCACGACTTAAAGGCATAAGTCCATCCTAGAATGATCTCAAGTTTGGTAATCTTTGCACAACTCATGTAAAAGAGGGATAGTAAACTGAAAAATAGTTGGCTTACAATCGCCACGTCACAGAATAACAGTACAAGTCTCAACATCATTCAATAAGATCACTACAACCCTCTAAGGGCAAAAGCCAAATGTCAAAGTACCAAACTCAGATAAATAAAACAACCACAGGCGGATCGAATCCTAGTAAGAGACTCCACTACTGATCGTCCGGGTAGCGCACGTAGTAACGACTACGCTCCTCGTCGTACTCCCAATCCAGCTCGGTGCCATCACCTGGATAGCTCACAGCTGGACCTGCATCTGGTGTGTGAAGTAACTGTGAGCCACAGAGGACTCAGCAATCCCGTTCCCGGGTAACAGAACTATCAAAGCCTTTAGGTGAGGGAAAGGCTGAAGAAAGAACAAGTCTGCAGCAGCAACTAGCATCTAGCTTACGCAAGTGAGAGCGAGAAGAGAAGGCATCGGCGAGAAGTGATCACGAAGTGATCCTAGCTATAAGCTCACAAGCATAACCCCTCCGTGTTCAACTCCCGAATCCCGATTCGGAAATTGACAGTCACGGAACACACGCTGGTAGTGTATTAGTATCATTGTGTCAAGTTATCTACAACCGGAATTAACAAGCTCCCATCTGCCACATAACCGCGGGCACGGCTTTCGAAAGTTCAAAACCCTGCAGGGGTGTTCCAACTTGACCCATTACAAGCCCACGATCCGCGGAGTCGCAACTCCAAAGTGGGAAGACCCGAGTATCCTCGGAATCCCGTGCTCAAGATAAACCGAACTAAGGTAAGGCTAATCCAGCAAATCCTCCCGGCGTGTCGACACCCTGATCGTAGCCGCGCGTATCTAGGTCTCAGGACACGACCGGATGGGTGATGCTACAGGTGTATGCCAGATACCTCGGGTTGCCCCAAGGCGGCCCTGCAGGACCCCCGTTTCGGACCAACACTCATGTGGAGCACTGGCCCGGGGTTGTTGATTAAGAAAGAGGGTTAATTACTCCCTATGCATGTTTAGTTTGTTATTAGGCAAATAGTACCAATGTTGGGATTTGCTGGAAAAGACTTAGCACTTAGCGGTTTATCGAGGGGGTCCCATACACCCCAACCGTGTTAGGAACGCATAATCAAGGAACATAAAACCGGCTTATACAGATCCTAACGGCATGAGTGGAACAAAACACCAAGCAAAAGGCTTAGCCTTCCACCCTTGCCAATATATAGATGATTTCAATTAAAGCATTTATATAGTGTGATATAACCCAACCAAACTTCAACATGGAGCAAGCATCTTCACTTCACCTGCAACTAGCAACGCTATAAGAAGGGCTGAGCGAAGCGTACTTAGCCAAGCAACGGTTTGCATAGGTAGGGTTGGTTAAACATGGCAATTGGTTACAAGTAGGAGGCTGACAAGAAGAACATGGGCATCGAGGCAAAACTATAGATCGAGACTACTAGCAATAGACAAAGATAGTAATGTTATCGGGGTTCGGTCATCTTGCCTGAAGAGAAGACGTTCGGATCGAAAGAAGGGTCCTCGTGCTCAAACTCGTTGGAAACCTCGTGCTCAACCTCGTTGGAAAACTCGTGCTCAACTTCCGGCTCTAAACAAGACAAACACACCAAGCACCAATCAACACGATGCAATGCGCACTCGAAAAACATGTATGCATGATGGATGCACTAAAGATGCACATGGAGCACGAAAAACATCACTCAAGCAAAACACCTCAAAACAAGATAACAACCTGATATTATTAATCTACACATAAAATCACCCAAGTTTGATATAAGAATCGCTGAAATCGGAGTTACGGGCTAAAAGTTATGCCCGAAACAAGATTTGAGCGAAAACTGCAAATTACAGCAACATAGCAACTTTGGAGCTCAAAATAATTAATCTACAGCACCCAAAAAGCATGGCAAAGGACTTGAACACAAACTAGATATAATGTACAGCAACTAGGTCCAAAGTGCACCCCCAACGGAGTCACGGATCAATAGCAATGATCTTGGACATATTGAACTTTGAAATAAAATTCTGGCAGCAGAATTTTATTGAAAGTTTGGAGCAAAAGATAAACATGCTACAGCCACTCAAATGGACATGTGAGGACATGGATGGAAAGACAACAATATATACTTCAAGGAACAATCAAAATCCACCCCAAAACTATCATGCTTTGTCCTACAACATCACACGAACATGGCATCGGAACGTTACAGATTTCAGACTTAGTGAAATTTCACTAAGTCCTAAAACAGCAATATCATCATAGCACACAAAAGAGCATGTTTAAGACACCTCGAAACTAAACATGGCAAAGGGTAAGCACCTCATCAAAAAACATATGAAGGTGATTCCGAAACACACAAGCATGCTTCATTGTGGCAAACACAACGATTGCAACGAGCTCAACAAGATGGCATTTCATAACAAGTGAAAACACAACATGTGAACATGGCACTTTGCAATGATGATAACAAGGAAACAATAAATCTACCATGCAACCTATCACACACAACACGTAGTTCGTGGCAAGACGAACACGTGGACATGTCATTTGCATCGTTTGGACAAACGAGCTAGAAGATATCACATGTCAAAGGTGGCATGAAAATAACACATAACAGCAGTTTATAACATGATGCACTCTTGCAACAGCAAAACAAGTGTCAAGATGACATCTAACATGCATGACTACAACAGGTAAAACGTAGAGGACATCTCCACGAACATCTGGACATGCTACACGCGTAAAACGGAGCACCACAGTAAAAGATACAGCAGTTCAAAGTAGGCATACTCAGATCAGGAATAAAAGGACTTAGAGGGATCTAGGTCAACCTAGATCCAGATCTGGGCTGAGATGAACAGTGCGGCCCGAGAAGAGGTGGAGGAGCTGGGCCCTCCGGGCGGTGCGGCTGGCGCGGCGGGCGCCTGGGCCGGGGAGGCCCAACCGAGGCGGCGGCGCCTGGCGCCTGGGCTGACTCGGGGCGATCGACGGCCCGCTCGGCGGTGCGGGAAGCCGGCCCAGCTCGCGAGCCGGCTGGAGCGAGGCGAAGGAGGCGACGGAGGCAGTCGGCCGAGTGGGCCGGCCCGTGCGGCGAGGGAGCCCGGCCTCGGGGCGGAGCGATGCGAGCGCCGTCGATGTGGGGACCCGGCTGGATCGGGACGAGGCCGAAGCGGTCGCTCGGGGCCCGGTCGAAACGACCGACGCGGTGAAGCGCCCAGCTGGAGCGATGCGACCGGCTCGGTCGCCTGGATGCGTGCGGCGGCGAGCGTTGACTCTGCGAGCAGATCGAGGAAACCCGGCGCGGCGCTGGTAGATCGAGGGAGATCCTCCTCGGGATCCAGAGAAGAAAACAGGGAGGATTTTTGGGATCTGAGATCTGAAATTTAGGGAAGAAGAAGGGGAATGTCCAAATAGACTAGGGGGTCTATATATAGCAGTCTAGACTAGGGTTAGGAGGAGTTTAGGGGCGCTAGGAGCCCTCCGGTCGTGATCCAACGGATCCGATCGCGGGGATGATTTAAAAGAACCAGACGGAGATAAAAGAAAGCAGTAGGGGTATTTCCGGGACACGAAGTGAAGGCACATCGGACCCACACGGACAACGGAGGGAAAAGTCAACGGAGTCCAAACGAGACGAGATTTGAGAGGCGGGTTGCACACAACAAAACAACAACACACAACACAACCTCGCGGCACACCGGTAACGAAAAACGCCCGAACAACAAAGTAGGCCTACGGGACGTCACGGACACGTGAGGGAGCTCCGGAACGCGAAACGGACAACGGGAAGAAACGCCACGAACCGGATGCAACCCACAACACAGATGCAATGCAATGCACATGTCTACATGATATGAATGAATGCCACACACTCACACAACAAAACGACGAAAACCCGAAAGACAAAGAACCCGAAATGGAAATAGATGAAGCCGGAGATTTATTATATACCCAAAAGGGAAAGTATTACATCCGGGGCATTACAAAGATGATGTTAGCAACTACACAGACTGGGTCCGTAACTTGAGGATTATCCTCATTGCTGCACAGAAGAATTATGTCTTGCAAGCACCGGTAGGTGACAGGCCTGCTATAGGAGCAACTCCAGACATTATGAATGTCTGGCAAGCTCGTTTTGATGACTACTCGATAGTTCAGTGTGCCATGCTTTACGTCTTAGAATCAGGACTTCAAAGACGTTATGAAGGTCATCGAGCATATGAGATGTTCCAAGAGTTGAAGTTAATATTTCAAGCAAATGCCCGAATTGAGATATATGAAGTCTCCAATAAGTTCTATAGCTGCAAGATGGAGGAGAACAGTTCTATCAGTGAACACTTGCTCAGAATGTCTGGGTACTACAATCATATGACTCAACTTGGTTGCAAAGTTGACAAAGATAGTGTTATTGATAGAGTTCTTCAGTTACTGCCACCAAGCTATAAAGGCTTCGTGATGAACTATAATATGCAAGGGATGCAAAAGACGATTCCCGAGCTCTTCGCTATGCTCAAAGCTGCGGAGGTAGAAATCAAAAAGGAGCATCAAGTGTTGATGGTTAACAAGACTACTAGTTTCAAGAAAAAGGGCAAGGGAAAGAAGGGGAACTTCAAGAAGAATAGCAAGGCAGTTGCTACTCCCGCGAAGAAACCCAAGTCTGGAGCCAAGCCTGAAACTGAGTGCTTCTACTGCAAAGGGACTGGACACTGGAAGCGGAACTGCCCCAAGTATTTCGCGGATAAGAAGGATGGCAAAGTGAACAAAGGTATATTTGATATACATGTTATTGATGTGTACCTTACTAATGCTCGTAGTAGCACCTAGGTATTTGATACCGGTTCGGTTGCTAATATTTGTAACTCGAAACAGGGGCTACGGATTAAACAAATATTAGCTAAGGCCGAGGTGACGATGCGTGTGGGAAATGGTTCCAAAGTCGATGTGATCGCCGTCGGCACGCTACCTCTACATCTACCTTCGGGATTAGTTTTAGACCTGAATATTTGTTATTTGGTGCCAGCGTTGAGCATGAACATTATATCTGGATCTTGTTTGTTGCGAGACAGTTATTCATTTAAATCAAAGAATAATGGTTGTTCAGTTTTTTTTAGAATATCTTTTATGGTCATGCATCCTTGAAGAGTGGTCTATTCTTGTTAGATCTCGATCGTAGTGATACACATATTCATAATATTGAAGCCAAAAGATGCAAGGTTGATAATGATAGTGTTGGAAATATGCCCTAGAGGCAATAATAAATTGGTTATTATTATATTTCCTTGTTCATGATAATTGTTTATTATCCATGCTAGAATTGTATTGATAGGAAACTCAGATACATGTGTGGATACATAGACAAACACCATGTCCCTAGTGAGCCTCTAGACGACTAGCTCGTTGATCAATAGATGGTTACGGTTTCCTAACCATGGACATTGGATGTCGTTGATAATGGGATCACATCATTAGGAGAATGATGTGATGGACAAGACCCAATCATAAGCCTAGCACAGATCGTGTAGTTCATATGCTAAAGCTTTTCTATATGTCAAGTATCTTTTCCTTAGACCATGAGATTGTGCAACTCCCGGATACCGTAGGAATGCTTTGGGTGTACCAAACGTCACAACGTAACTGGGTGGCTATAAAGGTGCACTACAGGTATCTCCGAAAGTGTCTGTTGGGTTGGCACGAATCGAGACTGGGATTTGTCACTCCGTATGACGGAGAGGTATCTCTGGGCCCACTCGGTAGGACATCATCATAATGTGCACAATATGTGATCAAGGAGTTGATCACGGGATGATGTGTTACGGAACGAGTAAAGAGACTTGCAGGTAACGAGATTGAGCAAGGTATCGGTATACCGACGATCGAATCTCGGGCAAGTGCTATACCGATAGACAAAGGGAATCGTATACGGGATTGATTGAATCCTTGACATCGTGGTTCATCCGATGATATCATCGTGGAACATGTGGGAGCCAACATGGGTATCCAGATCCCGCTGTTGGTTATTGGCCGGAGAGTTGTCTCGGTCATGACTACATGGTTCCCGAGCCCGTAGGGTCTACACACTTAAGGTTCGATGACGCTAGGGTTATAGGGAAAGTATGTACGCGGTTACCGAATGTTGTTCGGAGTCCCGGATGAGATCTCGGACGTCACGAGGAGTTCCGGAATGGTCCGGAGGTAAAGATTAATATATGGGAAGTCCCGTTTTGGTCACCGGAAAAGTTTCGGGCACTATCGGTAGCGTACCTGGACCACCGGGAGGGTCCCGGGGGTCCACCGGGTGGGGCCACCAGCCCCGGAGGCATACGTGGCCAAGTGTGGGAGGAGACCAGCCCCAGGTGGGCTGGTGCGCCCCCCCACCAAGGCCCAGGGCGCCTCCAAGAGGGGAAGGGGGCAAACCCTAGGGCAGATGGGCCCTAGGGCCCAATCTGGTGCGCCCCCCTCTCCCTCTCCCCCTCTGGCCGCCACCCCTAGATGGGATCTAGGGTGGCCGCACCCCTAGGGGTGGGAAACCCTAAAGGGGGCGCAGCCCCCCTTTCCCCCTATATATATGAGAGTTTTGGGGCTGCCCACAACACGGTTCTGACCTCTGTCGCATGGCGCAGCCCTACCTCTCTCCCTCCTCATCTCTTGCAGCGCTTGGCGAAGCCCTGCTGGAGTCCCGCGCTCCTCCACCACCACCACGCCATCGTGTTGCTGTTGGATGGAGTCTTCCCCAACCTCTCCCTCTCTCCTTGCTGGATCAAGGCGTGGGAGACGTCACCGGGCTGCACGTGTGTTGAACGCGGAGGCGCCGTTGTTCGGCGCTTAGATCGGAATCAGCCGCGATCTGAATCGCAGCGAGTACGACTCCTTCATCCGCGTTCTTGCAACGCTTCCGCATCGCGATCTACAAGGGTATGTAGATCCACTCTCCTTTATGCTCGTTGCTAGATTACTCCATAGATAGATCTTGGTGACGCGTAGGAAAGATTTTGATTTTCTGCTACGATCCCCAACAGTGGTATCAGAGCTAGGTCTATGCGTAGTATCTTGCACGAGTAGAACACAAAGTAGTTGTGGGCGTAGATCATGTCAATTCTCTTGCCGTTACTAGTCTTATCTTGATTCGGCGGCATCGTGAGATGAAGCGGCCCGGACCGACCTTACACGTACTCTTACGTGAGACAGGTTCCACCGACTGACATGCACTAGTTGCATAAGGTGGCTAGCGGGTGTCTGTCTCTCCCACTTTAGTCGGATCGGATTCGATGAAAAGGGTCCTTATGAAGGGTAAATAGAAATTGGCATATCACGTTGTGGTTTTGGCGTAGGTAAGAAACGTTCTTGCTAGAAACCTATAGCAGCCACGTAAAAACTTGCAACAACAATTAGAGGACGTCTAACTTGTTCTTGCAGCATGTGCCGTGTGATGTGATATGGCCAAAAGGATGTGATGAATGATATATATGTGATGTATGAGATTGATCATGTTCTTGTAATAGGAATCACGACTTGCATGTCGATGAGAATGACAACCGGCAGGAGCCATAGGAGTTGTCTTATTTATTGTATGACCTGCGTGTCACTGAATAACGCCATGTAATTACTTTACTTTATTGCTAAACGTTAGCCATAGTAGTAGAAGTAATGTTTGGCGAGACGACTTCATGAAGACATGATGATGGAGATCATGATGATGGAGATCATGGTGTCATGCCGGTGACGATGATTATCATGGAGCCCCGAAGATGAAGATCAAAGGAGCAAGATGATATTGGCCATATCATGTCACTATTTGATTGCATGTGATGTTTATCATGTTTTACATCTTATTTGCTTAGAACGACGGTAGTGAATAAGATGATCTCTCACTAAAATTTCAAGAATTGTGTTCCCCCTAACTGTGCACCGTTGCTAAGGTTCGTTGTTCCGAAGCACCACGTGATGATCGGGTGTGATAAGTTCTAACGTTCGCATACAACGGGTGTAAGCCAGATTTACACACGTGATACACTTAGGGTTGACTTGACGAGCCTAGCATGTACAGACATGGCCTCGGAACACGGAAGACCGAAAGGTCAAACATGAGTCGTATAGAAGATACGATCAACATGAAGATGTTCACCGTTGATGACTAGTCCGTCTCACGTGATGATCGGACACGGCCTAGTCGATTCGGATCATGCATCACTTAGATAACTAGAGAGATGTCTATCTGAGTGGGAGTTCATTAGATGAACTTCATTGTCATGAACAATAGTCTAAGTTGTCTTCGCAAATTATGTTGTAGACCAATAACTGCGTTGTAGCTCCTTGTTTAATACGATCCTAGAGAAAGACTAAGTTGAAAGATATTGTAAGCAAGGATGCGGACTGGGTCCGTAGTCCGAGGAGTGTCCTCACTGCTGCACAGAAAGCTTACGTCTTTGATGCACCGCTCGATGTGCAAACCCCTACAACATTGTCTGTGGATGTTGTGAACACCTGAGAGACACGTCCTGATGACTACTTGATAGTTTAGTGCACCATACTTTACGGCTTAGAATCGGGATTCCAATGACGTTTTGAACGCCATAGAACATATGAGATGTTCTAAGAGCTGAAATTGGGATTTCAGGCTCATGCCCGTGTTGAGAGGTAGGAGACCTCTGACAAGTTCTTTTGCCAAAAAGATGGAGGAGAATAGCTCAGGTAGTGAGCATGTGCTCAGAATGTCTGGGTGCTAAAACCACTTGAACCAAGTGGGAGTTAATCTTCCAGGTGAGATAGTGGTTGACAGAATTCTCTAGACACTATCACCAAGCTACTAGAACTTCGTGATGAACTATGCAATGCAAAGGATAGAGATGATCCCGGAGCTATTAGCGGTTCTTAAAACCGCAAAAGTAGAAATCAAGAAGGAGCATCAAGTGTTGATGGTTTAACAAGATCACTGGTTTCAAAAAAAGGGGCAAGGGCTAGAAGGGAAACTTCATGAATGGCAAACCAGTTGTCGCTCTAATGAAGGAACCCAATGGTTGAACCCAAACCTCGAGACTAAGTGCTTCTATTGTAAGGGGAACGGTCACATGGTAGCGGAACTACCCCAAATACATGGTAGATAAGAATAGCTGGCAACTTCAACAAAGTATATTTGATATACGTGTTATTGATGTGTACCTTAGTAGTACTCCTTGTAGCACCTGGGTATTGGATACCGGTTCAGTTGCTATTATTAGTGACTTGAAGCAAAAGCTACGGACTGAACGGAGACTAGCTAAGGGCGAGGTGACGATGTGTGTTGGAAGTGTTTCCAAGGTTGATAAGATCACCATCGCACACTCCCTCTATTTTCGAGATTAGTGTTGAACCTAGATAAATGTTATCGGGTGTCTACGTTGAGCATGAATATGATTAGATCATGTTCATTGCAATACGGTTATTCATTTAAGTCAGAGAATAATGGTTATTCTGTTTACATGAATAATACCTTTATGGTCATGCACCCAATGGTTTGTTGAATCTCGATCATTATAATACACATGACGATAATATTAATGCCAAAAGATGTAGAGTTAATAATGATAGTACCACTTTCTTATGGCACTGCCGCTTAGGTCATTTTGGCATAAAATGCATGAAGAAACTCCATGTTGATGGATGTTTTGAGTCACTTGATTTTGAATCGCTTGACACATGCGAGCCATGCCTCATGGGCAGGATGACTGAGATCCCGTTTTCAGGTACAATGAAACGGGCAAGTGACTTGTTGGAAATCATACATGCTGATGTATGTGATCCAATGAGAATTAAGGCGTGTGGTGGATATCGTTATTTTCTCATCTTCACCGACGATTTGAGTAGATATGGTATATTTACTTAATGAAGCAAAAGTCTGAAACGTTTGAAAGGTTCAAAAATTTCAGAGTGAAGATTAAGAATCATCATAACAAGATCATGTTCCTACGACCTGATCAAGGGGATATTATCTGAAATATGAGTTTGGCAATCACTTAAGACATTGTGGAATTGTTTCGCAGTTGAAGCCCCCTGGAACACCACAGCGTAATGGTGTGTCCAGACATCGTAATCGAACCTTATGAGATATGGTGCGATCTATGGTGTATCTTACCGATCTACCGCTATTATTTTGAGGTTATGCATTAGAGACAGCTGCATTCACTTTATATAGGGCACCATCTAAGTCCGTTGAGACAACGCCATATGAACTAAGGTATGGCAAGAAACCAAAGTTGTCGTTTCTCAGTGTTTGGGGCTGCGATGCTTACGGCTTCAGCCGGAAAAAGCTCGAACCCAAAGCGGACAAATACATCTTCATAGGATACCCAAAGGTAACAGTTGGGTATACCTTCTATCTCAGATCCAAGGACAAAAATGTTTGTCGCTAAGAACGGGTCCTTTCTCGAGAAGGAGTTTCTCTCGAAAGAATTGAGTGGGAGGAAGATAGAACTTGATGAGGTTGTCGAACCCTCACTTCAACCGGAAAGTAGTGCAACACAGAAAGATGTTTCTGTGGAACCTGCGACTGTTGAAGAGGAAACTAATGATAGTGATCATGAAGTTTCGGATCAAGTTGCTATCGAACCTCGTAGGTCGACAAGGATATGTACTACTCCTGAGTGGTACGGTGATCCTGTCTTAGATGTCATGTTGTTGGACAACAATGAACCTACGAACTATGGAGAAGCGATGGTGGGCCCGTATTCCGACAAATGGTTAGAAGCCGAGAAATCCGAGATAGGATCCATATATCAAAGCAAAGTATGGACCTTGGTGGACTTGTTCGATGATCAGCAAGCCATTGAGATAAATGGATCTTTAAGAAGAAGACGGACGTGGACAGTAATGTCACCGTCTATGAAGCTCGACTTGTGGCAAATAGTTTTTCACAAGTTCAAGGAGTTGACTACGATGAGATTTTCTCACCTGTAGCGATGCTTAAATCCGTCGGAATCATGTTAGCATTAGCTGCATTTATGAAATCTGGAAGATGGATGACAAAACAAGTTTCCTTACCAGTTTTCGTAAGGAAAGGTTGTATATGATACAATCAGAAAGGTTTTGTCGATCCTAAGGATGCTAAAAGGTATGCTAGCTCCAGCGATCCTTTCATGGACTAGAGCAAGCATCTCGGAGTCGGAATATACGCTTTGATGGAGTGATCAAAGTTTTTGGTTTTATACTAAGTTTGTTAGAAACTTGTATTTACAATAAAGTGAGTGGGAGCACTACAACATTTCTGATAAGTATATGTGAATGACATATTGTTGATCCGAAATGATGTAGAATTTCTGGAAAGCATAAAGGGTTGTCTAAAAGGTGTTTTTCAAAGGAAGACCTGGATAAAGCTGCTTACATAATTGGGCATCAAGATCTATAGAGATAGATCAAGACGCCTGATGATACTTTCAAAAGGAACACACACCTTTGACATGATTTTGAAGGAGTTCAAAATAGGTCAGTTAAAGAAGGAATTCTTACCTGAGTTATAAGGTGTGAAGTTGAGTAAGACTCAAAGCTTGACCACGGCAGAAGAAAGAGGAAGGACGAAGGTCGTCCCCTATGCTTTTGTCATAGGCTCTATACGGTATGCCATGCTAAGTACCGCACCTGATGTGTGCCTTGCCACATGTCTGGCAAGAGGGTACAAAGGTGATCCAGGAGTGGATCACTAGATAGTGGTCAAAATTATCCTTAGAGGAATAAGGAAATGTTTCTCGGTTATGGAGGTGATAAAGAGTTCGACGTAAATAGTTACGTCGATACAAGCTTAGCACCTATCCGGGTAACTCTAAGTGGAGATACCGGACACGTATAATGGAGCAACAGTTTGGAATAGCTCCAAGTGGAACGTGGTAGCAGCATCTACGATATGACATAAAGTTTTGCGAAGTACATAGGGATCTGAATGTTGCAGACCCGTTGACTACAACCTCTCTCACGAGCATAACATGATCAAACCCAGAACTCATTGAGTGTTAATCACATATTGATGTGAACTAGATTACTGACTCTAGTGAACTCTTTGGATGTTAGTCACATGGCGATGTGACCTATGAGTGTTAATCACATGGCGATGTGAACTAGATTATTGACTCTAGTGCAAGTGGGAGACTGTTGGAAATATGCCCTAGAGGCAATAATAAATTGGTTATTATTATATTTCCTTGTTCATGATAATTGTTTATTATCCATGCTAGAATTGTATTGATAGGAAACTCAGATACATGTGTGGATACATAGACAAACACCATGTCCCTAGTGAGCCTCTAGACGACTAGCTCGTTGATCAATAGATGGTTACGGTTTCCTAACCATGGACATTGGATGTCGTTGATAATGGGATCACATCATTAGGAGAATGATGTGATGGACAAGACCCAATCATAAGCCTAGCACAGATCGTGTAGTTCGTATGCTAAAGCTTTTCTATATGTCAAGTATCTTTTCCTTAGACCATGAGATTGTGCAACTCCCGGATACCGTAGGAATGCTTTGGGTGTACCAAACGTCACAACGTAACTGGGTGGCTATAAAGGTGCACTACAGGTATCTCCGAAAGTGTCTGTTGGGTTGGCACGGATCGAGACTGGGATTTGTCACTCCGTATGACGGAGAGGTATCTCTAGGCCCACTCGGTAGGACATCAACATAATGTGCACAATATGTGATCAAGGAGTTGATCACGGGATGATGTGTTACGGAACGAGTAAAGAGACTTGCAGGTAACGAGATTGAGCAAGGTATCGGTATACCGACGATCGAATCTCGGGCAAATGCTATACCGATAGACAAAGGGAATCGTATACAGGATTGATTGAATCCTTGACATCGTGGTTCATCCGATGAGATCATCGTGGAACATGTGGGAGCCAACATGGGTATCCAGATCCCGCTGTTGGTTATTGGCCGGAGAGTTGTCTCGGTCATGACTACATGGTTCCCGAGCCCGTAGGGTCTACACACTTAAGGTTCGATGACGCTAGGGTTATAGGGAAAGTATGTACGCGGTTACCGAATGTTGTTCGGAGTCCCGGATGAGATCCCGGACGTCACGAGGAGTTCCGGAATGGTCTGGAGGTAAAGATTAATATATGGGAAGTCCCGTTTTGGTCACCGAAAAAGTTTCGGGCACTATTGGTAGCGTACCGGGACCACCGGGAGGGTCCCGGGGGTCCACCGGGTGGGGCCACCAGCCCCGGAGGCATACGTGGCCAAGTGTGGGAGGAGACCAGCCCCAGGTGGGCTGGTGCGCCCCCCCCCCACCAAGGCCCAGGGCGCCTCCAAGAGGGGAAGGGGGCAAACCCTAGGGCAGATGGGCCCTAGGGCCCAATCTGGTGCGCCCCCCTCTCCCTCTCCCCCTCTGGCCGCCACCCCTAGATGGGATCTAGGGTGGCCGCACCCCTAGGGGTGGGAAACCCTAAAGGGGGCGCAGCCCCCCCTTCCCCCTATATATATGAGAGTTTTGGGGCTGCCCACAACACGGTTCTGACCTCTGTCGCATGGCGCAACCCTACCTCTCTCTCCCTCCTCATCTCTTGCAGCGCTTGGCGAAGCCCTGCTGGAGTCCCGCGCTCCTCCACCACCACCACGCCGTCGTGCTGCTGTTGGATGGAGTCTTCCCCAACCTCTCCCTCTCTCCTTGCTGGATCAAGGCGTGGGAGACGTCACCGGGCTGCACGTGTGTTGAACGCGGAGGCGCCGTTGTTCGGCGCTTAGATCGGAATCAACCGCGATCTGAATCGCAGCGAGTACGACTCCTTCATCCGCGTTCTTGCAACGCTTCCGCATCGCGATCTACAAGGGTATGTAGATCCACTCTCCTTTATGCTCGTTGCTAGATTACTCCATAGATAGATCTTGGTGACGCGTAGGAAAATTTTTGATTTTCTGCTACGATCCCCAACAGATAGTGCAACTTATTTGTGGCACTGCCATTTAGGTCATATTGGTGTAAAGCGCATGAAGAAACTCCATGCAGATGGACTTTTGGAATCACTTGGTGCTTGCGAACCATGCCTCATGGGCAAGATGACTAAAACTCCGTTCTCCGGAACAATGGAGCAAGCAACTGATTTATTGGAAATCATACATACTCCCTCCATTTTTATATACAAGGCCACAAACTCAGATTACAGGTACCAATGTAAAATTTAATGCATGCTTTAAAAATCAACTTTTGTTCTTGTTTACTGGGATCATTAATACTCCGCATGCATGCAAAGAAACTAAGTGGAGGAAGGAGATGACTGTCATTATGTCTGCATGCATGCAAGTATTAAACAGATTGTTAGTACGAGAAAATGTCATTAATTTTGCCTCGAATACTGTTGGTGGCCTTGTATAGATGCAAAATGTATATTCCATAGTGGCCTTGTATATAAAAATGGAGGGAGTACTGATGTATGTGGACCGATGAGTGTTGAGGCTCGCGGTGGGTATTGTTATTTTCCGACCTTCACTAATGATTTGAGCAGATATGGGTATATCTACTTGATGAAGCACAAGTCAGAAACATTTGAAAAGTTCAAAGAATTTTAGAGTGAAGTAGAGAATCATCGTAACAAGAAAATTAAGTTTCTATGATCTGATCGTGGAGGCAAATATTTGAGTTACGAATTTGGTCTTTATTTAAAACAATGTGGAATAGTTTCACAACTCACGCCACCCGGAACACCACAGCGTAATGGTGTGTCCAAACGTCGTAACCGTACTTTATTAGATATGGTGCGATCTATGATGTCTTTTACCGATTTACCACTATCGTTTTGGGATATGCTTTAGAGACAGCTGCATTCACGTTAAATAGGGCACCATCTAAATCCGTTGAGACGACGCCTTATGAACTATGGTTTGGCAAGAAACCAAAGTTGTTGTTTCTTAAAGTTTGGGGCTGCGATGCTTATGTGAAAAAGCTTCAACCTGATAAGCTCGAACCCAAGTCGGAGAAATGTGTCTTCATAGGATACCCAAAGGAAATTGTTGGGTACACCTTCTATCACATATCCGAAGGCAAGATATTCGTTGCTAAGAATGGATCCTTTCTAGAGAAGGAGTTTCTCTCGAAAGAAGTGAGTGGGAGGAAAGTAGAACTTAATGAGGTAATTGTACCTTCTCCCGAATTGGAAAGTAGTACATCACAGAAACTAGTTCCAGTGATTCCTACACCAATCGGCGAGGAAGCTAATGATGATGATCATGAAACTTCGGATCAAGTTACTACTGAACCTCGTAGGTTAACCGGAATATGTTCCGCGCCAGAGTGGTACGGTAACCTAGCTCTGGAAGTCATGCTACTAGACCATGATGAACCTACGAACTATGAGGAAGCGACGATGAGCCTAGATTCTGCAAAATGGTTTGAGGCCATGAAATCTGAGATAGGATCCATGTATGAGAACAAAGTTTGGACTTTGGTTGACTTGCGCGATGATCGGCAAGCCATTGAAAATAAATGGATCTTCGAGAGGAAGACAGACGCCGATGGTAATGTTACTATCTACAAAGCTCGACTTGTTGCGAAAGGTTTTCGACAAGTTCAAGGAGTTGACTACGATGAGACTTTCTCACCCGTAGCGATGCTTAAATCTGTCCGAATCATGTTAGCGATTGCCGCATTTTATGATTATTAAATCTGGCAAATGGATGTCAAAACTGCGTTCCTTAATGGATACCTCAAAGAGGAGTTGTATATGATGCGACCAGAAGGTATTGTCGATCCTAAATGTGCTAACAAAGTGTGCGAGCTCGAGTGATCCATCTATGGACTGGTGCAAGCATCTCGGAGTTGGAATATACGCTTTGATGAGGTGATCAAAGCATATGATTTTATACAGACTTTTGGAGAAGCCTGTATTTATAAGAAAGTGAGTGGGAGCTCTGTAGCATTTCTGATATCATATGTAGATGGCATATTGTTGATTGGAAATGATATAGAATTTCTGGATGGCATAAAAGGATACTTGAATAATAATTTTTCAATGAAAGACCTCGGTGAAGCTGCTTATATATTAGGCATCAAGATCTATAGAGATAGATCAAGACGCTTAATTGGACTTTCACAAAGCACATACCTTAATAAAGTTTTGAAGAAGTTTAAAATGGATCAGTCAAAGAAAGGGTTCTTGCCTGTGTTACAAGGTGTGAAGTTGAGTAAGACTCAATGCCCGACCACTGCAGAAGATAGAGAGAAAATGACGAGTTCCCAGGACGCTGACAAAACTCTCCCGTGAAGCTCAACTGGATCAAGAGCTCGTGGGACGTCATCAAGCTGAACGTGTGCTGAACGCGGAGGTGCCGTACGTTCGGTGCTTGGATCGGTTGGATCGCTAAGACGTTCGACTACATCAACCGCGTCACTAGACGCTTCCGCTTTCAGTCTACGAGGGTACATAGACACACTCTCCCCTCTCGTTGCTATGCTTCTCCTAGATAAATCTTGCGTGATCGTAGAAATTTTTTAAATACTACGTTCCCCAATATGACCTTATCAATATGATAGCCGGGAAGTCTTCGTGCATGTGCCCCTAAGGACCAACGTTCGTGAGCCGCAGTCGCCATCATTGAATCCTTGAATCAATCTGAAGAATCTGTTATGAAATCTTGCAGTTGCGTACGGATAACGAGAAACCCTAACCTCGCCGCTCCGAGGAGCTGGCAGGAATCTACGCCGGATCACCGTCTAATCCGTCCCGACAAATGAACTTGATGAGGATCAGAGGCCGAAAGACTGACTCGAAGAAGAAGCGCCGCTATCCGTCCGAGGGTCGTCCTTGTGAGAACCAAAACCTTACCTATCTAAGCCGAGGCACCAGGAATACCCTCCCCGCCACCGGCCGCCGGAGCGACGGTTAGAGGGTTGGAGAATCCACGAGCTCGCCAGCGAAAATCGAAGGAAAGAAGGCTTTCTCTAGTCACCTTACGAAAGGGGAAAGAAAAAGCTTCTAGCCACTTTGTGATGTTAACTATGGCTATGGCACGCCCGCTTGATTTTTGTGTGCAATGTTTATGCAGGTATGACATGTAATATCATGCAGAAATGCCATCTCTGATTCTAATTAATTGTCTCAGTTTTAGTATAACCTTGTATTATTTGTCTGAAGTAGATTTATTTCGCTAAATCTGTGACATGCTTTTAACGTAGTGTCAAAAACGCACTTATTATGGGACAAAGCGAATACATTTGATTAAAAAAAAACGAATGGAGTGGACCACTGTCTAGCACATTACGTGTGCGTTTGGGTCGGCTGGTTGGAGTCGCCGAGCGTCCGGACGGAAACCTTCCGGAGGGAGCCGAGCCACCAGCGAGGTGGCCGTGCCCTCTCCCCAGTTCCAATGGCGCGCCGCCGCGTGCTCCTCTACCTCAAGCCCTTCGATGTCTACCCTCCGCGCCCTCTCTCCGGCGCCTTCTCCCCCACCTTCCCGCCACCGCCTCCGCCGCCGCGCGCCTCCAACCCCAAGGTCCGCACATCTCTCGCTCACCCTCTCCGTTTGGAGAAACCTTGGTTACGCCTGCGTTCACGTTGTCGATGCTTCGGGGGGGGGGGGGGG
>LR738713.1:444513916-444526966 GCA_902687465.1 Secale cereale | reverse complement strand
GGGGGTCCGTGCTCCGGTCGTCCGTTGGGATAAGTGGAGTGGAGTTCACCTTGTTGTTCAGAAATCGTGAACTGCGCTGGTGAACCGATGTTTTTTCAAGGGCCGTGCTTGCGCTGATCCATTGTTGTCTGTGCGCGTCTTTGGCGTCCGGCCGTATGATTTTCCATCTCCATTTTAGTTACAATACATGTGGTTTGATCTTTCCATGTGCTGGCACGGAGCACACCAGCTGTTTGTTGAAATACGTGTGTGGAGTATGAGCTCTGGCCAGTGACTAGGACTCGCGCTGTGTTGTATGAACTGGTGGGTACCAGGAGTCCTTGCTAGGCCACAACGTGGACTTCCAGTTGGATCTCAGCCTGAATTACTGTCCGCTATTGAGAAATCTGCCGTCTTGCTTGTCACATCAACATCTGTTAGTACTACTGGGAAAAGTTGCATAACTAGCTGAATCTAACAAGTTTCATTTCCCACTTTCTTGCTGCATAACCATTTTTACCGACATGAATTAAGGGTTTCACGCCTCTTATCGTCAATTTAATGTCTTGTTGCAGATCTTAAGTTATCTGGACGATCGATGCAGAGTCCACAAGGACACAATCAATCTCTGTAAGAGTGTACTACAGCGCAAGCCCCTTGACTGGATCTCAGTGCAGCGAAATCATTTGACAAACCCAATACGTGATGTGGATCTTGTGATTACCGTCGGTGGTGATGGCACACTTTTACGGGCTAGCCATTTTTTGGATAGCTCGATTCCCATTTTAGGTGTTAATTCGGATCCTACTTGTTCTGATGAGGTTAGTTCTTTGCATGATTGACAATAATCATCTATCGAAACCAATCACATTTACAATGCTTGTTGACTACATTTGCATATGTTCTTCTTTGCACGCTTCTGAGCAGACTAATGGTTATACACGTGCTTGCTGTGTATGTGTATGGTTTTATAACTCCATGCAGGTTGATGAGTTAACTGAGGAATTTGATGCAAGAAGAAGCACCGGGTATCTTTGTGCAGCTACTGCCAGGAACTTTGAGCAGGTATGTTGCTGTTGCCTAGTCTTCTTGCTTGAGGATCTCAATTCATTTTCTTACAGAAATCACACTACTCTGCTTTCCGTTATAGCGTCGGAACATTTACCGAATTTCTTGAATGTTACTGTTCTCTTGAACATGACATATTCTCAGATACTTGATGCAACCCTTGCTGGCAGTAGACACTATTCAGAGCTGTCAAGAATATCAGTGAAACTAAATGGATCCCAGCTACCGACTTATGCTCTGAATGATATATTGGTGTCACACCCCTGTCCGGCAAGTGTATCACGCTTCTCATTAAGGTACTGACTTTGAGCCTTTCTGTAAATATTGATTTTCTGTGATCAATTCTAACTGGCATTACCATTTCAGAAAAAGAAGCAATGGGGAGACCTCACGTTTGATTAATTCTAGATCAAGCGGTCTCAGGGTTGCAACAGCTACTGGATCAACTGCTGCCATGCTATCAGCAGGAGGATTTATGATGCCAATATCAAGTCGTGAGCTTCAGTATATGATAAGGGAGCCCATTTCACCAACGGATGCCGACAAACCACTGCTGCATGGGTTAGTTAAGCAAGAGCAACATATGCTTGTTGTTTGGTACAATCAAGAGGGTGCTGTGTATATTGATGGTTCTCATGTAACATATCCAATCCAGCATGGGGATACACTTGAGATCTCCTCAGATGCTCCAGTCTTAAAAGTTATTTTACCAGAATATCTGTTAAAGCAGGCATCTTCATAATGAAATAACCGTATCACTGTTGTGATGCTTGACTGCTTATTGATCTGGCATGATGTTTGAGGGAAGCGGAGTTCTTGAGTAATTTAAACTACTATTCCCTTTGTAAAGAAATATAAGAGCGTTTAGATCACTACTTTAGTGATCTAAACACTTATATTTCTTTAAGGAGGGAGTACCTCTGTTCATTAATACAAGACGTTTTGGCAGCAGTTCAAATTAAACTGCCAAAACATCTTATATTAATGAACAGAGGTGTAATATGTAAACATATTGTTATATACCATAGAGTTAATTTGCGATATCAAACGAAATAGTAGATGGTGATTTTGTAGTTTACCCTTTTTGAAGCAAAAGCAAAAGCAACATTAGACCGTCAGAGTTTAGATTAGAGATAGTGTTTTGTCAGACTCTTAATAATCTTATCCTTTCAGCAATTCTGAAGCAGAGAGTACTTTGCATTCTTAGTAAAATTAGGCGTTTTTATGTTAGTAGCTACATTTTACTGCCAGAATAGACATAGTGGCCTAGCCCTAGTGGTTCTTACAGGTGTACAGATCTGAAATACATCTAACATTTAAGTCGCAAAATGTCTCAAGCTACCATCAACATCTAAAGATGACGAGTCACTGGTGTTGTTACATGATGCTTGTGCCGTTATGCTCTGGCTCTCACTTGGATTTTCCCAGAAGTTTCTGCGTAGACCACTTGAGCTCAGGCTTTTTGCAGCAAGGCTGAGTTCTGATAGGAAGGGTTGGAGGGGGGTATGGCCCTCGAGCAGGCTCACCGCGTTGGACATCTTTGGTCTAAGTGTCGGTGCTGCGTTGGTGCATAAGAGAGCCACATTCAGCATGAGGAGTGCCTCTTCTGTTGAGTAATTGGATCCTAAGTCTGGATCTACCAGCTCCAGGAGAGTTCCTCTCTCATGTAAAACACAAGCCTGGAACACATTTAAGAGATGCAATTAGCCTCTTCCTTACAGCGTTCAAGGTATGTACGCGAGAATAAAGCATGAACTGTCAGAGTTTAGCATTTTGTTTCACTACAGCGCACCCCCCTACATGAAATTTATACAGTTTCCTTAAACTATTTTCTTAAATGACATCCTTAATTTGTTTTCCTAGAGGCAAAGATCATGAGTTTTAACATTTTTTGATTTTAATTCTACTATATTAACGCGAACTTATTCTGAAAGCATAAAAATTTCTATAATCTGATGTTGTCAACTAGCATCCATGCCTCTAGATGGTGACCAAATTATTTACCAGAGTTTTAAATTAGAGGTTAGATCAAATTCATCCATATCTAATACTCCCTCCGTTCCGATTTACTCGTCGTGGTTTTAGTTCAAAGTTCAAATTTGAACTAAAACCACGACAAGTAAATCGGAACGGAGGGAGTAGAAATTTGGGTAGGTTTTGTATGTGTCCAGGAGAGGTTTGGTTGTAAGGGACAGAAGGCTGAGAGCCATGTTACCGTTCAAGTAGTAAGTTTATATTACACATGTTAAATAAAACTATGATTTATGCCCTATTACGCTGACAGTGTGTCTAACTGTTTTTTGTTTGCACAAATATTTGTCGGAGGCACTTATTAATTTCTCTGGATGTGAGGTGACCATTTATGAGTCTATTCAGTATGGTCCATATTACTGCGAAAGGGGGACGAAGGTTTAGAAGTTACCCAATCGAGAAGATAAACAAAATCTTCCTTTGGCCTGTAGTTTGTGTTGCTTTTTCCACTCACGATTTCCAAAGCAACAACCCCAAAACTGTAAACATCAGCTTTGTCTGTCAAATAACCACGCATTGCATACTCAGGAGCCATGTATCCACTGCAAGAATGATAAAATAATCAAATCAGCTGTAAACTGTGCAGCTAAATGGAATTACTTGGAAAGATATGCCGAAAAGTAATATCCATCCATAGTTGTTTGAATGAAAAATTAAGAATACTATCTTTTAAGCATCCCATTGCATGGAAAATGTTAATCCAGAGTTGATTGCATTTTTTTTGTCATTTATGTATGCATGCGGGACAGCCAACAGGTCCTACATTTATGTGGGTTTCTGACCAGCTTACCTGTGTTCTGTATGTTTGCCAGAGGTAAATGTTATACTCCCTCCGCCCCTGTTTACACGATGCCCACATATTTCGAGATTCAACCTTGATCATCAATTTGACCAACGAAGCATTGGTTGTGCCATAAAAATTATCATTGAGTTCATATTCGAAAAAAGCTCCTAATGTATTAATTGGCCAAATTATGGTCAAAGTTAAATCACAAAAAACGAGGACACCATGTAAATAGAGACGGAGGGAGTATTGTTCATCACTTCACTATTACTTTACTTTTAACTGCTTTATCTTCTTATCTTTTTGTTATATAGATCAAATGGGAATGTGTGGATAGAATTTTGCATTTTGGAAAAAAAGTATGTAATTGGAAGTACTTACATTGTTCCAGCTACTTTTGTGCTTATGTGGGTGTGGCCATCTTCATTAAGCTTTGCTAGACCAAAGTCTGAGATCTTAGCGTCCAAATCTTTGTCAAGCAGTATATTGCTAGCCTTGATATCTCGGTGCACAATCCTTATTGCAGACTCCTCATGCAGATATGCCAGACCCCTTGCTATTCCCAGGCAAATCTTACGTCTCGTTGGCCAATCCAATGCCAGTCTATATTCTTCAACTGGATTGCACAATACAAATTATTCATGAGTTCTAACAGGCAACACTAGTTAGGGGGAGCACCAAGAAATATAGGAAGTATGATTACCAAAGAGAGCACGTGCAAGGCAATTATTTTCCATGTACTCGTAAACTAGCAAGAGCTGGTTTCCTTCTGTACAACAGCCATACAGCCTGACAAGGTTTGGATGCTGGAGTGCAGATATCATGCCAATCTCATTCACAAATTCACGATTCCCTTGCTTGGACTTTGATGATAGCTGTTTGACAGCAATAATGGTGCCATCGGACAACAAGCCCTGCTAGCAAAATCAATGTTTTGTTATAAGAATCGTGTAATTTAACTTGGGTTTGTAGAATGTAAGCATGGGAGAGAGCGGACACTGACCTTGTAAACCGAACCAAAACCACCTTCGCCAATCTTGTTGGCTGGATCAAAGTTTCTCGTTGCTGCTTTGATTTGTCTCAAGGTAAATGAGCCAATTTGGAGGTCAAGTGCCTGGAGATCTAATAGAAGCTATCATATGGTCAGAAATGTTCAGAACGTATAGTTTAAGATTATGATTTCCACTAGATTTATATTGCTATATAGTAGTCATCTTGCTATTGCTTGTTCTGCTGAGAAGTGGAAAGTAAAGAGATGCTATAGATGGTGCGTATGAATGGTGAAGCAACGTGAAAGATAGGCACCAGTTTGTCATTGAAGGTATAAAGGACAGACCCAGTGCTAGAAGCTCCCACACCAGGTGGGTCTGGGGAAGGATTATACGAGGCAAGCCTTACCCCTACACAGTGCAGTGCAGAGAGGCCGCGTCGAACCCAAGACCTCTTGGCACAGGTGGGGAGAACTTCACCACTGTGCCAGGCCTGTCCTTGTCATTGGAGGTATATAAATAGAAAAAAGGTTGATTCAAAAATATTTATAGCACCTTGATTCACCAAGTTCTTCCGTTGTCGCTTAATCCAGGTACCAACAACAAGAGCAGTGAACATCACAATAATTGCGCCTCCAATCAGCAAAGCTTTAGATGTCCTTGAAATTTTCGTGCTACTGCCAGTTTGGGGAGGTTCAACAGCCAAAGGAATCTGGAAGTCTGAGTATGAACACACATAAGCCAAAATCACCATATCATTAAAGAATAGAGTATTTCTCCTTGAAAAATTGTAATGCAAGAAGTCAGAGGATGCCATCATGTGCTGTTCCTTGTTAAATTATGTACCCTTGCCCACAGTGATTAATGGAGCACATTATGCAAAATTCAGAAATAATGTGTTAAAAATGACATACTTGGAGTTACTGATATTGCAGATATTAGAGGGCCGTAAAATCCTCTATATGGAATGCCTGTTGTCCCTCTTCCTGCCCAATAGAATTGAATCTTCAGTGTATGATTTGTGACATATGTTGTGAAAGTCTTGATGACTAGCTTTCCAGCCCCACCAGCAGATTGCTCAATATCAAAATCCTCTAGCACCATTCTTCCCTGAGATCATACAATATCTTGTTACTATCACAGGAGCTAACAAGATACAGCTATTTTTAAAATGTAAATGATCAAGTATCTGCCTATCTGGTCATACCTGTATGAACACATTGAATTTTCTTTTGCCAAGGCTGCAGTATGTGCTGTCATTGGTGAATATGATTTCGGCAAAGTGGAGTTTAACTGTGTAGCTCCCATTATGCATACAAAGCCCATAATATGTGAGCGAAAGAGGAGAAAGACGCGCTTTTGCATACAGCTTGGAGTTGGGCATGGTCAGTTTTGATGTGCTTGACGCAATATAGTTGTCATCATTGATGTTGTCGTCCATGAAGTTCCCAGTGCTGCTGAATGCCCAGTTTGAGTCTGGGCTTTCATACAACACGGAAGCACCTTTTGGTGTGGTGTCACCTTCATATTTTACGCCATTGACGATTGCTTCTTTGTCACCACAATTGATATGTAAGGATGATCTGTCTGTGAAAATGCGTAGAACAGTGTTACATACAGCTTCAATGGTCTTCTCTGTTTGGCTTCTGTGTTACAGATTTTTTTTTAGTGTTTTCGCTTATGTGTTTAACACCAATGAACTTTTGCACCAGATCTTAATTACATCCTTGTGAGTTATCTTGTTGTTTGTGTTTCTTTAGAGTTTATCCTGATAATTTTACAATCCTAGCAATTTGTAACTTCTTCTGATTCATTGGTAAAGCTAGTCTTGTTTTTCACAATCATGAGCGCCGACATGAAAAGCGTTAACAAACATCTGTTGTTTGTTTTTCCCATCCGTTGGTGGTCAGAAGCAACTGCGGAAAAACAAATACTGGGCATCAACTCACATTGTCCATTCGAAGCACATGGGAAGTTCTTCTTCAAGCATGGCTGAACATTATTTCTGCACAAAAAGGTAAAATCACCCAGAGTAAAAGAAGATGTTATAATTATGCCTGGATTGGTCTGTTGGTCGAAAGTTCTTTAGTCTTTTGAAGCAACAGGGTAAATAATCTTACAAACTGTTCATTTCAGGTGAATAACTCTCCACTAGATTGCTGCAAATTGAAGAGTCACATAAAACTATTTAATTATCTATACAAGTGTTGTGATGGAAAAAAAAACTCAGAAATTCTGATACAGATTTCTTACCCGCTCCCTTGGCATTGAGTAGGACGACCTGAGCTCCCAATCGTGAAATTATTAAAAGAGAGGTCCCTGCATTTGATAGTTTAATGGTAAATTTAATCATATCAAGAAGTACATTTTTTGAGTTCAGACTGTTATAGATTCAATCATAGCACTAGCAGTCATATTACATTCTCTTAAGCTCTAAGTTTCATGTACATATGGGCATAGCTATTGTTACACAGCCAACATAATTATTTAACAGCCAGAGCAGATAGAGGCATGCCTGTTCAGCCGACGGAGCAGATAGAGGCACGTCTAAATAATTTCTAAGGAAATGCTAACTGCGGTTGCTTGCGATCAAGAAAACATCTTATAGGTTTTTTCCCGTCATGAATGAATTGGGCATCAACACCTAATAACACTTTATATCTTAGAGATGTTAACTCTTATGTTCTGAACTTTTATGAAAGCTTTTAGAAGATTCAGGAAAAGGAAAATATGTGATAGAATTCCATGGATATCTGCAAGTATTAGCATCTAAAAAGGATGCATCTTTAGAGTGTACATGTACACACGAACTTACACAATGCTGTTGCTTCGCAATAACCAATCAGGTATGTTCCCAGTGAGTGAATTTCCAGTTAGATATCTGCAAGATTGTTTTTGTTGAGGTGCATTCAAGAAAGTAGCCCAAATAAAATAGCATGCTCAGTTCAATTTATCGTAAATACAAACTTACATGTAATCTACGGTTCCCCTATTAGTGAACGAATCTGTTACTTTTCCGGTCAGTTCATTAAAGCTCAGATCCCTGCATAGAGAACATTGATGATAAAAATAAGTCAACAACGAGTACATTTAGTACTGGCATATTTTATGTGTACTCCCAACACGCTGCATTGATCTATAGTCTATACATGGAACCAACGTGATGAGCTTACAGATGCGTAAGATTTTCCATGCTCCATATGTAAGAAGGAATTTCCCCGCTGATTGAACAATTCCTAAGGACCCTGCATATAAAAGTTTCATATGTATATGAGAACCTATGTACAAAAAGCCTGGAAACTCAGCAGATTTAAACTTACAATGCTTTCATGGATTGCATTCCTCTTAGATCCGGGAAAACTGATCCACTGCCCCTCAGATCACTAATCCTCCTGGTTAACAGAAAAATGCAACCAGAATTTTCCGCTTTAGTTTAACATTTCTACCCAATAAATAAATTGCATGGTGCAGCTGGAATTACGAGAATCTCAAATATTTGTCATCTTACAGATCAGAAAGGTTTGTCAATTTGGATAAGCCCAAGGGAATAGGCCCTTCCAGCAAAGATCCTTCGATTTGCCTGCATCATGAGAAATCCCCTTTAATGAATAACATACTTGGGTATCTGTGGATTTCCAATCTGTTCTGTCATGATCTCTCCAACTTACAGTTTTCCAAGCTTTGTCAATTTAGCCAAGAAATCAGGAACTCTTCCAGATAAATTGTTTCCAGAAATCCTTCTGTTAGGAGATTCAATAGCTGAACATTACAAAAAGAGTCTGCGGTAGGCAACAGGGAAAAACAAAGATCTTAGTATCCTTACAAGTCGGTCAAATTGGTCAGCAAGGAAAGAGCAGCCGGCAGGGGTCCAGTGAACTCGTTGGTTGATATTATCCTGAGCAAAGATATATAGGTCATAAGGAACTATGTTCAGCAAATACCAGAAACTCTTGCCTGTTGTACAAAGCAAAATACTCACAGCTTCTCCAGTTGCGTGAGAAGCCCAATTTCAGCTGGGATTTGCCCACGGAAATCATTTGCTTCAATGCTCCTTCGGATTATAATTTTCAGATTGTAGTTAGAAAAGAGAACTCAAAAGTAGGGAATCAAAGTTGTTTTCATGAGATTTCTTGCTTACAGGTTAGTCAAGGTTGTGATCCTCGTAAGAGCCATGGGAAAAGGCCCTGACAATCTGTTTCCCATTAGTGACCTGCAGGACTTTGGCATGAACAGATCAATGACATGCTGCATAATTCTGTTTTAGGCATCCCATTTCTTATAATTATGCAAAATTTTGTGGCTTAACACGTGGAAATAATTAAAATTCTAATCATAGGGAACAAGTAGAAATTTGATTTATAAAAATGTATTTCACATTATTGCATGCTTGTCCAGTTTAGTTTTTCCATTGATGTACATCATAATCTTGTTAATATGGACTAGTTTTTCAATCTTATTTCCAAACACAAGGCATGCATATAATTGATGATTTTTCTCTGTTCCCTCGTTTACTTGTCGTTTATGACTAAACAAGCTTTCTTAATATACTTTTGGGGAATGATTCCCGTGCTATACTAAACCACGCCTCGCAAATGAAATTAAAGGCATTGTCATGGATCTCATCTCCCCTATGGTCTGGTTAGAAGACTAGCAATTTTAACATCACGTCAACAAGACAGCGGCTATAAAATGCTACTTATTGCTTGATTTTATTCTTAATGGATTCATCCTAGACTATATTCTGCACTGCCGAAAAGGTTGGTAGAGCACTGCACAAAAGATGCCTTGCATTTTGAAAACCGTGCCTGGGAGTAGCCTAATTTGTTGCCATCTGAGATGCTTTGCATGCCGACATTGCAGTCACGCTCCATAGATAAGATGGAGACTGTGCCTTCACCAGTTCCACCCAAAATGAAAACATTCCTAGTTGCATATTTGTTCTTGGATGGAGTCCAAAATAGCGCCACATGCTACATTTTGCTGTACTAGTCACTCAAGATAACAATGGGTAAGGTGAAGGGCGAGGCCACTCACAGTCCTTTCAACCTCATCCGGGCCCACCGGTCAGGCACTGCGCCATGGAACAAGCTCCTGCTTAGGTCTCTGCAACATTGTAATATGGAATCATGGTGTTATTATTCTCTTGAGAAACACCTTAACAAGTTTATGGCTTAGACTGATTTTTTTTTAACAAGGCTTGGATTAGTTTGACTGGCTGTTTAGTACTTACAGCTGGAGGAGATTAGGGAGATCAGCAAAATCTGGTGGGAGCTGGCCAGTGAAGTTCTGGCCCCTGAGGAATCTGCGAAGATGTTTGGAACAGCGCAAAAGGTATGTTAGAGCACATAAATGTGTCAACATGATATCTGCTCAGTTCTAGCCTAGTAGTAAGATCAGTTTTACAGGTATCCCCTAATGTTTACAAGAAGGTGAAAAGCGCCAAGGACAAGGAGTCATGCATGCATACATACATCTCAGTGGCATGGCATAATGTATTGTTGTCGAAGGAGCAGTCACACTCCAAGCCGCCGCCGGAGCCACAGTGATCGGCGGAGAAGTTCCAATGCGATATTCCCAAATTCGCCGCGATCCGTCGAAGAGTGCGCACTGCGAGAATTGCAGAAGGAAAAAATAAAAGAAAATCATGAAAACTGCTTGAGCATATCCTTCTTCTCCATTACATGTACATCCACATGTACGCGGAGGAAGGGGAGGCACACAGCAACGCAGCAGTCTACAGTACTTGTTCCTACAGGGTTTGCATTCCTTGGGAAGCTATATCAAGATTCTCTTGATCTGCTCTTTAGAGTTTCGTTTTTTTTTTGCATGCGTCTTGAACTAAAGTGAGGCAGTGATTCGTTGTTTTTGCAGTACTGGTCTAGCTCCTCCTCAGCAGACCCAGGCAAAGAACACCAAAATGGGAGAAGCAAAGGAGACGAAAAAGGGTAAGGAGGAGAAAAATCAAGCCTCGGAAGCAAAAGGCATGCTCTGCTTATCGTAGTCATATCACCAGTGAGCCAAACGCAGAGGAGAGGGGAATCACAATCACTCGATGGGAGAGATAGACGACCAATGCATTTGCACGTGCCGAGCACACATACCTTCAGCAGGGAAGAGCCTATGTGTAGGGGGGAGGGCACCACCACCAGCAGCAGCTCCCGCCTTAACCCCTGAAGAAGAGCCATGGCGGACCTTGGCAAGAAGCAAGGCGAGGAAGAAGAGCAGTCTCCAGCCGCATGTCATCCCCATCTCTCCTCCAGCTCCCAAGGTCCAAGCTAGCCGATCTTCCGAGTGGAGCACAACGGCGCGCAATGCCCGGCGGTGGTGAGGTCCGTCTCAGGTGAGGAGAGGAGGAGTGGTGGAGTGACTTGGCTTTCTACGCAGTCAAAGTCCAGTAGTATCCTCCTTTCTCTCTGTCTACTTCCCCCACGGGGACGGGGCGCAGTGCGTCTTTAACTTTTTTACGGCATGGTTCAGGCCCTCAGACCGCGCCTGCCGTGCTGCGAGTACGCACAGTTGCACTTGTTTGGTACTACTAGCACTGCCGCCCCGTGCCCTGCGCAGAACGTGGACCTGGGCCAGCCGCCAGCCGTGAAAACTAGCAAAAATAGAAGGGCCGCGTCGTCCTAGCACTGTTTTTTTTTGCCGTATACGATGCTGTGTCGCCGTTGGGCGAGCTGGAATCTTATTTTCTTGCTCGGTCTTCTTTGGTCCGTTTATTATACTTCTGGCCTCTCTCTCTTTTTTTGTTCTTCCTCTATAAGTCCTGTATAATACTGAACTTTTTTTTTGTCATGTTACCTTGCTTTAGGAAATAGCGCTAGTTCACATAGAAGAGATCCTCGTGTAAATAGCTGCGGATTTTATTTTTACCCTAGTAGAGCCCTCATGTGCGTCTCTGTCTTGGAGCGGAGCATCAGATTTGGCATGTTTTTCTCGCACATCATTTATCAGGGTCCCCCGACTCCATGCTGCAACGCAAATAAAAAACGCATCCAGCATCGAGGTCGACAAGGCGCCATTGCTGCCTGTCTCCATCGCGTCGTGTTCGTCTCCAGCCTGGCGGCCTGGTCCAAGTCAGCCTCTGACCATCCTCGTCAACATCGGGTCCAAGGCAAGCGGATGACCACCATCAACACAATCACCTCACCATCTCTACCTCGCTGCTAACTTGGATTGACGTCCGGAGACACGGTCCCTGACACTGATAGCGGTAGATGGCCATCCGATTGGCAAGTGGACGGTTCAGATGCAGAGACAAAACAGAACAGAACAAGCTTCAAGACGGCTTTCATGGTAGGGAAATGAGCCTTATTTCCCCCTTCTTCTCTTGGTAGAGAAAAGCAGATGAACTCGGTGGTATGTCTTCATGGATTTTTTTTCAAAACTGTGCCTAAATTTATACAAAATTTGAAAACTGTTAGTCTGTTAGAGAAAAAAGCGAATCTATGACCCCGTCGGCCACGACTGGGCCGACCAGGGGCCCGTCGGCCTCGCCCTGGCCGACCAGGGGCCCGTCGGCCTCGCCCTGGCCGACCAGTGGCCCGTCGGCCTGGCCCTGGCCGACCAGTGGCCCGTCGGCCTGGCCCTGGCCGACCAGTGCCCGTCGGCCTGGCCCTGGCCGACCAGTGCCCGTCGGCCTGGTCTGGGCCGACCAGTGCTGTTTAGCTGGTTCTTTTTTTCTGGGTAAAGAGGAACTTGTCATTTTGAATTCTTGGATTCAGGAATTTTTCTATAATTTAAATGACTCAATAAAAGCTTTTTTTATTCTTTTAGTTACTGATTTTTTTGTTGGATTTCACTCCACCCGTGGTTGGGAACTAGTAATTCGTTGGGTCTACAACGATTTTGGATGGGCTCGTAACGAGCTTATTTTCACTATTTTTGTTTGTAGTTTTCCAGTAATTCTAGATACATGTTTGAAATTTTGGGTCTTTTTTTGTTTAAACCGTCTATCTCCTTCGCTTGTAGTCATTTATCAGCCACATTTTTTTTTAGACGAGTGCATCAGCCTCAAAATTCTTCCCGCCTCATTTTCCCGCCATAATTCTTCGCACCTATTTTTTCCATATTTTCATTGCCGCCAAAATTCTTCCCGCCTCTGTTTCCCGCGAATATTGTTCTCGCCTTTCATTGCCGCCAAAATTCTTCCCGCCATTTATTCCCGCCAACATTCTTCCCGCTTCGGTAGTTCCCGCC
>LR738713.1:444497954-444513737 GCA_902687465.1 Secale cereale | reverse complement strand
CTGTTTCCCGCCTCATTTTCCCGCCTCTGTTTCCCGCCTCTGTTTCCCGCCAAAATTCTTCCCGCCTCTGTTTCCCGCCATATTTTCCCGCTCTCTACTTCCCGCCATATTTTCCCGCTCTCTACTTCCCGCCATTTTCTCTCGCGCCGTGTTGTTGCTACCGACAACACATTGCTCCTCATCTTTATATATGACATGCCGTTGCCTGCTCTCTCACGGTCTTCTCTTTGCTTCTGCCCACATTGCTTGCTCTTTCTCACTGTCTTCTCTATAGTCCAGCCGCACTTGAAAACACCAACGCGCTAGTCATTATGAGTTTGCCTTGCTCGGATCAAAGCATTAGGCCTACGAAAATGAAGAGTGCGAGTTTGCCTCGGGGGGTGGAAGTACTTCGTTGTTGGTGTGGCGATCTCTGTAAGGTGAAGGAGGTGACGGATTTTTCAGATTGGTTGGGCATGAAGTTTTTCATGTGCGCCAATTATGAGGAAGATCCACCCGTTGCTATTTCACCGTACATCAGGCCTCAGGTGTGTTTCAGTCATGAAGAATAAACACGTTGTTGATATTATTGTTGATTTGATATTTCTATTTCTATTTTGGTTGTAGTCTCCTCCGCCTCTGTGCATGTACTATCGTTGGATTGACACGAAAAAACCGGACTGGGCGGTCACCGAGATTCGTGAAAGAGGTCGTCGTGCATGGGCAAGTTTGGACTTAGAAGAGCGCCAAGCGAAGGAGGCAGCAAAGGAGAAAGCAGAGCAGGAGAAAGAGTGGCAAGAGTACTGTGTGAAGCAGAGGGCTTTTCTTGATGAGATGAAGAAGAAAAACCGAGAAGAGGGACTTCGACTGGCGGAGGTGTATCGACAGCGAGAGGAGGCCCGTGAGGCTGAGAGGCAGATAAAAAAAGAAAGGGCTCGTGCAGCCAAGGCAGCAGAAGAAGCTGGTGATGGAAAAGGAAAATATCCCCGTTGGACTCAGTAGATTTATGTTATTGTATCGTAACCTTCGCATTGCAGCAAGTTGTATCTTAAAATTCGTAAGATTTATATTATGAAGTTTAGTAGTACCTTGTAAGTCAGATGTACCTTTATTTTAATGAACTATTGCAGTTTCTTAATAGTAATATGTCTCATACTCTGATAGAAGTGCGATAATAAAACATACATCAATCATGTCTCATACATAGATAATGACTCTACATAGATAATGTCTCATACATAGATAACCATATCACTGCTGTGGACGACGACGAGTCTGGGTCTTCCTCGGACGAGGACCGGAAGGCGATAAGCGCGAAGGCGGTGGACGACGCTGACGATTACCACGACCATAGATAATCTCGTCTGTCTGTGACTCCTGCGTGAACGGTGGTGGTGGAGTGTGAAGAACTGTCTGCGACAAGTCATAGGTGTTTTCAGCTCGGTCGTCGTCATCGTCGTCGCCGTCTAAGTACGAACCACCACTAAGCATCGGTGACTGGACTGAATGCATGAACTGCTGCGGCTGACTACCGACTGCAGTAAAGTAAAACATGTGAAATTGATTGGCGAACCTACACTGTTTAAAAGAATGTACAAAGTAGTGTTACCTATGTCCATCTGATGATGATGCGAGGAAAAGCCACCTAGTTGTGAAGTAGGTGGCTGCTGATAGAAAGAGCTCCCCGCTAAGTCCGGAGGTGGCTGCTGCCAGGAAGAGCTCGGTGGCTGCTGATAGAAAGAGCTCCCCGCTAAGTCCGGAGGTGGCTGCTGCCAGGAAGAGCTCGGTGGCTGCTGATAGGAAGTGCTCCCTGGTTGTGAAGGAGGTGGCTGCTGCGAGGAAGGTCGTGGTTCTACACGCTCCTGCATAGAGCGTCGAGGTTCTGAACGCTGCACCGAGGGTCGACCTTCTGAACGCTGCACCGAGGGTCGACCTTCTGAACGCTGCACAGAGTGGCGTGGTGGACGATGTGATGGAGGAGGAATAGCAACATCTGAAGATCGTCTACATGCAACAGATGCGTAAATCCCGCGTAGCTTCTCAACATGACGCCTCAACCATGAGACGTTCTCATGCCGTGGGATATTATCTCCCCTCTCAAATCGTTGCATTAAATCGGAAGCCTCCTGTATCGCCTCGCTTGTCAAGTCAACCTGTACACGGAGAGTTAACCAATTACATCATCGTTGTATGGGAACCAATTGTATATGTTCAAGTTATGAACAAAATTGACATGCGAGAACCATAGCACGTACCGCGTGGTGTCTAGTACCCACAACTGAGGCAGTTGGGAACATATCGCTGGTGAGAGCGGTTTCGATCTGATCAGGAGCTGCTGATGGAACCAAGTAGATCCTCGTGCTATGCCGGTAACGCTGCAGATACAACCCGAACTTGTTCCAGTCGAAGGCCCCAACCTCATCCCAGATATTTGTCGGCGCAGTAATCCATTCGTCCACGTAAGGGCTAATGTCGCGAAGCCAAGATGCATGGGACTTGTTTCCTCCTACGCGACTAAACCTGAGATTGACAAGCACGTAACATGATTAGTTTTATTCTGAATGCAGACATGACAACAAAAACAATATTACTTACTTGTGCACGTGATCTGGTAAGTGTGGAATAACTGGAATGATAGGCTCTTGGCATAGACCGAACTGTCTCATAACCCTATGAAGAGCCATCTCCTCAACTGTCACGTCGAACACCACCTTGGCCTTGGTCATCCAATAGTGTCGATCTCTAGTGCATAATCCAGAAATCCCAACTGGATACCTGGATGATATAGCCTCATGGGAGTATGGTTCCCATATAACTTGAGCCTCGTGCAAACTATCAAACTGCGCCGTGAAGGACGGGTAGCAGCCCCTCACCTGGCTATGATGAAACTGTCTCTGTGCATGACAACAAATTAGCATTAGTAATACTATTGAATGGCAAGAAATAAACACTCGTAATTCGTATTGTTATTAAATATGAAAATACCTCTCTACGTGTCCAAACAGATCCCATAGTTGGCAAGTCGCCGATTGTACGCACATAAGTCCAAGCTATGTCTTCCAAATCAAAAGGCTTCTCGACGTAGACATAGGGTCGACCAATCGGGAATCTCTCGTATGACCAGAGCTGCAACAATAGTGGACATCCAACAAGACCTGATTTTCTAGACTTCAACATACAAGCTTTGCACAGGCCTCTGTACGTAGCTGCTAACACAGCAGAACCAAAACTCCTCTGCTGAATGTCCTCAGGGGAACGTGCGTCGGCTATCTCTCGTGCAATACTGACGAGTCGTGCATCGACGGTGGTCACGTGGTTCTCCGTGAACATCGTCTTGCCGAACAACCACAAAACATATGCCTCTAGAGATCGATCAATCTGTGCCTCTGAGAGCTCAACACCAGGATATCCTAGGGCTACAATCTACATAGAAAGCAAATGATTCTATGAACTATGCAATGAGGACAACAATGAAAAAAACATTTTTAAAACTAGCCGTGAAGGTTACCTGAAACTGGGCCAACCACCTAAAATGAGGGCCGTGTTTATCGTCGCCTAGGCACTTAGCAGTTGGCACCGCAGCCAAAAAACGGTTCTGCATCGATGCGTGCCAACCAGGATCTAATTCTATAGGACCTATGGCAGCACCAGCCAGAGGTAATCCCAACAAGTAAGACACATCCTGTAAAGTAGGCGCCATCTCTCCCCAGGGAAAGTGAAACGTATGTGTCTCTGGTCTCCATCTATCTACTAAGCAGGTAAGGAGTGACCTGTCGTAAGAGAAGCGTGCAATATGCTTCTTGTGTAACTGTATAGGTTCACCTGCCTCATCTAAGTCCGGACCATCAACCCACTCATCCAATATTCCCTCAACCAGTCGTGCCAAGGGTAGAAGTCCAGCCCAACTTAACCTACAAAATAAAGAGAATGTAGCATGCAGTTAGCGGCTATCAAAAGTATGTCAGACATACTAAGTCATTATACCGACACGTACCTATCAACCCATGCAGAGTGTATCATCCAGTTAGTCTTTGGGGTGCGAGTTACCAACACATCTAAGTGCTTGCCCTCTGCCATAAGTGCGGCCCGGTGCCCTCTATCAATAATACCATTCAGCAACGGATACGAAGCCATATCTGCAGTTCGATTAAAAAATCTCAGGTGCAAATTAAAACATAGTCCTTCCGACATATTACAAATTCAAACGTTGTCCGACATATTACAAACTAAAACATAGTCCGCACTTATTACTAATTAAAACATAGTCCGACATATTACTAATTAAAACATAGTCCGACATATTACTAATTAAAACATAGTCTGACATATTACAAACTAAACCACTTGGCAGCACATTATATAGCTTCTGAGTTATTCCTTCCTCGTCCGCCCCTTCGACCTCGACTGCCACGAGCACCACGACTGCCACGACCACCACGTGCTGCTACTGTCGTCGATGTGGAAGCACTCGTCGATGTGGAAGCACCGTCTTTCTTCAGTTCAGGACAATATTTCATCCTATGCCCATAAGCCGCACATAGCAAACATTGTCTGGTTGCTCCACCAGCTTCAGATTGGTCCATATCGTTTCGGATGCGTTTTACCTTACGTCTGCCCCTGCTTGTTCGCCGAAGTCCTGGATCCGGGATGTATACTCTATCCCCGTCGTTTACCTTGTTGAAATTGCCGACGACTCTAAACCCAGTCATCTCACCTGTCCAGACATTGAGTACTGCTTCTTTTAAATAGTACGGGGACACGAAGGAGATAGCGTCCAACTTAATCTGGCCACATGCAGCCAACACATGTGAGCAAGGTAGGTGCAGCAACTCCGGTTTGTTGCATGTACACTCACAAGATGGATAAAGTTCATTCCCTATTTTTACCTCGTGCGTCTTCACCTCATTTGCAGAACCAAAACCATCAGTAGGAAGCTGAACCTCATACCTCATTTCCTGATTACCTATGAGTCTGACAGTGTGCTTCTTTGCTTTCGCTATCTTCTTTGCCATGTACTCCATGACACGGCTACAATAAGGTGTGTTTTGTTTATCTTCAATATGCTTCTTTGCTAACTCATGCCTTTCTCTGAAATATCTCAAAGTGCCATGGAATACAGCCTCCACAATAGCTGTGAGTGGCAATGCTCTATTCCCTCTAAGTACAAAGTTATACACCTCTGCAAGGTTGCTTGTCATGTGGCCATACCTAGCTCCATGGGTGTCATGCAGCAAAGACCAATTTACAGGAGGCTCTTTCTCTATCCACTGAGAAAAACTCTTTATTGCCCTCCCCTTCTTTCTCTTAGTATTAGGAGGGTCAATTCCTGGCAAGTCACACAGACCTACAGGCTCCTCTAGCTCTGCCATGAGTGTTGCTAATTTAACCTGGTCTGCTTCCATTTTCTTCCTGGCAGTAACCTGCTTCTTAGTAAACTCATCAAGTTTTGACCAAATAAAATGGTACTTACGGTGCTGGTTCTGCTTGCATAATTTTTTGAACAAGTTCATCAACCGCTTGTTCTTAAACTGTGAGAAAAAATTTGCCCCTAGATGGCGCATGCACCACCGGCTCTGCAAGTCCTTCCAAGGTGTTCGTTCGTCTTCTGCTGGATTCCTTAGTGTCTTCACTGCCTTCAATATACCAGCATGTCTGTCATGAATGACACACACGTTTGGTCGGTCCTTCACGATCGCAATTTTCACTTGCCGGAAGAACCATACCCAGCTTGGAAAGTTCTCACCCTCCACAAATGCCATGGCAAGTGGGATGATTTGATTGTTCCCGTCCACACCAATTGCGGTCAGGATTTGCCCTTTGTACTGACCAATCAGGAATGTACCATCCACAAACATCACAGGAGGACAATGCCGGAAAGCTTCGATGCACATAGCGAAAGAGAAGAATACTCGTTTCAACACCTTGAAATCAGGTATACTCTCCAACCTCGTGTGCTGTATGTTTACATAAGTGCCGGGATTCCTCTCCTTTAGTATGGCAAGGAGACGGACAACATTATCATATGAGTCGAAGAACGTCCCAAACCTTTCCTCCATAGCCTTCTGCTTAGCCCTCCAAGCCTTCCCATAAGGAATGTCATATTTCCATCTGACCTTCACTGCTGTCTGGATGTGTTTTGCTTCCATATCTTTCTTCTCCACTATCTCAGTATACATGAGTTGCGCAATGAGAGTTGAAGTCAGATTTGGATGACGAACCAATAGGTTTCTCCTCACACAATTATGTGGGATCACATTGGTGACAACCCAGTGGATGTTATACTTCGGCACGTGCCCGTGCACCTTCGCAGGACAGCCTTTTTCAACACACTTCACGGTATAGATTGTTGGACTTGACATGTGTGTCCGAAAAACCCTTTGCGTAGACATAGCCCACTTTGTCACCGCATACTTCAATTTTTTCTTTGTATCAAACATAGCCCCTATCTGGACTTGGTTCAGATTATACTGCCATGGAGTCTCATGGACATCGTTGACCGTAAGGCCGGTGGATATGTCCTGATCCCATGCAGAAGGAATCGGTACCTCCACTTCATCCTCGGAATTTTCAGAATCCAGATCCTCAGCCAATCCATCCTCATCCTCTTCCTCCATCACCCTCTGCATTTCCTCCTCTTCCTCATCCACATCAGAATCCAGATCCTCCGCCAATATAATCGACCGACTACTCTGCCCAGTAATATGACCACAAACATTGTCGGACACGAACTCTGACTCTTTCTCGACTTGGATAGCATCCACATCCGGTGGCTGTGACCCGGATAAATAATTCTCGTTAGCCACTTGACTACCTTGGCCGGGTTCATACCCCACGTGAAGTTGTACAGTATTCTCCTCCTTCGCCACAGGTTGCACTAGAACATATGGGTGGATTCTTCGGTCTCGGCAACGACTTAACAGAGTCAACCAATGCTGGCTCCTATTTACCGGCATCAACTCCCACTTCACATTTTTACAGGATTTGGTCCACAATGCATGAATGTTGACGGAACATACTTCAGGATTCAACCCAAAACTAGTAGTCAACCAGTACTTCAACTGTCTAATGTCCAGTCTGTTCGGGTCTGAAAGTGTCATGACGCCATTTTTAAACTCGCTAAGATCAACCCCCAACTCATTATATCGAACATTACCAGGGCCGTAGTAAACTGTCAAATTTATTGATTCAGACATTTTCACCTGTCAGACATTGCCACCTTCTCAATAATCGCAATGAAAAAAAATATTGCCGGCTACACTAACAAAATATGTTACCGGGTACACTAACAAAAATATTACCGGCTACACTAACAAAAATATTACCGGCTACACTAACAAAATATGTTACCGGCTACACTAACAAAAATATTACCGGCTACAATAACAAAATATGTTACCGGCTACACTAACAAAAATATTTCCGGCTACACTAACAAAAAAATTACCGGCTACACTAACAAAAATATTACCGGCTACACTAACAAAATATGTTACCGGGTACACTAACAAAAATATTACCGGCTACACTAACAAAAATATTACCGGCTACACTAACAAAATATGTTACCGGGTACACTAACAAAAATATTACCGGCTACACTAACAAAAATATTACCGGCTACACTAACAAAATATATTACCGGCTACATTAACTATACGCTAAAATGACTATGTACACTAAATATTCAGCTAATAAAAAAAATGTGACGACATTTGTATACCTTCGACGCGTGTGTGCCCTTATCGCAGACTTTTTGCACCACCGGACAACACCACCCGAACTCCTCCTCACCACCACCTTCTCCTCCTCACCACCACCAAAACCGCAGCTCCTCCACCCCACCATGGCTATTCCACCCCACCATGGCTCCTCCTCAAATACGCACAAATAACTACCCCATAGCAAAAAATAATTGGATGGATCGGTGAAGAATGCTATGATCTATTGATTCTGCTACTTGGAACAGAAAATGGCTGGAGCAATCAATAGATCGGGGAGGGGGTGAAAGAACAGAGAAACAAGAATGAGAGAGAGGAGGAACGAAGAACAGAAGAACAGAGGAAGAGGAAAGCGGCGTCGGTGGCTTATCCAGCACCGGTCGGCCAGGGCCAGGCCGACGGCCCCTGGTCGGCCAGGGCGAGGCCGACGGGCCCCTGGTCGGCCAGGGCGAGGCCGACGGGCCCCTGGTCGGCCAGGGCGAGGCCGACGGGCCCCTGGTCGGCCCAGCCGAGGCCGACGGGCCCCTGGTCGGCCCAGTTAAGGCCGACGGGGTCATATTTTCGCTTTTTTCTCTAACAGACTAACAGTTTTCAAATTTTGTATAAATTTAGGCACAGTTTTGAAAAAAAATCTGTCTTCATGTCAGTAGCTTACTACTCCCTCCATAGTGGTCTAAACGCTCTTATTTTTTTACAGAGGGAGCAGTACACTGTTGCCGTCGAAGACCTAATTAACGTCATCCGCTCCTTGGACTGGATATGGAAGAAGTCACTAGTCAAAATAAAGCTCTACTACTTAATAGTGTAGGCCCTGTTAAATTAGGCAGCCGCTTGGTGGTTCAACTGTTTCTCTTTCAGTTTCACGGAATAATCGTCCCAACGATTGTCAATCCGCTCATACCTTGCAATTAGATCGACATCTTATCATAAATAGACCAGGAATGAAAGATCCGTCCTGATTCTTCCTACCACGTGCAGTGAATGATGGATAATATGAACACGCGTGCGTTCTGGTTCTTCTTTCTGTTGTTCCTTGTTCCATCTCGGGTGCGTTGGCTGCTATCAGTTGTACATGTTGTCTTGTATCCCTTTCTTATTTATAATGAAAATGGTTCAGGCCAGCGTAAGCCCGCCGTAGTACCATAAAAAATAAATATGTGCATTCTTTTGTTGTATTTTCAGTCTGTACTGTTGCTTAGTAAATATGACAAGGTCTAAGTAATCAAAGGATGGGGCATTGTTCTGCAATATAAATGAAAGAAAAATCTATTAGTTTGGAGTTGGCTTTACGATCGTGAAGATCAAAGGTCTTGATAATTTTTTGAGAGCTAAACTTGGTTGCTAGTTCCTTATCAATGTAGACTGTTGTGCAATGGTGAAGAAAACCGTCTTGAATTTTAGTTCAAAGATGTGTCTACTACAACAAGGTTTGCCCGACTCCGACGAGGGTGGGGCGATGACGGCAGCGTGCCTTCGGCTCGCTTCAATGCTTGTAATCGTCGTTAGGTAGTCCATGGACTTGGATGTATTTTTTATTTTTGTTTCTGGTGTTCTTTGTACTACCTTGACAGTCGATGAATAGATCGTTAGTTCTCCCTGCATAGAGAAAGGAAAGGCCAGCTCTGTTGTTCCAGTTGACTTCGGAAGAGTTATCTGTGATCGTAATAACATATCAACCATTGGATAATCTGAAGATTTTTTGGCTTACCCATCATTTTTATCAAGTCAGCAAGTGGTGCACATATTTTGATCTCTGGATGGTTGAGTGTATCTAGTTCGAAATGTGGTAGCTCACATTCCAACTAATCTCCTAGTTCGAAATGTGGTAGCTCACATTCCAACTAATCTCCTTTTTGACTGGAAAAATCTGTAGGAGAATTTTTTTCACTAGCATGCATATCTTTGACTTTTTTGAAGGTGCCATGTCTCGGATCCAAGAATGAACAAAGATTGGAAGTTCGGTTGGTGGAGAACTACATCAATCATTCAACTCTATGACTTGTTAATCCATTGCAACATTAAATACCTCCACTTTGTAATGGTGGATAAATGTGGTGTTGTCATGATTATTACAAGTTACGATGTCATGATTATTGCGAGATTTTATCACACCAACATACCTAACCTTGCAATACACACACCTAACCTTGCAACACACACACACACACAAAACCGTCTTGAAGTTTACTTCAAAGAGGTATAAAAGATTCATCTATGTGGTATATAAGAAGCGGGAGTACGTACTCCCAGAAGTACACAACCATTTTCCTATATATATAAGGTCGCGCTATTCGCCACCTGGGTGAGCAATTGTTATTCCTCACCCCCACCCCATCTTGCACGGCCAGGTTATAGAAAGTAAGAAAGGAAAATATGTGGGGTAATATTACAGCCAAAGGGAAAACCCCTCTTTGTTCTGTGAAGGAAACGAGAGAGCCGTAAATATTAATTACCTCACGCATGCAAGAATTTTACCTCGTGCATGTGTGCAACCTACACTGTGCGTCAACTCATGGTGTAGATATCAGATGCCGTAATTTTACGGAATGAGTACCGGGTGCTTAGCTGACTGGCGTGTTCCTATGAGGGTGCTTGGATACGATTTTAGTCTCATGACTAAAAGTAGTGGGACTAAAACTTGCTAGTCTTACTCATGCTTGGATCCAAATACTAAAGAGACTAAAAATCAAGTTAATGAGCATTTATTATCTTCCAAACCCTCCAACCCAGAACTCGCATGTGTTAAAGAAGAGGAGTTAAATGAGAATAGAGAGACTAATCCATATTTTAGTAGGGGTACCCCTGACTAAAATATTTTAGTCTCAAGACTAATTTTAGCCCCTCTTTAGTTAGGGGTGCTTGAAACTTTAGCCTCTTAAAGAGACTATTTTTAATCAGACTAAAATAAGTTTCTTGGATCCAAACAGGACCTATATTGTAGATACGTATGGCATGATCTACGAATATTTCATATAGACTCAGTCTAGCGATCGTGTAGCAAAAATGAAAGGCCGACGACGTTTGGGTGGTTTTGCATGTACCAAAACTCACGTTGGGGTCATACTTTTGTCTGATGGTTTTGGGTATATATAATAGTTCAATGGTAGCATATCTGAATCATTCACAATGGCTGACCTTCACCAGGAGAGAGTGTGCCAAGTATGTAAGTACTGTACAGAAATATGTGCTCGTGGTCTTGGTTTCTCCCAACTTTCGCTCACAATATCAAGACGATTCAAGTGTACAATGGTAAGCCATACCGATTACTCTTTAGTGTTTTAATATTAGTCAAACATCCATTGTTTATGCCCTTTTGGTGAATGGATAGGTGATTCCATGCAAACTAGGAGAGAACTTTGCTCGTTTCTGGAGAAGTGAGATGAAATTGCAGATGACGGCCAACGGGTGAATGGTACGAGTTTGACATAGGAAAGCGTGGATGAAAATACTACCTGACTGGAGAATGGGAGATGTTTTTTTTTTTGAAACGAGGCAAAAGATTTGTCATTTTTATTAATTAAAAAGAAGATAATTGTCTGGTTAATTGGCGGAAAACCAGGCTAAAATCGATACAACTCAACCCACATGACAAGGGCACCACCGGCCAACCTGGCCATCGACATGAGACACAAAGCTGCAAAGAAGAAAGGCATTCGCTGAGGAGTCGCAAGCGTCATTGTCATCACCGGCTGCCTCGAACAGGCGACTCCGACTTCACCATAGAATTTCAACCTCGAAGCCAACCCGCAAACAGCTGCATAGAAGCCACGTCGACACATGCCATCGGATGGCCACACGCGCAGGCAACCGACAACTCCGACTTTGACGACGAGCATCACGAGGGAAAAATGCAGGACTTGCGCCGACCATGCCCACAGAAGAGCACCTCGGACACGCCAGTAAGAACCGACTACCGAAGTCCACGCCGCGACCCGAGCTCCTCTCGACGACTTCATCGTTGCCAAACAGAAACCAGCGCCCCGCCTTAGCAAACCACGCGGCGAAGATACCGCAATCCACCAGTCTTCCGGTCGTAGCCGGCTCCGAGACGATCCCCCCAAGGAGGAGAAAGACGCGAAGACGCCTCCATCGCCCGACCCAGCGGATTTGAGGTTTCCCTCCGGAGCCAAAGCCATGGGGAGGAGGAGCACACCTCCACGACGACGATTTCAAGAAAGATCACGGAACCCGCGGGTACCGCTGCCGCCGGCTCCGCAGAAGGCCGGAGCAAATATTTCTCTCGGAGGTGCGCCAACCACCTTCCACCACCGACCGCCGCCCACCAGCCACCACCTGCTGAGGCCGACCTCATTCTGGCCACGGGATCCCACGATCCACCGCGACCAGACACGCACCACCCCCTGGCCGAAGCCGCCGTCCACCACCGCAGCACCACGGTAGCCACCACCACCGCAGAAACCAACGCCGCATCACTAGGAGCAGCACCCAGATCGGAGCCGCTCGAGCGAAGCAGCTAAGTAGGAGCAGGCCGTCCACCCACAGCACACCTCGTGCCTAGGAGAGATCAGCCAGCCGCCGCGCCCGACGTGCGCCAGTCGCCGTCGTGCCCGGCAGTCGATCCGCGCCCCACGCACGCATCCAGAGCCTCCGCGCGCACGAACGCCGTCCACGCCCAGGCCACGCCGGGAGCTCGGTCCGAGGCCGCCGCCTCGGAGCCCCATCCACCACACCGAGCCGCCAGCACAACCACCAGCACCACCACGGTGCACAGCAGCCGTCGAGGCCCGGCGCCACCACGCTTGCCGGCAGCCACGGCCGAGACCTTACCGGCCGCCAGATCCAGATCGGACTGGACCGAAACAGGGCAGGGACCCCGGGCCGCCGCTACCGCAAGCCACACCACCGGACGAAGCACGCCCCACCATCGCATCGAACGCGCTGAGCCGCCACCGGAGGTTCACCGCACCAAGCCGCCAAGAGCCCCGTCGGTGGAGCTCCACGCTGCCGCAAGAGGGGAGGGGGCCGCGCCCTGGAAAGACCCCGCCGCCACCGGCACTGCACGGGCTTCGCCCGGCAACAGCCCACGGCGGCGGCGAGGGAAAGGGGAGGGAGGTGGGTGGCCGGCGACGGGGTCTGGGGTTCCCCGTGCCGCCTCGGAGAGGGACGCGGGGGTGCTCGGCTGGTTAACTGAGGAGTGTCATTTGAATGGGAGATGTTTGCAAGTATATACAGAATCAATCACGGCGAAAAGCTTCATTTTAGCGTTGGTTCACTTGTCCATGAACACCTGGTTGCTAGCCATGTACGCCGGCTGTCAGGCAATGTTGCAATGGACACCAGCATGCTAGCCAGCAAACCACCACACCATCAAGTCCCCAGATGCTGCTGCTCACGAGGCGTCGCTCCCGTGGGTGACTTGCTGCCGAGCAAATGCCCAATCACGACGCCGCGTTTGACATCCTGATGTTCGCCATCGGGACTCGTCAACCAGCAGGTTACGTTGGCACCAGATTAGAGCATCTCCGGCCGTTGGCCCTTCTAGGACCCGTAAAAATCGTCCCATGGGGGCGAGCCGGCGATACAATCGGTGCTGGGGCGGTTTTGCGCCCAGTCGTCGTCACATGCGTCGAAATTGGTCCACTTTGCAGCCTCATTTCGGCGAATAAAGGGCCCATATGGGCGAGAATAGGCCCATATTCGGCGTGGTTTCACCGTGTCTCGGCGTTCAATTATCAACACAATTATTTCTTATCACATATTTCATCACAGAAAAAATCAAATACTTCAACAAAATAGTACAACAACAAATAGTTCGATACAAATTGTATAGTTCAACAAATAAAAACTCGTATTTCATCACACGGCGTCCCTCTTGAGCCTCCATAAGTGCTCAATCGGATCTTTCTGCTGTTGATGATGCACCTGTGGGTCTCGGATCTTCTGACGCATACTGAGATAAGCAGTCCAAGTTGCCGGTAGCTGGTGATCAACTTCGGCTAGAGGATCCTGCCTGTAGTATGGTTCAGTGTCAAACACTGGGTCTTCTTGCTCGCTCTCGATGATCATGTTGTGCAAGATGACACAACAAGTCATAATATCCCACATTTGATCTTTGGACCAGGTCTGAGCGGGGTACCGAACAATAGCAAATCGAGATTAGAGCACACCAAATGCCCGCTCGACATCCTTCCTGCAAGCCTCCTGAAGTTTCGCAAACCAGGCGTTCTTGCCTCCTGCCATAGGGTTTGAGATCGTCTTCACAAATGTCGACCATCTCGGATAGATGCCGTCAGCTAGATAGTACCCCTTGTTGTAGTGCCGCCCATTGATCTCGAAGTTCACCGGAGGAGAATGACCTTCAACAAGCTTGGCAAAGACAGGAGAGCACTGCAGCACGTTGATGTCATTGTGAGTTCCTGGCATACCAAAGAAGGAGTGCCAAATCCAGAGATCCTGTGTGGCCACCGGCTCAAGCACCACACTGCAACCGCCTTTGACGCCTTTGTACATCCCCTGCCAACCAAATGGGCAATTCTTCCATTTCCAATGCATGCAGTCGATGCTTCCAAGCATCCCAGGAAATCATCTTGCTGCATTTTGTGCTAGGATCCGAGCAGTGTCTTCCGCATTGGGTGTTCTCAAGTATTGTGGTCCAAACACTGCCACCACTGCCCGAAAGAACTTGTAGAAACACTCTATGCTGGTGGACTCGGCCATGCGCCCATAGTCGTCGAGTGAATCACCGGGAGCTCCATATGCAAGCATCCTCATCGCTGTCGTGCACTTCTGGATGGAGGTGAATCCAAGAGCGCCGGTGCAATCCATCTTGCACTTGAAGTAGTTGTCGAACTCCCAGATGGAATTCACAATCCCGAGGAAGAGCTTTCGGCTCATCCGATAACCGCGCCGGAATATTTTCTCGCCGTGAAGTGGAGCATCGGCGAAGTAGTCGGAGTAGAGCATGCAGTAGCCTTCGAGACGATGCCGGTTCTTTGCTTTCACCTGCCCAGGCGCCGAGCCACCTCGCCGCGGCTTTTCATTGCTCGCCAGCAGCTGGGCGAGGGCGGCGAGTACCATGAGATGCTCTTCTTCCTGGACGTCGGCCTCGGCTTCCTCCTCCAGCAGCGCGGCGAGCGCTTCCTCGTCATCCGAGTCCATTGCCGAGGCAGGCAAATCGCCGAACACCTTGCGCTCGATGGGCGTGTACCCGCCGCTAAACCGCGCCTCCGCGGCCGGAAACGCCCAGCTGCTGTTGGAGGGGCTGCCGCGGCGAAGCGCTGCTATTTTCCGGCGGGGAATGGCTATCTAGCGGAGTAGGGCGGCGGGCGACGCCGGGATATAGCTAGTGGTGGCCGAGGGCGCGGGGGGTGGGAGGCGAGTCGGGGAAGAAAACCTTGACTTTTTCCCCTGACGGTGTGGGCCAGGCGTGCTTTTCCCTTGCGCCGGAGCCCCCAACTTCTCCCCAGCGCGCCGGGTTCGACCTGTGACCGTCGGGCGGAAAAAATGGTCGAACCGGCGATTTTCGGCGTCCTGGGGGCGCGACTGAGCCGTTTTTTCGGTGCCGGCGCCGAAAATGTGGTCTGGGGGGTCTGTTGGGGACGCGGCTGGAGATGCTCTTAGAAAATTAATTAGGGGAACGTGGGCTAGATAGTAGTTCTTACGGTTAGCAAGATTACCTCGATTCTAAGGTAATTTTACAATATGGATGTAATGGCTTTGTAATAAAAAACAAGACCGGTTAATTTATTTATTTTTGACAGCAGGCCGGTTGGTAAAGTTACCTCAGGGAGAGGCATGCACATTACGGCAGAGGGGCTGGCTGGTCGAAGGATGTGGTGCGATTGGGGCCGATCCAATATGTTGGCTCGGTCGATTGGCCAGGGTGAGAAATAAGTAATTCCTCACCCTGGGTGAGTATATATTTACATCGTTAAAAAGCTTAGCGAGCCTTAACTAGTTTTGTGGCAAGTTGTTGTAGACACAGTTATATATATATATATATATATATATATATATATATATATATATATATATATATATATATATATATATATAGGGTGGGTCTATTCTCATAACACCCCTTAAGACCTTATTCTCCTAACAACAGGCTTATTTTCCTAACACC
>LR738713.1:444476234-444497645 GCA_902687465.1 Secale cereale | reverse complement strand
CTCCCCCGCCTCCTAGCGCGGGAGCGCCCGGCGGCCTCCCCCACCCCTCCCCTGCCTCCTAGCGCGCGCGGAGCGCGCGCCAAAGCAGCCGGCGATGCAGTCCGTCGGCGACGAAATTTCCGCGGCGGCGTTTAGGAAGCGACGCCGCACCTCACCTTCGCCCCAACACCACCTGGAGGATCCGCCACTGAAGCATCCATCCTCAGCCATGCATGACAGGGGGAAGCAAACTGCAAGGTTGACTACTCCATCGCATTCGTCGTGGATGCGAACTGCAATGGTGCACGTCCAGCCTTCTCCCGCAACAATGGCGAAGGTGGAAAAAGCGCATGAGTTCCTGCAGCGGAGGTGGACTGCACGACAACAGCAGCAAGAGCTGCATCTGCAGAAGGAGGGAACTGCATATAAGGTAAGAAAATCACATACCAAGCCCCCACATCCAGTTTGCAGTGCCGTTTTTATACCCATGCAGTCCCCCATCTTGCGTCGACTGCAGTCACATGTGTCTCCAAGTAGAAAAACAGAAAAGGATACTTCGAAAAATAAAAAACGCTGTATGGATCAAAATTGCAGTCCACAATGACTTAAATATGTAGAGCGCTGTGCCTAGAACTGAACTGCATTGTTTCTTCATGTTAACTAACAGTGCCCCTGCTGTAGAATGACAAATTGAAGTGCAATTTCTTACAGTTGCAAAAATATAATGATATATAGTACGAAAGATGCAGTTCATTTCACTGTTGACGTGCATAAAAAAAAGCTTTGGCTTAATAACCTGCAGGAATTTACTATGCCTCAAAAACAGAAGATGCCTCGAATCATTTACGACCCCGAGCCCCTGAACTGCATTGGAAGAGAAGAGTGGGAGATGCCTGGATGGATAACACTTGAAATACCTAGGGGTTTCTTTAACACAACAAATAGAACTGCCTACTCTGTGGAGGAAGATGTAGAGGATAAAGATGAAAACAGTGAACCAAACATCATTCGAGATGGAGAAGGCAGTGAAACAAAAAACCCGCAGGATGAGGAGGAGGAGGACGACGACCTGGTCTTCATGGGGGAGCACGCGCAGAAAAATGATGAGGAGGAGGATGATGACGAAGAGCAAATCATAACAGTTATGCAGCCACGGTACACGCGTGTCTTTGAAACATTTGGTCAGCAGATCAGAACGGATGATATAGCACCTCCAGAAGCCGATGTTGAAACCCAGCAAGTTCGGCAGGTCCATGAGCAAATGATTCGTCGACAAAGGGACAGTGGAATTCCACCAAGGCCGCCTACTGCCAACAAAACAATCGGAAGCAGAATCAAGGAGGGCCGCAAGCAACCAAAAAAGTAAAGTTCTCCACACTCCTGCCTCCTCGCGATCCTCAATTACACAGGTCTGTTGTCACCCCTCCATGCCCAATAAAACTAGAAGCAACGCAAAAAAGCAGTCCACCGCGCTTGACCAATCAAAAAAACTTATCAAACTAGTCCCCCCACACCCCCGTGGCTGTAATGCAGTTCATACAGGCTCGCATTGCATATTAATGGAGTTCGCCGCACTACAAAAATTCACCACGCATTTGCATATTACTGCAGTCCACCGCTCTTGACCGCGATTCACAGACGAAAAACACAGCCTGCAATGCAGTTCTAACAACTATATAATGCAAAAAAAATCTCAAAAAACTTCTCTGAGAAACGACCAGAGCCAGTGGCGCCGCAAAAAAACATGGACAAAAAACTTAAATTCTTCAAAATTAACAACTTAATCTGCTCCAATTCATACGGATAGATCAAAGGCAGCCCGTAATGGCCGAAAACAACAGAATATTACATACAAAACGCAACAATTTCGATCCGGACGGGGAAGAACAGAGAACAGAGGTTTTTCCGCTAGAACAGAGATATACCCGACAAATTATACTGAAATTTCAATCCTATTAGGAGATTAATCTGTCGCGGAATAACACAAACATCAACGCGATAATGGCAACACACTAGGAGCGCGCTATAAAATAGAATACGAACAGCCAACAGCAAGATGCGAAACTCCTGAACCAGCGGAAGAACGGACGCAGATCCGCCAAAATCAAAGGATTTCAATCGTTTTCTCGCTGATTTCAGTGCTTAACCACATATTAAATCAGCGCACGCACAAATAAACCAATAGAAATCGATCAAACTAGGCAGAAACGCTGCTAGATGAAGGTTTCCTGCTGCACCTCTATGTGGTTCGCGACAGAATAAGGAAGCAGTGCGCATAGCTTTCCAATGCAGTTTTTCAATGCAGTTCAGAAGTGTTATGAGAATATTATTCTCATAATGTTATATATATATATATATATATATATATATATATATATATATATATATATATATATATATATATATATATATATATATATATATATGTGTGTGGAGGTGAATATGTCCCATTATTTTGAGTAAGTCTCTAAGTGAGGAGGTGACTAAATCTGTACATTGTGATTTATATAAACGTAGGGAGATAGGAAAAGAGACATACTTTTGATCCATATTTTGGACATCAGTCTCATGTCTCACACAAAAGGATGCGATCTCTTTCTATAAGACATTCCCATCCATCTTCTCTCGATTCATCAAGCAACACCTTTGTGTTAGAACGACAATCCAATGCAGCCAAAGTTTTATGTTGTAGTTTGACACGAAGACATCTATGGCTTCCTAATATTTTCCATAAGGTGTAGAATGAAAACCAAATCAAATGTAATTAGTCTCAACCTTTTCTTATTGGAGCAACTGTTGAGGAACGCAGTATTTCAAAAAATTTCTACGATCACGCAAGATCTATCTAGGAGAAGCATAGCAACGAGCGGGGAGAGTGTGCCTACGTACCCTTGTAGAGCGAAAACGGAAGCGTCTAATGACGCGGTTGATGTAGTCGAACGTCTTCGCGATCCAACCGATCCAAGCACCAAACGTACGGCACCTCCGCGTTCAGCACACGTTCAGCTCGATGACGTCCCACGAGCTCTTGATCCAGTTGAGCGTCACGGGAGAGTTTCGTCAGCACGACGGCGTGATGACGGTGATGATGAAGCTACCGGCGCAGGGCTTCGCCTAAGCACTGCAACGATATGACCGAGGTGTGTAACTGTGAGGAGGGGCACCGCACATGGCTAAAATCAACTTGTGTGTCTACGGGGTGCCCCCTGGCCACGTATATAAAGGATGGAAGGAGGAGGAGGCCGGCCCTAATAGGGCGCGCCCAAAGTGTGGACTCCTACTAGGACTCCCTAGTCGTAGTAGGATTCCACCTCCCACATGGAGTAGGAAAAGGGGAAGGGTGAAGGAGAAGGAAGGAAGGGGCCGCCCTTTTTCCCTAGTCCAATTCAGACCAGTCCATGGGGAAGGGATGCGACCACCCTTGAGTCCTTTCTCTCCTTTCCCGTATGGCCCATTAAGGCCCAATACGAATTCCCGTAACTCTCCGGTACTCCGAAAAAATACCCGAATCACTCGGAACCTTTCCGATGTCCGAATATAGCCTTCCAATATATGAATCTTTACCTCTCTACCATTTCGAGACTCCTCGTCATGTCCCCAATCTCATCCGGGACTCCGAACAAACTTCGGTCATAAAATCACATAACTCATAATACTAATCGTCATTGAACGTTAAGCGTGCGGACCCTACGGGTTCGAGAACTATGTAGACATGACCGAGACACATCTCCGGTCAATAACCAATGGTGGAACCTGGATGCTCATATTGGTTCCTACATATTCTACGAAGATCTTTATCTATCAAACCGCATAACAATATACGTTGTTCCCTTTGTCATCAGTATGTTACTTGCCCGAGATTCGATCGTCGGTATCATCATACCTAGTTCAATCTCGTCACCGACAAGTATCTTTACTCGTTCTGTAATACATCATCCCGTGACTAACTCATTCGTCATTTGCTTGCAAGGCTTATTATGATGTGTATTACCGAGAGGGCCCAGAGATACCTCTCCGACATTCGGAGTGACAAATCCTAATCTTGATCTATGCCAACACCACAAACACCTTCGGAAACACCTGTAGAGCATCTTTATAATCACCCAGTTATGTTGTGACGTTTGATAGCACACAAGGTGTTCCTTCGGTATTCGGGAGTTGCATAATCTCATAGTCAGAGGAACATGTATAAGTCATGAAGAAAGCAATAGCAATAAAACTGCTAAGCTAACAGATGGGTCTTGTCCATCACATCATTCTCTAATGATGTGATCCCGTTCATCAAATGAAAACACGTGTCTATGATTAGGAAACATAACCATCTTTGATCAACGAGCTAGTCAAGTAGAGGCATACTAGGGACACTCTGTTTTGTCTATGTATTCACACATGTACTAAGTTTCTGGTTAATACAATTCTAGCATGAATAATAAACTTTTATCATGATATAAGGAAATATAAATAACAACTTTATTATTGCCTCTAGGGCATATTTCCTTCCGTCTCCCACTTGCACTAGAGTCAATAATCTAGTTCACATCGCCATGTGATTTAATACCGATAGTTCACATTGTTATGTGAATAACATCCACAGTTCACATCGCCATGTGACCAACTCCCAAAGGGTTTTACTAGAGTCAATAATCTAGTTCACATCGCCATGTGATTTAACACCCAAAGAGTACTAAGTTGTGATCATGTTTAGCTTTGTGAGAGAAGTTTAGTCAGCAGGTATGTTACATTCAGATCCGTATGTATTTCGCAAATTTCTATGTCTACAATGCTCTACATGGAGCTACTCTAGCTAATTGCTCCCATTTTCAATACTCATCCAAATTGATACTTAGAGTCATCTGTATTAGTGTCAAAGCTTGCATCGGCGTAACTCTTTACGACGAACTCTTTATCACCTCCATAATCGAGAAACATTTCCTTAGTCACCCAGTAACTAAGAATAATTTTGACCACTGTCCAGTGATCTACTCCTGGATCACTATTGTACCTCCTTGCCAAACTCATGGCAAGGTACACAACAGGTTTGGTACACAGCATGGCATACTTTATAGAACCTATGGCTGAGGCATAGGGAATGACTTTCATTCTTTCTCTATCTTCTGCCGTGGTCGGGTTTTGAGTCTTACTCAACTTCATACTTTATAACTCAGGCAAGAACTGCTTCTCTGACTGATCCATTTTGAACTACTTCAAAATCTTTATCAAGGTATGTACTAATCGAAAGTCTTATCAAGCGTCATGATCTATCTCTATAGATTTAGGTGCATAATATTTAAGCAGCTTCATTGAGGTCTTTTATTGAAAAACTCCTTTTAAACAATCCTTTATGCTTTCCAGAAAATTCTACATCATTTCCAATCAACAATATGTCATTCACATATACTTATCAAAAATGTTGTAGTGCTCCCACTCACTTTCTTGTAAATACAGGCTTCACCGTAAGTCTGTGTAAAACCATATGCTTTGATCAACTTATCAAAGCGTATATTCCAACTCCGAGATGCTTGCACCAGTCCATAGATGGATCGCTGGAGCTTGCACAATTTGTTAGCACCTTTAGGATTGACAAAACCTTCTGGTTGCATCATACACAACTCTTCTTTAACAAATCCATTAGAGAACGCAGTTTTGTTATCCATTTGCAAGATTTCATAAAATGTGGCAATTGCTAACATGATTTGGACAGACTTAAGCATAGCTACGGGTGAGAAAATTTCATCGTAGTCAACTCCTTGAACTTGTCGAAAACCTTTCGCAACAAGTCGAGCTTTGTAGATAGTAACATTACCATCGGCATCAGTCTTCCTCTTAAAGATCCATTTATTTTCAATGGCTTGCCGATCATCGGGCAAGTCAACCAAAGTCCACACTTTGTTCTCATACATGGTTCCCATCTCAGATTTCATGGCCTCAAGCCATTTTGTGGAATTTGGGCTCATCATCGCATCCTCATAGTTCGTAGGTTCATCATGGTCTAGTAACATGATTTCCATAATCGGGTTACCGTACCACTCTGGTGCGGAACGCACTCTGGTTGACCTATGAGGTTCAGTAGTAACTTGATCTGAAGTTTCATGATCATCATCATTAGCTTCCTCGCTGATTGGTGTAGGAATCACTAGAACTAGTTTCTGTGATTTACTACTTTCCAATTCGGGAGAAGGTACAATTACCTCATCAGGTTCCACTTTCCTCCCACTCACTTCTTTCGAGAGAAACTCCTTCTCTAGAAAGGATCCATTCTTAGCAACGAATATCTTGCCTTCGGATCTGTGATAGAAGGTGTACCGAACAGTTTCCTTTGGGTATCTATGAAGACACATTTCTCTGACTTGGGTTCGAGCTTATCAGGTTGAAGCTTTTTCACATAAGCATTGTAGCCTCAAACTTTAAGAAACAATAACTTTGGTTTCTAGCCAAACCACAATTCATAAGGCGGCGTCTCAACGGATTTAGATGGTGCCCTTATGTAACGTGAATGTAGCTGTCTCTAATGCATAACCCAAAACGATAGTGGTAAATCGGTAAGAGACATCATAGATCGCACCATATCTAATAAAGTACGGTTACGACATTCGGACACACCATTACGCTGTGGTGTTCCGGGTGGCGTGAGCTGTGAAACTATTCCACATTGTTTTTAAATGAAAACCAAACTCGTAACTCGAATATTCGCCTCCGCGATCAGATCATAGAAACTTAATTTTCTTGTTACGATGATTCTCTACTTCACTCTGAAATTCTTTGAACTTTTCAAATGTTTCAGACTTATGCTTCATCAAGTAGATATACCCATATCTACTCAAATCACCGGTGAAGGTCAGAAAATAACGATACCCGCCGCGAGCCTCAACACTCATCGGTCCACATACATCAGCATGCATGATTTCCAACAAATCAGTTGCTCGCTCCATTGTTCCAGAGAACAGAGTTTTAGCCATCTTGCCCATGAGGCATGGTTCGCAAGCACCAAGTGATTCATAATTAACTGATTCCAAAAGCCCATCAGCATGGAGTTTCTTCATGTGCTTTACACCAATATGACCTAAACGGCAGTGCCACAAATAAGTTGCACTATCATTATCAACTTTGCATCTTTTGGCTTCAATATTATGAAGATGTGTATTACCACGATCGAGATCCAACAAACTATTTTCATTGGGTGTATGACCATCGCAGGTTTTATTCATGTGAACAGAATAACAATTATTCTATGACTTTAAATGAATAGCCGTATTGCAACAAACATGATCAAATCATATTCATGCTCAACGCAAATGCCAACTAACATTTATTTAGGTTCTACACTAATCCCGGAAGTATAGGGAGTGTGCGATGATGATCATATCAATCTTGGAACCACTTCCAACACACATCGTCACTTCACCTTTAACTAGTCTCTGTTCATTCTGCAACTCTCATTTCGAGTTACTAATTTTAGCAACTGAACCGGTATCAAATACCCAGGGGTTGCTATGAACACTAGTAAAGTACACATCAATAATCTGTATATCAAATATACCTTTGTTCACTTTGCCATCCTTCTTATCCGCCAAGTATCTAGGGCAGTTCCACTTCCAGTGACCATTTCCTTTGCAGTAGAAGCACTTAGTTTCAGTCTTGAGTTTAGCTTTTGGATTTCTTCACGGGAGTGACAACTTGCTTGTCATTCTTCTTGAAGTTCCCCTTCTATCCCTTTGCCCTTTACTTGAAACAAGTGGTCTTGTTAACCATCAACACTTGATGCTCTTTCTTGATTTCTACCTTTGCCGATTTCAGCATCGTGAAGAGCTCGGGAATTACTTTCGTCATCCCTTGCATTATAGTTCATCACGAAGTTCTACTGACTTGGTGATAGTGCTACTAACTTGGTGATAGTGACTAGAGAACTTTGTCAATTACTATCTTATATGGAAGATTAACTCCCACTTGATTCAAGCAATTGTAGTACCCAGACAATTTGAGCACATGCTCACTGGTTGAGCTATTCTCCTCCATCTTGTAGGCAAAGTACTGTCAGAGGTCTCATACCTCTCGACACGGGCATGAGTATAAAATACTAATTTCAACTCTTGGAACATCTTATATGCTCCGCGGCGTTCAAAACGTTTTTGAAGTCCCGGTTCTAAGCCGTAAAGCATGGTGCACTAAACTATCAAGTAGTCATCATACCGAGCTTTTGTCAAAACATTCATAACGCCTGCATCTGCTCCTGCAATAGGTCTGTCACCTAGCGGTGCATCAAGGACATAATTCTTCTGTGCAGCAATGAGGATAATCCTCAGATCACGGAACAAGTCCGCATCATTGCTACTATCATCTTTCAACTTATATTTCTCTAGGAACATATAAAAATAAACGGGGAGCTACATCGCGAGCTATTGATCTACAACATAGATATGCTAATACTACCAGGACTAAGTTCATGATAAATTAAAGTTCAATTAATCATATTACTAGAGAACTCCCACTTAGATAGACATCCCTCTAGTGATCTAAATGATCACGTGATCCAAATCAACTAAACCATGTCCGATCATCACGTGAGATGGAGTAGTTTTCAATGGTGAACATCTTATGTTGATCATATCTACTATATGATTCACGCTCGACCTTTCGGTCTCCAGTGTTCCGAGGCCATGTCTGTACATGCTAGGCTCGTCAAGTTTAACCCGAGTATTCTGCATGTGCAAAACTGTCTTACACTCATTGTATTTGAACGTAGAGCTTATCACACCCGATCATCACGTGGTTTCGGCATGACAAACTTTCGCAACGGTGCATACTCAGGGAGAACACTTGTACCTTGAAATTTTGTAAGGGATCATCTTATAATGCTACCGTCGTACTAAGCAAAATAAGAAGCATAATAAGATAAACATCACATGCAATCAAAATATGTGACATGATATGGCCATCATCATCTTGTGCTTTTTGATCTCCATCTCCAAAGCATCGTCATGACCTCCATCGTCACCGGGTAGACACCATGATCTTCATCGCAGCATCGTGGTCGTCTCGCCAACTAATGCTACTACTACTATCGCTAACTCATAGTGATAAAGTAAAGCAATTACATGGCCTTCTCAATTCATACAATAAAGAGACAACCATAAGGCTCCTGCCGGTTGCCGATAACTTTACAAAACATGATCATCTCATACAAAAACGTATAACTTATCACGTCTTGACCATATCACATCACAACATGCCCTGCAAAAACAAGTTAGACGTCCTCTACTTTGTTGTTGCAAGTTTTACGTGGCTGCTACGGGCTTAGCAAGAACCGTTCTTACCTACGCATACAAAAAACCACAACAATTTTTCGTCAAGTATGTGCTGTTTTAACCTTCACAAGGACCGGACGTAGCCACACTTGATTCAACTAAAGTGAGAGAGACAGACACCCGCCAGTCACCTTTAAGCAACAAGTGCTCGTAACGGTGAAACCAGTCTCACGTAAGCGTACACGTAATGTTGGTCCGGGCCGCTTCATCTCACAATACCACCGAATCAAAGTATGACATGCTGGTAAGCAGTATGACTATAATCGCCCACAACTCATTGTATTCTATGATGGGCCTCGAACCCCTCGTTGGTTACCCCAAGTGGAAGGTGTAAGATGCAGTAAGTAGAAGTGTTTTCCCCTAGCAAAGATGCCAAGGATCGAATCCCCAGAGACTCCTAGGTTCAACAGGTAGGTGTCAACTGCTAACGGCGCAATTAGCAATCAACGTGGACCTGCACACAGATACAAATAACTTTGCTCCCAACGAGTACAGAGAGGTTGTCAATCTCTCCGGCCTTGTAGTTCACAAAGGGTTAAAAGCAATATGATAGTAGTGATAGATAGTGTTTTGCAATAGTAAATAAAATAACGAAAAGTAAATAGTGGATGTGATCAATGATGGTAATATGGACCGGAGTCTCATGATGTTCACTAGTGATGTCTCTCTCCCAAAAGACGATAAAACAGCTATGTGAGGTAAACAAATTACAGCTGGGCAATTGACAGGACCACGAACGCAAACCAATGCTGACTACATTGCAAGAAAGGTTGAGGTTCAAAGCATGGGCGGTACGCTAAAGTAAGTAGACCGAAATCCATCAATATCTACTACTAATCATCCACCTTGAGATATCTATCCAGAACATCTCGCTGGTATTAAGTTGTGAGTCCCACCCATAGTGTAAACTCAATGCAACAGACAACTGCATTAAAAGAACTTTGCGTAAAGTAAACAATCCTTGCACCCGCGGGCACAAGCACCGTTGTTTTCCCCCTTGTGGCAACAGCACATCCCCTAGACTCATGTTTCTTTCACTCAAGCTAGTCATCGAGGGGCATGAACCCACAATCGAGCATAACGTTCCCTCTTGGAGTCACTACCTACTACTTGGCCAAAGCAATAAATAACAACGGAGAACATGCAAGAATTACTTATGAACTAAAATATAAAAGAGGTGAATCAAATATATTACTCAAGATCAATCTGAACATAATCTCATAATCCATCGGATCCCAGCAAACTCAACATAGCAACAGCATAAGGATTACATAGGTGCCCCGATCATGTAGGGCAGCTCACGAGGACTAATTAGTGAAGCACAAGAACGGGAGGAGAACATCACATAGCTACTGGTCATGGACTCATGGTCCAAGGGAGACTACTCACGAGTCATCCGGGAGGCGTCCATGGTGGTGGAGAAGCTCCCGGTGGTGATCCTCCCCTCCGGCAGGGTGCCGGGAAGAGTTCTCCTGGTGCTCCCGATCTTGGAAGCGGCGGTGGCGGCGGAACAGAGATGGGATCGCGAAAAGAAGTCCTGTTCTGAGGGTTACGGGGAACCCTTTAAATATATGCCAAAGTAGGGCACCGGGGGAGCCTCGAGGGGCCCAGGCGCCCCCCCAGCGCGGCCCAGGGGGGGGGGGGGCGCCCACAGGGCACCTGGAGCCCCTGTGGCCCCCCCAGGCCGCCCTTCGGACGCAGTGTTGTTTCCGGTTCGCTGATTTTTTATATATTTTTTCTGGATTTTTCTGGGCAGTTCTCGAAACGTGAAAACCTGAAATACAAAAACAGCCGAAAACAGAAATTAGCACTGGGGTGCACTGGATTAGTAAGTTAGTCCAAATATGATCAAAAGTGTATGGAAGTGTATGAATATCATAGCAATATCACCCAAAAGTGGCATGGAGCAAGCATAAATTATAGATACGTTTTGGACGTATCAACATCCCCAAGCTTAATTCCTGCTCGTCCTCGAGTAGGTAAATGATAACAAGAATAATTTCTGTGGTGACATGCTATTAACCATATAGGACTTTCTCATAGTCATATGACAAAAGCTTACTGAGACAATGATTCTAAAGTAATTAAGTTGTCTCAAGAGAAAATCACAAATGACTGAAAGTTTTACAACATGAAACTGAAACATCAAAAAGATTTGCAATGAACATGATGTGCAAATATGATCAAGTGATATCTAGCTTGCCCCCTTTAGTGATGCAAAACATAAATGCAAGGGCACCTTCAAGGTTTAAGTGATGACTAGATACAATCATTTCAGAATAAACGATATCACAATCATGCAAAAGACAATGCTACTTTGGGACAATGCACATTACACTCAGAATGACAATCATGCTCTCAGTAGTTGGTGCTTGAAGTGCTAGAGCTTTTTATTTTGAAACATGGAAGCAATTGTGTCAACGGTAGTAGTACTTCATATGTGTCATGCATAAAACATCCTATAAGTTGCAAGCCTCATGCATCGAATACTAATAGTGCTCGCTCCTTGTCCTAATTAGCTCGGATTCCCATGGGTTATCATTGCATTGCATATGTTTCAACCAAGTGTCACAAAGGGGTACCTCTATGCCACCTGTACAAAGGTCCAAGGAGATAAATCGCATTTGATTTCTCGTTTTTGATAGATCTCAACTTGAGGACATCCATACCGGGACAACATAGAAAATAGATGATGGACTCCTCTTTAATGCATAAGCATATTCTCATGAGAGATTGAGGATTAAGGTCCAAGCTAAAACTTCCACCATGATGCATGGCTTTGGTTGGCGGCCCAATGTTCTTCTCTAACAATATGCATATTAATTCAACCCACGGTAAACCACCCTTACTTCAGACAAGACGAACATGCATAGCAACTCACATGATATTCAACAAAAGTGTGACAGTTGATGGCGTCCCCAGAAACATGGTTACCGCTCAGCAAGCAACTCATAAGAAATAAGATACATAGGCACCATATTCTTTACCACAATAGTTTTTAGGCTACTTTCCCATGAGCTATGTATTGCATGGTTAATTTGCTTAGTGCAGGTGTAGGTTAGCAAAAGACTGGGAGCGACCAACTAAGAGAGCCATGACGGTCATAATCATGCAGAGCGACAAAGCAATATTGAATCAGGCATGGTAGTTATATCGCTACTCAGAAACAAAAGATCATCAAGGCTTGATAGACTTTCTTTACAGTCTTGAATATGCGTGAGCATACGCCAAGTCAATCAAAATAAATTCTCGAAGGAAGATATTACTAAACCATACCACATCATAGGCAAACAAACCAAGTTGGTACTCCAATAACACATTGGGAACCCCCCAGCTATTTGAGATTAACCAAAAGAAAACCTGAACTACTAAGCACCATCATGAAAGTAGCATCTTTATCATAGACACATTAACCCATGCAACGGAAGCAAACTCTCTTAATAATGTGAACATGGTAATTAAAGAGAGTTCAAGCAACCAACTAAATAAAAGTTCTTGAAAAGATAAGCATGAATACTAAGAGCAGAGCACGATAGTAGCTATTAAAAGACAAAGAACACACACAGCATAGATAGACATGAAAATTCTATGTAATGTTCTAGGTAGAGGTGGAGCGTGTTTCTCTCCCACATAAAGGAATGCTGGGTTCCGACTCGTTATGAAAAACTAAAAAGAAAACTAAAAGCAAGACGCTCCAAGCATAGCACATAACACATGAAGTGATAAAAATATAGCGGAACGAAAGACGAACTGATAATGTTGATGGAGAAGGGGATGCACGGGGACATCCCCAAGCTTAGACGCTTGAGTCTCCTTGAATATTTCTTGGGGGTGCACGGGGGCATCCCCAAGCTTGAGCGCTTGACACTCCTGAATCTTTTATCATCTTCCCTCGCACACTTGAAAACTCCCTTCATACATAACTCATCATAATCTGATTAGCGAGGTTAGTACCCTTAATAAAATAATTATACCTTGCTGGAAATAAGGATATTCTTGAAGTTCTACTGTTTCTCAAGATTGCCAAAAGGTTTTTGCAAAGAAAAAGCAAGTTCTCAATTTGCAAAGTGAAGGTAAGGCAAAACAGGACAGAATGTGTGAAAAACAGAACAGCAGGCAGTAATTGACCTGTTTGGGATACTTCTGCAACTCAAATCAAAAAACTAAGAACTGACGCACGAAAGACAATTATATAGAGAACGCTGTCGAAAAAATTCAGACCAAAAAGATGATCTGGTGATTTTATACGAATTTTTCTATCCAAGGACAGAATCTGTTTCCTGGACAGCACCTCACAACTTTTGAACTTTCTAGCAATCAGAGGCTATACTTGGCACAAATATGAAAAGTGAAGATACAATGATGATGCTACAGCAGTAAACAACATCAAGACACAACAAAATAAAATTTTTTATTCATGTGGGCTGCCTCCCAAAAGCGCTTTCTTTTATGCCTTTAAGCTAGGCATAATGCATAGATCAAGTTTTATCAAAAGTAAAAGAATAGCTAGCCCGTACAACGGACTCAAAAGGTAACTTGACCTTCTTACGAGGGAAGTGTTCCATCCCTTTCTTGAGAGGAAACTGAAATTTTATATTACCCTCTTTCATGTCAATGACAGCACCAACGGTGCGCAAAAAGGTACGTCCCAAAATAATTGGACATGAAGGATCACATTCAATATCCATAATAGTGAAATCAACGGGCACATAATTATCATTGACAACAATAAGAACATCGTCAATCCTCCCCAAAGGTTTCTTTATGGAAGAATCAACGAGACGAACACCAAAAGAACAAGAATCATAAGGTTTCAATTTAAGCATATCATATATCCTTTTGGGCATAACAGAGGTACTAGCACCAACATCACATAATGCATAACAAGAGAAGTCATTCAAATAATTTTTTATCATAGGATCCCAACCATCTTTTAGCTTTCTAGGTATGGAGGCTTCTACTCTAAGTTTCTCCTCCCTAGCTTTGATGAGAGCATTAGTGATATGCTCTGTGAAGGCAAGGTTAAGCGTGCTAGTGCGGGGATCTCTAGACATCTTGTGAAGGAAATCAATAACTTCTGTAAGAGTGCAATTATCAAAATCAAGGTCACGAGCATCAAGTAAAGTGGTAGTGGTGTCCTTAAGGCTCACCTGTTTGGTAGTTTCTATAGCATCACCATTAATAGGTCCATTGGGACCAGGAGTACATTGGGTGCTAAGAGTGTGAACATCCTCAATAACTTGGATAGTAGCAACAGTGTGGTGGGTAGGAAGGCTCTTAATTCTTTCCTCTTCCTCCCTTTCTCTAGCCCATCTCTCTTTAAGCTTAGCCATCATCCTAATATTTTCATTAATTTGTACTTGAGTAGCATTAATAGGGATGACTTCCCTCTCCTTAAGAGGAGAAGTTTCAATTTTTAGCAATTTTACCTCATTGGCTAAGTGGTCTACCTTAAAAGAAAGATCATCTAGTTTATGTAGTTTCTCTTCTACATTCTTATTAAAGGCTTTTTGGGTAGTGATGAAATCTCTAAGCATAGTCTCTAGTTCAGTATTGGAGTTCTTGGTACTAGGATAAGCATTGTTGTTCTCATAAGAGTTAGAGGGGAACGGTCTAGAATTGTTACCAAAGTTACTCCTATAAGCATTGTTGTTGAAATTGTTTCTAGAGATAAAGTTAACATCTACTTGTTCTTGAGCAATCAAAGAATTTAAAGGAACATCACGAGGATCAACAGTAGATTGCTTCGAAAGTAGAGACATGATCAAGTCAACTTTTTCATTAAGGGAGGAAATCTCCTCGACAGAGTTTACCTTCCTACCTGTTGGAGCGCGTTCGGTGTGCCATTGGGAATAGTTGGTCATCATCTCATCGAGAAGCTTTGTGGCAGCACCGAGTGTAGTTGACATAAAAGTTCCTCCCGCGGCTGAGTCTAACAAGTTCCGCGAGGTAAAGTTCAAGCCTGCATAAAAAGTTTGGATAACCATCCAAGTAGTCAAACCGTGAGTAGGGCAATTTTTGATAAGAGACTTTATACGTTCCCAAGCTTGGGCAACGTGTTCATTATCCAATTGTTTAAAATTCATGATGTTACTTCTAAGTTGGATAATTTTAGCAGGTGGATAGTATTTTCCGATAAAAGCATCTTTGCACTTGTCCCATGAATCTATGCTATTTCTAGGCAAAGACTGAAACCAAATTTTAGCTCCTCCTCTCAAAGAGAAAGGAAAAAGCTTAAGCTTAACAATATTACCATCTATTTCTCGGTACTTTTGCATATCACAAAGTTCTACAAAGTTGTTCAAGTGTAAAGCAGCATCATCTCCAGCACCGGAGAATTGTTCTCTCATGACTAAGTTCAGTAAAGCAGGTTTAATTTCATATGAAGGTGCTGAAGTGGCAGGTGTAGTGATAGGTGTGCTGATAAAGTCATCGTTGTTGTGACTAGTGAAGTCACACAACTTGGTGTTCTCGGTGGAACCCATAGTAGCAAGCAAGCAAGATAACTATTTTTGTGATTTTCGATAAAAGGAACTAAAAGCAAAATGATAGGTAAACTAACAAGACTAAAAAGCAAAGGTAAAAGATAGCATGCAACTCCCCTATCCCGAAGAGTGGAGTCCCCGGCAACGGCGCCAGAAAATACTCCTTGATGGGCCTCGAACCCCTCGTTGGTTACCCCAAGTGGAAGGTGTAAGATGCAGTAAGTAGAAGTGTTTTCCCCTAGCAAAGATGCCAAGGATCGAATCCCCAGAGACTCCTAGGTTCAACAGGTAGGTGTCAACTGCTAACGGCGCAATTAGCAATCAACGTGGACCTGCACACAGATACAAATAACTTTGCTCCCAACGAGTACAGAGAGGTTGTCAATCTCTCCGGCCTTGTAGTTCACAAAGGGTTAAAAGCAATATGATAGTAGTGATAGATAGTGTTTTGCAATAGTAAATAAAATAACGAAAAGTAAATAGTGGATGTGATCAATGATGGTAATATGGACCGGAGTCTCATGATGTTCACTAGTGATGTCTCTCTCCCAAAAGACGATAAAACAGCTATGTGAGGTAAACAAATTACAGCTGGGCAATTGACAGGACCACGAACGCAAACCAATGCTGACTACATTGCAAGAAAGGTTGAGGTTCAAAGCATGGGCGGTACGCCAAAGTAAGTAGACCGAAATCCATCAATATCTACTACTAATCATCCACCTTGAGATATCTATCCAGAACATCTCTCTGGTATTAAGTTGCGAGTCCCACCCATAGTGTAAACTCAATGCAACAGACAACTGCATTAAAAGAACTTTGCGTAAAGTAAGCAATCCTTGCACCCGCGGGCACAAGCACCGTTGTTTTCCCCCTTGTGGCAACAGCACATCCCCTAGACTCATGTTTCTGTCACTCAAGCTAGTCATCGAGGGGCATGAACCCACAATCGAGCATAACGTTCCCTCTTGGAGTCACTACCTATTACTCGGCCAAAGCAATAAATAACAACGGAGAACATGCAAGAATTACTTATGAACTAAAATATAAAAGAGGTGAATCAAATATATTACTCAAGATCAATCTGAACATAATCTCATAATCCATCGGATCCCAGCAAACTCAACATAGCAACAACATAAGGATTACATAGGTGCCCCGATCATGTAGGGCAGCTCACGAGGACTAATTAGTGAAGCACAAGAACGGGAGGAGAACATCACATAGCTACTGGTCATGGACTCATGGTCCAAGGGAGACTACTCACGAGTCATCCGGGAGGCGTCCATGGTGGTGGAGAAGCTCCCGGTGGTGATCCTCCCCTCCGGCAGGGTGCCGGGAAGAGTTCTCCTGGTGCTCCCGATCTTGGAAGCGGCGGCGGCGGCGGAACAGAGATGGGATCGCGAAAAGAAGTCCTGTTCTGAGGGTTACGGGGAACCCTTTAAATATATGCCAAAGTAGGGCACCGGGGGAGCCTCGGGGGGCCCAGGCGCCCCCCGGCGCGGCCCAGGGGGGGCGCGCCCACAGGGCGCCTGGATCCCCTGTGCCCCCCCCAGGCTGCCCTTCGGACGCAGTGTTGTTTCCGGTTCGCTGATTTTTTATATAATTTTTCTGGATTTTTCTGGGCAGTTCTCGAAACGTGAAAACCTGAAATACAAAAACAGCCGAAAACAGAAACTGGCACTGGGGTGCACTGGATTAGTAAGTTAGTCCAAATATGATCAAAAGTGTATGGAAGTGTATGAATATCATAGCAATATCACCCAAAAGTGGCATGGAGCAAGCAGAAATTATAGATACGTTTTGGACGTATCATTCTACTCGTGCATATCATCTACGCATAGACCTGGCTCTGATGCCACTGTTGGGGAACACAATATTTCAAAAAATTCCTACGATCATGCAAGATATATCTAGGAGAAGCATAGCAACGAGCGGGGAGAGTGTGTCTACGTACCCTCATAGACCGAAAGCGGAAGCGTCTAATGACGTGGTTGATGTAGTCGAACGTCTTCGCAATCCAATCGATTCCAGCACCGAACGTACGGCACCTCCGCGTTCAGCACACGTTCAGCTCGATGACGTCCCACGAGCTCTTGATCCAGTTGAGCCTCACGGGAGATGTCGTGGATTTAGCACGACAGATGTCCTGGTAAAGGGACTTAGTCGTGAGGCCATCGCTCGGGTTAGCTTAAAGGGGTTAAAGCGAACGAAGGACGCAGGGATTTTTATACTAGTTCGGCCCCTTCGAGGATGGTAAAAGCCTACGTCTATTTGGTGTGGTATTGCTTATGCTTCGATGACCAGGGAGCGAATCCGCTTTGCCTGTGTCTCGAGCTGTTGTTTCTTGTCCTTGAACCGTCGCCGGGTCGTCCCTTTATATAGGAGGCGACGCCCGGTCCGGTTTACAGAGTCCCGAGGCCGGCTCATAAAAGTGTCCGCCTCGGTCTCTACTCTTTCTATCTTACATCCCAAGTTACACAGTATGACGGTTTACAAACCATGGGCCTTATACATGGGCCCTAAACCTCCGTGGGCTATAACCTTCTATTACATACTCCACTGGGCTTCTGATAATATAATCTTAATAACGTAAACCGGACCCTCCTAGCCGGTTTATACCTGATAGTAATATCCCTGACATTAGGCCCCAGATTGATTTGAACTTGTTCATGTCAGTCTTCAAAGTCTTGTAAGAATTTTCCTTTCTGCAACTCTCGTATACGTCATAAACCGGCCATGACGTCATCTCTTGGAATCGCTTCAACCTGTCATGACATCATCTGCGCATTTAACGCCCACATCTATTTGTTACCTTTCTTTATTACCGCCCGAAAATCGAGGCGACAGCTCAATCCATATCCGATTTTCGGCCTCCTCGATTCTCGCGCCTGCCGTTTTTATCTCTTCGGCCTATAAATAAGGCCAAGGGCAACCTCTTTTACCCCCTCTGCTTCGTCTTCCTCTGTCTCCAGCGCTCAAGCTCCCGCTGTCGTCCTTCGAGCTCGCCATCGTCAGCAAGCCCGGCCGCTGCATCGACCTGAACGCATCCAGAAAACTCACCGCCGTCCTTTGCTTCTTCGGGTACGTTATCTCCTTTTCCCCATAGATCTTAGTTCTAGGGTTTCTTTGTAGCTCGCCTGCAGACACCTGTTCTTCGTAGTTCATCACCATAGACCATTCCCTAGCTGTAGATGTAATACTTTTAGGTCAAATCTCGTGCGTATACCTCCGCTCCGTCATTATAACTTTAGTTCCTCCCATACCACTAGTTTAGATTGGATCTGTAAAAAACTTCCGCTGCTTTTGCTGAATATGACTTGAATTGTTTTGCCTTTTTTCCTGCATCGTAGATCCATATTTGCCTCTGCTTCATGTGAAAGTTGTTTCTCACACTTTAGATCTGTAGCTTATCTGCTTATGTTACTGGTTTAATTGTAACCTGCACCTCATATGCCTGCCCTAACGGTTTAGATTTAGGCCTGCATCCTGTAATTGGCTGTTTAACTTTCTCCTTCTATTGTCATAAACCGGTAGCTGTCTCGTTCATGCTTGCTCCGGATTAGTGGGTACCATTAGTCCCTTGCTTAAACCGTCAATTAGGTCAATACTTTCACAGAACACGCCGGTTTGCATCCAGTAGATTTGTAAAACCGGGTGTTGTATTGTATTTTTCAGCACTCCCTCAACGGAAAAGATGGCTAAATAGTTCGTTGCTTGCAATTGGTCCCTTCCCGGATTACCGAGGACGACTTAGTAAAGGCGGCCTCAATTGGCGTTCTGGGTCCTAAAGAGGTTCTGCACTGGTGGGCCCCTGAAAAGGAGTGTCCTCCTAAACCCAAGGAAGGAGAAATCCTCGTTTTCTTTGATCATCTGGCCCGGGGTTTTAGCCCACCCGGTTCAAAGTTCTTCCGCGACGTCTTAGCCGATTTCCAACTCCATCCACAAGACATAGGTCCCAATTCCATATCCAACATCTGCAACTTCCAAGTCTTCTCAGAGGCATATCTGCAAGAGGAGCCATCTGTGGAGTTGTTTCGGGATTTCTTTCACCTGAATCGCCGGACTGAATTCTCCGATGGGCCCCATACTGAACTCGGTGGATGAGCATCCAGAAAAGGAAGGATGTCAGCTTTCCTCACGCCACTCTTCACAGCCATCCCAAAGAATGGAACCAGACTTGGTTCTATTGCAAGGATACTTCACCCGAGGGAGAAAACCCGCTGCCGGGTTACCGCGCTTACCGCCTGACGCCGAATCATCCTTTCCCGCAACGTCTGAGCGCCCAAGACCGGGCTCGATATGCCCCTCAACTTTCCAAGCTCAGGGCTTTCGTAGCTAACGGTTTAACCGGGGTTGACTTTGTTCGATGATGGCTCTCTTGGAGTATTCTTCCATTAAGCCGGCGCTCAAGCTTAATGTGTGAATATATTGGCAATCCGGAAGATCCTCAGCGTCACACAAAAATAGTGCTTCCTGACAACGAAGTTACTGAATCTGCAAAAAAGATGCTGAACATCCCTCTGGAAGAGTGCAGCCGGACCGGTTTAGCTCCTTTCTGCGCAAACAACCAACCACCGTCGGTAAGACTCTTCTGTCCCTTCCTATTCGCTTTAATCCGTCCATATCACTTGTCTTCAATATGTTCTTATTCGTTTACCCATGCCAATGATCCCTTCTGGAAGAGGAAGGCTCAAGATAAACCGGCGAAGCCAACCTGTAAGAAGAGCTTAGCCGTAAAGAAGAAGAAAACTGCTGCCGTCTCTGGTTCAAACCTCGAAGAAGATGATCCGGCTTCTGAGGTACTGCTTGATTCTTATGTCATTTGAATTCTCTTTTTTATATTTATATCAATAATGTCTTTTCCCAGGATCCGGCGGAAGGAAGTAAAGCGGATGAAGTTGAGGTAATTTCTCTCTCATCTGATTCAGAACCGTTGCCACCCAAGATTCGCCGGGTAGCCCGGAAATATCCCTTTTCTCACCCTTATGATCAACTGGATCCTGACTTTCTTTTGAAGAAACAGCAACATGAGGCCCGCCGGACCACACGCCACAGTGGTCACGTGGTTTAACCATCCGGATTACCCCACACGCCAGCTCGCAGACGCCGCTCAGAGGTTTTACTTACTTCAACCCTTCATCATCCAAAAGCAGGCCTTATCCGCAAACCTCTTAAACCGTCTGATCCCAACTACCAGGAAGCTCCTCTGTCTTCTTCCGGTGAATCGACTGCTACTCAAGTTCCGGTGCTTAAGACCGTTCCTGGGTAAGTCATCTTTTCAACTGCCTGGTTTACCTTTCCGTTTTGACTTTGTGATTTTCATTGCTCTTTTAATCTTTATCAGTATGCCCAAGCCTAGCAAAAAGGCGAAATTAAATAAATCGGCTACCGAACACACCACCGGTGAACCGGCAGAGGATCTTGAAGCGGCCAACCCTCTAGAGGAAAATGTTGAAGTTCAGCATGATGATCCCTCCCCTATAGATCACGAAGATCTAGCTGCTCCGGGGGTGATGCTATGGAGAACACAGCTGAACCGGCAAGCCCTGTCCAGGTTAGTCCTCCTCGGGCTAGCCCGGCTCCTGTTAGTCTGGTGCGCACCGCTGACCCCCCCCCCCCCCCCCCCCCCCCCCCCCCCCCCC
>LR738713.1:444421902-444476143 GCA_902687465.1 Secale cereale | reverse complement strand
CCCCGGCCAACCGCTGCCTCAATAGAAGATGTTGAGATAACTGGGATAGGTTTCTCTGCTCCCACCGAGCATGTTGTCTTGGCTAGACACACTGCCAAGGAGGAAAAGTTTCAGCAAGATAAAGGCAAGTGGAGCACAAACTTGTCAAGTTATACTCAGCTTACTGCCCAGGAGCTCCACTCTAGGTATCTGAACCGGCTCTTTACCAGCCGCGACTATGAGGCCGGTTTAGTCAATATGATGAAGGAAAAATATGAGGTAACTTCTTTCCTTTCGCCTTTCGTTTCTGCTTGTATCTTGCAATTATACCTTTAGGCCATAGTAGCCCCCAAGTGCCGGTTTACTTCATTGCAGGTGAACCGGGACTTCTGTTATGTTTGAGAATTAACGTACATTAGCCCCCAAGTGCCAAGGGCATAACTTGTTATGTTCTTGGGACTTGTTTGAAAAAGTTGCTTTCTTTTACTTCAATTGTACATTAGCCCCCAAGTGTCGAGTGCATAACTTGTTATGTGCTCGAGACTTTTGATTGAACTGCTCTTCTAACACTTTCCTTTTCCTGCAGGCTGATTTGAACCGGAGAGCTTCGGAGGCAACTGAACTCCGGAATAACTTGGCCTTCCATGAAACTGCTTCCACTAAAGCTAAGGAGGAACTTGTCCTTGCTTTAGCTAGTATGGAAAAACTCAAGAAAGATTTTGAAGTGGAGCGGTCCACATGGGAGGTGCAAAGGGCTACCCTAGAAAAGAGAGCAAAGGATGCTGAGGCTGCTCTCAACCCGTTGACGCAGGAGTTATCTGGGTTAAAGCAGCATATAGACGATATGATGATGACCCTCAACCGTAAGGGATCTATTTCAGCGTTTTCGATAAGTAAGAGTGTCGAACCCAACGAGGAGCAGAAGGTATTGATAAGCGACTCTGAGCAAGAAATTACTGCAAGCACTGAAAGATAACTTTTAGGGGTTTTCTCGGTATAAGCAACAGGAAAGTAAAAGCGAGTAATGTAAAAGATACTGAGAGTACCAAGTGGCCCAATCCTTTCTTAGAAAAGGAGAGGCCTAGCAACTGAACTTATAAAGACTAAATCGTTCTTGAGGACACACGGGAGAGGTAGTCATGTGCTTTCGCCATATTCCGTATCGATACTATGTTATGTGTTGATAAGTGTTGAGTGGGTGGATCTATGCTAGTGCACTCTCTAGACTAAGATGAATGCACTCTTATGATTAAACACCTTGCAAGCATCCGCAAATACAAGATAGAATTTAAGGCAAAAGCCTAACCATAGCAATACGATCGAGGATCCATTATTCCCTTATGCAAAAGCGTGCGAACTGGGGTTCAGGTTTCTGTCACTCCGGCAACCCACCATAAGCATTCTTTATACACAATGTATTCCCCTAGGTCCTTAATAAGGCGAAGTGTTGGGTGTTCGACCCACACAACACCACTAGTAGAATGACAACACAACTGAAATATCAAACAACACATATTACTTCAACATCATATGACTACTAACAACAAGACTTTCCCCATGTCCTCAAGAACTAAGGTAACTACTCACAAGACATAAAAGAGATCATGATCAGTGGGGATAAATATGTGATAAACAATCTGGACATAATAATATTTTTCCAACAAAACTCAATAGTATTCACCACAAAGTAGTAATCAACACCGATGGAGTAGAGAGGATAGATAGTACGAGTTACAACACGAGTTGCGATTGTAAGATGAGATTTGGATGAAGATGGAGATGGTGCTGGTCTTGGGGATGATGTTGATGATGATCTCGATGATGCCCGTGACGATGGTGATGACGATGGCGACGATCTCCCCTTCCGGGAGGTGATCTCCCCAGCGGAATCTGCCCGCCGGAGATGCCCTTTTCTTCTCTGTAGGTTTCCGCCTTGAAGCGGCGGCGGAACTCCGTAAAAAGTCCCGTGCCTAGGGATTTCGGAGAACGGAGAACATATATGCAAAAGGGGGCGACCAGAGGTGGGCCAAGGGCTCCAGGCGCCCCCCCGGCGCGGCCAGGGGGGGGGGGCGCCCCCAGGCCGCCTGGGCACCCTGTGGCCCCCCTCTGACTCCCCTTTTGCGTGTCTTCGTTATTTGTCTGAAAAATACCTCCCGTCAATTTTCAGGTAATTTGGAGGTGTTCTTCTTCAGCAACTCAGCATCCACTTTTTCCTGCTGAATCCTGCGTCTGCTGTTCCGGTATTGGACAGTTGCAAACTGTGTAAAATAGACCAAAACAACATAAGAACATCATCATAACGTGAATATATCAATGAATAAGGATAAATTATGATACAAAATAGTGATGCATTTTGGACGTATCAACACCCCCAAGCTTAGACCTCGCTTGTCCCCAAGCGAATATGAACTCGGTAAACCTGTCCACAAGTTTAGAGAGTGAAGTGTCGATAAATAGAATACGGACAAGAAGCATCATAGTCTCTTTACCAACTCAATTATCCTCAGCAGCAATCTTCAACTCATAAGGCTCTTATGAAAAAGTGTTAACACTTATATTCGAAAGTAGGACTAAGGAAACTCATTATATCATGGCAAACATGTCCTTTGGTCAAAGAACAACAAATAATTTTAACTTTTGCTCTTATATTTTGATGGGATTAATTGAAGCTTTTTGAAATAACATGCTAATAAGCAAGAAGTGAAAGTTTTAACACAAAGGAAGATATTTGCCTTAGCTGGGCATGACAAACAACTTACTTATCAAATGATAATGTCAACAAGGATATGATATGACAAATCTCAATGTAGCTTTATATGAATGAATCCTTATCAACATCAAATGTCTGCTCTCTTTGAGAAATAGAGGGGAGTAGGAATAACTGACTCAACTTAAAATTAAAAGATAGGCCCTGCTCTAGGGTAGTAGGGAAAACTCATGTGCTATCCTCAAATCAAACAGAATGAAAACAAGTTTTGAGGGGTGCATGATTTGTCAACGAATGCTAATAAATAACTCAGTTGCTTCTTGAACTGGACAAGTTTCGAGGAACGGCTCCCGTATGAGGACGATATCATCCTCTTATTCTCCTTTGTTTATCACTGCCAAAGTTTTCTGATTTCTCATGAACAAAGCGTGAAGGAGGGTTTGTTTGTTATATTATTTTTAAGCCGGGCGCACTCCTTGCCAGTTCCTTCTCGTATTATGGGTTTGCACATTATACATGCAATCCCGGGGTGAAGCTTGTCCAACTCAAGAAGACTATGAATTAGCTATTACTTCCTCATGAGCTAAAACAGAGGCACAAAATAAAAGATTTTGAACTTTTAAGGATAACACATAAATTATATACTTTTAGGAGGTGGTAGTGGAGTACCACAAGTAGGTAGGTATGGTGGACTCATATGGAAGGTATTGGCTTAAGGGTATGGATGCACAAGCAGAATTCCGCTTAGTACAGAGTTAGGCTAGCAAAGGTTTTGAGAGAGCAGACAATTGATGATGACTAAGATGCAAAGCAATATAAAGCATGAACATTGAAATAAGCATAACACATCAAGTTGTCTTCCTTGTCAACATAACACTTCAAGCATAATAACATAAAGGTTTTGGCTATGTTGATACTTTAAGAAAATCATGCTTGTTGTTATGACCAAAGCTATGTTTGCCAAGATTAAATAAAGTTTCATAGCCATACCTGACATAAGCTCAATACTCCCCATAAGAATCATCATATAAGGTCGATTGCGTGAAGAGGATACCGTGTGCAGCAAAAGGAACCGATAAACTTCTCATTAATATTCCATCATAGACGACTCCACACTCACGGATACAAATCTTCACCGAAGGAGTGACATACCTCAATGCCCACACCTATCTCATATAATAACCTCCCTAGACATGACACGACTCTACTTGACTCTAAAAGACAAAACGGTAAAGATAAAGATACCGGGCACTCCCCCAAGCTTGGAACAAGCCAAGGGAATGCCATTACCCATATTTTTTGGCGTTGATCACGTAGTCCTTGGCGAAACGCTTCCATGGATATCTTGCTAAAGTCTCATATGAGAGGCTCATCTCCTGAATCCTGCATTCAGCACCCAAACCCATGCGCAGAAACCTTAGTTCATACTCACAGTTCTGGTTTTGTAGATCATTAATTTGCCCTTGGAGTTCTATAATTCTGTCTTCAGACGCGGCGATTCTTTCCCACATCTCCTTCATCTCCTTCAGGAAGTAGTTCTTCAGCTCGTTGGTGATGTCAAAGTTAGCTTCGACACCATGCTCGGTCATCTTCTTGTACTCGAAGACTTCTTGCTCCACTTCTTCCATCCTGGCCTGGATGCTCTCCTCCTTGATAGGTCCCTTCAGATCTTCTTGATGAAGGACACCATCCTCCATCCGAACAACCTGAGGGTGCTTCTTCACCTCAGCGAGGTAAGGGTTGATGACGTTGACGACGAACGTGTCCTTGGGGGAACTTGGAGAAGCCATGGCACCTAAATTCAGCTGAAAGATTTCCTGGCAGAAACAGATCGAAGAGAAAACACGTGAAATCGCAAGATACGTTGCCGGAACAATCCGGGCAAATATATAGGAAAAATTTATGCACAGAAAGGAAGGTAACGGACCAAAGCGGGGTCGGAGACGGGCTCCCGGGTGTCCAGGCGGCCTCCCGGCGCGGCCCAGGGGGAGGGGGCGCCAGGGGGGCGCCTGGACTCCCTGGAGGTCGTCTCCGGCTCCACTTCGACTCAGAATTTTACTAATTTTACAAAAACTCGTAATACGAAACTTTTATGATGGTTTGCGGTGTTTTCTTACCGTACTACATACCTTTTCTTTATTCTGCTTCTGCTGGCGTCTGAAACAGGGCTGCAACATGTTCTTCGTGGGTTGTTGTGTATATTATATTCACATCAACATCGACAGGGTCTCCTGCTATGTAATGTTTAAGTCTTTGCCCATTCACAACTTGAGGTTTGGTGCCTTCAAAATTATTAATCTTAATTGCACCAGACCGATAAACTTCTTCAATATGGAACGGTCCTTCCCACCTGGAAAGTAGTTTACCTGGAGAAAACCTGAAACGGGATCTAAACAACAAAACTTTATCACCAACATTAAATTCACGTTTCAGAATCTTCCTATCATGCCACCTTTTTACCTTCTCTTTGAACATTTTAGCGCTCTCGTAAGCTTCACTCCTCCATTCATCTAAAGAAGTCAAGTTCATGAGACGCTTCTCACCAGCTAATTTTGGGTCAGCGTTAAGCTCTCTAACAGCCCAGAAAGCTTTGTGCTCTAACTCTAATGGCAAATGGCAAGCCTTGCCATACACCATCTTATAGGGGGACATGCCCATGGGGTTTTTGTAAGCAGTTCTATATGCCCACAAAGCATCTCCTAATTTATTTGACCAATCCTTCCTATTTTTGTTTACTGTTTTCTGCAAGATCAACTTAATCTCTCTATTGGTGAGCTCAACTTGCCCACTAGTTTGAGGATGATACGGTGAAGCAATTCTATGATTAACATCGTATTTAGCCAAAGCTTTTCTAAAAGCTCCGTGCGTGAAGTGTGATCCTCCATCGGTCATGAGGTACCTTGGCACACCAAACCTAGGAAAAATTACATCTTTAAGCATTTTCAAAGACGTTTTGTGATCAGCACTTTCAGTGGGGATTGCTTCAACCCACTTGGTCACATAATCAACAGCTACTAAAATGTGAGTGTACTTGTGTGAAGAAGGAAAAGGACCCATAAAATCAAAACCCCAACAATCGAAAGGTTCAATCACTAGTGAGTAATTCATAGGCATCTCATTCCTTCTACTAATGTTACCAACTCTCTCACATTTATCACAGGCTAAAACATAATTTCTAGCATCTTTAAAGAGAGTAGGCCAATAAAAACCTGATTGAAGAACCTTATGTGCAGTCCTCTCACCGGCTTGATGTCCTCCATAGGGACTATCATGACACTGTCTGAGAATGTTCTTCTGCTCATGTTCCGGAATGCATCTTCTCACTATCCCGTCAGGACCTTCTTTGAAAAGATGTGGGTCATCCCAAAAGTAGTGCCTCAAATCATGAAAGAACTTCTTCCTTTGCTGAAATGTTAAACCTGGAGGCAAATACTTTGCAACAATAAAATTAGCATAATCTGCATACCAAGGATCGGAAAGAGATTGTACTTTTACGACGGCAAGTTGCTCGTCTGGAAAACTATCGTTAACCGGAATGGGGTCGTGCGGTATATCTTCCATCCTTGAAAGATTGTCCGCCACCGGATTGTCTTCCCCTTTCCTATCAACAATCTGCAAATCAAATTCTTGAAGAAGGAGTACCCATCTGATAAGCCTTGGCTTGGCATCCTTTTTTGTCATAAGATACTTAATGGCAGCATGATCAGTATGAATAATAACTTTGGAATCAACAATATACTGCCTAAACTTATCACAAGCAAAAACTACAGCTAAGAATTCTTTCTCAGTAGTAGCATAATTTCTTTGAGCACTATCAAGGATTTTACTAGCATAATGTATAACATTCAATTTCTTATCAACTCTTTGTCCTAAAACAGCTCCAACAGCAAAATCACTTGCATCACACATAATCTCAAAAGGTAAATTCCAATCAGGTGGTTGTACTATGGGAGCAGTTATTAAAGCTTTCTTAAGGACTTCAAAAGCTTCCTTACAATTTTCATCAAATACAAAAGGAACATCCTTCTGGAGAAGATTAGTGAGGGGTTGCGAGGTTTTAGAAAATTCTTTAATAAATCTTCTATAAAAACCTGCATGACCGAGAAAACTGCGAATACCTTTGATGTCCCTTGGATAGGGCATCCTCTCAATAGCTTCGATCTTGGCCTTATCCACTTCAATTCCCCTTTCGGAAATCTTGTGACCAAGAACAATTCCTTCATTAACCATAAAGTGGCACTTCTCCCAGTTGAGTACCAAATTTGTCTCCTCGCATCTCTGCAAAACTTTATTAAGGTTGTGAAGACAATGGTCAAATGAAGTTCCATAGACTGAGAAATCGTCCATGAAGACTTCCATAATATCCCCGCAGAAACCATGAAAGATAGCAGACATACACCTTTGAAAAGTAGCAGGGGCATTACATAAACCAAAAGGCATACGTCTGTAAGAATAAGTACCAAAGGGACAAGTAAAAGTGGTCTTCTCTTGATCGACAGTGTTAACATGAATCTGAGAGAAGCCAGAATAACCATCGAGATAACAAAAGTGGGTGTTTTTGGATAACCTTTCAAGCATTTGGTCGATGAATGGCAACGGGTAGTGATCCTACCTGGTTGCCTTGTTTAACTTCCTGTAATCAATACACATTCTATATCCAATAATAATTCTCTGAGGTATTAATTCGTTTTTATCATTAGGAACCACAGTTGTACCTCCTTTCTTAGGAACACAATGTACCGGACTTACCCACTTACTATCAGCTATAGGGTAGATAATACCTGCGGCTAGAAGCTTGAGAATCTCGGTTCTCACGACATCCATCATCTTCGGGTTCAACCGTCGTTGATGATCAACAACTGGTTTAGCATCAGGCTCAAGGTTGATAGTATGTTGACAGATAGATGGACTAATCCCCTTAAGGTCATCAAGGGTATAGCCAATTGCGCCTCGGTGTCTACGAAGTACTTCCAATAATCGCTCTTCTTCATATCCTGAAAGGTTAGAATTGATAATAATAGGATATACTTTCTTTTCATCTAAATAAGCATACTTGAGCGTATCGGGAAGATGTTTAAGATCGAACACCGGGTCTTCTTTCGGTTTTGATAAAATTCCCAAAGGTTCAACCGGAAGGTTGTGCTTCAGGATAGCGGGCTGCCTCAAGAATATTTCATCTAGTTCATTTCTTTCCTGCATATGCAAATCATTCTCGTGGTCCTCCATGTATTGCTGCAAAGGATCATCAGGGGGAATAGCAATAGAGGCAATACTTTCAATAATTTTATCATCACTAGGTAAATCAGTACCACGAGGCTGCTTAGAGAACTTAGAAAAATTAAATTCATATGGCTCACCATCGAATTCAACAGAAACTTTACCTTTTTTGCAATCTATTATAGCACCACAAGTTCTAAGAAAAGGTCTACCAAAAATAATGGGACAAAAATTTTCCCTGGCTGAACCAAGTACCAGAAAGTCGGTAGGGTATTTTACCTTTCCACATAGGACTTCAACGTCCCTCACAATTCCGATAGGAGAGATAGTTGTTCTATTTGCAAGATGAATAGTAACATCAACTTCTTCAAGTTCACAAGGGGAAATCTCACCGATGATTTCTTCATAAAGTGAATAAGGAATAGCACTTGCACTCGATCCCAAATCACATAGCCCATAATAATTGTGATCTCCTATTTTAACATATACCACTGGAGTACCTAAAATTGGGCCTTTATTCTTGGCTGTGACAATGTTAGTGGAAACAGCACAAAAAGTTATATTGGAATCCAAAACATCATCAGTAGCAAGGTCTTTAATCAATGCAACTTGAGGATCGACCCTGATCTGGTCCTCAGGCTCATCAACTCTTCTCTCACTTTTATTTATTATGCCTGTCACAAGAGAGTGCTCCCTTATCCTCGTGGGAAAAGGAGGCTGTTCATATATAACTGCAGGCAAAATAGGGTCAGCAACAAAAATATCAATAGGTGGTTCTTTAAAAGGTGCATGGTGCTGGTCTCTCTTCTTTTTAAAAGAATCAACGTGTGAGGCAAAATTCTTACACAAATCAATCACTAGATGGGAATCAAGACCAATCTTAGAGCAAAACGTATTGAAGTAATCAGTTTCCACATAGCTCTCAATATAATCGTGTTCATAATTTATAGCGGGTTCAATACCTTTATCAATTTCCCAATCTTCGGTATTCCTCTGGATTCTTTCAAGGAGATCCCACCTTTCTTCCACACTCTTCTTCTGAAACACCCCACTAGAGGAGGTATCCAGCATCTCCTTATCCTGACGAGAAAGCCTGGCATAAAAATTTGTAAGTATAATTTCCTTGGGAAGCTTATGAATAGGGCATTTGAGCATTAGGGACTTCAATCTCCCCCAAGCTTGAGCAATGCTTTCTCCGTCACGAGACCTAAAGTTATAGATATAATTCCCGTCTCGATGAATTTCATGAAGAGGATAAAACTTAGTATAAAAGAGAGACATAAGCTCCTGCCAGTCCAGCAAGTGTGAGTTATCGAGAAGCCCATACCAATCTGAATCTTTATCTATAAGTGATACGACAAACAATTTCCTCATGACAAACTCCCTCGATACACCTGCAAGCTTAAATAATGAACATAGTCGTGACAAATATAGCAAGTGTTCACCGGGATGTCTGTCTCCTGCATAACGATTAGCCAAAACATAATCGATAATGCCAGCTGGTATTTTATAAGGCACAATTTCAGTAGGGGGAGGATCAACCACCACAGGTGTGGGGCGTCTTCCCGCAAGCAACGCTCCAATAATAGGGTTGTCCATAAGGACAAAGAGCAGCAATAGCAAAAAAAAAACAGAATTATAAAAAGACTTTCTTACCAGTTTCACTTTACCAATAGCGCTACGCTCCCCGGCAACGGCGCCAGAAAACGGTACTTGATGACCCTCAACCATAAGGGATCTATTGCAGCGTTTTCGATAAGTAAGAGTGTCGAACCCAACGAGGAGCAGAAGGTATTGATAAGCGACTCTGAGCAAGAAATTACTGCAAGCACTGAAAGATAACTTTTAGGGGTTTTCTCGGTATAAGCAACAGGAAAGTAAAAGCGAGTAATGTAAAAGATACTGAGAGTACCAAGTGGCCCAATCCTTTCTTAGCAAAGGAGAGGCCTAGCAACTGAACTTATAAAGACTAAAGCGTTCTTGAGGACACACGGGAGAGGTAGTCATGTGCTTTCGCCATATTCCGTATCGATACTATGTTATGTGTTGATAAGTGTTGAGTGGGTGGATCTATGCTATTTCACTCTCTAGACTAAGATGAATGCACTCTTATGATTAAACACCTTGCAAGCATCCGCAAATACAAGATAGAATTTAAGGCAAAAGCCTAACCATAGCAATACGATCGAGGATCCATTATTCCCTTATGCAAAAGCGTGCGAACTGGGGTTCAGGTTTCTGTCACTCCGGCAACCCACCATAAGCATTCTTTATACACAATGTATTCCCCTAGGTCCTTAATAAGGCGAAGTGTTGGGTGTTCGACTCACACAACACCACTAGTAGAATGACAACACAACTGAAATATCAAACAACACATATTACTTCAACAACTTATGACTACTAACAACAAGACTTTCCCCATGTCCTCAAGAACTAAGGTAACTACTCACAAGACATAAAAGAGATCATGATCAGTGGGGATAAATATGTGATAAATAATCTGGACATAATAATATTTTTCCAACAAAACTCAATAGTATTCACCACAAAGTAGTAATCAACACTGATGGAGTAGAGAGGATAGATAGTATGAGTTACAACACGAGTTGTGATTGTAAGATGAGATTTGGATGAAGATGGAGATGGTGCTGGTGTTGGGGATGATGTTGATGATGATCTCGATGATGCCCGTGACGATGGTGATGACGATGGCGACGATCTCCCCTTCCGGGAGGTGATATCCCCAGCGGAATCTGCCCGCCGGAGATGCCCTTTTCTTCTCTGTAGGTTTCCGCCTTGAAGCGGCGGCGGAACTCCGTAAAAAGTCCCGTGCCTAGGGTTTTCGGAGAACGGAGAACATATATGCAAAAGGGGGCGACCAGAGGTGGGCCAGGGGCTCCAGGCGCCCCCCGGCGCGGCCAGGGGGGGGGGGCCAGGCCGCCTGGGCACCCTGTGGCCCCCCCTCTGACTCCCCTTTTGCGTGTCTTTGTTATTCGTCTGAAAAATACCTCCCGTCAATTTTCAGGTAATTTGGAGGTGTTCTTCTTCAGCAACTCAGCATCCACTTTTTCCTGCTGAATCCTGCGTCTGCTGTTCCGGTATTGGAAAGTTGCAAACTGTGTAAAATAGACCAAAACAACATAAGAACATCATCATAACGTGAAATATATCAATGAATAAGGATAAATTTATGATACAAAATAGTGATGCATTTTGGACGCATCATATGACATCTGCTATCTTCGGTGAGTATCTATCCCTATATGTTTGTACTATTGCAGTCTTATACTGCTCCAGTTTAACTCACCAATTGTATACAGGGAGGCGCATAACCCATCTTGGAGACGATGTTTGGAAGAAACTGAAAGCTGCTTATACCTTGGTGGAGCAACTCTACTCTGGTGCTCAGAGAGCCATCAGTGCTATGTCGCACAATAAATCGGCGCCGACCACTATCCAAGGTACTCTGGAGAAGTTATCTATCTTGCCTGCTCGACTTGTTGAAGTGAAGAAATCTGCTGCAAGAGCTGGCTCTCTCATGGCGTTAACTCGAGCCAAGGCATGGGTTCCCGATTTTGATCCGGCAGAGGCCATGAATGGTTATCCCAGCATGAAAGAGGACGGGTCAGCCTTCTCTTCTGAAGATCTTCGCTCTTTAACCAAAGACATGCGCCCTCTTGCTAGTAAGCTTGCTAACGAAGCGGACTTAGCAAGGTATCATCCAGGTTACGATCTAGAGAATGCGCGGGTGGAGCGGCCGGTTTATGACACCGAAAATTTGATTCCACCCGTTCGTAAGCATACCTTCGCTCCTGACATTGACCCGTCAGATCTTATAAACAATGAAGTATATTTCCGTGCCCTCGCCAAGATTGACTGGAGCACTCCTGATTTCCAGCAGCTGCCAGAAGTCGACAAAGATCCAGAGCAAGCTGACCCTCAGTCTTCACAGCGTGCTGAAGAAGAATCCTAAACCGGCTCCGGCTTAATTTTTAGATGTTGAATACTTTGCAAGAAACTTTGATTCTTTTGGGCCTGTAAGTGCCTTGTAATAGAATAGTTGAGATACTGCCTTTGTCCCACTGTTATGGTATTACTTTGATTGGCACTCCCTAATTTATCTTCTGTTTGCAATGCTTCAACAACTTATATTACCTGTGTCTGCATGAACAATGCTAAAAGATGTCCTGGCGGTTTACCACCGGACGGATTACACTGCCCTGATACATGTTCCAAATAAATAACTTGAACTGTATATAAAACACAAACATATACCATACCTGTGATTAAGTGTGTCTATAGACCTTAACCCGATAGGAATAATTTAAGGCGCGGGTGCTGATGAAACCCTTGGCTTTCTTGTCGGCTTAGCATAAAGGCCGATCCGGGTTATGATGAACGCCGGTTTAACTCTCGCTGGTGTTCATGACCCAGACTTTTAACTCTGTAGACATATGGTCAACCTTGTAGTTGTCCAGTCTTGCATCAATGGACTTGGTTAAAAATCCAATGAACTTGAAGATAAAGATTTGTGAAAACAAAAAATAAAAAATAAAGTTTTTTGGGCAAATAAGACCATGTAGTCGAGGCTTTTTACGAGCTGCCAGGCTCCAAATTCGAGGCTTTTTATGAGCTGCCAGGCTACTGTCATTAACCATTTTAGCAAAGCCTGTCAAGATGCTCCGCAATCCTTAACCAAATCATTGATGTCAATAGCTACCCAATGTTTCAAAATCTAGTAAAGATTTTGTCTTTGGGTAATCACTCGATGATCGTCAATTTAACGTGACCAAGTTCAGGGTCCCGAAGGATTGACTTGTGATACGTTCGATGGGTCATACCAGGCTTACCTGGACGACATGATTTACTTGATGCAGGCAGGTTAATCCAGGGTTTTAGGTGTATGCACCAGGCTTCCAAGCCATGTTCACTACAAGGGTATTCAACTCGCTGAGGGCCCCCAGGTAGTGTGTGCGTCATTGCTCATCGGGGCATATGTTTGAGTTGTGCTAGGCATCAAACCTCTTTTACCCCTCATCATCATGTGGAAATTGCCGAAGCAACCAGAGCAGTGCTCTTATGATGGGCTTCATACCGCCGCCGGCTCAAGAGACCATGGGAAACTTCCTTGCCCGCGGAAGCCCCTATGTGATTCTTGTTTGTATAGAAAACACGGCTGATTCCTTGATTTTATCAAGGGCGCCGGTTTAAGAGGCCATGGAAAGCTTACTTGAAAGCCCCCATGTGATACTCTTTTGTGTAGAAAACACGGCTGATTCCTTGATTTTATCAAGGGCGCCGGTTTAAGAGGCCATGGAAAGCTTCTTTGGAAGTCCCCATGTGATACTCTTTGCGTAGAAAACACGGCTGATTCCTTGATTTTATCAAGGGCGCCGGTTTAAGAGGCCATGGAAAGCTTCTTTGGAAGCCCCCATGTGATACTCTTTGCGAAAAAAGATGGCTGATTCCCCGGTGTGCCGGGGGCGCCAGTTTATTTTATTAATCATAATATATACATTGTACATAAAGCAGAGCCAATGGCTCAAGTATAGTAAGGTCGAAGAAGAGCGATGTTCCACGGCCGCTTGGTTTCCTCCTCTGCCGTACGTGAGTCCTTATGTTCTCGAACGTCGACAAGATAGTATGATCCTTTGTGCAGGTTTTTGCTGACCACAAAGGGTCCTTCCCAGGGTGGGGATAGCTTGTGCATATCTGTCTGGTCCTGGATGAGCCGGAGCACCAGATCTCCCTCCTGAAACGTCCTGGTCTTAACCCGACGGCTGTGGTACCGGTGCAGGTCTTGTTGATAAATCGCTGATCGTGCTGCCGCCGTGTCCCGTTCCTCGTCTAGCCGGTTCAAGCTGTCTTGTCTTGCTTGTTCATTATCCGCTTCAACATAAGCCGCTACTCGTGGTGAATCATGACGGATATCACTAGGAAGGACCGCTTCAGCTCCATATACCATGAAGAAAGGTGTGTACCCTGTGGATCTGTTAGGCATAGTGTTGATGCTCCATAAGACAGAAGGCAATTCCTCCACCCAACAACCCGGTGTCCTATGCAAAGGAACCATAAGCCGGGGCTTGATGCCCTTCAAGATCTCTTGGTTAGCTCTTTCAGCTTGGCCATTGGACTGAGGGTGGGCTACTGATGATACATCAAGGCGAATATGCTCTCTTTGACAAAACTCCTCCATAGCCCCCTTGGATAGGTTGGTGCCATTATCAATTATAATGCTGTGTGGAAAGCCAAACCAGAAAATCACCTTTTTGATGAACTGAACCGCTGTTGCTACATCACACTTACTGACAGGCTCTGCTTCCACCCACTTTGTGAATTTGTCCACTGCTACCAACAGGTGGGTTTTCTTATCTTGGGATCTCTTAAAAGGTCCAACCATATCAAGCCCCCAAGTCGGAAACGGCCAAGTAATTGGGATCGTCCTCAACTCCTGTGCCGGTATATGAGCGTGCCGTGAAAATTTCTGGCAAGCGTCACATTTTCTGACCAAGTCCTCTGCGTCGGCGTGGGCCGTCAACCAATAGAACCCATGACGAAAAGCTTTAGCTACCAAAGACTTTGAACCGGCATGATGACCGCAGTCCCCTTCATGAATTTCTCGAAGAATACCACAACCTTCTTCTGATGACACACACCGCTGAAATGCTCCAGAAACGCTGCGGTGATGAAGTTCTCCATTGATGATAGTCATAGATTTAGACCGCCGGATTATCTGTCGGGCCTCGACTTCATCCTCTAGTAACTCACCTCGGCTCATGTATGCCAAGTAAGGGAGTGTCCAATCCGGAATGGTATGAAGTGCTGGGACCAATTGTGCTTCTGGATCAGGAACAACCAAGTCCTCGTGTGAAGGTATCCGCACCGACGTCTTATGCAATTCATCCAAGAAAGTATTAGGTGGAACCGACTTACGCTGAGAGCCCAGCCGGCTTAATGCGTCAGCTGCTTCATTTTTCCGCCGATCTATATGATCCACCTGGTATCCCTTGAAGTATCCAGCGACTGCGTCTACCTCTCGTCGATATGCTGCAATGAGCGGATCCTTGGAGTCCCATTTGCCAGATACTTGTTGTGCCACCAGATCTGAATCGCCAAAGCACTTAACCCGGCTCAAGTTCATCTCCTTGGCCATCCGCAGACCGTGGAGGAGAGCTTCATACTCAGCAGCATTGTTAGTGCAAGGGAACATTAAACGGAGGACGTAATAGAACTTATCACCTCATGGGGAAGTTAACACGACTCCAGCCCCCGAGCCCTCCAACTGTCTTGAACCGTCAAAGTGAATAGTCCAGTACATATGATCCGGCTTCTCCTCAGGTGCTTGTAACTCCGTCCAGTCATTGATGAAATCCACCAGCGCTTGAGATTTTATAGCAGTACGAGGCATATATTTTAATCTGTGCGGGCTAAGCTCAATAACCCACTTTGCAACCCTACCAGTGGCCTCTCTGTTCTGGATTCTATCCCCTAACGGAGCTGAACTGACAACGGTGATTGGGTGGCCCTGAAAATAGTCTTCAGCTTCCGGTTCGCCATGAACACTCCATACACCAGTTTCTGCCAATGCGGATATCTCTACTTTGATTCAGTGAGCACCTCACTGATGTAGTAAACCGGCCGCTGAACCGGATATTCTTTGCGTGCTTCCTTGCGCTCTACCACAATGGCCACGCTTACCGCACGGGCATTGGCAGCCACGTATAACAGCAGCGACTCATTGTCAACCGGGGCAGCAAGGACTGGGGGCTCCGCCAATTGCCTCTTCAAATCCTCAAACGCAGCATCCGCGGCATCGCTCCAAACAAACCGGTCTGTCTTCTTCATCATCTGGTAGAGCGAAATCGCCTTCTCCCCCAAACGGCTGATAAACTGGCTCAGTGCTGCAATGCGGCCCGCCACACGTTGGACATCGTTGATGCACACCGGTTTAGCCAGGGATGTGATCGCCTTGATCTTCTCCGGATTAGCTTCGATCCCTCTGTTCGACACTAAGAACCCCAGGAGCTTGCCTGCCGGGACACCGAACACGCACTTCTCCGGATTAACCATCATTTTATAGACTCGGAGGTTGTTAAAGGTTTCTTTTAAATCCTCTATCAGTGTCTCCTCCTTCCTGGATTTCACCATGATGTCATCAACATATGCGTGGATATTTCTTCCAATCTGCCCTTGTAGGCAGTTCTGCACACAACGCTGGTTGGTTGCTTGGGCACTCTTGAGCCCAAAGGGCATGGATACATAGCAGAAGGCTCCAAATGGAGTTATGAAAGCTGTCTTCTCCTGGTCCTTAACTGCCATCTTGATCTGATGATGACCTAAATATGCATCCAAAAAACTTAGCCGCTCACATCCTGCCGTAGCATCGATAATCTGATGAATACGGGGGAGAGCGAAAGGATCAGTTGGGCAAGCCTTGTTCAAGTCTGTGTAATCAACACACATCCTCCAAGTTCCGTTTTTCTTAAGTACTAACACCGGATTAGCCAATCACTCCGGATGAAACACCTCAACTATGAAGCCTGCGACCAAGAGCCTAGCCACTTCTTCTCCAATAGCCTTGCGTCTTTCCCCATTAAAGCGGCGTAGATACTGCTTGACCGGTTTAAACTTCGGATCAATATTAAGACTGTGCTCAGCGAGTTCCCTCGGTATACCCGGCATGTCAAAAGGCTTCCATGCAAAGATATCCCGGTTCTCACGGATGAACTAGATGAGCGCGCTTTCCTATTTGGGATCTAGGTTAGCGCTGATAGTGAACTGCTTGGATGAATCGCCCGGAACAAAGTCCACCTGTTTAGTCTCCTCGGCCGATTTGAATTTCAATGCCAGATCATGTTCTGTGGTCGGTTTCTTTAGTGGGGACATATCCGCCGGATCAACATTGTCCTTATAAAACTACAGCTCTTCCGTAGCACAAACTGCCTCGGCATACGCCGCATCTCCTTCCTCGCACTCCAATGCAATCTTGCGGCTCCCGTGAACCGTGATGGTTCCTTTGTGACCTGGCATCTTGAGCTGCAGATAAACATAACATGGCCTAGCCATGAACTTGGCATAAACCGACCTCCCAAACAGAGCATGGTATGGACTCCTGATCTTTACAACCTCAAAAGTCACAGTCTCCGATCTAGAGTCATGCTCATCTCCGAAGGTAACTTCCAGATCGATTTTCCCAACTGGATAAGCCGATTTACCGGGTACCACCCCATGAAACACTATGTTGGATTGTCGGAGCTTCTTATCTGTCAACCCCATCCGTCAAAAAGTCTCATAATACAGGATGTTGATGCTGCTGCCCCCATCCATAAGCACTTTGGTGAACTTATAACCACCCACCCGTGGTGCCACCACTAGAGCCAACTGACCCGGATTATCAACCCGAGGTGGGTGATCTTCTCTGCTCCATACAATGGGTTGTTCAGACCAACGCAAAAAACGTGGTATCACCGGTTCAACAGAGTGTATTGCTCTCTTCAAAACCTTCTGATCCCGTTTGCATAAAATTGTGGTGAATACGTGATACTGCCCAATGCTTAGCTCCTTTGGATTATTCTGGTATCCGGATTGCTGCTGCTGCTGACGCTGTTGATTCCCTTGGTTGTTGTATCCACCCTGACCAGGCTGCTGGTTAGGTTGATGCTGATTGTTGCCATTGTGGTTACCGTTGCCGCTGTGGTATCCTGAACCGGATCCACCACTTTGATAACCCGGACCTTGAAAACCGGGACCTGATCCGCCGGGGGCCCGTGATCGTACTTGGTCTGTTTTATAAACTCTTGCATAATGAAACAGTCTTTCCAGAGATGCGTAGCTGGGTTTTCCACTGTACCGTGCCTTGGGCAAGGCATGTTCAACTGGCGCTCTAGATTAATGGGTGGCCTCCCGCTGCGTGGGGGCGGTTTACCCTTGCGGCACTGCCCGTTGTCCTGAGCGTTGGTATTGGCCACAAAGTCTGAGCTGCCCTCCGCTTTATGCTTGCCATTGTACCTTGTGCCCGCCGGATTGGCCTGCGCCGGTTTACCGTTCTTGCTCGCCTTCCCGGACTTGTCTTCGTCTGCGTCTGCATACTTGGTGTTATCAGAGTCTCTATATTTTACCAAAGCACCCATGAGCGTTCCCATGTCGTTGCAATCACGTTTGAGCCGTCCCAGCTTCTGCCTCAAAGGCTCAAACCGACAATTGCCTTCCAAGGTTACTATCGCCGTACTTGGATTGATGCTATTGGAGGAGTGCAAGATTTTGGACACTCGCCGCACCCAACTGCTTGTGGACTCTTGCTCTCCTTGAACACATGCAGCTAAGTCAACAATGGACATCGGCTACTTGCACGTGTCTTTGAAATTATTGATAAACCGGCGAAGCAATTCCCCCAATGATCCGATGGAGTTAGGTGGCAAACCATTTAGCCATGTCCGGGCCGTGCCCTCAAGCATCATTGTGAAGTATTTAGCGCATGTAGCTTCGTCCACGTCGAGCATCTCCATGGCCATCTCATAACTCTCGACCCATGCCTCGGGGGCGAGATCCGCTGTGTAGTTGGGTACCTTGCGTGGACCTTTGAAGTCTTTGCGTAGTTTCACGTTCCGTAAAGCGGGGATGAGACACTGCACTCCCAAGGAACTGGACATGATTCCTGTTCCGACTGTGGTGGTGGGGTGAACCGGCGTCGCCTGATGGGTGTCCTTGTGGGCAGTATGCCTGGCCTGATCCGCCACCTCTTGTGCATGTGCTCATGCTCCTGCCGGATTATCCTGCCTCTGCTGATGCCGTCTCCGTGCGCTGCTAGATACGGCCGGTTCATCCAGGTGCCTCGTATAACTCCGGCTCGGGCGGGGGGTTGAGTGAATCCTCTCCCGGCTATAGGAATAAGCTTGCTGCTGAGTTAGCGCCGCATCCAGCTACTCCTTGGCCCGTTGTGCCTCCACTGCTATGGGGGATGTCCCATCAATGGGAAGGGCGGCCAGCCGTGAAGCGGCGGCGACGATATTATCCAAAGGATTAGAATAATGACCGGGTGTCACATCCCTAGTCAGTGCTTGCATTAGGACTAGCTAGAGTGTGCATCATGTTTACTTCCCACAGAAACTTGAAATGGGAATGACAGAAACCCCAGCACCCCTCTTCTTACAACTAGGGTTTGATAAAATCTTTTCCAATGTACCCAAAATGCCCTTAAAAATGTTCATCATTTTTGCCTTGGTCTTAAACCTCTGCCAAAAATGGTGCATAATTTTCTAGGACATCCAAAGGTCTCTGGATTAATTCTTATGGTAATTGCATTTGGGCATTTAAATGCTATAAAATATTTTATGTGCCCAAATAATCATAAACTAAAATGTTCCATACTGTTCATATTATATACAGTGGGCATGACTAGTTTTATGAGCTATAAAAATGTTCTAGCATTTTTATTAATTCAACAAAGTTGCAAAAGAATTGAAACAGAAAGTAAATAAACAAAAGAGGAAGCAGAGACTTACCTGAGGCCCACTTACCTGCCTGGCCCAGCCCACCAGGGGCATGCCCGTCTTCTACCCCGTGCCAGCGCATGAAGCAGCTCGGTGGCAAGCGCCGCCAACGCGCCGGCCACCTCCTGCCTGCCTGGTTACTCCCCCGACGCCCTGGACGCCCCTAGGCGTCGCCAAGCACCCTCCTGGCGCCTCTCTCACTCTCCCCCGTGTCTTCCCCCTCCTCTTTCCCCTCCGCCGAGCTCCACCGAGCGAGCTCGTCACCGCCGATCGCTGCCACCACGCCCTAAGCCACCCCCTCGCCTCCCCGACGCACCCATCAGCTCCACCGCATCGTCCTGAAGCTCCCCACCGACGCACACGACGCCAGAAGCCCCGTAGCATCGTCCTCGCTGTCGTCTTCAACCTTCGGCACCGGAGATCGCCGCCGCCCGTACATCGCCGCCCGACCTTCCCCAAGCCTGCGTCGACGCCCTCTGCGACCGCTGTGAGCTCACGCTTCGAACCCCCCTTCCCCGGGCTCGATTAAGCCTTGTAGTCGCCGCCCCCTTGCTGACCGAAGCCCACCGCCGCCGGCCAACTCGCCGCCATGGCCACAGGCGCCGTGCCTCGCAGCCGAGCACGCCACTAGGATCAGTAACTCGCCAGCAAGCTAACGCCACCCCTAACTCCTCCTCCCGTGCACCACAACGCCGTTCCGGCCAACCCCGTGCGAGCGGCGCCGCGGACGTGCTCGTCGCCGTCAACTCCGGTGATTATCGACCAACCAGTGGCCTCGTTGGATGCGGTGCATCCCCAGGAGCACATAGAACCCATCCGCGCGACAAATGGTCGCCGGAACAGAGATTCCGGCGTGTCACCGCCGTGCGAAATGGTCGCCGCCAGCCAAACTCCGGCGGGCTGACGTGGCCTATTAGTTAGGAGCTAATGGTGATTAGTTTAACCACCACAGCCACTGACAGTGGGCCCCACCGCATAGTCAAACCCAGTCAACTCCAGTTTTGACCGGGATTAGCCTCTGTGACACTGACATGCGGGACCCACCAGTCAGGTTTGACCTGGACCAGGTCTGTTGACCTACCGATGTCAGCATGATGTCATGCTGACGCAGTAAATGATTTTCTGGGATTATTTGATTTAAAAACAATTCAGGAAATTCCAGAAAATGCTTTAAACTTCAAAAAAATCATATAAATTCAACAGTAGCTCAGATGGAAAAGATTTATATATGAAAATTGATCAGAAAAATCCAATCTTTCCAATGGCACTGGTTTCATGCATGTTTGAGCAAGTTAACCTTTCTGTTCACATTAAAACATGATAATGCACTTAAATAAATAATAGTTTGGGTTTCAATTTGAATCTTTGATTCAAATGGGCTCAAACCCCTCTGTTTATAGATGCATTAGCCTAAAACACATGCATCTTGCCATATCATGAGCATGCATCATATTGTTGCATTTGTTTGCTTATTTGATTGTATCGCCGATATTCTCCGTGTTAGGTCCTGCCCCCGAGGATACTTCTGCGTATCCAACTGAAGAGAAGTACCCGACAACCACTTTGTCAGGCAAGCAATCATTGATCATTCCGATACAAACCCATCTTCTCGCTCCTGCTCTCTTTTACTGCATTAAGGTAACAGCGTGTGAACTGCTACTTGCTGCGGTAGTTGAACCCTATTCCCTTGCATGACCTGTCATTGCCACAGTAAATAGTTGAAACCCACTAGCATGTGTAGAGTTGATTGAGCCATGTGATGTGTGATCCACCATGCTATTTGTTTATGTTGCCTGCTATGCTTAGAGTTGTGTCAGGTCTGGTTCATCTGGGTGATGGATCAGAGTGAAATGATCATACCGGTAAAGAGAGGGAAGTGTGGAACATGATTGATAAAGGTATCTATGAAAGGCCATGTAGGAGTACGTGGTGGGTTGTTTCATTGGAACCGTCCATAGGACCCGAGATCTGTATGTGTGGTTCAAGTTCCAGCTACTACCACACGTTGGGATCCTTAATTGACCCTCTCGGCTTATTAACTACCCTTGACCTCTGTCCAGGAGTTGCAACTAGTTTATGGTGTTTGTAGTTTACTGGTGGTCGTGCACAGCGTTGACCCTCGGGGTGTGCTGTGATGCGACAGGTACGTGGCACGGTGTACCGGTCGCCCGTTTGGTGACTCGGGAACCCTGTACACATCGTTTGGGGCCGTGAGCGACACCCCGACCGGATCTCCCCACGGATGGAACCCAAATAGGCGATAAACCTGGACGAGAGACTTGTGTAGTTAGTCCGGTCGTGGCCGACACCCTCGCTGGGCTTCCGCTTGAAGGTTGCCGAGTACATGTCGAGTAAACGGCGATAAGTGGTGGAAGTGTGTGTGAAGAAGTACACCCCTGCAGGGTTACCAATCTATTCGAATAGCCGTTGTTCACGGTACGGACTACTTGGTTACTCTTACAGTTCATAGATAAGTTGATGGATACTACTAAAAGCCTCAAGACAAGTGTGAGTGCCGTGGATGGCCCTTCCGTAGGATGACGGAAGAGGATGCACGGTGGTGTATTGTTGTGGTGAGTAGAGGACTCGTGTACGTAGTATTATCTTGCAATCTGTTGAGAGTCGTAGTATAGGTTAGCCAAGAGTCAAAGCTGGCTTGCTGCTATGAACTCCACTACCCTTGTTGATAATGTTGCATGTATGATAGGTTTTGTTGTAAGACTTGCTGATTACCTTTGTACTCATGTTTGCTTAATAACTGCTGCAGAGGAGAACCCTGCCCCTTCTGATGGGTTTTACATAGACGTCGACGTCGACGAGTAGCTTGCTATCCAGACGGAGATCCTGAGCTTGTGAAGGGCCATGTAGATAGTCAGGCTACACCAAGCCTGTTTTATTTTCCAAGTTGTCTGTACTCAGACATGTTAGCTTCCGCTTGTGCTTGTATGACTGTATGACTTGAGTGTTGGGTCATGTGACCCCTACCTGTATGTATATGTTATGTATGGCTCTTTGGAGCCTCTTAAATAAAGTACTTTGAGTCATAGAGTTCTGTTGTGATGCAATGTTGTATTTGCACATATTGAGCATATTGTGTGTATGATTGAAATGCTTGGTATGTGTGGGATCCGACACCTAGTTGTTTCCCTTTGGTAGCCTATCTTACAGGGAAATGCCTCCTAGTGCTTCCATTGAGCCTTGGTAGCTTGCTACTGCTCGGAACACGTAGGCTGGCCGGCATGTGTCCTTCTTCGTTCCTGTGTCTGTCCCTTAGGGGAAATGTCATGCGTTGTTCCTTTAAGTCCATGTAGCTTGCTACGACTTGGGTTCATACGTTGATGACCGACACGTTCATTGCTGGGTCATGAATGCCTGTCTTTGTAATTTAGTGCCACTTTTGGTTTATAACTAGCCATGTCGGCCCGGGTTCTCTGTCATGTGGATGCTAGCGACACTGTCATATACGTGTGCCAAAATGCGCAAACGGTCCCGGGCCAGGTAAGGTGGCACCCGTGGGGATACCGTGCGTGAGGCCGCAAAGTGATATGACGTGTTACAAGCTAGATCGGTGTGACTTAGGATCGGGGTCGTGACAGCGTTGGCATCAGAGCCGGACTGCCTGTTGGTTTCTCAAGCCAAACTGGTCGATGTTGAGTCTAGAAAAATTCTTAGTTATATGTAGGGGAATTGATTGTGGAAGGGAATGTAAGACTCTTTTTACTTATTTACCTTATGCCCTTCTGATCTGAGTCAGCCTATTCTTTCTACGGGGGTTTTGGACTAGGCCTCTCATCCTTACTAGGTTCACGTGTTACTAATCCGTAGACTCTTAGGATTGTTGGTTTGAAGCCTCAGTTCAGTTTCTACCCTTTTAGTATGATGATTAGTTGGACCCGGAACCTTGATATGATATTGTTGAGTGGCTATGCTATCATTGTATGATGTCTCAAAATCTTTTTTGAGCATTTACAGTTGTTATGCTGCCCGATTTCTTCCAGAAATACTAATGCCTTTGCATTACTTCGTGTTTCAGATGTCTGGCCGCACACCTCACCAAGTGGTTCGTTTGACTCGGTGCATTAATGTGCCCGGTCACACGGCCATGCTAGTCCGTGTGTTGACTGAGACCGGTTACCGCTGGTATCCTGAGTACACCGTGGAGGAACAGTACCGGGATTTCAATCAGAGTCAATATTTCTGCACAGTCCAGATATACCCCTCATATCCCGGAGCTAACGACCCCATCCATTGGTCTTATGGACTTGGGGTTACTATCGAGATGGCAGTGCAGGATGCCGCTTATTCGATGATGACCATCATCCGGGCTAGGCATGCCCTGCTGCTGAACACCGAGTTTTGTTACATGCCAGCCTCACTTCCTGGAGAGGAAGGCTACTACACTGGTCTGTATACTGATGCTGCTCATGAGGAGCCACTGCTTCAGACTACTGTCCAGATGCTGGAAGATAGGGACCGTGAGGTCCGTGCCCTCCGGATGGAGCTGTATAACACTCGAGCCGCCCACTGGACTACTTTGACACGGCTTGCACCTGCTGTGCACACCGGATATCTGGATATGTGGGATTTGTATCCCGTGCGGGCTCGTCTGCCTGATTGTATGGATTGGCGTGACGTGGGGGTATTACACCTCCACGTGGGCGTCGGTTACCACCAGCATCGGGACCGAGGCCACATCCATGTCCCTATGGTCCACAGCCTTTGAGTGCTTGAGAGTTTCAAGATCCATCTGTTCCACTTCCAGGCTACGGTGGTAATCTTTACGAAGATTACTACGGGAATGTCTGAGCTAGACCGTGGCAGTAGTAGTATCGTAGTAGTTGTATTTCCACAGTCATGTGCGTCTTGTGGAATATGACTTAGTTTGTACTGAGTTCCGGAGGCGTAGTTAAATAATGTATAGGAGCTTGGAATGCCTCTGATGAGATGTATCGTCTTTCACCGCGGTTGTACTTTAGCCTTGGCTTGTACTCAACTATGTATGGTGTGTATGACCACTGGTGTATATATGGCAGTTTCTATATTACCATGTCGTACGGATGAACATCTCTGCATTCCGTGTCATCCATTACATTCTGCACTCCTATGTCAAGTTTTTGCCATCCTTGTCTAAACCGTTGTTTTGTTTTCCTAGGATGGTCAACACTCGCAGCACTCCTGCTGCTCAGGAGCAGGGTGAGGCTAGTGGGGCTAGAGATGAGAATCTGCCCCAGCCACCCTCCTTGGTTGAAGTTATGCTCGAGGCAGAACGGAACAAGAGAGAGACCAATCGTCTGCTGGAACGCATAGAGCAAAACACTGTATTCCGTCAGAAGAATGACGTGGTGTCAATCAATGACTTTATCAAGATGTGCCCACCTAAGTTCCATCATTCCACTGAACCTCTGGATGCGGATGACTGGCTTCGTAGTATCACCCACAAGCTACACTTTGCCCGTGTGGCCGAAGCTGACAAGGTTATCTACGCCGCCTACCATCTTGAGGGCCCTGCCAGTCTATGGTGGGAAAACTTTGAGGCTATGCGTCCCGCTGGCCAAATCACTACATGGGCTGAGTTCAGTGAGGCATTCCGTGAACATCACATTCCGGAAGGTCTCATGGATCGCAAGCGGGAGGAATTCTGCAATTTCACCCAGGGCCGGTTAACCGTGGATGGCTATAGTCACGAGTTTGGCAACTTGGCACGCTATGCACCCGATGAAGTATCCACCGATGCCAAGAAGCAGGCAAGGTTCCGCAAGGGACTCAACCCTGAACTCCGCCGAGATCTACGTCTGCACAAGTGCACCTCCTTCCAGAAGTTGGTGAACAAAGCTATCAGTGCTGAGACGGGCCAGACTAATTTCGAAGCCACACGCAAGCATCCTCGTGACCTTGGTTCCTCATCCGGCTCTGGCTCTCACAAGCGCCGTGTGTGGGTCCCTAACACTGCTCTGCCACCCAAGTACACACCGATGCCATCCTATGAGGCGCCTCGCCCAACTCAACAGTATGCACCTGCCAAGACTTATGGAGGATCACCTACCAACTTTGCTCCATGCACTGGCACTATGACATGCTTCAAGTGTGGAGAACTGGGGCACTACATGCGTGAGTGTCCTCAGAACCAGCCAGGAAAGCCCGTTGGCCGTGGTAAGCAAACAGGCAAGGTGAACTATGTCAAGGCAATCCCCACTGCACGTGGTCATGTCAACTATGTCTCTGCTGAGGAAGCTTATGAGGATCCTAACGTCGTCCTTGGTACACTTCTTGTTAACTGCCATCCGTCATCTGTTCTTTTCGATACTGGAGCATCTCATTCGTTCATATCTGAGAGCTATGCTCGAATGCACAACATGACTTCTTGTGACATGCCCACTTCCATGGTTATTCAAACTCCTGGTTCAAAGTGGCAAACCTCTAGGGTAAGCCATGGAAATGAAATTCTTGTCGATAGACTTGTATTCCTTGCATCACTAATCGCTCTCAAGTCCTCGGACATAAACATCATCTTGGGTATGGACTGGATGACAACTCATTACGCCAAGATTGATTGCTACACTAGGACCGTTCAACTTACACACCCATCCGGCAAGACAGTCAATGTCTTGACCCGAATGGCCGAGCGTCAGCTCTACTCTCTTAATGCCAACCCTCTACCAGAACTCGAAGATATTCCGGTAGTCCGTGACTTTCCGGATGTTTTTCCAGAAGAACTGCTAGGTGTTCCACCTGACAGAGATGTCGAGTTCGTGATAGATCTTATTCCAGGAACTGTCCCAATCTCTAGGAGACCTTATAAGATGGCACCCCTAGAATTAGCTGAGCTTAAGAAACAACTCGATGAGTCCTTAAAAAAGGGTTTCATCCATCCTAGTTCTTCCCCTTGGGCTTGTCTCGTCCTCTTCGTCAAGAAGAAGGATGGAACGGAATGGATGGTTGTAGATTACCGACCTGTCAATCTGGTCACCATAAAGAACAAGTATCCGCTCCCCAGGATCAACGATCTATATGATCAGCTCGCTGGATCCTCAGTCTTTTCCAAAATGGATTTGAGGTTGGGCTACCATCAAATCAAAATAAAGAACGGGGACATTCCCAAGACGGCTTTTGTTACTCGTTATGGCCAATACAAGTACACCATCATGTCCTTCGGGTTAACCAATGCCCCAGCCACCTTCTCCCGGCTAATGAATTCTATATTCATGGAGTATTTGGATAAATTCGTCGTGGTATACCTCGATGATATACTCATCTACTCCAAGAACAAGGAAGATCATGCCGAGCATCTAAGGCTGGTATTGACGAAACTTCGAGAGCACCGCCTTTATGCCAAATTCTCTAAATGTGAATTCTGGTTGCCGGAAGTGACCTATCTAGGCCATGTGATCTTTGGTAAGGGTATTGCCGTCAATCCCGAGCGAGTTCAAGTCGTCCTTGATTGGACTCCCCCTGAATCGGTCAAGCAAGTTAGGAGTTTTCTTGGCTTAGCAAGCTATTGCCGACGCTTCGTCGAGAATTTCTCCAAGGTTGCTAAACCTCTAACTGAACTCCTCAAGAAAGATAAAAAGTATAAATGGACCCCACAGTGCGAGTCCAGCTTTAAGGAACTGAAAAGACGCCTGACATCTGCACCCGTACTGGTACCACCAGACTTTTCCAAGGATTTTATTATATACTGCGACACCTCGCGACAGGGACTAGGTTGCATACTCATGCAAGATCGTCAAGTGATCTCTTACGCATCCCGACAGTTGCGTCCACATGAGGATAACTATCCTACACATGATCTAGAGCTTGCAGCTATAGTCCACGCACTCAAAACATGGCGACATTACCTTCTTGGTAATCGATGTGAAATTTTCACTGATCACCAAAGCCTGAAATACATCTTCACCCAACCGGATTTGAATCTCAGGCAAAGACGTTGGGTTGAATTGCTCATAGATTACGACTTAGGAATCACTTACACCCCTGGGAAGGCCAATGTCATGGCTGACGCACTAAGTCGTAAGTCTTATTGTAACAACTTGATGTTACAACAAGGGCAACCACTTCTCCACGAGGAATTTCGTAAGCTTAACCTTCACATTGTCCCTCGAGGATTCCTTTCCACCTTGGTGGCGAAACCTACCCTTACGGATCAAATCATAGCTGCCGAGCGGTATGATAGAGGTATATCTCGGATCAAGGAGAACATTGCTAGCGGTGTTGCTAAAAGTTTCTCTATGGATGATCGAGGTGTTGTGTACCTCGAGAACCGCTTAGTGGTACCCAAGAAACAACAACTACGGCAGATGATCCTTAAGGAGGCTCATGAATCTCCTCTCACGATTCATCATGGTAGTACCAAAATGTATCAGGACCTATGCCAGAGGTTCTGGTGGACTAGGATGAAGAGAGAAATCGCTCAATTCATTGCTAACTGCGACGTTTGTCGTCGAGTTAAAGCAGAGCATCAACGGCTTGCTGGCACCCTTCAAGCTTTAGCTATTCCTATATGGAAATGGGATAAGATCGGTATGGACTTCATTACCAGGTTTCCCAGGACCAGAAAAGGGAATAATGCTATTTTCGTCGTTATCGACCGCCTCTCCAAAGTAGCCCATTTTCTACCTGTTCGAGAGAGTATAACCGCTAGCCAGCTAGCAGACTTGTATATCTCTCGGATAGTATCACTTCATGGTGTGCCGTTGGAGATTAACTCAGACCGTGGAAGTCTTTTCACTTCGCGATTTTGGGAAAGTTTCCAGAATGCTATGGGGACTCATCTCTCTTTCAGCACCGCCTTCCATCTACAGTCAAGTGGTCAAGTGGAATGAGTCAATCAAATTCTGGAAGATATGCTTCGAGCCTCTGTCATCTCTTTCGGTATGGATTAGGAGAAGTGTCTTCCATTTGCCGAATTGGCTTATAACAATAGTTATCAAGCCAGCTTGGGCAAGGCTCCCTTTGAAGTTCTATATCGACGAAGGTGTCGAACACCTCTTAACTGGTCAGAAACCGGGGAAAGACAATTCTTTGGTCCGATATGATCCAGGAAGCAGAAGAGCAAGTTCGCATCGTTCGTGAGAAATTGAAAACAGCCCAATCTCGCCAGAAGAGCCAATATGATAGTCATCATAAGGCTGTGACTTTTGAAGTCGGCGATAAGGCTTATCTCCGGGTTACTCCTCTTAAGGGAACCCATCGCTTCGGTATCAAAGGCAAATTGGCTCCTCGTTACATCGGTCCTTTTCGTATTCTTGCCAAACAAGGAGAAGTTGCCTACCAATTGGAACTACCTCCGCACCTTTCCAGAGTTCATGATGTCTTCCACGTATCTCAACTCAGGCGTTGCTTCTCGGATCCTATCCGCGGAGTGGACCACGAAACGCTTGATCTCCAGGACAATCTCACATATCGAGAATACCCCGTCCGTATTCTTGATCAAACCGAGCATACCACTCGATGTCACAGTATCAAGTTTCTCAAGGTTCAATGGTCACATCATTCCGAGAGTGGAGCTACTTGGGAAAGGGAGGATCGTCTTCGGCTTGAGTACCCCACCCTCTTTCCGGAGGAACCCAAATCTCGGGACGCGATTCTTTTGAGTGGGGGTGAGTTGTCACATCCCTAGTCAGTGCTTGCATTAGGACTAGCTAGAGTGTGCATCATGTTTACTTTCCACAGAAACTTGAAATGGGAATGACAGAAACCCCAGCACCCCTCTTCTAATAACTAGGGTTTGATAAAATCTTTTCCAATGTACCCAAAATGCCCTTAAAAATGTTCATCATTTTTGCCTTGGTCTTAAACCTCTGCCAAAATGGTGCATAATTTTCTAGGACATCCAAAGGTCTCTGGATTAATTCTTATGGTAATTGCATTTGGGCATTTAAATGCTGTAAAATATTTTATGTGCCCAAATAATCATAAACTAAAATGTTCCATACTGTTAATATTATATACAGTGGGCATGACTAGTTTTAGGAGCTATAAAAATGTTCTAGCATTTATATTAATTCAACAATGTTGCAAAAGAATTGAAACAGAAAGTAAATAAACAAAAGAGGAAGCAGAGACTTACCTGAGGCCCACTTACCTGCCTGGCCCAGCCCACCAGGGGCATGCCCGTCTTCTACCCCGTGCTAGCGCACGAAGTAGCTCGGTGGCGAGCGCCGCCGACGCGCCGGCCACCTCCTGCCTGCCTGGTTACTCCCCCGACGCCCTGGACGCCCCTAGGCGTCGCCACGCACCCCCTGGCGCCTCTCTCACTCTCCCCCGTGTCTTCCCCCTCCTCTTTCCCCTCCGCCGAGCTCCACCGAGCGAGCTCGTCGCCGCCGATCGCTGCCACCGCGCCCTAAGCCACCCCCTCGCCTCCCCGACGCACCCATCAGCTCCGCTACATCGTCCTGAAGCTCCCCACCGACGCACACGACGCCAGAAGCCCCGTAGCGCCGTCCTCGCCGTCATCTTCAACCTTCGGCACCGGAGATCGCCGCCGCCCGTACGTCGCCGCCCGACCTTCCCCAAGCCCGCGTCAACGCCCTATGCGACCGCTGTGAGCTCACGCTTCGATCCCCCCTTCCCCGGGCTCGATTACGCCTTGTAGCTGCTGCCGCCTTACTGACCGAAGCCCACCGCCGCCGGCCAACTCGCCGCCGTGGCCACAGGCGCTGTGCCTCGTAGCCGAGCACGCCACTAGGATCAGTAATTCGCCAGCAAGCTAATGCCACCCCTAACTCCTCCTCCCGTGCACCACAACACCGTTCCGGCCAACCCCGTGCGAGCGCCGCCGCGAACGTGCTCGTCGCCGTCAACTCCGGTGACTAATCGACCAACCAGTGGCATCGTTGGATGCGGTGCATCCCCAGGAGCACATAGAACCCATCCGCGTGACAAATGGTCGCCGGAACAGAGATTCCGACGTGTCACCGCCGGCCAAACTCCGGCGGGCTGACGTGGCCTATTAGTTAGAAGCTAATGGTGATTAGTTTAACCACCACAGCCACTGACAGTGGGCCCCACCGCATAGTCAAACCCAGTCAACTCCAGTTTTGACCGGGATTAGCCTCTGTGACACTGACATGCGGGACCCACCAGTCAGGTTTGACCTGGACCAGGTCTATTGACCTGCTGACGTCAGCATGATGTCATGCTGACGAAGTAAATGATTTTCTGGGATTATTTGATTTAAAAACAATTCAGGAAATTCCAGAAAATGCTTTAAACTTCAAAAAATCATATAAATTCAACAGTAGCTCAGATGGAAAAGATTTATATATGAAAATTGATCAGAAAAATCCAATCTTTCCAATGGCTCTGGTTTCATGCATGTTTGAGCAAGTTAACCTTGCTGTTCACATTAAAACATGATAATGCACTTAAATAAATAATAGTTTGGGTTTCAATTTGAATCTTTGATTCAAATGGGCTCAAACCCCTCTGTTTATAGATGCATTAGCCCAAAACACATGCATCTTGCCATATCATGAGCATGCATCATATTGTTGCATTTGTTTGCTTATTTGATTGTATCGCCGGTGTTCTCCGTGTTAGGTCCTGCTCCCGAGGATACTTCTGCGTATCCAACTGAAGAGCAGTACCCGACAACCACTCTGTCAGGCAAGCAATCATTGATCATTCCGATACAAACCCATCTTCTCGCTCCTGCTCTCTTTTACTGCATTAAGGCAACAACGTGTGAACTGCTACTTGCTGCGGTAGTTGAACCCTATTCCCTTGCATGACCTGTCATTGCCACAGTAAATAGTTGAAACCCACTAGCATGTGTGGGAGTTGATTGAGCCATGTGATGTGTGATCCACCATGCTATTTGTTTATGTTGCCTGCTATGCTTAGAGTTGTGTCAGGTCTGGTTCATCTGGGTGATGGATCAGAGTGAAATGATCATACCGGTAAAGAGAGGGAAGTGTGGAACATGTTTGATAAAGGTATCGATGAAAGGCCATGTAGGAGTACGTGGTGGGTTGTTTCATTGGAACCGTCCATAGGACCCGAGATCTGTATGTGTGGTTCAAGTTCCAGCTACTACCACACGTTGGGATCCTTAATTGACCCTCTCGGCTTATTAACTACCCTTGACCTCTGTCCAGGAGTTGCAACTAGTTTCTGGTGTTTGTAGTTTACTGGTGGTCATGCACAACGCTGACCCTCGGGGTGGGCTGTGATGCGACAGGTACGTGGCACGGTGTACCAATCGCCCGTTTGGTGACTCGGGAACCCTGTACACATCGTTTGGGGCCGTGAGCGACACCCCGGCCGGATCTCCCCACGGATGGAACCCAAATAGGCGATAAACCTGGACGAGAGACTTGTGTAGTTAGTCAGGTCGTGGCTGACACCCTCGCTGGGCTTCCACTTGAAGGTTGCCGAGTACATGTCGAGTAAACGGCGATAAGTGGTGGAAGCGTGTGTGAAGAAGTACACCCCTGCAGGGTTATCAATCTATTCGAATAGCCGTTGTTCGCGGTACGGACTACTTGGTTACTCTTACAATTCATAGATAAGTTGATGGATAATACTAAAAGCCTCAAGACAAGTGTGAGTGCCGTGGATGGCCCTTCCGTAGGATGACGGAAGAAGATCCACAATGGTGTATTGTTGTGGTGAGTAGGGGACTCGTGTACGTAGTATTATCTTGCAATCTGTTGAGAGTCGTAGTATAGGTTAGCCAAGAGTCAAAGCTGGCTTGCTGCTATGAACTCCACTACCCTTGTTGATAATGTTGCATGTATGATAGGTTCTGTTGTAAGACTTGCTTAGTACCTTTGTACTCATGTTTGCTTAATAACTGTTGCAGAGGAGAACCCTGCCCCTTCTGATGGGTTTTACATAGACGTTGACGTCGACGAGTAGCTTGCTACCCAGACGGAGATCCTGAGCTTGTGAAGGGCCATGTAGATAGTCAGGCTACACCAAGCCTGTTTTATTTTCCAAGTTGTCTGTACTCAGACATGTTAGCTTCCGCTTGTGCTTGTATGACTGTATGACTTGAGTGTTGGGTCATGTGACCCCTACCTGTATGGATATGTTATGTATGGCTCTTTGGAGCCTCTTAAATAAAGTACTTTGAGTCATAGAGTTCTGTTGTGATGCAATGTTGTATTTGCACATATTGAGAATATTGTGTGCATGATTGAAATGCTTGGTATGTGTGGGATCCGACACCTAGTTGTTTCCCTTTGGTAGCCTATCTTACAGGGAAATGCCTCCTAGTGCTTCCAATGAGCCTTGGTAGCTTGCTACTTCATGTAGGCTGGCCGGCATGTGTCCTTCTTCGTTCCTGTGTCTGTCCCTTAGGGGAAATGTCACACATTGTTCCTTTAAGTCCATGTAGCTTGCTACGACTTGGGTTCATACGTTGATGACCGACACGTTCGTTGCTAGGTCATGAATGCCTGTCTCTGTAATTTAGTGCCATTTTTGGTTTATAACTGGCCATGTCGGCCCGGGTTCTCTGTTATGTGGATGCTAGCGACACTGTCATATACGTGTGCCAAAATGCGCAAACGGTCCCGGGCCAGGTAAGGTGGCACCCGTGGGGATACCGTGCGTGAGGCTGCAAAGTGATATGACGTGTTACAAGCTAGATCGGTGTGACTTAGGATCGCGGTCCTGACACCGGGAGGGGTGGTCACGTGCTGGGTCGGCACAACTTGGCGATTCAGCTCGGCGGCTGGTGGCTAAACCGACGCGCCCGTCCCCGGGGCCCCTCCCTGGTTTACCTCTAGATGGTTACTGGTTCCTGCTCCTGGTGTGCTAAAGAGATTCCTCGCCTCATAAACCGGCGGCAAATGAGACCGTTGTCTCCTCCACATTACCTCCTATGAAGCGTTCTGATCTAACCTGAGCCGGAAAGCTTGGGAATCTAGCTCTGCTTGCTTTGTAGCCATCCTAGCTTTCTCCGCAGCCAGATCCAACTTAGCTTGCTCAATCCGGCTCTTCACCTGAGTGATCTCTGCATCGTGCTGCTCCTTGTCGTCCTGGGCTACTTCTGCTATTGCGAGTGCTATCAAAGTGTCGACTAAGGTGGATAGGACTTCAAAGGGCGACGGGGGAAGGTCTCCAGCTCTAGCTCCTGTTGCCTCTGAGTTTAACGCTCCAGTCGTTGAGGGCTGCTGCATGGATTGTGATCCGGCCATGAAGACAGCAACCCTGTTTGGCGGATCGAGGGAGTCCGGAATACTGTCGCCATGGGAACAACCCTCAGACTGGCCGTCCTGCAACAGATACAAAGATTCGGTCTCTCTGGACGAGGACTCGTCGCTGGAATAAACAACTGTCTCGCCACCAGAATCCGATCCGTCCTCGGCTTGTACTCCATGCACTGCTTCGACGAAGACGTGCTTCACGGTGGGCTGAATTCGGGTTGATCTTGCACGCTGAGCCGGCTCGACGATGTTGTGGAAGATGTCCGACTCAGGGCCCGGTTCGCCGATCTTGCTGATGAAGATGTGGATGCCGCCGAAGGGGACCCGGTACCCGTATTCGATTGAAACGTCCTCGGGGCCCCAGCCTCCATCGTCGATGTAGATCCGGCCGCGATGACTCTTAGTCATCCGGCCCACTGCATAGCCCTTGAGCCCTTCAAAGCTGCCCTTCAAGAACTCGAAACCATCATGCGATAGCCCCACGGTGGGCGCCAACTATCATGGATTTAGCATGGCAGATGTCCTGGTAAAGGGACTTAGTCGTGAGGCCATCGCTCGGGTTAGCTTAAAGGGGTTAAAGCGGACGAAGGACGCAGGGATTTTTATACTAGTTCGGCCCCTTCGAGGAAGGTAAAAGCCTATGTCTAGTTGGTGTGGTATTGCTTATGCTTCGATGACCAGGGAGCGAATCCGCTTTGCCCGTGTCTCGAGCTGTTGTTTCTTGTCCTTGAACCGTCGCCAGGTCATCCCTTTATATAGGAGGCGACGCCCGGTCCGGTTTACAGAGTCCCGAGGCCGGCTCATAAAAGTGTCCGCCTCGGTCTCTACTCTTTCTATCTTACATCCCAAGTTACACAGTATGACGGTTTACAAACTATGGGCCTTATACATGGGCCATGAACCTCCGTGGGCTATAACCTTCTATTACATACTCCACTCGGCTTCTGATAATATAATTTTAGTAACGTAAACTGGACCCTCCTAGCCGGTTTATACCTGATAGTAATATCCCTGACAGGAGAGTTTCGTCAGCACGACGGTGTGGTGACGTTGATGATGAAGCTACCGGCGCAGGGTTTCGCCTAAGCGCTGCAACGATATGACCGAGGTGTGTAACTGTGTGGAGGGGCCCCGCACACGAAGAAAATCAACTTGTGTGTCTATGGGGTGCCCCCTGGCCACGTATATAAAGGATGGAGGGAGGAGGAGACCAGCCCTCATAGGGTGTGCCCAAAGTGTGGAGTCCTACTAGGACTAGGCACCCCTGGCCACGTATATAAAGGATGGAGGGAGGAGGAGACCAGCCCTCATAGGGTGTGCCCAAAGTGTGGAGTCCTACTAGGACTCCCTAGTCCTAGTAGGATTCCACCTCCCACATGGAATAGGAAATGGGGAAGGGAGAAGGAGAAGAAAGGAAGGAGCCGCCCCTTTTCCCTAGTCCAATTCGGACCAGTCCATGGGGAAGGGGCGCGAACACCCTTGAGGCCTTTCTCTCCTTTCCCGTATGGCCCATTAAGGCCCTATACGAATTCCCGTAACTCCTCGGTACTCCAAAAAATACCCGAATCACTCGAAACATTTACGATGTCCGAATATAGCCTTCCAATATATGAATCTTTACCTCTCGACCATTTCGAGACTCCTCGTCATGTCCCCAATCTCATCCGGGACTCCGAAAAAACTTTGGTCATCAAATCACATAACTCATAATACTAATCGTCATCGAACGTTAAGCATGCGGACCCTACGGATTCAAGAACTATGTAGACATGACCGAGACACATCTCCGGTCAATAACCAATAGCGGAACCTGGATGCTCATATTGGTTCCTACATATTCTACGAAGATGTTTATCGGTCAAACCGCATAACAATATCATTGTTCCCTTTGTCATCGGTATGTTACTTGCCCAAGATTCAATCGTCGGTATCATCATACCTAGTTCAATCTCGTCATCGGCAAGTCTCTTTACTCATTCCGTAATACATCATCCCGTGACTAACTCATTCATCATTTGCTTGCAAGGCTTATTATGATGTGTATTACCGAGAGGGCCCAGAGATACATCTCTGACATTCGGAGTGACAAATCCTAATCTTGATCTATGCCAACACCACAAACACTTTTGGAAACACCTACAGAGCATCTTTATAATCACCCAGTTACGTTGTGACGTTTGATAGCACACAAGGTGTTCCTCTGGTATTCGGGAGTTGCATAATCTCATAGTAAGAGGAACATGTATAAGTCATGAAGAAAGCAATAGCAATAAAACTAAACGATCATAGTGCTAAGCTAACGGATGGGTCTTGTCCATCACATCATTCTCTAATGATGTGATCACGTTCATCAAATGACAACACATGTCAATGGTTAGGAAACATAACCATCTTTGATCAATGATCTAGTCAAGTAGAGGAATACTAGGGACACTCTGTTTTGTCTATGTATTCACAGATGTATTAAGTTTCCGGTTAATACAATTCTAGCATGAATAATAAACATTTATCATGATATAAGGAAATATAAATAACAACTTTATTATTGCCTCTAGGGCATATTTCCTTCAGCAACTACACTCGCCATTGGTAGTGCTTACTGTCCATCAAGCACACCTTGTTACAAATCACCATGGAGCTGATTGTGGACATCACCACTTCATCCAAGAAGCTTAAATCTCATCAAGTTGAAATCCAAAGGCTTATAACTCTAGGAAGATGAGCAAGAACAAGATATTGAGTCCTCTCAAAGACAAATATGGCATGTGCAAGGCCATCCATGTGAGCTAACACAAGGATCATGTTAGAACAAATAAAAGGCAAAGATGAGCTTCGATGAGCACCGCGTGAATGGAGAATGCATCCCCTATCACTCTATGGGAGAAGTAAATGAACTTGATGACTTTCCAGATATGCTTGAGGAAGATGAAAATGAGAATTGTCCATCTTCGTCTCATGATGAACTTGATGTACGATGACGAGCATTAGGAGATATGTGCTAGCATAACTCCCTTTCCCCTTTTTTGAGAAAAAAAAATCCACTTTCTTAACTTGATGGAATAGTTACATCATTAATAAGCAAAGGAATAATATCATCCAAAACTCATCCAACCAAGCAAAACAAGTGAAGGTGTAGAAATGGATTAACCACATAAATTGGAGATGCTGATGTATCCCGAAGTTCACACTCTTGGTGTAGTGCTAATCCTCGTTGGAGAGGTGTGAAATCCAAAGCTCCTGAATGCCATCAACTGGCTCATCCTACTCTCCTTTGAGTCACCCCAACAGATGAGCCTCAAATCACTCGTGGTTTGTCTTGAAGGCGACCACAGAACCTTTACAAAATATCCCTGAGCACACCATATGCAAGGAATATTAAAGGATAGAGTCCTACAATCTAGTAGTCCCAAATCTAGGTAATAATTCTGGTGAAGAACACATATGGGAATCACAAACAAGTTTGGTGGAAGTATAGATCGTGTGATCTCTTTCAATTCTCAAAGTGCCTCGGAGACCCAGGGTTACCCAAGAGAACTTCCTCAATCCTGGAGACCCAAGAGACTCCGGGAGCTAACCCATCCCAAGCGTTAACCACTCAAGGGAGGGGGATATGGGGGCCCGAGGGTCAGAAGGGCCGAGATCTAGGGTATCCAAAGAGATTTCCCTAGACCCCAGGGGTCCCATCATCAACCTGTTTTGGATAGGGTTTTGACCTATTGACTTAGGCATGGGGATGGATAGTGTATATGTTTTTGCATGATCCCCAAACTTATCAAATCATCTCTGTCCCTCCTAACAGTGTAGTTTTTTATGACTCAAATACAAAAAAACATTGAGTCTTCGGATAACCAACACCCTTTTCCTTTTTGAAATGGGGGTCAAGCATCTCCATGATATATCATCGATAGACCAAGGTCCCGAGATAAACTTGACATCCAGCATCGGTCCCACTAATCATATCACCATCAGCACCAAAATACATTTAGGGTCTAGATGCACTTTCAACCCTAGATAGAATTTGATCCCTATGGGTGCGATAAATCTCATGTTAAAGTAACCAGGAATTCAAGCACCATCCCAAATATTGATATTATAACAGTCACCAACCCTCCAAATATGACCACGCTTAAGAGAATCGCCATAATATCCCTTTTTAACTTAGCATTCAACAAATCGGCATTGGGAAAGTATTTGGCTCTCAAAATTGTTACCCATAAGGAATCCAGATTATCTAGAAGATGCCACACTTGTTTTGCCAACTGATGTCTACTACGCAACCTTCTTGTAAACTCGTGTTGGGCCTCCAAGCGCAAAGTTTTATAGGACAGTAGAAATTTTTCCTCAAGTGGACGACCTAAGTTTTATCAATCCGTGGGAGGCGTAGGATGAATATGGTCTTTCTAAAAAAACCTGCAACCAAATACAAGAAATCTCTTGTGTCCCCAACACACCCAATACAATGGTAAATTGTATATGTGCACTAGTTCGGCGAAGGGATGGTGATACAAGTGTAATGTGGATAGTAGATATATGTTTTTGTAATATGAAAATATAAAAATAGCATGGTAACTAGTAACAAAAGTGAGCAAAAACAATATTGCAATGCTTGAAAACAAGGCCTATGGTTCATACTTTCACTACTGCAAAATCTCTCAACAATAATAACATAACTGGATCAGATAACAATCCTTCAACGTGCAATGGAGAATCACACCAAAGTTCCATCGCGGAGAACATAAGATGAAATTGTTTGTAGGGTACGAAACCACCTCAAAGTTATTATAAATCTCTAAAACTTCATCCACACAAAACTCAATAAGAACTCGTGAGATAAGTTAGTATAAATCAATGCATAACTCTATCGTTCTATACTGTAGCAAATCACTCAAATTATGATTTAACATTGCATACTAAATGCCTCTACATATTTAATCCTCCTATCCTCAAGTAGAATCATTAAACAAGTAAACATATGCAAACAATGCAAACATAACACCAATCTATCTAAATATGACAGTCTGTAAAAAGTGCAATCATACTCATACATCCTTGGCTAAAAAAATTCTGAAAAATTACCATGTTACATATAACTTATTCATGCTCATTGTGTAAAAAATTCAAGATTTTATCACGTTCGTACTTTCCAGAAGAATTTAGACAATGGTAGAAAACTTTCTGTTTTCAAACAGCAACATAAAGACTTGCAAAATAAGCATGGTAAAGGCTATACTTGACATTTTTATTGAAATAAACGATGCAAAACATTACTCTAAATAACATAAAGCAAATGTAAACAAAATAATTGTAACATCCCAATTTTTAATTTGGATGTTAACATAGATCATTCATATGCATCCATCATTTGAGCATTTTGTATTGGAGTTTATTTGAAAATTGATCCAAAAACTTTAAGCAACTCAAGGACCCAAGTGAAAGAGTTGGAAGTGTTCCAAAGAGGACCCACTATTTTTATTATTTAATCAGTGAGGTTGGATCAAATATTAGTTTTGCCAATTTTCATTTTCAATATTTAAAATAAATGAAAGAAGATAATATGACTTCTTCAAAAACAGAATAAAAATATTGGAAATTGAATTTTGAGTAAAAATAATTTTTATTGGATTTTTATTTTCAATTTATTATTTTTAAAATTGTATTAAAAACTTATTTATTTTTAGGCATATTTTATTTCAGAAAAATGTTCACTTTGTCCCAAATATTAGGTGGGAACGAGGAAAATTATTTCTAGAATTTTTAGGATTTTGTTTATATTTTTATTTGAATTTTATTCGTTCGGCGAATTTATATTAAAAAAGTTACTAGGCCGGCCCAGCCAAAGCCAGGCCACGGCCCAGCTCGCCACCGCCTCTCCCTCCCGTAGCCAGCTCGTACTCCGCCGGAGTCTGGTACGGACACGCCGGCCGCCGCGACCCCTTGCGCAATCCGAGGCCCCCCAGCCTTTATAAGCGCCGCCCGACCCCCCTTGAGCCCACACTGCCGCCGCCCATTGTCAACGCCGCATGCGCCACCGCCGCTCGCGCCTGGCTCGCCTGCCGCCGCCGTAGCCACCCATCGCCGCCGCTGCTGCCGCCGCCGGCCCTCGTGCCACCGCCTCGCCCGCACCCGCGACGTCGCCGCCGCCGCCGCGCCCGTCGCCCATCGCCCGACCCGACCCGCCGGCCGATCCGGACCGTGAGGTAAAAACCACCCGTTTTGTTTTTTTTGTTTTCGGTTTAAAAAAAACTTAGATCGGTTTTACAGAAAACCTAGATTCATTTTTTTAGGTTTTATTAAACATCGAACATCCGCTGTTTTATTTTCAGAAAACAAACGTTCGCTATTTAGATTTTTCTTTTTTTGTTATTTTCATGAGGGACCTATCCGTAGTTTAAGTTTTTATAGATTAGCCCCTGGTTTTCAAACGACCGTTACTTTTTACTCGTTAGTCAAAATTAGATGAAACCAACGCCAATTTCTTCGTTTCGATCTTCTCTCTAGCGCGAACCAAATTTGATTTTGGAAGTTTTTAAATTTGAACTCAAACAGATTTGTGTTTGAACTTCTTCTGATCGTTACTTGAGTTTCGTAACTCCGTTTGAGTTGATTCTTTTTGCAAACCGAGGCTCTTGACCTAAATGTTCTGATAAGGCCAAATTACCTCAATTTTGGTACTGTTAGATTTTTTTACTGTTGCAAGAGTTATTCATTTGTTTTCGAGTTCTTTCGAGTTTCGTTCTTCGATTCTGTTGCATGATTGCTTATGTATGCTATTGTTTGATTGCGATAGAATTTTCGGAGTCCGAAGCATGCTACTACGAGTCACTAGGTTTCAATGATCGTCAGCAAGGCAAGTTCATACTTTAATCATATTTTCCAATACCTAGTTTTTATTGCATTAGTTCTATCCTCAAAGATTGCATGAGTAGGACTTGATCACATGTGGTATTGCTTAGTAGTTCATGAGGTAGGAAGCCAATGACTTGAGATCAACCCAGGGAATATACGCTTTGTTGTTTATTGCTTAGCCATGCTCGTAAACGTGGATTGGTATGTGAGATTTGATGAAAGTTGTGAGTGTAATAACAACTAAGGGAATGTTTAAGGTGGTAACTTTAATACACTGCTGGGTGGATTGGTTGTAGGGCACCTGGAGAATCCAGTGTTATCCTAGGATATCCCGGAGGAACCATGTGATTATCCTATGGAATGCCACCCAGGCTCAAAGGGATCATATATCATTCATGCCTAGAAACTTCCGTGTGCAGCCACATGCCATTATGGGCTCTGGCATAGTTGAGTATGTTGTGTGAGCTCTTTCAGTGGTGAACTAGCAGATGTAGGGGAAAGTAGGTGTAACTGTTCATCCGGGGTAAAGTGTAAATGCTTTTGAAAGACTGTATCTTGGTCATCCGTTTCTCAACACCATGTAGTGCGAGAAAATCAAACGGGGGAGATCGAGTCTTGTGGGGAAAAGTGCACAAACCTCTGCAGGGTGTACAAACTATTCATGAGTTACCGTGTCCCCGGTTATGGACATCTTGAGTATCCTGGTATTTGAATTATGGACTGATCTCAACACTCTATTTAATTAACTTGTTAGGTTAATGACTTTGGTAATTTGGGATTGAGATGGAGGAACCATTCTCAATATTTCTTAATATAATTGAGTAGTAAATAAAAATTTATTCCTTTGTTGTAGGGAAAACTAGCTTTATGCAAAATTTAACCTTACAGCCTCCACCAGCCAAATATGCATATAGCTGTAGACTTTTGTTCATCATTACTTGCTACAGTGTGTTCTTGCCAGCATATTCAATGTGCTGACCTACACGGCTGCAATGTCTCATGTTGCAGAGTTTACCGACGAAGAATAAGGTGCGATTAGGTCGTTGTCATGCACTCAATGTTTGCCGTGGAGTTGGATGGACTCAACTTATCTTCGATGCTTCTACAAGATTTTGTATTAGTTCATGGCCTTTAGCCATATTATTGTAGTAAGACTCCTTTCAAGGATTTTTGATGTAATAAGATGTGATTGAACTCTGCTATAAATCCTCGAAGTACTGTGTGTGTGTCAGCATACCGATCCAGGGATGACACTGAGCACAGAGACTCCGGTCCATTCGGATCGAGGTCGCTACATAGATGGTATCAAAGCCAGGTTGACTGTAGGACGCGACCACTAGGATAAGCCACATGATGTTCTTCTCTACTCATCCTATTTCTTCTCCACTCATTCTAATTCTTCTCTATTTCTATTCTATAGATGTCAGACCCCGGGAGCAAGTTCACTCAGCTAGACGATGACACCCCTTTCGGAAGACACTTGAAGGAAGTCACTAGATATCTACACATTGGAATACCAAGTATCACTGGAGAACTCTATGCAACATTGTCGGAAGAGGAGTGCTGGAAGATCAAAGTTAGTGTTCCTGGGAGTACCATTGCACCAGTCACGGAACCACTTGAGCTTGCCTTTGATGCACCCACTTGGAACTTGGGAAAGAGTATGGCAGCTCACATCACATTTGGACGCATATGTGAAGTCTACAACAAGGACCTTGAAGACGCTATCTACCAGATTTGCGGACGCCGAGATGAGCAATGGGAGATGCTTCGCACCAGGAAGGATGGATCCATTGCCGCAGTATTCATTCAGGAGATGGACCAAAACATTCAACGCTACGAGAACCAGATGTGCACGCTCATGTAGAAGACCAATAAGGTGATAACAAGGAACATGGAGCTAGAAGAGGAAATCAAGACAGTACGTGATGGATATGAAGAGGAAATCATCGTACTATTGGAGCAGAATGAAGCACTGATGAATAAGGTTGGAACAAACTCGGTGACGCTGGAACCAGAGATGGGAATTCACATGGAGAACTACATTATGATAGACGACACCAACACCGATGAAAGTGATTATGAAGACGAAGCTGTAGCAGATATCATGGAGTCTTCCGATGATAGTGATTAGACAGCCACCTTGTAATCATTAGTATTCTTCCAGGTAGTTAGAAATTGTTCGCTAGCTTTGTAATAGGATCATTTGTGTGACCTTGTTTGAAATTGAGTGATATCATTGGAAATTGTTTGTCTCATGTGCATATGGGTAGTTATTTCCCCTAGACCTCATTCTATTCTAATCTCTCCCCTCTAAACCCCTCAGATGCCTCCGAGACATGAGCCCGGATTTGAGTTTCCACCTAAGCTCACCCAGTTGATCCAGCAGCAGAACACTTTGATGCAACTACTTGTTCAGAACCAAGGCAACAACAACAACAACAACCCACCTCCGCCCCCATGACAACCTGGCCCGGTTCTTAAGGTTAAATCCACCGGTGTTCTCTAGTAGCACCGAGCCGATTGTTGCAGATGACTGGCTCTGCAAGATGGGAAGAGAGCTAGCAACTGCAGGATGCACTGATGCAGAGAGAGTGTGCTTTGCCGCACATCAGCTTGAGGGACCAGCATCCGCTTGGTGGGAGAACTACACCGCCACTTATCCACTTGCTACAGTTACTTGGGATCAGTTTCAGCAAGCCTTTCGCGCATCACATGTCTCAGCTGGAGCCATGAACCTGAAGAAGCGTGAGTTTCGCAACTTGCGCCAAGGAAACTGTACTGTGGGGCAGTACGTGGATGACTTCAGGCAGTTAGCTCGCTACTCGCCAGATGATACAGCCACTGATGCCGCGAAGCAGGAGAAATTTCTGGAAGGACTCAACGATGAGTTGAGCATACAGCTGATTGTAGCCACCTACAATAATTACCAGGAGTTGGTAGACAAGGTCATCATGATTGAAGGAAAGCAGCAGCAGATTGAGACCCGCAAGAGGAAGTATGGATCGGGGAAGTTTAACTCTGGATCCCAGCAGAAGCCCCGTTATTCCCCATACTTAGGAGGACATAACCATCCCACCACTGGAGGCCATTCTCACAATGGAGGAAGTTCACACAATCATAGTGGCCCCAAGAATGGCAATGGGAATGGAGGAAACAACAGTCAGAACGGTTCCACTCCATCCACACTCGCTAAGAGAGATTTGAGTCACATTACTTGCTTCAAGTGCAGGGGCCAATTTTGAAAAAAACAAAGAATAGATTGCCACCCCTCTTTGTTTAGCATTCGAATCACCCATTCCTGTTTCTTTATTCAATATGTCTTACATTCCTTATATGTATAACCCTTCAATCTACGTATTAATAGAATCTATAGTATTCAACTGGACATTATGCCACCGAGTGTCCTGAAGGAAAGAATGGAAACGGCAACGGAAGTTTAGGAAAGAAGCTCAACCATTTCACCAGAGGACAAGTGAACCACGTCAATGTGGAGGAGGTTGACGAGCAGCCCAACGCAGCGGTTGGTAAGTTTTTGGTTAATACATTTACCGCCCTTGTTCTTTTTGACACTGGTGCATCTCATTCATACATATCAAGGGGATTTGTGAAAAAGTATCAATTGCCCACCGTAGCCCTTAGGACGCCTATGTTAGTAAGTTCCCTTGGAGCAGATTACATGGCTAGCAGAGGATGTTATCAAGTGCCATTGACAATTGGAAGACATGTATTTCCCACATACCTCATCATTTTGGAATCCTAGGGTTTGGATGTAATCATAGGTATGGATTGGCTATCCAAATTTGGAGGAAACATTGACTGCGCTAGTAGATCAATTCATCTCACCACTCCGGAAGGAAAGAGGATCAAGTATGTGTCGAGGCACACGCCCCGGAACACACACGTGAATGCACTCTCGGGAGTTGTTCAGGAGGAAGTACCAGTTGTGAAGGATTACCCCGATGTGTTTCCGCAGGAGTTATCGGGCATGACACCAGATAGAGACATCGAGTTCTTAATTGAGTTGCTACCAGGCACCAGACCAATATCCAAGATACCATACCGGTTGCCCGCTAATGATATGGAAGAGATCAAGAATCAGATCAAGGAGTTAATGGAAAAATGTTATATCCGACCAAGTTGTTCACCTTGGGGAGCCCCAATACTTTTAGTCGAGAAGAAGGATGGTTCCCTAAGAATGGTTGTGGATTATCATGTACCGAATGAAGTGACGATCAAGAACAAGTACCCTCTGCCCATGATAAATGACATGTTTGATCATTGCTACCTCTTGAGCTTGCGTCGTTCTTCCCTTGAAGAGGAAAGGGTGATGCAACACAGTAGCGTAAGTATTTCCCTCAATTTTTGAGAACCAAGGTATCAATCCAGTAGGAGACTACGCGTGAGTCCCTCGTACCTACACAAACAAATAAGAACCTTGCAACCAATGCGATAAAGGGGTTGTCAATCCCTTCTCGGCCATTTGCAAAAGTGAGATCTAATAGAGATAATAAGATACTTATTTTTGGTATTTTGTTTTATAGATTGAAAGTAAAGATTGCAAAAATAAAATTAAAGCAAAGATAAATAGTTGATGGAAGATTTATATAATGGAAGATAGACCCCGGGGCCATAGGTTTCACTAGTGGCTTCTCTCAAGATAGCAGATTTCTACGGTGGGTGAACAAATTACTGTCGAGTAATTGTTAGAAAAGCGCATAGTTATGAGAATATCTAGGCATGATCATTGTATATAGGCATCACGTCCGTGACAAGTAGACCGAAACGATTCTGCATCTACTACTATTACTCCACACATCGACCGCTATCCAGCATGCATCTACAGTATTAAGTTCATAAGAATAGGGTAACACCTTAAGCAAGATGACATGATGTAGAGGGATAAACTCATGCAATATGATATAAACCCCAACTTTTTATCCTCGATGGCAACAATACAATACATGCCTTGCTGCCCCTGCTGTCACTTGGAAAGGACACCGCAAGATTGAACCCAAAGCTAAGCACTTCTCCCATTGCAAGAAAGATCAATCTAGTAGGCCAAACCAAACTAATAACTCGAAGAGACTTGCAAAGATATTTAAATCATGCATAAAAGATTTCAGAGAAGAATCAAATATTGTTCATAGATAATGATGATCATAAACCCACAATTCATCGGATCTCGACAAACACACCACAAAAACAATTACATCGAATAGATCTCCAAGAAGATCAAGGAGAACCTTTTATTGAGATCCAAAGAGAGAGAAGAGGCCATCTAGCTAATAACTATGGACCCGAAGGTCTGTGGTAAACTACTCACAACTCATCGGAGAGGCTATGGTGTTGATGTAGAAGCCCTCCGTGATCGATGCCCCCTCCGGTGGAGCTCTGGAACAGGCCCCAAGATGGGATCTCACGGGTACAGAAGGTTATGGCGGTGGAATTAGGGTTTTGTGGTGCTCTCGGATGTTTTCAGGGTACGTGGATATATATATATATAGGAGGAAGAGGGACGTCAGTGGACGAGGGTGGGGGCGCGCCTACCCCCTAGGCACGCCCCCCCCTCGTGGCCGCCTCGTTTCTTCCCTGACGTGTACTCCAAGTCTTATGTGTTGTATTTGTTCCAAAAACGACTCTCCCGAAGGTTTCATTCCGTTTGGACTCCGTTTGATATTCCTTTTCTGCGAAACACTGAAATAGGCAAAAAACAGCAATTTGCACTGGGCCTTGGTTTAGTAGGTTAGTCCCAAAAATAATATAAAAGTGTATAATAAAGCCCATTAAACATCCAAAACAGATAATATAATAGCATGGAACAATAAAAAATTATAGATACATTGGAGACGCATCAAGCATCCCCAAGCTTAATTCCTGCTCGTCCTCGAGTAGGTAAATGATAAAAAACAGAATTTTTTGATGTGGAATGCTACCCAACATAATTATCAATGTAATTTTATTTATTGTGGCATGAATGTTCAGATCCGAAAGATTCAAGACAAAAGTTTAATATTGACATAAGAACAATAATACTTCAAGCATACTAACAAAGCAATTATGTCTTCTCAAAAATAGCATGGCCAAAGAAAGCTCATCCCTACAAAATCATATAGTTTGGCTATGTTCCATCTTCGTCACACAAAATACTCAAATCATGCACAACCCCGGTTTCAGCCAAGCAATTGTTTCATACTTATTTTTTTTCAAATTTTTTCAACTTTCACGCAATACATGAGCGTGAGCCATGGATATGCACTATAGGTGGAATAGAGTGGTTGTTGTGGAGAAGACAAAAGAGGAAGATGGTCTCACATCAACTAGACGTATCAATGGGCTATGGAGATGCCCATCAATAGATATCAATGTGAGTGAGTAGGGATTGCCATGCAACAAATGCACTAGAGCTATAAATGTTTGAAAGCTCAACAAAAGAAACTAAGTGGGTGTGCATCCAACTTGCTTGCTCACGAAGACCTAGGGCATTTGAGGAAGCCCATCGTTGGAATATACAAGCCAAGTTCTATAATGAAAATTCCCACTAGTATATGAAAGTGACAAAACAAGAGACTCTCTATGAGGAAGATCATGGTGCTACTTTGAAGCACGAGTGTGGAAAAAGATAGTAACATTGTCCCCTTTTATTTTTCCTTCTTTTTTGGGCCTTTCTTTTTTTCTTTGGCCTTTTTTGGGACAATGCTGTAATAATGATGATCATCACACTTCTATTTATTTACAACTCATAGATTACAACTCGATACTAGAACAAAATATGACTATATGAATGCCTACGGCGGTGTACCGAGATGTGCAATGAATCAAGAGTGACATGTATGAAAAAATATGCATGGTGGCCTTGCCACAAATACGATGTCAACTACATGATCATGCATGGCAATATGACAATGACGAAGCGTGTCATATAAACGGAACGGTGGAAAGTTGCATGGCAATATATCTCGGAATGGCTATGAAAATGCCATGATAGGTAGCTATAGTGGCTGTTTTGAGGAAGGTATATGGTGGGTGTATGGTACCGGCGAAAGTTGCGCGGTACTAAAGAGGCTAGCAATGGTGGAATGGTGAGAGTGCGTATAATCCATGGACCCAACATTAGTCATAGAGAACTCACATACTTATTGCAAAAATCTACAAGTCATCAAAACAAAGTATTTAACGCATGCTCCTAGGGGAAGGGTTGGTAAGAGTTAACCATCGCGTGATCCCGACCTCCACACAAATGATGACAATCAATGAAATACCTCATGCTTCAAATTTGTCACACAACGGTTACCATACGTGCATGCTACGGGACTTACAAACCTCAACACAAGTACTTCTCAAATTCACAACTACTCTACTAGCATGACTCCAATATCACCATACTCATATCTCAAAACAATCATCAAGTATCAAACTTCTCATAATATTCAAGGCACTTTATATGAAAGTTTTTATTATACCCATCTTGGATGCCTATGATATTAGGACTAATTTTATAACCAAAGCAAATTACCATGCTGTTCTAAAGGAATCTCAAAATAATATAAGTGAAGCATGAGAGATCAATAATTTCTATAAAATAAAACCCACGATGTGCTCTAAAAAGATATAAGTGAATCACTAGAGCAAAACTATCTAGCTCAAAATATATAAGTGAAGCACATAGAGTATTCTAATAAATTACGATTCACGTGTATCTCTCTCAAAAGGTGTGTACAGCAAGGATGATTGTGGCAAACTAAAAAGTAAAGAATCAAATCTTACATGCCGCTCCAAGCAAAACACATATCATGTGCTGAATAAAAATATAGTCTCAAGTAAAGTTACCGATAGACGAAGACGAAAGAGGGGATGCCTTCCCGGGGCATCCCCAAGCTTAGGCTTTTGGTTGTCCTTGAATTTTTACCTTGGGGTGCCTTGGGAATCCCCAAGTTTAGGCTCTTACCACTCTTTGTTCCATAGTCCATCAAATCCTTACCCAAAAACTTGAAAACTTCACAACACAAAACTTAACAGAAAATCTCGTGAGCTCCGTTAGTATAAGAAAACAAACCACCACTTTAAGGTACTGTAATGAACTCATTCTTTATTTATATTGGTGTTAAACCTACTATATTCCAACTTCTCTATGATTCATACCCCCCGATACTACTCATAGATTCATCAGAATAAGCAAACGACACACGAAAAACATAATCTGTCAAAAACAGAACAATCTGTAGCAATCTGTAACTTTGGAATACTTCTGTAACTCTATAAATTCTGAAATAAATTGGTGGACGTGAGTAATTTGTCTGTTAATCATCTGAAGAACAATCAACTTAAAATCACTCTCCAGTAAAAAATGGTAGCTATTCTCGTGAGCGCAAAAGTTTCTATTTTTTATAGCAAGATCACAAAAACTTCACCCAAGTCTTCCCAAAGGTTCTACTTGGCACAAACACTAATTAAAACACAAAACCACATCTAAACAGAAGCTAGATGCATTATTTATTACTAAACAGAAGTAAAAGCAAATAAAATAAAATTGGGTTGCCTCCCAACAAGCGCTATCGTTTAACGCCCCTAGCTAGGCATTGATAAATTTGATGATGCTCACATGAAGGATAGCAATTGAAACACGAAGAGAGCATCACGTAGCATGTGAAAAACACATCTAACTGTGACATACTTCCTATGCATAGGCATCTTATAAGCATACAAATTAGCAAGGCAAGCAAAAACTAGCATATGCAAGAAAGCAGAAAGGAACGATAGCAATTTCAACATAACGAGAGGTAATTTAGTAACATTAAAATTTCTTCAACCATATTTTCCTCTCTCATTACATGTAGGATCATAAAAAAAATTCAACAATATAGCTACCACAAAACATATTTCAACACGATCCACATGCATACGAAGTTGACACTCTTCCAAAATAGTGGGATTAACATTAACTAAAGTCATGACCTCTCCAAACCCACTTTTATCAAAAATTTCATAAGATTGAACATTCTCCAAATATGTGGGATCTAAAGTTGACACTCTTCCAAACCCACTTTCAATATTATTGCAAACATTATTATCAATCTCATATATATCATGGGGCTTAAATAAGTTTTCAAGATCGTAAGAAGCATCACCCCAATCATGATCATTGCAACAAGTAGTGGGCATAGCAAAATAAGCATCCCCAAGCTTAGGGTTTTGCATATCATTAACACACTTTTCATTAATATTTTTTAAAATAAAATCATTGCAATCATGTTTTTCATTCAAAGAGCTATCGTGAATCACTTCATAAATTTCTTCTTTCGACACTTCATCACAATTTTTAGATTCATGAATTTCAAGCAAAACCTCATAAAGATAATCTAGTGCACGTAGCTCACTAGCAATTGGTTCATCATAATTGGATCTCTTAAAAAGATTAGCAAGTGGATGAGGATCCATAATTTAGCAAGCGAAGATGCAAGCTGATAGAGGGCACATGGCAACACAAGCGAACAGAAAGGCGAACGGAAAAAGGCGAATAAAACGGCAAAGGTGAAGTGGGGGAGAGGAAAACGAGCAAATGGCAAATAATGTAATGCAAGGGATACGAGTTTGTGATGTGTACTTGGTATATGACTTTTGCGTAGATCTCCCCGGCAACGGCGCCAGAAATTCTTCTTGCTACCTCTTGAGCTTGCGATGTTCTTCCCTTGAAGAGGAAAGGGTGATGCAGCACAGTAGCGTAAGTATTTCCCTCAGTTTTTGAGAACCAAGGTATCAATCCAGTAGGAGACTACGCGCGAGTCCCTCGTACCTACAAAAACAAATAAGAACCTTGCAACCAACGCGATAAAGGGGTTGTCAATCCCTTCTCGGCCACTTGCAAAAGTGAGATCTGATAGAGATAATAAGATTAATATTTTTGGTATTTTGTTTTATAGATTGAAAGTAAAGATTGTAAAATAAAAGTAAAGCAAAGATAAATAGTTGATGGAAGATTTATATAATGGAAGATAGAGCCGGGGGCCATAGGTTTCACTAGTGGCTTCTCTCAAGATAGCATATTTCAACGGTGGGTGAACAAATTACTGTCGAGCAATTGATAGAAAAGCACATAGTTATGAGAATATCTAGGCATGATCATTGTATATAGGCATCACGTTCGTGACAAGTAGACCGAAACGATTCTACATCTATTACTATTACTCCAGACATCGACCGCTATCCAGCATGCATCTAGAGTATTAAGTTCATAAGAACAGAGTAACGCCTTAAGCAAGATGACATGATGTAGAGGGATAAACTCATGCAATATGGTATAAACCCCATCTTTTTATCCTCGATGGCAACAATACAATACGTGCCTTGCTGCCCCTACTGTCACTGGGAAAGGTCACCGCAAGATTGAACCCAAATCTAAGCACTTCTCCCATTGCAAGGAAGATCAATTTAGTAGGCCAAACCAAACTGATAATTTGAAGAGACTTGCAAAGATATTTAAATCATGCATAAAAGATTTCAGAGAAGAATCAAATATTGTTCATATATAATCTTGATCATAAACCCACAATTCATCGGATCTCGACAAACACACCGCAAAAAGAATTACATCGAATAGATCTCCAAGAAGATCGAGGAGAACCTTGTATTGAGATCCAAAGAGAGAGAAGATGTCATCTAGCTAATAACTATGGACCCGAAGGTCTGTGGTAAACTACTCACAACTCATCGGAGAGGATATGGTGTTGATGTAGAAGCCCTCCATGATCGATGCCCCCTCCGGTGGAGCTCCGGAACAGGCCCCAAGATGGGATCTCACGGGTACAGAAGGTTACAACGATGGAATTAGGGTTTCGTGGTGCTCTCGGATGTTTTCATGGTACGTGGATATATATAGGAGGAAGAGGGACGCTAGTGGAGCAACAGGCGGCCCACAAGGGTGGGGGGCGCGCCTACCTCTCCTGGGCGCGCCCTCCCCCCTCGTGGCCGCCTCGTTTCTTCCCTGACATGTACTCCAAGTCTTCTGTGTTGTATTTGTTCCAAAAATGACTCTCCCGATGGTTTCATTCCGTTTGGACTCCGTTTGATATTCCTTTTCTGCGAAACAGTGAAATAGGCAAAAAACAACAATTTGCAATGGGCCTTGGGTTAGTAGGTTAGTCCCAAAAATAATATAAAAGTGTATAATAAAGCCCATTAAACATCCAAAACAGATAAAATAATAGCATGGAACAATCAAAAATTGTAGATTTTGGAGACGTATCAATCAGTTGCAAGGAGCCAAGGTATTCTCTAAGATCGATCTACGATCTGGTTATCACTAGTTGAAGATCCGAGAGGAGGACATACCTAAGACAACTTTTACCACGAGGTACGGGCTTTACGAGTACATAGTTATGTCGTTTGGTTTGACTAATGCCCCTGCCTATTTCATGAGTATGATGAACAAGGTATTCATGGAGTTCTTGGATAAGTTTGTGGTAGTGTTCATTGGTGACATATTGGTTTACTCTAAGAACGAAGAGGAGCACAAGGAACATTTGCATTTAGTTCTCTAGAAGCTCAGGGAACATCAGTTATATGCTAAGTTCAACAAATGCGAGTTTTGATTGAAGGAAGTAAGATTCCTCGGACATGTTATATCAGGATATGGTATAACAGTAGATCCTTCCAAAGTAGAGGCTGTTACGGAATGGAAGGCATCCACCTCAGTTGGAGAGATTCGCAGTTTTCTTGGACTCGCAGGATATTATCGAAGGTTTAATAAGAATTTCTCCAAGATTTCGAAACCCATGACGGAATTGTTGAAGAAGGATAGTAAGTACAATTGGACCGAAGAATGTGAGGCCAGTTTTCAAGAGTTGGAGAAGCGTTTAGTTACAGCCCCAGTGCTGATACTCCCGAATATTCGAAAGGACTTTCAAGTGTATTGTGATGCTTCCCGCCAAGGACTTGGAGGCGTACTCACGCAAGAAGGAAGAGTTGTTTCATATGACTCACGCCAACTTCGACCCCATGAGTTGAATTATGCCACCCATGATTTGGAGTTAGCAGCCGTTGTGCACGTACTCAAGACCTGGAGGCACTTTCTTATTGGAAACCATTGTGATGTATACACGGATCACAAGAGTTTGAAATACATCTTCACACAAAAGGAGTTAAATCTCAGGCAAAGGAGATGGTTGGAGCTCATAAAGGATTACGACATGAGATTACATTATCATCAAGGAAAAGCCAATGTTGTGGCAGACGCACTAAATCGCAAGAGTTACGTTAATACTATCCTAACCAAAGGATTACCCAAGGAGTTGGCAGATGACCTCCGAGAGTTACAGCTGGAGATAGTCCCTAGAGGCTATGTTGCTACATTGGAAATTCAATCCACCTTGTTGGGTAAGATTCGAGAAGCCCAGAAGATGGATGAAGGAATTCAGAAATAAAGGACATAATGGGCAAAGGAAAAGCAGAAGGATTTCGTGAGGATGAACACGAAACACTATGGTTTGAAGAGCGTATTTATGTGCGCAATGACCCGGAAATCAGGAAGTTGATTCTTTAGGAGGCACATGATTCGCCGTATTCGATACATCCAGGCAACACCAAAATGTACTTGGATTTGAAGCAGAATTTCTGGTGGACAGGAATGAAGAAGGATATTGCCAATTATGTAGCGGTATGTGATGTCTGTCAGAGAGTCAAGGCAGAACACCAGAAACCAGCAGGGTTATTGCAGCCATTACACATACCAGAATGGAAGTGGGATAAACTTGGAATGGACTTTATCACAGGACTACCCATGATACGTTCAGGGTATGATTCCATATGGGTTATAGTTGATCTCTTGACGAAGGTAGCTCATTTCATCCCTGTGAAGACCACTTACACGAGTGCTAAGTTGGCCAAGATATACATGACCAGGATCGTATGTCTGCATGGAGTTCCGAGGACCATTGTATCAGATAGAGGAACACAGTTCACTTCAAAGTTTTGGAAGCAGTTGCACAAGACTTTGGGTACGAGGCTAGAGTTCAGTACAACCTTTCATCCACAGATAGATGGACAGAGAGAGAGAATCAATCAGATTCTGGAGGACATGTTGAGAGCTTGTGCGCTAGATTATGGATCTAGTTGGGATGATAACCAGCCATACGCAGAGTTTTCTGACAACAACAGTTATCACACTAGTTTGCAGATGGCCCTTTCGAGGCTTTGTACGGAAGGAGGTGCAGAACACCGTTGATGTGGGATGAAGTTGGAGACCGTCAGTTATTTGGACCTGACTTAATCAGAGATTCAGAAGAGAAGGTCAAGTTGATCTGCGACAGACTAAAGACAGCTTAGTCCCGACATAAGAGTTATGCAGATACAAAATGCAAGGAGGTAACCTACGAAGTTGGATATAGAGTGTATCTTCGTGTGTCCCCTCTTCGAGGAGTTAAGCGTTTCGGAGGGAAGGATAAACTGGCACAACGATTTGTGGGACCGTACAAAGTTTTGGAGCGCAGAGGAGAAGTAGCTTATCAGCTAGAGTTGCCCGAAACCTTGTCCGGAGTTCATGATGTGCTTCACGTATCTCAGTTGAAGAAATGTCATGCAGAGATGGCCGAGATTACGCTACGAGATACAGTGCCCCTGGAAGCAATTCAGCTAGAGAGTGATCTGACTTATGAGGAGAAGCCTGTTAGGATTCTCGAGTTTGCCGACAGAGTTACCCGCAGCAAGGTCATCAAGTTTTGCAAAGTACGTGGAGTCACCATACAGAGGATGAAGCCACCTGGGAACGAGAGGATGATCTACGCGAGGACCACCCACACCTATTTTCTAGCTAACCCGAATCTCGAGGGTGAGATTCATCTTAAGGGGGGGGG
>LR738713.1:444300949-444421832 GCA_902687465.1 Secale cereale | reverse complement strand
GGGGGGGGGTAGGTTTGTAACATCCCAATTTTCGATTTGGATGTTAACATAGATCATTCATATCCATCCATCATTTGACCATTTTGTATTTGAGTTTATTTGAAAATTGATCCAGAAACTTTAAGCAACTCAAGGACCCAAGTGAGAGAGTTGGAAGTTTTCCAAAGAGGACCCACTATTTTTATTATTTTATCAGTGAGGTTGGATCAAATATTAGTTTTGCCAATTTTCATTTTCAATATTTAAAATAAATGAGAGAAGATAATATGACTTCTTCAAAAACAGAATAAACATATTGGAAATTGAATTTTGCGTAAAATTAATTTTTGTTGGATTTAATTTGCAATTTATTATTTTTAAAATTGCATTAAAAAGTTATTTTTATTGTAGGCATATTTTATTTCAGAAAAATGTTCACTTTGTCCCAAATATTAGGTGGGAACAAGGAAAATAATTTCTGCAATTTTTAGGATTTTATTTATATTTTTATTTGAATTTTATTCGTTTGGCGAATTTATATAAAGCAAGAGTTACTCGGCTGGCCCAGCCGAAGACAGGCCACGGCCCAGCTCGCTGCCGCCTCTCTCTCCCGTAGCCGGCTCCGACTCCGCAGGAGTCCGGCGCGGACACGCCGGCCGCCGCGACCTCTTGTGCAAGCCGAGCCCCCCGGCCTTTATAAGCGCCGCCCGGCCCCCCTTGAGCCCACACCTCCGCCGTCCGTTGCCACCGCCGCCTGTGCCTCCGCCGCTCGCGCCTTGCCCGCACGCCACCGCCGCAGCCACCCGCCGTCGCCACCGCTGCCCCTAGCGTCGCCGCCTCGCCCGCACCCATGTCGTCGCCGCCACCCGACGGAGCAACCGCCGCCGCCGCCGCGCCCGTCACCCACCGCCCGACCCGACTCGCCGGCCGATCCGGTCCGCGAGGTAAAAACCGCCCTTTTTTTGTTTTTGTTATTTTTAAAACCCTAGATCGTTTTTTAGAAAACCTAGATTCATTTTTTTAGGTTTTATTAAACAGCGAACGTCCGCTGTTTAGTTTTAAAAAACGAACATTTGCTATTTAGATTTTTCTTTTTCTGTTATTTTCGTCAGGAACCTATCCGTAATTTAACTTTTTACATATTAGCCCCTGGTTTTCAAACGACCGTTACTTTTTACTCGTTAGTCGGAATTAGATGAAACCTACGCCAATTTATTTGTTTCGATCTTATCTTTCAAGTAGCACGAACCAAATTTTATTTTGAAAGTTTTTAAATTTGAATTCAAACATATTTGTGTTTGAACTTCTTTTGATGGCAACTATAGTTTTGTAACTCCGTTTGAGTTGATTTTTTTTGCAAATCGAGGCTCTTGACCTAAATTTTCTGATAAGGCCAAATTCCCCCAATTTTGGTACTGTTAGAAATTGTTTACTATTGCAAGAGTTATTCATTTGTTTTCGAGTTCTTTCGAGTTTCGTTCTTCGATTATGTTGCATGATTGTTATGTACGCTATTGTTTGATTGCGATAGAATTTCCGGAGTGCGAAGCGTGCTACTACGAGTCACTAGGTTTCCAGGATTGTCAACAAGGCAAGTTCATACTTTGATCATACTTTCCAATACCCAGTTTTTATTGAATTAGTTCTATCCTTAAAGATTGCATGAGTAGGACTTGATCACATGTGGTATTGCTTAGTAGTTCATGAGGTAGGAACCCAATGACTTGAGATCAACCTAAGGATTATACGCTTTGTTGTTTATTGCTTAGCCATGCTCGTAGACGTGGATTGGTATGTGGGATTTCATTAAAGTTGTGAGTGTAATAACAACTAAGGGACTATTTAAGGTGGTAACTTTAATACATCATTGGGTGGATTGGTTGCAGGGCACCTGGAGAATCCAGTGTTATCCTATGATATCCCGGAGGAACCGTGTGATTATCCTATGGAATGCCACCCAGGCTCAAAGGGATCATATATCATTCATGCCTAGAAACTTCCGTGTGCAACCACATGCCATTATGGGCTCTGGCATAGTTGAGTATGTTGTGTGAGCTCTTTCAGTGGTCAACTAGCAAATGTAGGGGAAAGTAGGTGTAACTGTTCATCCGGGGTAAAGAGTAAATGCTTCTGAAAGACTCTGTCTCGTTCATCCGTTTCTCAAACACCATGCAGTGCGAGAAAATCAAACGGGGGAGGTCGAGTCTTGTGGGGAAAAGTGGACAAACCTCTGCAGAGTGTAGAAACTATTCATGAGTAGCCATGTCCCCGGTTATGGACATCTTAAGTATCCTGGTATTTGAATTATGGACTGATCTCAACACTCTATTTAATTAACTTGTTGGGTTAATGACTTTGGTAATTTGGGATTGAGATGGAGGAACCATTCTCAATATTGCTTAATACAACTGAGTAGTAAATAAAAATTTATTCCTTTGTTCTAGGGAAAAACTAGCTTTATGCAAAATTTAACCTTACAACCTCCACCAGCCAAATATGCATATAGTTGTAGACTTTTGTTCATCATTACTTGCTACAGTGTGTTCTTGGCAGCATATTCAATGTGCTGACCTACACGGCTGCAACGTCTCATGTTGCAGAGTTTAACGATGAAGAATAAGGCGCAATTAGGTCGTTGTCAAGCACTCAATGTTTGCCGTGGAGTTGGATGGACTCAACTTATCTTTGATGTTTCCACAAGATTTCGTATTAGTTTATGGCCTTCAGCCATATTATTGCAATAAGACTCCTTTCGAGGATTTTCGATGTAATAAAGCATGATTGAACTCTGCTATAAATCCTCGAAGTACTGTGTGTGTGTGTGTCAGCGTACCGATCCCGTGATGACACTGAGCATAGAGACTCCGGTCCATTCGGATCGAGGTCCCTACAATAATGACACTCCAAGCAAAACACATATCATGTGATGAATAAAAATATAGCCCCAAGTAAGGTTACCAATAATGTTGGAGACGGAAGAGGGGATGCCTTCCGGGGCATCCCCAAGTATAGGGTATTGCACTCCTTATTCTCCTCATATCAATATCTCATCCAAAACTTGAAAACTTCCATCATAGAAAACTTAATAATACTTCGTGAGATGGGTTAGTATGATAAAGAGCGAATCATTCACCTTGGTATTGTCTAAGAAAAGATTCATAATTGTTCTCACACAATGCCTACTGTACAATATCATTTCTACAATTTGTGTGAGAAACAGAATCTGTGTATTGAAAATAGAATCTGTCAAAAACAGAATAGAGCGTAAACATCTGAATTGTAATCATACTTCTATACCTCTAACAATTCTAAAAAATTAGGGCTGCGTAGGAAATTTGTAGTTTAATAATTTTGAAAAAAAATCAGAATTTTATCACGTTCTAGTAAAACACATAAATTCCATCACTTGGCACCAAAGTTTCTGTTTTCGCACAGAATCAAGTCAACTATCATTCACACTATCCCAAAGGCTTTACTTGGCACTTTATTGAAACAAAAACTATAAAACATGTTTACTATAGTAGCCTAATCATGTGAACACTCAAAAATAGTAGGTATAAATATTAGGTTGTCTCCCAACAAGCGCTTTTCTTTAATGGCTTTTTAGCTAGGCATGATGATTTTAATGATGCCCACGTAAAGATAGGAATTGAAACATAAAAGGGAGCATCATTAATCACATGACAAGCATATTTAACTCTAAACCACTTCTTATACATAAGGATTTTGTGAGCAAACAATTTATGGGAATAAGAATCAACTAGCATAGGAAGGAAAAACAAGCATGACTTCAAAACTTTCAACACATAGAGATGAAACTTGATATTATTGAGATATATAAAAGCATGTGTTTCTCTCTCATAATAATTTTCAGTAGCATCATGAATGAATTCAACAATATAATTATCACATAAAGCTCTCTTTTCATGATGCATAAACATAGAAATTTTATTACTCTCCCCATACGATTTTTTTTCTCATTCATAGTAGTGGGAGGAGCAAACACAACAAAATAACTATCATGAGATACTTGATTGGCATAATCCAATTGAAAATTAAAATCATGATGACAAGTTTCATGGTTATCATTATTCTTTATAGCATACATGTCATCACAATAATCATCATAAATAGGAGGCATGCTTCCATCATAATAAATTTGCTCATCAAAACTTGGGGACTAAAAATATCATCTTCATCAAACATAGCATCCCCAAGCTTATGTATTTCCATATCATTAGCATCATGGATATTCAAAGAATTCATACTAACAACATTGCAATTGAAAGATCATGGATGTCGCCTAGAGGTGGGGGGGGGGTGAATAGGCACTTTAAAATAATTACGGTTTAGGCTTGAACAAATGCGGAAGGAACCTAGCGGTTAATTTGCCAAGCACAAAACCTACAACAACTAGGCTCACCTATGTGCACCAATAACTTATTCTAAGCAAGATAAACAACTAGGTTATAGCAAGATATATAGTAAGAAACAATATGGCTATCACAATTAAAGTGCATAAGTAAAGGGCTCGGGTAAGAGTTAACCGAGGCACACAGAGACGATGATGTATCCTGAAGTTCACACACTTGCGGATGCTAATCTCCGTTTGGAGCGGTGTGGAGGCACAATCCTCCCCAAGAAGCCACTAGGGCCACTGTAATCTCCTCACGCCCTCGCACATTGCAAGATGCCGTGATTCCACTAAGGGACCCTTGAGGGCGGTCACCAAACCCGTACAAATGGCAACCCTTGGGGCGGTCACCAAATCCATACAAATTGCTCGGGGCAATCTCCACAACCTAATTGGAGACCCCGACGCTTGCCCGGAGCTTTACACCATAATGATTGAGCTCCGAACACCACCAAGGTTGGGGCTATGTCCCCAACGACACCACGAAGCTTCACCACAATGGAATATGGCTCCGAGGTGACCTCAACCGTCTAGGGCGCCCAAGCACCAAAGAGGAACAATCTCAAGGGTACCAAGCACCCAAGAGTAATAAGCTTCTCAACTTGTAACTTCCACGTATCACCGCGGAGAACTCAAACTGATGCACCAAATGCAATGGCAAGGGCACACGAAGTGCTCAAGTCCTTCTCTCCCAAATCTCACCAAAGCAACTAATGCTAGGGAGGGAAATGAGAGGAAGAACAAGAAGGAGAACACCAAGAACTCCAATATCTAGATCCAAGGGGTTCCCCTCACATAGAGGAGAAAGTGATTGGTGGAAATGTGGATCGAGATCTCCTCTCTCTTTCCCCCCAAAAACTAGCAAGAATCCATGGAGGGATTGAGAGATAGCAAGCTCGAAGAAGGTCAACAATGGGGGAAGAACACGAGCTCAAAGGATAAGGTTCATTGAGGAAGAAGACCCCCTTTTATAGGGCCTCCCGAATCCAACCGTTATGTGCTCAGCTCGCACACGAGCGGTACTACCGCTCGGGCAGTAGAAGCAGGAAAAAGGAGCAATAACATGAACCTTGGGGCGGTAGTGCCCCTTATAAGCGGTACTACCGCTCACCCCAGCGGTACTACCGCTGGGGAAGCAGAACACAGGACCAGAGGAGGCAGGACAGAGCAGAGTACGGCGGCAGTAAGGTTGTAACAGTACTACCACCCGACCGGGGCGGTACTACCACTTATAGGCGGTACTACCGCCCAATCGGGGCGGTGCTACTGTTTATAGGCGGAACTGCCGTTCCTTACTGCCGTGCAACTACTGCTGAACCCGACACGAAAAGTGCAAGACCCAAAATCGAGGTGGTAGTAGAGCGGTACTGGAGCGGTACTACCGCTTGATACTACAAGTGGTACTACCGCTGCCGACCACGGTACTACCGCAGGGAGAAAACCATAACTGCCATAACTTCTTCATATGAGCTCCGTATTGAGCAAACTCAAGCTTGTTGGATAGAGGAAGACAAGTAGCATCAAAACAACAACTGGTTATAGTAAGAAGAGGCAGGGGAGGTATGCATAGGATATAAAGGAGTGAACCCTCCATCAGAGAAGAACCGGCATAACCTCCAACATCGAAAACATCATAGAAGATGCATGAGTGAACTCCGTTTTCGATGAACTCGAGCTTGTCATCAAGATGACGATAAGCTCCAAATCTCACAAGGAGAAGAACCAAACAAGAACCAATCAAGATGATGCAAGGATGCAATGGTTTGAGCTCTCGACGAATGATACCATCAAGCTACTCATCGAGAGCCCCCCTTGATAGTACGACAATCCATCCTATAACACAGTCTCTAAACTACCACCATGAGACTGGTAAAATAGAAAATCTATCAAGGTCAAACCTTTGCCTTGCTCATAGTCCACTTGAGCTGGATGAAGACGATCTTGACTCCCTCAAGCTAGACCACCTTTCTTGATAGTGTTGGCTCGGTGAAGACTAGTAGATTGCTCCCCCATACTCCACTATGGGTGAGCCACTCTTCGGCACATCTTCACAAGTCCATTGCCACCACAATGGACGGCAAGCTTCAAGCATATGATCTCTTCGTGATGATCCTACTTGAACTTGCACACCACAACCTAACCCCACAAAGAACTCTCACGAAGACCATGGGTTAGTACACAAAGTGTAATTGACAATGCTTACCATACCATGGGATCGCTTGATCCCTCTCGGTACATATTATATGCTTTGTGTGTTGATCAACTTGATTCACTCTTTGACTTAGTCTTGATCAACCTAGAATCTTTCTTGGATGATGTCTTGAAGGTAAACATGAATGATCACACACTCTTCTTCTTCAAGACATGCTTGCAATAAGCTCAACACTCACGAGACCAATCTTTGGATAATTCCTTAATAGCACCTTGGTCATCACAAACTCTCCTTGATACCAACAAATGGACTCCAAGAAAAGCCTATGGACAAACCCTTCGAATATAACTCAAGGCAACCATTAGTCCGTAGAGATTTTCATCAATTACCAAAATCAAACATGGGGGCACCGCATGTTCTTTCAGCAATCATGCTCATCATTCAAAGATTGTATGCCAAACATTTTATCGACTTGTTCTTCTAACAATTGAGCATAATTTTCCTTTCCATCATTTTCACGAAAGACATTAATTATAAAGATGAATAATATGAGGCAACCTCAATTCCATTTTTGGCAGTTTTCTTTTATAAGCCAAACTAGTGATAAAACAAGAAACTAAAAGATTCAGTTGCAAGATCTAAATATGTACCTTCAAGAACTCACCTCCCCGGCAATGGCGCTAGAAAAGAGCTTGATGTCTACTATGCAACATTTCTTCTCGTAGACTCGTGTTAGACCTCCAATCGTAGAGTTTTGTAGGACAGTAGAAATTTTCCCTCAAGTGGATGACCTAAGGTTTATCAATCCGTGGGAGGCGTAGGATGAATATGGTCTCTCTCAAGCAACCATACAACCAAATACAATAAATCTCTTGTGTCCCCAACACATCCAATACAATGGTAAATTTTATAGGTGCACTAGTTCAGTGAAGGGGTGATACAAGTGTAATAGGGATAGTAGATATAGCTTTTTGTAATCTAAATATATAAAAACAACAAGGTAACTAGTAACAAAAGTGAGCAAAATGGTATTTCAATGCTTGAAAACAAGGCCTAGGGTTCATACTTTCAGTAGCGCAAAATCTCTCAACAATGATACATAACTAGATCATATAACAATCCCTCAACGTGCAATGAAGAATCACTCCAAAGTTCCTATCGCAGAGAACATAAGATGAAATTGTTTGTAGGGTACGAAACCACCTCAAAGTTAATCTTTCTGATCGATCTATTGGGCTATTCCTATAAGTATCACAAACAGCCCTAGAGCCCGTACTAAAATAACACCATATGACACGCATCAATCAACCCTAATGTCACCTAGATACTCCAATGTCACCACAAGTATCTGTGGGTCAATTATATGATGTGCATCACACAATTTCATATTCATAATATTCAATCCAACACAAAGAACTTCAAAGAGTACCCCCAAGATTTCTATCGGAGAAAGGAATATGAAAACGCGTATCAACCCCTATGCATAGATTACCTCAATGTCACCACGGGAATCCGGAAGTTGATAACCAAAACATACATCAAGTGAATCAGTAGAACATTCGATTGTCATCACGGATATCCCATCGCAAGGCATACATCAAGTGCTCTCACATCCAAAAGATTCAATCCGACATAACAAAACCTCAAAGGAAAATATTCAATTCATCACAAGAAGGTAGAGAGGGAAGAACACCATAAGATCCAAATATATTAACAAAGCTCGTGCTATATCAAGATCTTGCCAAATCAAGAACACAAGAGAGAGAGAGAGAGATCAAACACATTGCTACTGGTACACACCCTCAGCCCCGAGGGTGAACTACTCCCTCCTCGTCATGGAGACCGCCCAGATGATGAAGATGGCCTCTAGTGAGGATTTCCCCATCAGACAGGGTGCCGAAACGGGTCCCCGATAGAGTTTTTGTGGATACAGAGGCTTGCAGCGGTGGAAATTCTCATCTAGGGTTTGGGTATTTATAGGAATTTTTGGCGCCGGTCTCACATCAGAGGGGTCCATGAGACAGCGACAAGATCGAGGGGCGCGCCCTAGGGGGTGGACATGCCCCCAGGCTTGTTGTGCCCTCGTGGCACTTCTAGCCTGGCTCCGGTGCTCCACGGGTCTCTTTTGGTCCATAAAAAATCACCGTAAATTTTCAGCCCATTCCGAGAACTTTTATTTCTGCACAAAAAAATGACACCATGACAGTTCAGCTGAAAACAACGTCAGTCCGGGTTAGTTCTAATCAAATCATACCAAAACCATATAAAATTGTTGTAAACATGGCATGAGTACTTCATAAATTATAGATACGTTGGAAACATATCACCAACATAGTGAGATAAAAGCAGATTTGAGTAGAACTTCCTTCCCTCCAATGGATACCATCATTATTTCCGTCCATTAGTTCTCATATTAACTCGATCAACGAGATATTGAAGACAATATAATTTGTCCATACCCATGGAAGCAGGCAAGCCCAAATTGCCAAAATATCTGCCACTGAGAGCCTCTGTGATGATATACCGCACAATAAGAATCCAACATCGATTTCAAAGATTTGACATTTTGTGAATTAGCATAAGGATCAAAGAGTCATCAATAAATAGAAGATTGGTAATAGAAGGGCCTCTCTGCGGACCTTAACTCCAGAAATATTACTATTCTCCTTTGCAAGCACTAAAAGAGTAACTAGACCCTCCCTACATAACAAAAACACTCAGACAGATAGGTAACCAAATGCCCTTGTCTTGATCCTCTCATAGGCATAAACTCTCACTTTCTTCAGAGTTAAAACAAACCTGATACTCATCAGTGGACACCCACTGCATTATCAAATTGAACCTGTTTTCATGAAATCCAAGTTTCAACATAATTTCCTTCAAAACGGTCCATTCAATCCCTTACCGTTTTTGGTGTCTTGATACCAGAAGGGGAATGATTAAGTTTTATTCGCTTTCCATGGGATTTGATTTTGCTGGGAGTTGGATGATCAATTTACTTCTTATTTAAGTTTGTGAAACTCTTTTAATAATCTTGCATCGTACTTTATTTGTGAGTGATGGCTTGCTACTCATTATTTATCGTATGTTTCAGACTATGTGGTGTTATGCTTACCAAAAAAGGGTTTCGCCCCGCTTTATATATAAAGCAAACCACCAGAGCTACATAGTACACAAAAGTTCACAACGCACACACCCACGAAAGTAGCACAAAAGACAATATGAAGGTTCAGTTGAGGGAACAACTCAACAAGCCCAAAAAAGAAGAAACCAACAATGTGGAAATATCACCAAGGAGTCTAATCCGGCTCGGGTGGAGGAGGAGGAAGTGGCGGTGACAAGCGGAAGGCCATCGAGCAAAGGTCGGCGATGAATGAGTTGATGGCATCTCGATCCCGGGGGCGGCTAAGCGGCCACCAAAGCTGCAGGTAACCAAATAATTTGAAGATAGCGTCAGTAGCATGTCGGAGCGGAATGTGCTGGATGAAAAGTTTTTTGTGGATCGTCCACAGGGTCCAGGCCCAATTTTAAGGGCATATTTCTCCCTAAGTAGTTTTGGTGATTGATGACAATGCATTTGCGGACGAATCATGTGCACTAAGCTTTTTCAGATATATCTCACCTAGGCACAAGACGATTAAGTGCCCCTCGGAACCTATGGAAGACGGTGTTTCCTTTTGTTTCTTTTTCGGTGGAATTGAGTCATAGGAAAGCCGTACTATTAAGAGGGGGTCCGCTTCGGAAAGGTTTGGGTGGAATCAACACGTACACGTCTACTCATTCGCACCACCTTTCCTTTGCTTCTCTGGAGCTCCGGCTGTTTTCCTCGTCGGTACAAAAACAGTGGCATCCTACTACTACAACTGCTTGGCATGCGGTAGTACTGCTCAGAGTGTGCGGTAGTACCGCACATTCACACGGTAGTACCGCCTCAGGTCCGCGATAGTACCGCACAAGGCGGTAGTACCATACCCTGAGCACGATAGTACCGTGTGGCTGGCCCAGCGTCGTAACTAGTACGGTAGTAGACGCGGAAGTAATTTTTTACTTCCGCGTCCTACGCGGTAGTACCGCTTGGAGCAAGTGGTAGTACCCTGTCATGTTTTTGCTACGACCGTATATTTGCGGATGTAGCTGCGGATGTATTTTATTTAGTCCGCACTTCTCCTCAGCCTGTCTAGCCCTGCCTTGCGGTAGTACCGCAGGGACGTGCGGTAGTACCGCTTAGGCAGTACTACCGCCCGTTGCTTCAACGCAACAGGGCTAGTACTTGCATGTACTGCACCAGCGGTAGTAGAGCATCTAGAGCGGTAGTACCGCTGGGTCAAGTGGTGGTACCGCAACTTATGTGCGGTAGTACCGCGCTCTGCGGGCAGATATGTGGGATAACGGTTGGATTTGTTCTCCCACTATATATAGGGAGTTTTCTTCTCCAAGAAGACTCACCTCTTCCTCCCAAAAGCTCCATTGTTGCTCAAAGCTCCATTTCCGACCGATCTATCTCCCTAGCCAATCAAACTTGTTGATTTCCTCAGGATTGCTTGAGAAGGCATCGATCTACACTTCGACCAAGAGGTATTTGATTCCCCCCACTAATCCCTTGCGGATCTTGTTACTCTAGGGTGTTTGAGCACCCTAGACGGCTGAGGTCACCTCGGAGTCATATTCCATCATGGTGAAGCTTCGTGGTGTCGTTGGGAGCCTCCAATTCGGTTGTGGAGATAGCCCCAACCTTGTTTGTAAAGGTTCGGTTGCCGCCTTCAAGGGCACCACTAGTGGAATCACGACACCTTGCATTGCGTGAGGGCGTGAGGAGAATACGGTGGCCCTAGTGGCTCCTTGGGGAGCATTGTGCCTCCACACCGCTCCAATGGAGACATACTTCCTCTAAAAGGGAAGGAACTTCGGTAACACATCCTCGTCTTCACCGGCTCCACTTGTGGTTATTTCTTTCCTTTACTTGTGCAAGCTTTCCTTGTTTATCTTAGATAGCTTGCTTGTGAGGTTGTTATCTTTGCTTCCTATAAGTTGTCATCATAGTTGCATATCTAGACAACTTACTTTGTTGCTTAATTTAAATTGGTTAAGAAAAGCTAAAAAAAATTAGTTGCCTATTCACCCCCCTCTAGTCAACCATATCGATCCTTTCAATTGGTATCAGAGCCTCATCTCTTTTTAAGGACTTTACCGTCCAAAGAGTATGGGTGACAACATAGTCGAGACGGAGGAACATTTCGGTGGAACTCCGTCCTTGCCAACGTCCGATGGGGGAGCCTCGGTCTCTCGTGAAGAGTTCAATGTGGCAACGGCCACATTGAAAGAATCACTAGCGATTGAGGTCAAAGACATGTTTAAGGAATTGCTTGAGGGGCTTAAATTATCCACCACACCGTTGGAAGTGGTTCGTCCCGCTACCATCGTGTGGAAGCTACTCCCGACAAGGGAGAAGCTAGTAGTGAGCAAGCCCCGGTTACTAAGAATGGGAGTGGGATCTTTGCCCACTCCGCTCCTCCTACCCACTATGGAGGACCCGTTCCTACACCACATTTAAATTCCGTTGGGCCTCCTCCTAAGTTTATGAAAAAAAATATGATTTTGCTACTTGGATGTTTCTCTTTAAAAGTCATTTAAATCATTGTTCTACTAATCTTTGGAGAATCATTGATCAAGGTTTTTACCCACGTGATCCCGACAACTTAACTCTGAGAGAAGCTGCGGATCACCAATTCAACTAGTCCGTTCTTTTTATACTTCAAGATGCTATCCCCCCCGAAGACATTGCACATCTTCGACCCTTCACCGTGGCCAAGGAAGCTTGGGAGCATGTGTAATGCCCAGGATGGGACTATATCTCCTACGTGTCGAGGCACGACTTAAAGATATAAGCCCATCCTAGAATGATCTCAAGTTTGGTATCTTTGCACGACTCATGTAAAAGAGGGATTAAATTGCAAAAGGGGATAGTTGGCTTACACTCGCCACTTCACACAAAACATTACATAACAATCATCATTCAAAACATCACAACCCGACTACGGGTGAAGATCCAAACGAAAGATACCAAAACAACATAAAGCCACAGGTCAGGATCAAATCCTAGTAGAAACCACTACTGATCGTCGAAACGTCACAGGCAAACGGCCACAAACTTCATTGAGCTCCCAGTGAAGAACTTGATCCAGCTCCTGCATCGAACTCGGCTGAACCTGCATCTGGTGTTGTAGTAACTGTGAGCCACAGAGGACTCAGCAATCCCATAACCATGGGTAACAAGACTAGCAACGCTTTATGGGTAGGAAGAGGTAAGGTGGTGAGGTTGCAGCAGCGGCTAAGCATAATATGGTGGCTAGCTTACGAGTACCAGAATGAGAAGAGCATCTACGCAAACGGTCGCAAAAGAGGTGATCGCTAAAGATCCTAACTACATACATTCAAACATAACCCCACCGTGTTCTCTTCTCAAAATGAAAAGAGACAGTCACGGTTACTCACACAGTTGTGTGTTTTACTTCGGATCATCTGTCAAGTTTTCTACAACCGGACATTAACAAATTCCAATCTGCCACATAACCGCGGGCACGGCTTTCGAAAGATCATAACCCTGCAGGGGTGTTCCAACTTAGCCCATCACAAGCTCTCACGATTAGCTGAAGTGATAAATATAATATCATCACTCCTTATCTTAGGGAAAACCGATCAGGCTCGGCATCCCAGTAGCACAAGTCATTTCGACAATGGTAAAACAAGTCCAGCAAGACCTCCCGGCGTGCCGACACCCTGATAGTAGCCGCGCGTATCTCGTCTCAGGCCACGTCCGGATGAGCAGTACGTACAGATACCGAAGATCCCAGCGAACTGGGTGGCATCCGCAAGTGGCTCTAGTTTGGGACCAACACCATCAGCACTGGCCCCCCCTGCTATGTTGAATTAAGAATCCTCGGGGACGCGACCCCCTATGCAAATTTAATTATTTAATTAAGTTGTTATTATGAGGCAAATTAAAACCAATGTTGGGCCTTGCTGGAGGAGTTTTATTCAAAGTCGAACTGTCAAGGGGTCCCCATTACACCCATCGTGTTAGGAACGCAAAATCAAGGAACATAATGCCGGTTTATCGGCGCCTAAGGTGGCATGAGTGGAACAAAACACCGAGCAAAAGGCCAAGCCTTCCACCCATGCCCAGTATATAGGTGTGTTAATAATTATTATAGATATTGTGATATATCCAACAACAAGTTCCCTCCTGGAATGAACTTCATCTTCACCTGCAACTAACAACGCTATAAGAGGGACTGAGCAAGCGAGGCTGAGCAAGCGGGTAACATAGCCAAACAATGGTTTTGCTAGGAAGGTGTCAAGGTTAGAGGTTTCATGGCAACAAGGAGAGGCTGACATAAAAATGGGTAGCGCGACATGTAACGATAGCATCGAGACAACTAAGCATGGCAATGGTAGTAAAGGTATCCAAGGGTATGATCATCTTGCCTGGGATTCCACAGAGGGAGAAGAACGGATCCATGAAGAAGACGGAGCAACACAGTCGAGCGAATCCTCACAACTCCGGAACGAAACCGAAGCTATCAAGAGAAGCAACCGGAAAGAAGCAAAACAACACGGTAAACACGCAAGCATAAACATGTCATGATGCACAAGCAAGCATGATGCATGTCCGGTTTAATTATGCATGACATGGCAAAGTGCACAAACAAAACTACAAGTTAAGTGGAGCTCAATATGCAACGAGTTGCATATTGACGAAACACCACATTATAATTATTTAGTTGACTCTCATTATTAACAAGACAAGATTAATTGTTATTAACATGGCAAGAGGTGAAGCATAAAGAAACTACACTATTTAGGCATTTTAAATGAGGCCGGAAATAACAACACCATATTCCGGAAAATCCCCATAAGCATGTTTAATAATTTAAAGCAACAACAATTCACACATTTAGGTTGTTAACATGATGCGGATGACATGATCAAGTTTATGCAATTTTTAAAAGGGTTGACATTAATAGATATGAAGGAGTATTTGTCACCGTGGTGGAAAGAAAGGTGCCACGACAACGATAACCAAAATGATGCAACACAACATCTCGGTTCCGGTAACTCGTTGAGAGTCCGGTGCAAAAGATAGAATCGACATGAGCGAGTCAAACGAGATGATGGGGTGATCCCGTTACCGGGTTCCCACGAGTCGGCGACGAGGCAACCGAGGAGCTCGAAAAAAGGTCGGAACGGGCACGATGCACACAAGGGGAACATTTCATACAACACGAGCAAGCATCACACGGGTCACGTCTCGGGGTTATACCTTCGAAACAATTGTTTCGGGACGGTTCGAGATCGTAGAGGGACATAGAGGAAGTAGTGGTACACGGCCATAGAGGAAGAAGTCGTTCTCGCGAGTCGTGGTACACGTGTCGTAGAGGGAAGTAGACGTTCTCGTTCATCGGAGAGGAAGTAGTTGTACACGAGGTCGCCAACGCGTAGTCGTTCCGTTCGTAGAGGTACTTGAGGGTCTCGTTCGGTCGTCGTGGTACTTGTCGGTCATGTAGAGGTACTTGGCGTTTCCGGGCGTCGGTAGTCGTACTTGACGAAAACCGTAGTTGTACTCGGGTCATTGCGGTCTTTGGCGGTAGACGTTCTCGGTCCTCTGTTAAGGTTAACAACACAACACACAAAACAAAAACAAAAACTACAGCAGCACGGGACAGTCCACGGAGGCAAGGGCAGCAGCGGTCTTAGCGACGGAAGGAAGGAGCGAGGCCGCTCGCTGCTGGCGCTGGAGGCAGCCAGGCGCGGTTCTTGCTGGAACGGAGGGACGCCTTCACAGAGGTGCTCGGGCCGGCAAGGTACTGCCCTCCGACCGCGGAGTTGCTGCGGCCCGGTGTCGACGAAGGAGGTCGGGCGGCCGGCGGAGGCGCTGAAGAGGCGGCCGGAGAGGATGCTCGGGGGGGCGCCGGGCTTCGAAGGAAGGAGCGCAGGGCTTCTGGCCCGCTGGCGAAGGAGGCTGCTCGGGGCCGTCGCGGTGCTGCTCTTGGCCGAGGCAGGGCGCGACCAGATGGTCGGACGACCGGGGCACGGCTGATGCGCTCTGCGGGATCCGGCCGCTGCGGCCTTGGAGGCGACGCGGCGTCGAGGAGGAGGGAGCCCGCGCGCGGGGCGGCTCGAAGCTGGAGGGGCCATGGCGCTCGGGGCGGCCGGGCGTCGAGGCGAGCGCTGGCTGGGGCCAGGGCGATGGAGGGAGAGGGACCCCCGCGGCGAAGGAGGATGGGCTCCTGGCGACCGGGCCAGAGGAGGGGGAGTGCTCGAGGGGAGAGAGGGAAGCGGGCGAAGGGGATCTGGCACTGGGTCGAGCGAGCGAGAGGAGCGGGGTGCGGGGTCGAGAGGAGCGATGGGGAGAGGCTGGCGGCGCAGCGAGGGAAAGAGTGAGAGGAGCGCTGGCTCAGCTAGCGCTAGGGTTTCAGGGGGATGCGGGCTGGGCCTTGAGGCCGGCTGGAAAGTGTGGGCCGGGAGAGAGGCGGTTGGTGGAAGGCCTAGAGGCCTGGGCCAAGAAGGGCCGCGGCTGGGATGAGGCCTGAGGCCAGCTGCTCTTCTGCTTACCCAAAAACAGAAGAAACGAAAGAAGGGGAAAAAAACAAGAAGAGAGAAAAAGAAAAGAAGGATAGAGGCAGAATTTGGGCATGAGGTAAAATTCCCTGGGCTCATAAAAAATGTCAGGAATTTAAATAAAATAGAAGGAGGGTTTTTGGAAGAACCCCGATGCGACGGAAAGAAATTAGAGGGAGGTTTGACGGTGAAACTAGAATTAAAGAGGCATGGAGAATATTGCAAGTGTGTTGCGGGTAATTCCAAAGAAATGGAATATTATTATATAGCTCCCTAAAATATTGAGAGGCTTTTATATGTCATAAAGAGAAGTCACCTTCCCTCGATTTAAATGGACCGAAGGTCCACACGATTTATTTAGGTTGAGATGCAAAATAAAATATGACATGATGGCATGATGACATGATGCAATGCAAAAAAAAACACAAGCACAAAGAACACATGGGCAACCCGGAACATCTGGAATCTTCTGGAATCTTCTGGGACGTCGGTCTCGGGCGTCACAACTCTCCCACACTAACAGAGGATCTCGACCCGAGATCCTAGAGATATCACCGGGTAAAAACGGAAGAGGAAGAGGTAAAACAAAGTTGCTTCTTCGAGAAACGAGTGAAACCAGGAACCTTGAGAGGTTGAACAAGTTGAAAGAAAGAATGCAACGGAGATGAACGAAGGTGAAACACTCCGTTACAAAAGAGGAACTAGGAGCACTATGAGAACCTTGAAGGTTGAAAGACATGAAACAAGAGCTCACGGACCAAAAGAATATGAAACTGCAAGGGTATAGCCAAGGAATAAGAATGACAGAATTTGGACAGCACTCCGTCTGAAAATGGAAGGAATTAACATGAGCTTGAGGAGATGGAATGATACTTGATGAAAACAGCAACATATTGCCTCCGAAACAATTAAAAGAATGGCACAAGGTTAAGAAGGATTCAGACAGCACTCCGATTGAAAAGAGAGGCAAAACTGATAAGATGAGGGATCTAGAATGGAGAATACAACACTCCGGTTAAAGATAGGCAATGGAAAGAACATGATCTCGATAAAAACGAGATGATGGTTAAAGAGAGCAATATCACAAAACCTCCGGAATGAAAGAATAGAGAATATAGTTCAATGAAAGAAATGAACGGAGAAAAGTATGACAACTTCTCTCAAAGTTAAATTTGAAAGAGCATCCTTACAAAGAAGGGTTGAACGGGGTTGATGGAAAAATCAACACGAAATGAATAAGCTTGATGTGGGCTTATGGAAAACATCTCAACATTAAGAGGTGACAATTCTGCCACTAACTTAAACAATTGATTGGATTGAGATCAACAAGGAGACGAAAATCTTAATTCACCGGAATGAAAAATGAAGAACTTGGGTCATTTATAAGCACCATAATTAGCAACAATCCTTAGGGAAAGCTTATAGGTGAAATACAACCCAAGATAACTCCAATGAATAAATTGAAGGGTTGAAAAGATCTCCTGAACAAAGAAAATGATGGGTTTAAATATCTCATTCTTGACAACTTGTGAATCATGAAACATGAAAGAAAAATTGTCAAAAATGGCATACCACCATCTGAAAAGACAAGGTAGAAAGAATTACAATTGGAATGCATGATGAAGAATGCTTGAGCTACAACAAGAATCTTGATGAAGACTTCAAGGATGAATTAAAACATGATGAACCATCATGAGAACTCCGATAATGAAAGCATGAGAAGTGACAGATGAAAGAATAAGATTCAAGGCCTGCGATGAATTAGATGGAGCTTGAAATGATATAATTGAAATAACTTGGAGCTCCGGAAAACAAGATGGACAACTTAGAACCGAGAATATGATATGATGAACAAGCTCCAGACAAAAGAATTAAATCACCTAGAAGGAATAAGAATAAGAATTATGTAATGCATCTCCTTCACCAATTTAATCGATGACAACCAAAGGATTTGGCATACTACTTATTCTCGTTGGAAAGAATTAAGAGAGATATAGCACAAGCTTTGGTAAATCTTCAACGAAGCACTGGTAGGATTATGAAAAGAACAAATGAATTAAAACGAAAAACAACGGAAGGTTAATCTTGAAAGAACCACCGTAAAAAATATGGAGACGAACGAAGAGACATCAATGAAGAATATTTGGAGGACGAAGTTGAAAACTGAGAACGAAGAAATCTTCTGAAATGATGGCCTTCGTAGGATCACAAGAAAAGAATTCATGAAATGCTCCGGACGGTTATAAAAGAATTCCTCATAATCAAACGATAATGAAGATGGCATGAAGCTAGAACCACAACTCATCAAGAGAATGGGTCAAAATTTAAGAGAAACACTTCTCCGGTCTTCAAATGTTGAGAATGAAGACGGGAAATGCCATAAGAATTGTCGAGCACTCCAGACGAATGACAAGAGGAAGGTGGAGCTAAAGATGGAAATAATTGAAAACAAGCTTGGAGAAGGCATGTGACTGATGGAGATCATTCTTACGTCACACTTGAAAAGAATTTGAGTATAACTCCGGAAAATAGAAGAGTCAGGTAAGATCCTGGAAAAAGACCTGTGGGTTAGGGCCCACTAAAGAAATCACCGTTGAAAAAGATTGCTTAAGAGATATTGCACCGGTTGAATTAAATGGCTTGAATAAGATGACAATCCTCAAAATAATTTGAAAGGATTAAGAATGGAATTATGAATCTTCAGCACTCCGGATATGAATAGCAAGAGGAGAATGATTAATTGGTGCACCGGAATAAGAAAGCATTGTGAAATGAGGAAAAGGATAAGATCAACACCGAAAACTTGAATTATATCCACCGGCAGAATTAGAGAACAAAAGAATGATGAACTTGAAGCTCTTGAGCATCTTCACGATAAATCACCGGATAAGAACATTGAAGGAAAAGAATGAAGAAATATGACATGAATAAAATGGATACTTCATTTGAGAATTCTTGCTCCGAGAAGAAAACGGGTGGGAGGGTGGGGAAAACAAAGACAACTTGAGATGAATGAAACAGACAATCGTCAGATTTCTCAACGACGTCCGTATGGAATAACTTGAAGAGAAGGCACACCGGTTAAGAAGAGAATTTAACATGATCATCTTGATGGTCAAGAGGAATTAGCACTCCCATAGAAATATGAGAACACCGATTAGGAAAAGGTATGGAATCAACATTTGACATCGAAGCAACTCGAATACCAGAATCAAAACAAAAACAAAGGGTAGATGTTGCAGAAAGAATCTTCACAATATCATCCGAACAGAGGATTGAACGGATGAATTCTGTAGGTACATCAGCTTGTCGAGAAGCCACTTGGAGAATAAAAGGTAAATAAAAAGGAACAAGGATCAGATAGAACAAATACAAGATAGAAGCTTCGTTCGACATCTTCGTGCTGAAAGCTCATGGAACGTGTTACAAAAGGGTTTTGTCATCCCCGAATCAGCATAGCCAAGGATCCTTTAAGATGCAACTCCCGATCAGAACAAGTCCATAAAACCACTTCACTCAATGTAGAACCCCAAACTTCGTATCGTGCATCCGTTGGAAGAATGCCTAGAACTACTAGATGAACCCACCTATAGATTTCCGAAAGGTTCCAGTTATGCAATCAGGTGTTGGGGATACACGGGAAGCACCGCGCAATCAACTCTAAACCTACATCCAGGTGTATCCATCCTTCAACACATAACCAGTCTTTCTCGGAAACTGTTTACCTCGGACCTTCGAAAAGCATCCACTATAACAAGCTATGGCAATACTCTCGAACTACCTCCCCAGTACTGGGTGATGTCGGGGTTATCTTGCCACTGGCCGTATAGGAGAGATTTTCGATGTCGGCCGTCTTAAGTATTTAGTACTGCCGCGATATGCTTGTGTCAATGATACCCCGAAGCTCAACTCCTCGGGAACAGGAGGCATCGGGAACAATATCCTTGTCACAAGAACATCGGAACAATCCCAGAATACTCGCGAGATCCTAAAAAAAATTTGGTGCAATTTTTGAAAGTAGAAGAGGCAAGAGTAGACGTCAGGAGTCCTCACCAGAGAGAAAGGGGATGAGAAGCAAAGAAATCCTACTCTCCGATATAATATAGGACTCAAAAGTTTTTCAGTGTGTGCCTAGACTCAACCGTCAACGATTCGATCAATCAGTGGGAGCTTCTAGGTCGGAGAAGGCTCTGATACCAACTTGTAATGCCCAGGATGGGACTATATCTCCTACGTGTCGAGGCACGACTTAAAGATATAAGCCCATCCTAGAATGATCTCAAGTTTGGTATCTTTGCACGACTCATGTAAAAGAGGGATTAAATTGCAAAAGGGGATAGTTGGCTTACACTCGCCACTTCACACAAAACATTACATAACAATCATCATTCAAAACATCACAACCCGACTACGGGTGAAGATCCAAACAAAAGATACCAAAACAACATAAAGCCACAGGTCAGGATCAAATCCTAGTAGAAACCACTACTGATCGTCGAAACGTCACAGGCAAACGGCCACAAACTTCATTGAGCTCCCAGTGAAGAACTTGATCCAGCTCCTGCATCGAACTCGGCTGAACCTGCATCTGGTGTTGTAGTAACTGTGAGCCACAGAGGACTCAGCAATCCCATAACCATGGGTAACAAGACTAGCAACGCTTTATGGGTAGGAAGAGGTAAGGTGGTGAGGTTGCAGCAGCGGCTAAGCATAATATGGTGGCTAGCTTACGAGTACCAGAATGAGAAGAGCATCTACGCAAACGGTCGCAAAAGAGGTGATCGCTAAAGATCCTAACTACATACGTTCAAACATAACCCCATCGTGTTCTCTTCTCAAAATGAAAAGAGACAGTCACGGTTACTCACACAGTTGTGTGTTTTACTTCGGATCATCTGTCAAGTTTTCTACAACCGGACATTAACAAATTCCAATCTGCCACATAACCGCGGGCACGGCTTTCGAAAGATCATAACCCTGCAGGGGTGTTCCAACTTAGCCCATCACAAGCTCTCACGATTAGCTGAAGTGATAAATATAATATCATCACTCCTTATCTTAGGGAAAACCGATCAGGCTCGGCATCCCGGTAGCACAAGTCATTTCGACAATGGTAAAACAAGTCCAGCAAGACCTCCCGGCGTGCCGACACCCTGATAGTAGCCGCGCGTATCTCGTCTCAGGCCACGTCCGGATGAGCAGTACGTACAGATACCGAAGATCCCAGCGAACTGGGTGGCATCCGCAAGTGGCTCTAGTTTGGGACCAACACCATCAGCACTGGCCCCCCCTGCTATGTTGAATTAAGAATCCTCGGGGACGCGACCCCCTATGCAAATTTAATTATTTAATTAAGTTGTTATTATGAGGCAAATTAAAACCAATGTTGGGCCTTGCTGGAGGAGTTTTATTCAAAGTCGAACTGTCAAGGGGTCCCCATTACACCCATCGTGTTAGGAACGCAAAATCAAGGAACATAATGCCAGTTTATCGGCGCCTAAGGTGGCATGAGTGGAACAAAACACCGAGCAAAAGGCCAAGCCTTCCACCCATGCCCAGTATATAGGTGTGTTAATAATTATTATAGATATTGTGATATATCCAACAACAAGTTCCCTCCTGGAATGAACTTCATCTTCACCTGCAACTAACAACGCTATAAGAGGGACTGAGCAAGCGAGGCTGAGCAAGCGGGTAACATAGCCAAACAATGGTTTTGCTAGGAAGGTGTCAAGGTTAGAGGTTTCATGGCAACAAGGAGAGGCTGACATAAAAATGGGTAGCGCGACATGTAACGATAGCATCGAGACAACTAAGCATGGCAATGGTAGTAAAGGTATCCAAGGGTATGATCATCTTGCCTGGGATTCCACAGAGGGAGAAGAACGGATCCATGAAGAAGACGGAGCAACACAGTCGAGCGAATCCTCACAACTCCGGAACGAAACCGAAGCTATCAAGAGAAGCAACCGGAAAGAAGCAAAACAACACGGTAAACACGCAAGCATAAACATGTCATGATGCACAAGCAAGCATGATGCATGTCCGGTTTAATTATGCATGACATGGCAAAGTGCACAAACAAAACTACAAGTTAAGTGGAGCTCAATATGCAACGAGTTGCATATTGACGAAACACCACATTATAATTATTTAGTTGACTCTCATTATTAACAAGACAAGATTAATTGTTATTAACATGGCAAGAGGTGAAGCATAAAGAAACTACACTATTTAGGCATTTTAAATGAGGCCGGAAATAACAACACCATATTCCGGAAAATCCCCATAAGCATGTTTAATAATTTAAAGCAACAACAATTCACACATTTAGGTTGTTAACATGATGCGGATGACATGATCAAGTTTATGCAATTTTTAAAAGGGTTGACATTAATAGATATGAAGGAGTATTTGTCACCGTGGTGGAAAGAAAGGTGCCACGACAACGATAACCAAAATGATGCAACGCAACATCTCGGTTCCGGTAACTCATTGAGAGTCCGGTGCAAAAGATAGAATCGATGTGAGCGAGTCAAACGAGATGATGGGGTGATCCCGTTACCGGGTTCCCACGAGTCGGCAACGAGGCAACCGAGGAGCTCGAAAAAAAGGTCGGAACGGGCACGATGCACACAAGGGGAACATTTCATACAACACGAGCAAGCATCACACGGGTCACGTCTCGGGGTTATACCTTCGAAACAATTGTTTCGGGACGGTTCGAGATCGTAGAGGGACGTAGAGGAAGTAGTGGTACACGGCCGTAGAGGAAGAAGTCGTTCTCGCGAGTCGTGGTACACGTGTCGTAGAGGGAAGTAGACGTTCTCGTTCATCGGAGAGGAAGTAGTTGTACACGAGGTCGCCAACGCGTAGTCGTTCCGTTCGTAGAGGTACTTGAGGGTCTCGTTCGGTCGTCGTGGTACTTGTCGGTCATGTAGAGGTACTTGGCGTTTCCGGGCGTCGGTAGTCGTACTTGACGAAAAACCGTAGTTGTACTCGGGTCATTGCGGTCTTTGGCGGTAGACGTTCTCGGTCCTCTGTTAAGGTTAGCAACACAACACACAAAACAAAAACAAAAACTACAGCAGCACGGGACAGTCCACGGAGGCAAGGGCAGCAGCGGTCTTGGCGACGGAAGGAAGGAGCGAGGCCGCTCGCTGCTGGCGCTGGAGGCAGCCAGGCGCGGTTCTTGCTGGAACGGAGGGACGCCTTCACAGAGGTGCTCGGGCCGGCGAGGTACTGCCCTCCGACCGCGGAGTTGCTGCGGCCCGGTGTCGACGAAGGAGGTCGGGCGGCCGGCGGAGGCGCTGAAGAGGCGGCCGGAGAGGATGCTCGGGGGGGCGCCGGGCTTCGAAGGAAGGAGCGCAGGGCTTCTGGCCCGCTGGCGAAGGAGGCTGCTCGGGGCCGTCGCGGCGCTGCTCTTGGCCGAGGCAGGGCGCGGCCAGATGGTCGGACGACCGGGGCACGGCTGATGCGCTCTGCGGGATCCGGCCGCTGCGGCCTTGGAGGCGACGCGGCGTCGAGGAGGAGGGAGCCCGCGCGCGGGGCGGCTCGAAGTTGGAGGGGCCATGGCGCTCGAGGCGGCCGGGCGTCGAGGCGAGCGCTGGCTGGGGCCAGGGCGATGGAGGGAGAGGGACCCCCGCGGCGAAGGAGGATGGGCTCCTGGCGACCGGGCCAGAGGAGGGGGAGTGCTCGAGGGGAGAGAGGGAAGCGGGCGAAGGGGATCTGGCACTGGGTCGAGCGAGCGAGAGGAGCGGGGTGCGGGGTCGAGAGGAGCGATGGGGATAGGCTGGCGGCGCAGCGAGGGAAAGAGTGAGAGGAGCGCTGGCTCAGCTAGCGCTAGGGTTTCAGGGGGATGCGGGCTGGGCCTTGAGGTTGGCTGGAAAGTGTGGGCCGGGAGAGAGGCGGTTGGTGGAAGGCCTAGAGGCCTGGGCCAAGAAGGGCCGCGGCTGGGATGAGGCCTGAGGCCAGCTGCTCTTTTGCTTACCCAAAAAACAGAAGAAACGAAAGAAGGGGAAAAAAACAAGAAGAGAGAAAAAGAAAAGAAGGATAGAGGCAGAATTTGGGCATGAGGTAAAATTCCCTGGGCTCATAAAAAATGTCAGGAATTTAAATAAAATAGAAGGAGGGTTTTTGGAAGAACCCCGATGCGACGGAAAGAAATTAGAGGGAGGTTTGACGGTGAAACTAGAATTAAAGAGGCATGGAGAATATTGCAAGTGTGTTGCGGGTAATTCCAAAGAAATGGAATATTATTATATAGCTCCCTAAAATATTGAGAGGCTTTTATATGTTATAAAGAGAAGTCACCTTCCCTCGATTTAAATGGACCGAAGGTCCACACGATTTATTTAGGTTGAGATGCAAAATAAAATATGACATGATGGCATGATGACATGATGCAATGCAATAAATAAATAAATAACACAAGCACAAAGAACACATGGGCAACCCGGAACATCTGGAATCTTCTGGAATCTTCTGGGACGTCGGTCTCGGGCGTCACAGCATGTTGGCTCCATGTACAAGAGGAGCGCAAGTATTCAATGCTCTAACTATGAAGTTGTGCAAGATGAAGCCGATGAGTTTGCTATGATCGAAGATGAAGATCCACGCGAACTTTATCGGAGATTAACCACTCTTGCGGTTTCACTTCAAGATCATGGGAGCAAGGACACGGATGACAATTGGATCAAGCGCAAGTTTCTCAAGGCCATGATGCATTACCACAAGGTCATGTCCTCCGTCATTCGCTAAAGACCGGACTTCCACACTTTGTCATCAAATGAAGTGTTGGATGATTTTTTTGCCATGAGGATCTTGGACAAGACCGCCGACAATGCGGTTTTAAGAGCTCAACGATCAAAGAAGCCTAACCTTGCCTTGAAGGCCAAGGCTTGTGTGGAAGAAGAAGAGGAGGAGGATGACGATGAGTGTTGCCCCGAGGACACCAAATATGCCTATCATGAGCACATGGCTCTTGTTTCACGGCAATTTTGGGGCAACAAGAAGAACTCAAGGCCCAACTTCAACAAGAACAACTCAAGTGGCAACAAGGGCAAGCAACGAGTGAGGACGTGCTTCAACTGTGGGAATGTGAGCCACTTTGTTGTAGATTGCCCATATGAGAAAAGAGAAGACTTTGGAGGCAAGCTTATCCGGAAGGACAAGGCCAAGTCTTATCCCAACAAGAACAACTTCAACAAGAAGACCCCTCCTAAGGGGTTGGTGGCCCAAGAAGAATATGTTGAGGATGATGATAATGATGAAGATGATGAGATGGTCACCATGGACACAATTTCTATTTCTACTACTCCTCGCTCATCTCTCTTTGACTCACCAAATGAGAACATCACCGCCAAGTGTCTCATGGCTAAGGCCACCAACAAGGTAACTCCAAACATCAACACTACCATCATCTCTAATCCTTCATTGACGGATTGTATTGATGAGAGTGAGGGAGCAAAGGAGGAAGAGAATGAATTTGAGTTGTTTATGAGCAAACTCAAGGGCAAACCCAAGAAGAATTTTGTTGCTCTCTTGGAACAACTCGGTGAGGCCAATGACATGATCGAGGCTCACGAGGAGACCACTGCTAAAATGGAAGGACATAGTCGAGACTATGCCGATGAGATATCGGATCTCTCTAATGCTCTAGAGGAAGAGCGTGGTCTTCGTTTGGCTCTTGAGGAGTCACACAACAATGATCATGCTAAATTAAAGAAAGATCTCGATCATGCTTTAGTTGTATCTCGTATGATTAATTCCGAGAAGGCAAAACTTGGGGTTGACCATGCTAGACTCAAGGAGGAGTTTGTTACACTTGACAAGGCTCACAAGGCCTTGAAAGGTATACATGCTTCTCTTAAGGAGTCTCATGATCAACTCCAAGTTTCGCTAACCTAGGTGAAAGCTATCTTTCCTCGCATGGTGTTGATTGATAATGCAAATGCTACTAACCCATGTTGCGAGCATGTGCATCTTGTTGAAGAGAATGCGAAGTTGAAGAAGCAACTTGAGAAAGGCCTTACGACATGTATACAAGGTGAGAAGAACCTCAACGATCTTTTGAATAATCAAAAGGAGGTGGTGGCAAAGGAAGGAATTGGGTTTGCTCCCAAGCCCAAGAAGAAGAAGAACGACAAGACCAAGCTACCTCCTCCTCTCAAACAAACCTTTGTGAAAGAGGGAGAGGGTGCTTCTAAGAAGAAGAACAATGTGAAGGGTGGTGGAGTCAATAAGAACCCCACCATACCATCAAACATAGCCGGCGACTTTAATCCTTCATATGTTTTATGTCGTGCTAGTGATGGTCATGTTTTTGCTAAATTTGTTGGTTCTTCTTATGAGTACATTGAATGGTCTATTTGGGTTCCTAAGCCCTTGTTACTAACCTCAAAGGACCCATTACCAAATGGGTACCTAAATCCAAGCATTGATCTCATGTAGGAGTTTGCTTCCGGTGGGGGATCATGGTTGCTTGATAGTGGAGCCACAAATCATATGACCGGAAGCAAAGACTTGGTGGTGGACGTGCATCAAGGTTCATCCATGGCCACCAACGTCGAATGGGGTGATGCTTCATCTTCTAAGGTATTGGGGCTTGGCAAGGTTGTTGTTTCTCATGATCTCACGATCGAGAAAGTCATGCTTGTTGAGTCCCTTGCATATAACTTACTTTCTGTTCGTCAACTTGCACTCATGGGCTTTTCTACATTCTTTGATATTGATATCGTGGCCCTCTTGTGGAGCAAGACTCTGAAAGTAGCATATGTTGGACATGTCGAGAACGGTCCCTATGTGGTTATCTTCTCAGAGCAACCCACTAAGACCGCGACATGCCTAATGGCTAAAGTTGATGTGGGATGGCTTTGGCATCGCCGGTTAGCCCATGTCAATATGAGATCTTTGCAAAGTCTTCTCAAGGGGGACCATGTCCGTGGACTAACAAATGTTAGCTTTGCCAAAGATCGTGCTTGCAGTGCTTGTATTGAAGGAAAGCTACATGAGAAGGCTCACCCTCCCACGACTATCATCTACTCAAAAAGACCATTAGAGCTCCTTCACATGGACCTCTTTGGGCCTCCATCCTTTGATAGTCTTGGGGGCAGAAAGTATTGCTTGGTGATTGTGGATGATTATTCAAGATACACATGGGTATACTTCTTCAAGAAGAAGAGTGAGACCCAACAAATCATCATCAACATTGCAAATGAATCTCAACGACAACATGAAGCAAAGATTTTGATGATCCAAAGTGACAACGGCACCGATTTCAAGAATTACACCTTGGATGAGTTTCTTAGTGATGAGGGGATCAAACATCAATATGCCGCACCTTATACCCCTCAAAAAATGGTGTAGCGGAGAGAAAGAACCGGACATTGATGGACATGGCAAGGACCATGATGGCGGATTTCAAATCTCCATACAACTTTTGGGCCGAAGCCATCAACACCGCGTGTCATGCATCCAATCGGCTCTATCTCCGCAAAGGTTTTAACAAGACTCCATATGAGATTCTTACCGGTAACAAGCCCAATCTCAAGTACTTCCGGGTGTTTGGGTGTAAGTGTTTCATTCTCAAGAAAGGTGCTCGTTTGTCCAAATTTGAGTCTAGAGCTCATGAGGGCATATTTGTTGGTTATGCTATAAACTCTCATGCTTACCATGTCCTCAACAAGTCCAATGGACTCACTGAGGAGACGTGTAACGTAGAGTTTGATGAGAATAACGGCTCCCAAGTGGAGCAAAGTGGTACTTGTGATGTAGGTGATGAAATTCCTCCTCAAGCCATAAGAAGAATGGGTGTTGGATATATCCTACCCATTGAGGAACCCCTTGTGGCTGAAGGAGAAGGACATTGTTCCACCCAAGTGGAACCATCATCAACCCAAGACCCACACGCTTCCGAAGAACAAAGTGAAGGCCCTCAACCGTACGAACAAGGCCAAGTGCAAGATCAATCACAAGATGGTGGTGAGCCACCAAATGATGCACAAGGCCAAGTTCTCTCCTCTGAGCAAGATCAAGATCAAGAGGAAGCTCAAGATCAAGATCAAGCTCTTGACATCGCTCAAAATGATCAACTCAGTGCTCCTCAATTGTCACTTGAAGAGCAACTGGAGCGTCGTGCTGCAAAAGTTGCCTCCACGCTTGCTTCTAGAGAACATCACATGGAGAATATTCTTGGAAGCATCACAAAGGGGGTAAACACTCATAGACAATTAGAAAACTATTGTGCTCATCAAGCTTTTGTCTCTTGTGTTGAACCTCAGATGGTCTATGAGGCGCTCGAAGATCCTGATTGGCTTAATGCCATGCATGAAGAACTCCACAACTTCGAGCGCAACAAAGTGTGGCGTCTGGTGTCGAGGCCAAAGGAGAACCATAATGTCATTGGAACCAAGTGGATCTTTAAGAACAAGCAGGATGCCCATGGCATTGTCAGTCGCAAAAAGGCGCGGTTGGTGGCTCAAGGCTATTCCCAAGTCGAGGGTATCGACTACAGTGAAACCTTTCCCCCGTTGCTCGCCTTGAATCTATCCGTTTGTTGCTTGCCTATGCTTCTCATCGTAATTTTAAGTTGCAACAACTGGATGTGAAAAGTGCATTTCTTAATGGTCCTATTAATGAGTTGGTTTATGTCAAACAACCCCCGGGGTTTGAGGATCCTAAGTTCCCCAATCACGTGTATCAACTCGATAAGGCACTCTATGGCCTTAAAGAAGCCCCACGTGCGTGGTATGAGCATCTTACCGAGTTGTTACAAGATCGTGGGTTTGAAATTAGGAAGATAGACCCCAATCTTTTTACTAAGAAGGTCAAAGGGGAGTTGTTTGTCTGCCAACTATATGTTGATGATATTATCTTTGGTTCACCTAACAAAGCTTTCAATGATGAGTTTGCCGCACTCATGACCACACATTTTGAGATATCCATGATGGGAGAGTTGAAGTACTTCCTTGGGTTTGAGATTAAGCAGAGAAGAGAAGGAATCTTTATCAAACAAGCGAAGTACACTCAAGACATGCTCAAGAGGTTTAATCTAAGTGATGTCAAGCCGGCTACTACCCCAATGCCAACCAAGTGCCAACTTGACATTGATCCCAATGGTAAAGCGATGGATCAAAAGGTATATTGTTCTATGATTGGTTCCTTGCTTTACCTTTGTGCATCTAGACCAGATATTATGTTGAGTGTGGGAATCTGTGCATGGTTTCAAGCCTCACGTAAGGACAGTCACTTTGTGGCAGTCAAGTGAATCTTTCGATATTTGGCTCATACCCAAACTTTGGCTTATGGTACCCAAGAGGAGCAAACTTCAACCTTGTAGGTTTCTCTGATTCGGACTGGGCGGGAGACAAAGTGGATAGGAAGTCCACTTCCGGAGGGTGCCAATTCCTTGGTTGCTCTCTGGTAAGTTGGTCTTCCATAAATCAAAGTTGTGTGTCTCTCTCGTCCACCGAAGCAGAGTATGTGGCAGCTGGCAGTTGTTGTGCTCAACTTCAATGGATGAAGCAAACTTTAAAGGATTACGGTGTCACTTGTGATAAAGTGCCTCTTTGGTGTGACAATGAAAGTGCCCTCAAGATTTCTCTCAACCCGGTGCAACATTTCAAGACGAAGCATATTAAGATTCGGTATCACTTCATCCGGGATCATATTCGGCGAGGAGAAATCGAGCTTCACTATGTCAACACTCATGATAACCTTGTAGATATCTTCACGAAGCCTTTGGATGAAGCAAGATTTCGCGAGTTAAGGCATGAGCTAAATATCATAGATTTGAGCAATGTGGCTTGAAACTTTGCACACACCCCTCCCACTGAATATAGTTATCTTGCCTAGATGTAGGCATGGACATAGGGGGAGTATTGTTTTCTCAATGAACTCTTCCTCCCCCCATTATGCATAAATCGATCAAGTCCTTGTCATTTGCCATGTTAAATGGTATAAGTGCTTCAAGACAAGTGTTGGTCATGGGCCCAAGGATAGTTCTTTGTGGTGCCATACCAAATAACTCAAACATAGGTGGCTTCGGCCACCGACCTCCTTCACGGAGGAGCGTCTTGTGTGTTGTTTCGGTTGTTTGTTGTCTCTCTTTCCGTGTGCCTTGCGTGTGTGCCTTTTGATTTTCTTAAACCGTCTTGTCGAAACTTGCATTTTCTTGGGGGAGTGGTACTACCGTGAGTAGTCACGGTACTATCGCAATAGAGAATACGGTACTACCGCAACCAGCACGACAGTAATTTTTTACTGCCTTTGGTAGAGCGGTACTACCGCTCCGCGTGTGGTACTTCCGCCCGGGCGGTACTACCGCGATGACCGTGGTACTACCGCATTTGTTCGAACGACTGGGGGTTATAAGCGGGCAGGGGGAGTTCTAACTCCCCCATACCCATTCATCTCGTTTTCCCCACGTCGTCTCTCTCTCTCTCCCTCAAGAACGCCGCCGGAGGACCTCGTCGGATCTCCTCCCCCGGCCACTCTCCTCGCATTCCGACCGGTGGGATCATTCCCCACCTCGACCTCTTGCCATGGATGAAGGTTTCTCCCCAAATCCCCTCTTCTTTTTGCCCAGTTGTTGTTTCTAGGTTTTGGGGAGATGCTTGTTGCTCTTATGTTCTTTTTGTCCTTATCCATGGAAGATTAGGGTGTAGGAGAGTTGTAATGCAATAGAAATGCTAGTAAGTATGCTGCTACTAAGTTGCTATGATCAGCCGTAGTACCGTTCTCCGTTCTATGCCTTCTTTTCTAGATCCATTTTCAGATCTGACCCGAGAGGTACTACTGCATTGCCGCGTAACGGTACTACCGCCCTAAGGAGCGGTACTACCATGATGAACGCGAACGTAATTTTTTAGTACCGCGTTCTGTGCGGTACTACCGCAACTCTTCAATGTGGTACTACCGCCCCCTAAGCGGCACTAAAAATTTACTTCCGCTTTCGTCACGCAGTACTACCGCTTGATTCATATCTACTTCGTAGCGCATACATATTATCCTTTCTACATGTTTCTTGTGCTTTTTGTGGCTTTTGCATTGATTCTCTTTGTGTTTCCGTCGTGTTCTTGTGTTTGTGTCTTAGGTGGTGGCTCTGGTTCCAATGTTCGTCGCACAAATCCGAGCCGTGACACCGGGTCCAAGCGTCTGCGCACCCAAAGTGATATTCCTGAGGGCTCCAATGCTCCCCAACGCAGAGCCAAGACCACCGCCACCAAGAACAAGGAACCAACTATGACCATGGAAGAGATTCCAATTCATGAGTTCATCACAAGGAGGAAGAGCAACCCTTATGCAGATCCCCGGGCTCAGTTCCATGGAGATGAACTGTTCTGGACCAATCAGCAGTATCGTATCTACACAGAGGTACTCAAGAGCAAGCACAACCTATATGTGGATGCACATTGGATTGACACGACCCACATGCGGAGGGATGATCACCGGGCCTACTTTTCCGAGGCTCTAGATCTTGTGGAGCAGTTTGGGATTGAGCACATCATGACATTTCAGATGGATTTTGACCCGGAGATTGTGGCACAGTTCAATGCTTCGGTGCACTTCCATCCCAAGGAAGAACGCAACATGACTTGGATGACAAATGGTCACAAGATGACTGCTACATGGAAGGACTTTATGGATCTACTTCAGGTTGCTGACGAGGGGCTCCGCACCCTTGTTGGAGCGCGGCTGTCAGGCCCAAGATGCGATTCTATCCCGATCACGTGACGCTTACGTGATTGGGGCACAACCGCATTTTGGGCGCTTAGCAAGATGGATATCATTACATCGTACCATTACATACATACATGGAGGATACAACAATACATACAAGTCACATGAATACAACAACATCAATACAAGGCATACGACTACGGATGCAAACATGAAAAGAACAACGACATCCATCTGCTATCCCAGGCTGCCGACCCGGAACCTAACCCAAGACTGAAGAAGAAGAACTCCAACAAAAGAACAACGCTCTCACGTCAAGTCATCGGAAACCTACACCTGTAACTGTTGTTGTAGTATCTGTGAGCCACGAGGACTCAGCAATCCCATAACCATGGGTAACAAGACTATCAAAGCTTAATGGGTAGGAAGAGGTTAAGTGGTGAGGTTGCAGCAGCGGCTAAGCAAAAATATGGTGGCTACCTTACGAGTACAAGAATAAGATGAGCATCTACGCAAAAGGTCGCAAACTAATAGTGATCGCTAAAGATCCTGAACTATCTACGAGTCAAACATAACCCCACCGTGTTCTCTTCTCAAAGTGAAAAGAGACAGTCACGGTTACTCACACAGTTGTGTGTTTTACTTCGGATCCTCTGTCAAGTTTTCTACAACCGGACATTAACAAATTCCAATCTGCCACATAACCGCGGGCACGGCTTTCGAAAGATCATAACCCTGCAGGGGTGTCCCAACTTAGCCCATCAGAAGCTCTCACGATCAGCTGAAGTAATAATAATTATTACCCCTTATCTTAGGGACAATCCGATTAGGCTCGGTATCCCGGTGCACAAGACATTTCGACAATGGTAAAACAAGTCCAACAAGACCTCCCGGCGTGCCGACACCCTGATAGTAGCTGCGCGTATCTCGTCTCAGCCCACAACCGGATAGGTGATCCTACGGGAGCCAATCCTCGAGTTTCCCCGTGGTGGCCCCGCAGTCTCCCCGTTTGGGACCAACACCATCAGCACTGGCCCCCCTGCTATGTAGAAAGAATCATCGGGTAGCGCTAACTCCCTATGCAATTTAATTAATTAATTAAGTTGTTATTATGAGGCAAATTAAAACCAATGTTGGGCCTTGCTGGAGGAGTTTTATTCAAAGACGAAGTGTCAAGGGGTCCCCCATATACCCAACCGTGTAAGGAACGCAAAATCAAGGAACATAATGCCGGTTTATCGGCGCCAAAGGTGGCATGAGTGGAACAAAACACCGAGCAAAAGGCCAAGCCTTCCACCCATGCCCAGTATATGGGTGTGTTAATAATAATAATAGATATTGTGATATTCCAACAACAAGTTCCCACCTGGAACGATCTTCATCTTCACCTACAACTAACAACGCTATAAGAGGGGCTGAGCAAGCGGGTAACATAGCCAAACAATGGTTTTTGCTAGGAAGGTGTCAAAGGTTAGAGGTTTCATGGCAACAAGGAGAGGGGCTGACAATAATATGGGTAGCGCGACATATAACGATAGCATCGAGACAACTAAGCAAATGCAATGATACTAAAGGTATCCAAGGGTATGGTCATCTTGCCTGAGATCCCGCAAGGAAGAAGAACAGATCCATGAGGGAGACGAAGAAGAAGCCTTAAAGACGACCCACGAGAAGTCGAACGAATCCTCACGGTCGCAACGGAACAAGCACTAACGAGAAGAAGCAAGCAATACGGTAAACACACAACACAAGAACATGACAATATGCTCAACCAAGTATGATGCAAAACAAGTCTACATATGATGCACAGCAAGTCTGTACAGGAAGCAAAACATGGCAAGGTAGGAAGCACAGAAAAACAACACAAGTCTATATATGATGCAATACATGGCAAGGTATGATGCAAGACAAGTCTATATAGGAAGCAATACATGGCAAGGTAGGAAGCACAGAAAAACAACACAAGAACATGACAATATGCTCAAGCAAGTAGGATGCAAGACAAGTCTATAGCCATGGCATGTCAAAGTGCAACAAACAATACTACACATTAAGTGGAGCTCAATATGCAATGAATTGCATATTGAGGAAACACCACATTCAAATATTTATTTTCACTCTCGTTTATGTACACAACTGATACGTCGAAAATGCATCACTATTTTGTATCATAATTTACCCTTATTCATTGATATATTTCACGTTACGGTGATGTTCTTATGTTGTTTTGGTCTATTTTACACAGTTTGCAAACTTTCCGATGCCGAAACAGCAGACGCAGGATTCAGCAGTAAAAAGTGGACACTGAGTTGCTGAAGAAGAATACCTCCAAATTACCTGAAAATTGACGGGAGATATTTTTCAGACGGATCACGAAGGCACGCGAAAGGGCAACCAGAGGGGGGCCACAGGGTGCCCAGGCGCCCTGGGGGCGCGCCCCCCCTGGCCGCGCCGGGGGGGCGCCTGGAGCCCCTGGCCCACCTCTGGCCGCCCCCATTTGCATATATGCTCTCTGTTATCCAAAAACCCTAGAGACGGGGATTTTTATGGAGTTCCGCCGCCGCTCCGTGGCGGAAACCTACAGAGAAGAAAAAGCCATCTCCGGCGGGCAGATTCCGCCGGGGAGATCACCTCCCGGAAGGGGAGATCGTCGCCATCGTCATCACCATCGTCACGGGCATCATCGAGATCATCATCAACATCATCCCCAACACCAGCACCATCTCCATCTTCATCCAAATCTCATCTTACAATCGCAACTTGCGTTGTAACGCGTACTACCTATCCTCTCTACTCCATCGGTGTTGATTACTACTTTGTGGTGAATGCTATTGAGTTTTGTTGGAGAAATATTATTATGTCCAGATCTTTTATCACCTATTTATACCCACTGATCATGATCTTTTTATGTCTCGTGAGTAGTTACTTTAGTTCTTGAGGACATGGGGAAAGTCTTGTTGTTAGTAGTCATATGCTGTTGAAGTAATATGTGTTGTTTGATACTTAAGTTGCGTTGTCATTCTACTAGTGGTGTTGTGTGAGTCGAACACCCAACACTTCGCCTTATTAAGGACCTAGGAGAATACATTGTGTATAAAGAATGCTTATGGTGGGTTGCCGGAGTGACAGAAACCTGAACCCCAGTTCGCACGCTTTTGCATAAGGGAATAATGGATCCTCGATCGTATTGCTATGGTTAGGCTTTTGCCTTAAATTCTATCTTGTATTTGCGGATGCTTGCAAGGTGTTTAATCATAAGAGTGCACTCATCTTAGTCTAGAGAGTGTACTAGCATAGATCCACCCACTCAACACTTATCAACACATAACATAGTATCGATACGGAATATGGCGAAAGCACATGACTACCTCTCCCGTGTGTCCTCAGGAACGCTTTAGTCTTTATAAGTTCAGTTGCTAGGCCTCTCCTTTGCTAAGAAAGGATTGGGCCACTTGTTACTCTCAGTGCCTTTTACATTGCTTGCTTTTACCTTCCTGTTGCCTATATCGAGAAACCCCTAAAAAGTTATCTTTCAGTGCTTGCAGTAATTTCTTGCTCAGAATCGCTTATCAATACCTTCTGCTCCTCGTTGGGTTCGACACTCTTACTTATCGAAAACGCTGCAATAGATCCCTTACGGTTGTGGGTCATCAAGTACCGTTTTCTGGCGCCGTTGCCGGGGAGCGTAGCGCTATTGGTAAAGTGAAACTGGTAAGGAAGTTTTTTTATATAATTCTGTTTTTGTTTTGCTATTGCTGCTCTTTGTCCTTATGGATAACCCTGTTATTGGAGCGTTGCTTGCGGGAAGACGCCCCACACCTGTGGTGGTTGATCCCCCCCCCTACTGAAATTGTGCCTTATAAAATACCAGCTGGCATTATCGATTATGTTTTGGCTAATCGTTATGCAGGAGACAGACATCCCGGTGAACACTTGCTATATCTGTCACAACTATGTTCATTATTTAAGCTTGCAGGTGTATCGAGGGAGTTTGTCATGAGAAAATTGTTTGTCGTATCACTTATAGATAAAGCTTCAGATTGGTATGGGCTTCTCGATAACTCACACTTGCTTGACTGGCAGGAGCTTATGTCTCTCTTTTATACTAAGTTTTATCCTCTTCATGAAATTCATCGAGACATGAACTATATCTATAACTTTAGGTCTCGTGACGGAGAAAGCATTGCTCAAGCTTGGGGGAGATTGAAGTCCCTAATGCTCAAATGCCCCATTCATAAGCTTCCCAAGGAAATTATACTTACAAATTTTTATGCCAGGCTTTCTCGTCAGGATAAGGAGATGCTGGATGCCTCCTCTAGTGGGGTATTTCAGAAGAAAAGTGTTGAAGAAAGGTGGGATCTCATTGAAAGAATCCAGAGGAATACCGAAGATTGGGAAATTGATAAAGGTATTGAACCCGCTATAAATTATGAACATGATTATATTGAGAGCTATGTGAAAACTGATTACTTCAATACTTTTTGCTCTAAGATTGGTCTTGATTCCCATCTAGTGATTGATTTGTGTAAGAATTTTGCCTCTCACGTTGATTCTTTTAAAAAGAAGAGAGACCAGCACCATGAACCTTTTAAAGAGCCACCTATTGATATTTATGTTGCTGACCCTATTTTGCCTACAGTTATATATGAAAAGCCTCCTTTTCCCGCAAGGATAAAGGAGCACTCTCTTGTGACAGGCATAATAAATAAAAGTGAGAGAAGGGTTGATGAGCCTGAGGACCAGATCAAAGTCGATCCTCAAGTTGCATTGATTAAAGACCTTGCTACTAATGATGTTTTGGATTCCAATATAAATTTTTGTGCTGTTTCCACTAACCTTGTCACAGCCAAGAATAAAGGCCCAATTTCAGGTACTCCAGTGGTATCTGTTAAAATAGGAGATCACAATTATTATGGGCTATGCGATTTGGGATCGAGTGTAAGTGCTATCCCCTATTCACTTTATGAAGAGATCATCGGTGAGATTTCCCCTTGTGAACTTGAAGAAGTTGATGTTACCATTCATCTTGCAAACAGAACAACTATCTCTCCTATCGGGATTGTGAGGGACGTTGAAGTCCTATGTGGAAAGAGATGCGAGGAGACAAATTTGGTACTCAATTGGGAAAAGTGCCACTTTATGGTTAATGAAGGAATTGTTCTTGGTCACAAGATTTCCAAAAGGGGAATTGAAGTGGACAAGGCCAAGATCGAAGCTATTGAGAGGATGCCCTATCCAAGGGACATCAAAGGTATTCGCAGTTTTCTCGGTCATGCAGGTTTTTATAGAAGATTTATTAAAGACTTTTCTAAAACCTCGAGACCCCTCCCTAATCTTCTCCAGAAGGATGTTCCTTTTGTATTTGATGAAAATTGTAAGGAAGCTTTTGAAGTCCTTAAGAAAGCTTTAATAACTGCTCCTATAGTACAACCACCTGACTGGAATTTACCTTTTGAGATTATGTGTGATGCAAGTGATTTTGCTGTTGGAGCTGTTTTAGGACAAAGAGTTGATAAGAAATTGAATGTTATACATTATGCTAGTAAAACCCTTGATAGTGCTCAAAGAAATTATGCTACTACTGAGAAGGAATTCTTAGCTGTAGTTTTTGCTTGTGATAAGTTTAGGCAGTATATTGTTGATTCCAAAGTTATTATTCATACTTATCATGCTGCCATTAAGTATCTTATGACAAAGAAGGATGCCAAGCCAAGGCTTATCAGATGGGTACTCCTTCTTCAAGAATTTGATTTGCAGATTGTTGATAGGAAAGGGGAAGACAATCCGGTGGCGGACAATCTTTCAAGGATGGAAGATATACCGCACGACCCCATCCCAGTTAACGATAGTTTTCCAGACGAGCAACTTGTCGTTGTAAAAGTACAATCTCTTTCTGATCCTTGGTATGCAGATTATGCTAATTTTATTGTTGCAAAGTATTTGCCTCCAGGTCTAACATTTCAGCAAAGGAAGAAGTTCTTTCATGATTTGAGGCACTACTTTTGGGATGACCCACATCTTTTCAAAGAAGGTCCCGACGGGATCGTGAGAAGATGCATTCCGGAACATGAGCAGAAGGACATTCTCAGACGGTGTCATGATAGTCCCTATGGAGGACATCATGCCGGTGAGAGGACTGCACATAAGGTTCTTCAATCAGGTTTTTATTGGCCTACTCTCTTTAAAGATGCTAGAAATTATGTTTTAGCCTGTGATAAATGTCAGAGAGTTGGTAACATTAGTAGAAGGAATGAGATGCCTATGAATTACTCACTAGTGATTGAACCTTTCGATTGTTGGGGTTTTGATTTTATGGGTCCTTTTCCTTCTTCGCACAAGTACACTCACATTTTAGTAGATGTTGATTATGTGACCAAGTGGGTTGAAGCAATCCCCACTGAAAGTGCTGATCACAAGACATCTTTGAAAATGCTTAAAGATGTAATTTTTCCTAGGTTTGGTGTACCAAGGTATCTCATGACTGATGGGGGATCACACTTCACGCACGGAGCTTTTAGAAAAGCTTTGGCTAAATACGATGTTAATCATAGAATTGCTTCACCATATCATCCTCAAACTAGTGGGCAAGTTGAGCTCACCAATAGAGAGATTAAGTTGATCTTGCAGAAAACAGTAAACAGAAATAGAAAGGACTGGTCAAATAAGTTAGGAGATGCTTTGTGGGCATATAGAACTGCTTACAAAAACCCCATGGGCATGTCCCCCTATAAGATGGTGTATGGCAAGGCTTGCCATTTGCCATTAGAGTTAGAGCACAAAGCTTTCTGGGCTGTTAGAGAGCTTAACACTGACCCAAAATTAGCTGGTGAGAAGCGTCTCATGAACTTGACTTCTCTAGATGAATGGATAAGTGAAGCTTACGAGAGCGCTAAAATGTTCAAGCAAAAGGTAAAAAAGTGGCATGATAGGAAGATTCTGAAACGTGAATTTAATGTTGGTGATAAAGTTTTGTTGTTCAGATCCCGTTTCAGGTTTTCTCCAGGTAAACTACTTTCCAGGTGGGAAGGACCATTTCATATTGAAGAAGTTTATCGGTCTGGAGCAATTAAGATTAATAATTTTGAAGGCACCAAACCTCAAGCTGTGAATGGGCAAAGGCTTAAACATTACATAGCAGGAGACCCTGTCAATGTTGATGAGAATATAATATACACAACAACCCACGAAGAACATGTTGCAGCCCTGTTTCAGACGCCAGCAGAAGCAGAATAAAGAAAAGGGAATCTTTCAGCTGAATTTAGGTGCCATGGCTTCTCCAAGTTCCCCCAAGGATAAGTTCGTCGTCAACGTCATCAACCCTTACCTCGCTGAGGTGAAGAAGCACCCTCAGGTTGTTCGGATGGAGGACGGTGTCCTTCATCAAGAAGATCTGAAGGGACCTATCAAGGAGGGGAGCGTCCAGGCCAGGCTGGAAGAAGTGGAGCAAGAAGTCTTCGAGTACAAGAAGATGATCGAGCGTGGTGTTGAAGCTAACTTTAACATCACCAACGAGCTGAAGAACTACTTCCTGAAGGAGATGAAGGAGATGTGGAAAAGCATCACCGCGTCTGAAGAAAGAATTATAGAGCTCCAAGGGCAAATTAATGATCTACATAACCAGAACTGTGAGTATGAACTAAGGTTTCTGCGCATGGGTTTGGGTGCTGAATGCAGGATTCAGGAGACGAGCTTCTCATATGAGACGGGAGAACCCCTTCCATGGAAGCGTTTCGCCAAGGACTACTTGATCAACGCCAACAAGGATGATGAGTGAAATCCCCTTGGGTAACGGCATTCCCTTGGCTTGTTCTAAGCTTGGGGGAGTGCCCGGTATCTTTATCTTTACCTTTTGTCTTTTAGAGTCAAGTAGAGTCGTATCATGTCTAGGGAGGTTATTATATGAGATAGGTGTGTGCATTGAGGTCTATCGCTCCTTCGGTGAAGAATTGTATCCGTGAGTGTGGAGTCGTCCATGATGGAATATTAATGAGAAGTTTATTGGTTCCTTTTGCTGCACTCGGTATTCTCTTCAAGCAATCGACCTTATATGATGATTCTTATGGGGAGTATTGACCTTATGTCAGGTATGGCTGTGAAAACTTTATTTAATCTTGGCAAACATAGCTTTGGTCATAACAACAAGCATGATTTTCTTAAAGTAACAACATAGCCAAAACCTTTATGTTATTATGCTTGAAGTGTTATGCTGACAAGGAAGACAACTTGATGTGTTATGCTTATTTCAATGTTCATGCTTTATATTGCTTTGCACCTTAGTCATCATCAGTTGTCTGCTCTCTCAAAACCTTTGCTAGCCTAACTCTGTACTAAGCGGTATTCTGCTTGTGCGTCCATACCCTTAAAACCAATACCTTCCATATGAGTCCACCATACCTTCCTACTCGTGGTATTCCACTACCACCTCCTAAAGTACAGAATTTATGTGTTATCCTCAAATGTTCAAAATCTTTTATTTTGTGCCTCTGTTTTAGCTCATGAGGAAGTAATAGCTAATTCATAGTCTTTTTGAGTTGGACAAGCTTCACCCCGGGATTGCATGTATAATGTGCAAACCCATAATACGAGAAGGAACTGGCATTGAGTGCGCCCGGCTCAAAAAGATAATATAACAAACAAACCCTCCTTCACACTTTGTTCATGAGAAATCGGAAATCTTTGGCAGTGATTAACAAAGGAGAATAAGAGGATGTGATCATCCTCGTGCGGGAGCCGTTCCTCGAAACTTGTCCAGCTCAAGAAGTAGTTGAGTTATCTATTAGCATTCGTTGACAAATCATGCACCTCTCAAAACTTGTTTTCATTCTGTTTGATTTGAGGATAGCACATGAGTTTTCCCTACTACCCTAGAGCAGGGCCCATCTTTTAATTTTAAGTTGAGTCAGTTATTCCTACTTCCTTCTATTCTTAAAGAGAACAGACATTTGATGTTGATAAGGACGCATTCATATAAAGTTGCATTAAGACTTGTCATATCATATCCTTGTTGACATTATCATTCGATAAGTAAGTTGTTTGTCATGCCCAGCTAAGGCAAATATCTTCCTTTGTGTTAACACTTTCACTTGTTGCCTATTGACATGTTATCTCAAAAAGCTTCAATTGATCTCATCAAAATATAAGAGCAAAAGTTAAATCTATTTGTTGTTCTTTGACCAAAGGACATGTTTTGCCATGATATAATAAGTTTCCTTAGCCCTACTTTCGAATATAAGTGCTATCACTCTTTTATAAGGGCTTTATGAATTGAAGATTGCTGTTGAGGATATTTGAGTTGGTAAAGAAACTATGATGCTTCTTGTCCGTATTCTATTTATCGACACTTCACTCTCTAAACTTGTGGACAGGTTTACCGAGTTCATATTCGCTTGGGGACAAGCGAGGTCTAAGCTTGGGGGTGTTGATACGTCCAAAATGCATCACTATTTTGTATCATAATTTACCCTTATTCATTGATATATTTCACGTTACGGTGATGTTCTTATGTTGTTTTGGTATATTTTACATAGTTTGCAAACTTTCCGATGCCGAAACAGCAGACGCAGGATTCAGCAGTAAAAAGTGGACACTGAGTTGCTGAAGAAGAATACCTCCAAATTACATGAAAATTGACGGGAGATATTTTTCAGACGGATCACGAAGGCACGCGAAAGGGCAACCAGAGGGGGGCCACAGGGTGCCCAGGCGCCCTGGGGGCGCGCCCCCCCTGGCCGCGCCGGGGGGGCGCCTGGAGCCCCTGGCCCACCTCTGGCCGCCCCCTTTTGCATATATGCTCTCCATTATCCAAAAACCCTAGAGACGGGGATTTTTACGGAGTTCCGCCGCCGCTCCGTGGCGGAAACCTACAGAGAAGAAAAAGCCATCTCCGGCGGGCAGATTCCGCCGGGGAGATCACCTCCCGGAAGGGGAGATTGTCGCCATCGTCATCACCATCGTCACGGGCATCATCGAGATCATCATCAACATCATCCCCAACACCAGCACCATCTCCATCTTCATCCAAATCTCATCTTACAATCGCAACTTGCGTTGTAACGCGTACTACCTATCCTCTCTACTCCATCGGTGTTGATTACTACTTTGTGGTGAATGCTATTGAGTTTTGTTGGAGAAATATTATTATGTCCAGATTGTTTATCACCTATTTATACCCACTGATCATGATCTCTTTTATGTCTCGTGAGTAGTTACTTTAGTTCTTGAGGACATGGGGAAAGTCTTGTTGTTAGTAGTCATATGCTGTTTAAGTAATATGTGTTGTTTGATACTTAAGTTGCGTTGTCATTCTACTAGTGGTGTTGTGTGAGTCGAACACCCAACACTTCGCCTTATTAAGGACCTAGGAGAATACATTGTGTATAAAGAATGCTTATGGTGGGTTGCCGGAGTGACAGAAACCTGAACCCCAGTTCGCACGCTTTTGCATAAGGGAATAATGGATCCTCGATCGTATTGCTATGGTTAGGCTTTTGCCTTAAATTCTATCTTGTATTTGCGGATGCTTGCAAGGTGTTTAATCATAAGAGTGCACTCATCTTAGTCTAGAGAGTGTACTAGCATAGATCCACCCACTCAACACTTATCAACACATAACATAGTATCGATACGGAATATGGCGAAAGCACATGACTACCTCTCCCGTGTGTCCTCAGGAACGCTTTAGTCTTTATAAGTTCAGTTGCTAGGCCTCTCCTTTGCTAAGAAAGGATTGGGCCACTTGTTACTCTCAGTGCCTTTTACATTGCTTGCTTTTACCTTCCTGTTGCCTATATCGAGAAACCCCTAAAAAGTTATCTTTCAGTGCTTGCAGTAATTTCTTGCTCAGAATCTCTTATCAATACCTTCTGCTCCTCGTTGGGTTCGACACTCTTACTTATCGAAAACGCTGCAATAGATCCCTTACGGTTGTGGGTCATCAACAACAAGTTTAAATGTTGGTTAACATGGCAAGAGGCATATCAAAACATAAATCATATAACAAAGCAAGATGATCATGGAAACAACAAGGATGGAAAAATATAACCAATAAAGAACATGATGCAAGAAGCAAAATATGAAAGGCACTCAACATGATCAAGGCATAACATATAGGAATGAAATACACAAAATAATTAAGACAATGCCACACACAATAAACACACGGCAACAACTAAAATAAAAGGAAGGCATCTAGGGCATCTGTCTCGGGGTGTCACAGCGGCCTCATGACAAAGAAGGATCTGCCGACAAAGACCGGCTGCTGCCCTTTTATGTGGAGAAGACGCTTGCTAGTGGCAAGAAGACTTGGGTGATGAACCCCTTTCTAGATATCATGCATAGGATCTTCCGCAACACATTGTTTCCTCGAGTTGGGGACAAGGACAAGGTACATTCATACCTCGTTGACATGTTGCTGATGTGTGAGGAGGCCCGCAGTGCTCAGACTCAACCACTTGATATATCCCATGTCATGTGGTGTGAGCTTCGCTCTGCGATTTTGTTTCGCAAAGTGCCTATCTACGGTCCATTTCTGTTTCTGCTTATCTCCAAGACTTGGGAGAAGCTTTACCCTGATGAGGAGTTTGCGGCCCCGCAGTGGATTCGTCATGAGCCTATCCGACTTCCCATAAGAGTCGTTGGGCTAACACCACTACCCGTGCAGAGGCTGCTGCAGCTCAGATGAGTATAGATGAGGAGCTTGTGGAGGAGGAGCCAGCTGAGGACAGTTCTGGAGGATATGCTCCTCCCTCATATGAGCCCTCGTGGGCTAAGAAGCTGAAGAGGAAGATGAAGGCACTATTTTGTATGCAGGCAAAGGGGCGGTACAAGGCTCATGTGACTCACAAGCAGTCTCGCCAGCGTGACAAGAAGATAATGAAGATCTTTGGTGAGGAACCATCTGACGGGTCAGAGGAGATCATCACTCCAGAGGCAGAGTGGATTGCCAAACGGGGCTACACGTGGTCTGAGTCTGAGGAGGAGGAGCAGGAGTCTGACGAAGAGCATGACGACTGAGTTTGTCCACCTGAGCTACCACCTATCGTAGGTGTCCTCTTTCCCTTTGTGGTGTCTCAATGCCAAAGGGGGAGAGAGTGTTAGGATTTGCGTCTTGTGCCGTGTTTATTTGCTTTTTGTTGGTCGAACTTTGTTTGCTTTCTTGTGCTTCTGTCGTGTGTGTCAGACCTTCATATGGTGTGAGACATATGCTCCCTTCTCGTTACCTCGTTATTATGTCTATGCTATCTGTTAGGTTGTGAGCAGTTGGCAGTTGCTTTACTTGCCCTTTATATGTGCTCACCCTATCCTCCTTACTTCCGTGCGTAGAATCTTATTCTTTGTAAGCAAGGAGTATATTGTTTGTAGAATATAGGGGGGGCATTGATCCTAGTATGTGTGTTGTGCAGTCCAAAGCACCTTCTATTGTATGCACACATCTAGGGGGAGCTTACCTATATTCTATTACTATGCTAGGTTTCTTACTTTCTTATATATCCTTGTGCAAATCCCATATTGTCATTGATCCACCAAGAAGGGGGAGATTGTAAGGGCATATTTCTCCCTAAGTAGTTTTGGTGATTAATGACAATGCATTTGCGGACTAATCGTGTGCACTAAGCTTTTTCAGATATATCTCACCTAGGCACAAGCCGATTAAGTGCCCCTCGAAACCTATGGAAGACGGTATTTCCTTTTGTTTCTTTTTCGGTGGAATTGAGTAATAGGAAAGCCGTACTATTAAGAGGGGGTCCGCTTCAGAAAGGTTTGGGTGGAATCAACACGTACACGTCTACTTATTCGCACCACCTTTCCTTTGCTTCTCTGGAGCTCCGGCTGTTTTCCTCATCGGTACAAAAACAGTGGCATCCTACTACTACAACTGCTTGGCATGCGGTAGTACCGCTCAGAGTGTGCGGTAGTACCACACGGTCACACGGTAGTACCGCCTCAGGTCCGCGGAAGTACCGCACAAAGCGGTAGTACCGTACCCTGAGCACGATAGTACCGTGTGACTAGCCCTGCATCGTAACTAGTACGATAGTAGACGCGGAAGTAATTTTTTACTTCCGCGTCCTACGCGGTAGTACCGCTTGGAGCAAGCGGTAGTACAGTGTCATGTTTTTGCTACGACCGTATATCTGCGGATGTAGTTGTGGATGTATTTTATTTAGTCCGCACTTCTCCTCAGCCTGTCTAGCCCTGCCTTGCGGAAGTACCACAGGGACGTGCGGTAGTACCGCTCAGGCAGTACTACCGCCCGTTGCTTCAACGCAACAGGGCTAGTACTGACATGTACTGCACCAGCGGTAGTACCACATCCGGAGCGGTAGTACCTCTGGGCCGAGCGGCAGTACCGCAACTTATGTGCGGTAGTACCGCGCTCTGCGGGCAGATATGTGGGATAACGGTTGGATTTGTTCTCCCACTATGTATAGGGAGTCTTCTTCTCCAAGAAGACTCACCTCTTCCTCCCCAAAGCTCCATTGTTGCTCAAAGCTCCATTTCCGACCGATCTATCTCCCTAGCCAATCAAACTTGTTGATTTCCTCGGGATTGCTTGAGAAGGCATCGATCTACACTTCCACCAAGAGATATTTGAATCCCCCCACTAATCCCTTGCGGATCTTGTTACTCTTGGGTGTTTGAGCACCCTAGATGGTTGAGGTCACCTCGGAGCCATATTCCATTGTGGTGAAGCTTTGTGGTGTCGTTGGGAGCCTCCAATTCGGTTGTGGATATAGCCCCAACCTTGTTTGTAAAGGTTCGGTTGCCGCCTTCAAGGGCACCACTAGTGGAATCACGACACCTTGCATTGTGTGAGGGCATGAGGAGAATACGGTGGCCCTGGTGGCTCCTTGGGGAGCATTGTGCCTCGACACCGCTCCAATGGAGACATACTTCCTCTCAAAGGGAAGGAACTTCGGTAACACATCCTCGTCTTCACCGGCTCCACTTGTGGTTATTTCTTTCCTTTACTTGTGCAAGCTTTCCTTGTTTATCTTAGATAGCTTGCTTGTGAGGTTGTTATCTTTGCTTCCTATAAGTTGTCATCATAGTTGCATATCTAGACAACTTACTTTGTTGCTTAATTTAAATTGGTTAAGAAAAGCTAAAAATTGTGAGTTGCCTATTCACCGCCCTCTAGTCAACCATATCGATCCTTTCAATTGGTATCAGAGCCTCGTCTCTTTTTAAGGACTTTACTATCCAAAGAGTATGGGTGACAACGTAGTCGAGACGGAGGAACATTCCGGTGGAACTCCGTCCTTGCCTACGTCCGATCGGGGAGCCTCGGTCTCTCATGAGGAGTTCAATGTGGCAATGGCCACATTGAAAGAATCACTAGCGACCGAGGTCAAAGGCATGTTTAAGGAATTGCTTGAGGGGCTTAAATTATCCACCACACCGTTGGAAGTGGTTCGTCCCGCTACCATCGTGTCGGAGGCTACTCCCGACAAGGGAGAAGCTAGTAGTGAGCAAGCCCCGGTTACTAAGAATGGGAGTGGGATCTTTGCCCACTCCGCTCCTCCTACCCACTATGGAGGACCCGTTCCTACACCGCATTTAAATTCCCTTGGGCCTCCTCCTAAGTTTATGAAAAATTCTGATTTTGCTACTTGGATGTTTCGCTTTAAACATCATTTAAATCATTGTTGTGCTAATCTTTGGAGAATCATTGAGCAAGGTTTTTACCCATGTGATCCCGACAACTTAACTCCGAGAGAAGCTGCGGATCATTAATTCAACGAGTCCGTTCTTTGCATACTTCAAGATGCTATCCCTCCCGAAGACATTGCACATCTTCGACCCTTCACCATGGCCAAGGAAGCTTGGGAGCATGTTAGCTCCATGTACAAGGGGAGCGCAAGCATTCAACGCTCTAACTATGAAGTTGTGCAAGATGAAGCCGATGAGTTTGCTATGATCGAAGATGAAGATCCACGCGAACTTTATCGGAGATTAACCACTCTTGCGGTTTCACTTCGAGATCATGGGAGCAAGGACATGGATGACAATTTGATCAAGCGCAAGTTTCTCGCCATGTCCTCCGTCATTCGCCAAACACCGGACTTCCACACTTTGTCATCAAATGAAGTGTTGGATGAGTTCGTTGCCATGAGGATCTTGGACAAGACCGACGACAATGCGGTTTTAAGAGCTCAACGATCAAAGAAGCCTAACCTTGCCTTGAAGGCCAAGGCTTGTGTGGAAGAAGAAGAGGAGGAGGATGACGATGAGTGTTGCCCCGAGGACACCAAATATGCCTATCATGAGCACATGGCTCTTGTTTCACGGCAATTTTGGGGCAACAAGAAGAACTCAAGGCCCAACTTCAACAAGAACAACTCAAGTGGCAACAAGGGCAAGCAACGAGTGAGGACGTGCTTCAACTGTGGGAATGTGAGCCATTTTGTTGTAGATTGCCCATATGAGAAAAGAGAAGACTTTGGAGGCAAGCTTATCTGGAAGGACAAGGCCAAGTCTTATCCCAACAAGAACAACTTCAACAAGAAGACCCCTCCTAAGGGGTTGGTGGCCCAAGAAGAATATGTTGAGGATGATGATAATGATGAAGATGATGAGATGGTCACCATGGCCACAATTGCTATTGCTACTACTCCTCGCTCATCTCTCTTCGACTCACCAAATGAGAACATCACCGCCAAGTGTCTCATGGCTAAGGCCACCAACAAGGTAACTCCAAACATCAACACTACCATCATCTCTAATCCTTCATTGACGGATTGTATTGATGAGAGTGAGGGAGCAAAGGAGGAAGAGAATGAATTTGAGTTGTTTATGAGCAAACTCAAGGGCAAACCCAAGAAGCATTTTGTTGCTCTCTTGGAACAACTCGGTGAGGCCAATGACATGATCGAGGCTCACAAGGAGACCATTGCTAAAACGGAAGGACATAGTCGAGACTATGCTGATGAGATATCGGATCTCTCTAATGCTCTAGAGGAAGATCGTGGTCTTCGTTTGGCTCTTTTGGAGTCACACAACAATGATCATGCTAAATTAAAGAAAGATCTCGATCATGCTTTAGTTGTATCTCGTATGAATAATTCCGAGAAGGAAAAACTTGGGGTTGACCATGCTAGACTCAAGGAGGTGTTTGTTACACTTGACAAGGCTCACAAGGCCTTGAAAGGTATACATGCTTCTCTTAAGGAGTCTCATGATCAACTCCAAGTTTCGCTAACCTAGGTGAAAGCTATCTTTCCCCGCATGGTGTTGATTGATAATGCAAATGCTACTAACCCATGTTGCGAGCATGCGCATCTTGTTGAAGAGAATGCCAAGTTGAAGAAGCAACTTGAGAAAGGCCTTGTGACATGTATACAAGGTGAGAAGAACCTCAACGATCTTTTGAATAATCAAAAGGAGGTGGTGGCAAAGGAAGGAATTGGGTTTGCTCCCAAGCCCAAGAAGAAGAAGAACGACAAGACCAAGCTACCTCCTCCTCTCAAACAAACCTTTGTGAAAGAGGGAGAGGGTGCTTCTAAGAAGAAGAACAATGTGAAGGGTGATGGAGTCAAGAAGAACCCCACCATACCATCAAACATAGCCGGCGACTTTAATCCTTCATATGTTTTATGTCGTGCTAGTGATGGTCATGTCTTTGCTAAATTTGTTGGTTCTTCTTATGAGTACATTGAATGGTCTATTTGGGTTCCTAAGACACTTGTTACTAACCTCAAAGGACCCATTACCAAATGGGTACCTAAATCCAAGCATTGATCTCATGTAGGAGTTTGCTTCCGGTGGGGGATCATGGTTGCTTGATAGTGGAGCCACAAATCATATGACCGGAAGCAAAGACTTGGTGGTGGACGTGCATCAAGGTTCATCCATGGCCACCAACGTCGAATGGGGTGATGCTTCATCTTCTAAGGTATTGGGGCTTGGCAAGGTTGTTGTTTCTCATGATCACACGATCGAGAAAGTCATGCTTGTTGAGTCCCTTGCATATAACTTACTTTCTGTTCGTCAACTTGCACTCATGGGCTTTGCTACATTCTTTGATATTGATATTGTGGCCCTCTTGTAGAGCAAGACTCTTAAAGTAGCATATGTTGGACATGTCGAGAACGGTCTCTATGTGGTTAACTTCTCAGAGCAACCCACTAAGACCGCGACATGCCTAATGGCTAAAGTTGATGTGGGATGGCTTTGGCATCGCCAGTTAGCCCATGTCAATACGAGATCTTTGCAAAGTCTTCTCAAGGGGGACCATGTCCGTGGACTAACAAATGTTAGCTTTGCCAAAGATCGTGCTTGCAGTGCTTGTATTGAAGGAAAGCTACATGAGAAGGCTCACCCTCCCACGACTATCATCTACTCAAAAAGACCATTAGAGCTCCTTCACATGGACCTCTTTGGGCCTCCATCCTTTGATAGTCTTGGGGGCAGAAAGTATTGCTTGGAGATTGTGGATGATTATTCAAGATACACATGGGTATACTTCTTCAAGAAGAAGAGTACGACCCAACAAACCGTCATCAACTTTGCAAATGAAGCTCAACGACAACATGAAGCAAATATTTTGATGGTCCAAAGTGACAACAGCACCGAGTTCAAGAATTACACCTTGGATGAGTTTCTTAGTGATGAGGGGATCAAACATCAATATGCCGCACCTTATACCCCTCAACAAAATGGTGTAGCGGAGAGAAAGAACCGGACATTGATGAACGCGGCAAGGACCATGATGGCGGATTTCAAATCGCCATATAACTTTTGGGCAGAAGCCATCAACACCGCGTGCCATGCATCCAATCGGCTCTATCTCCGCAAAGGTTTTAACAAGACTCCATATGAGATTCTTACCGGTAACAAGCCCAATCTCAAGTACTTCCGGGTGTTTGGGTGTAAGTGTTTCATTCTCAAGAAAGGTGCTCGTTTGTCCAAATTTGAGTCTAGAGCTCATGAGGGCATATTTGTTGGTTATGCTATAAACTCTCATGCTTACGTGTCCTCAACAAGTCCAATGGACTCATTGAGGAGACGTGTAACGTAGAGTTTCATGAGAATAACGGCTCCCAAGTGGAGCAAAGTGGTACTTGTGATGTAGGTGATGAAATTCCTCCTCAAGCCATAAGAAGAATGGGTGTTGGATATATCCTACCCATTGAGGAACCCCTTGTGGCTGAAGGAGAAGGACATTGTTCCACCCAAGTGGAACCATCATCAACCCAAGACCCACACGCTTCCGAAGAACAAAGTGAAGGCCCTCAACCGTACGAACAAGGCCAAGTGCAAGATCAATCACAAGATGGTGGTGAGCCACCAAATGATGCACAAGGCCAAGTTCTCTCCTCTGAGCAAGATCAAGATCAAGAGGAAGCTCAAGATCAAGATCAAGCTCTTGACGTCGCTCAAAATGGTCAACTCAGTGCTCCTCAATTGTCACTTGAAGAGCAATTGGAGCGTTGTGCTGCAAAAGTTGCCTCCACGCTTGCTTCTAGAGAACAACACATGGAGAATATTCTTGGAAGCATCACAAAGGGGGTAAACACTCGTAGACAATTAGAAAACTATTGTGCTCATCAAGCTTTTGTCTCTTGTGTTGAACCTCAGAAGGTCTATGAGGCGCTCGAAGATCCTGATTGGCTTAATGCCATGCATGAAGAACTCCACAACTTCGAGCGCAACAAAGTGTGGCGTCTGGTGCCGAGGCCAAAGGAGAACCATAATGTCATTGGAACCAAGTGGATCTTTAAGAACAAGCAGGATTCCCATGGCATTGTCATTCGCAACAAGGCGCGGTTGGTGGCTCAAGGCTATTCCCAAGTCGAGGGTATCGACTACGGTGAAACCTTTCCCCCGTTGCTCGCCTTGAATCTATCCGTTTGTTGCTTGCCTATGCTTCTCATCGTAATTTTAAGTTGCAACAACTGGATGTGAAAAGTGCATTTCTTAATGGTCCTATTACTGAGTTGGTTTATATCAAACAACCCCCAGGGTTTGAGGATCCTAAGTTCCCCAATCACGTGTATCAACTCGATAAGGCACTCTATGGCCTTAAACAAGCCCCACGTGCGTGGTATGAGCATCTTACCGAGTTGTTACAAGATCGTGGGTTTGAAATTGGGAAGATAGACCCCAATCTTTTTACTAAGAAGGTCAAAGGGGAGTTGTTTGTCTGCCAACTATATGTTGATGATATTATCTTTGGTTCACCTAACAAAGCTTTCAATGATGAGTTCGCCGCACTCATGACCACACATTTTGAGATGTCCATGATGGGAGAGTTGAAGTACTTCCTTGGGTTTGAGATTAAGCAGAGAAGAGAAGGAATCTTTATCAAACAAGCGAAGTACACTCAAGACATGCTCAAGAGGTTTAATCTAAGTGATGTCAAGCCGGCTACTACCCCAATGCCAACCAAGTGCCAACTTGACATTGATCCCAATGGTAAAGCGATGGATCAAAAGGTATATTGTTCTATAATTGGTTCCTTGCTTTACCTTTGTGCATCTAGACTGGATATTATGTTGAGTGTGGGAATCTGTGCACGGTTTCAAGCCTCACGTAAGGAAAGTCACTTTGTGGCAGTCAAGTGAATCTTTCGATATTTGGCTCATACCCAAACTTTGGCTTATGGTACCCAAGAGGAGCAAACTTCAACCTTGTAGGTTTCTCTGATTCGGACTGGGCGGGAGACAAAGTGGATAGGATGTCCACTTCCAGAGGGTGCCAATTCCTTGGTTGCTCTCTGGTAAGTTGGTCTTCCATAAAGCAAAGTTGTGTGTCTCTCTCGTCCACCGAAGCAGAGTATGTGGCAGCTGGCAATTGTTGTGCTCAACTTCTATGGATGAAGCAAACTTTAAAGGATTACGGTGTCACTTGTGATAAAGTGCCTCTTTGGTGTGACAATGAAAGTGCCATCAAGATTTCTCTCAACCCGGTGCAACATTTCAAGGCGAAGCATATTAAGATTCGGTATCACTTCATCCGGGATCATATTCGGCGAGGAGAAATCGAGCTTCACTATGTCAACACTCATGATAACCTTGTAGATATCTTCACGAAGCCTTTGGATGAAGCAAGATTTCGCGAGTTAAGGCATGAGCTAAATATCATAGATTTGAGCAATGTGGCTTGAAACTTTGCACACACACCCCTCCCACTCAATATAGTTATCTTGCCTAGATGTAGGCATGGACATAGGGGGAGTATTGTTTTCTCAATGAACTCTTCCTTCCCCCATTATGCATAAATCGATCAAGTCCTTGTCATTTGCCATGTTAAATGGTATAAGTGCTTCAAGACGAGTGTTGGTCATGGGCCCAAGGATAGTTCTTTGTGGTGCCATACCAAATAACTCAAACATTGGTGGCTTCGGCCACCGACCTCCTTCACGGAGGAGTGTCTTGTGTGTTGTTTCGGTTGTTTGTTGTCTCTCTTTCCGTGTGCCTTGCGTGTGTGCCTTTTGATTTGCTTAAACCATCTTGTCGAAACTTGCATTTTCTTGGGGGAGCGGTACTACCGTGAGTAGTCACGATACTACCGCAATAGAGAATACGGTACTACCGCAACCAACACGACAGTAATTTTTTACTGCCGCTGGTAGAGCGGTACTACCGCTCCGCGTGTGGTACTTCCGCCCGGGAGGTACTACCGCGATGACCGCGGTACTACTGCATTTGTTCGAACGACTGGGGGTTATAAGCGGGCAGGGGGAGTTCTAACTCCCCCATACCCATTCATCTCGTCTTCCCCACGTCGTCTCTCTCTCTCTCTCTCCCTCAAGAACGCCGCCGGAGGACCTAGCCGGATCTCCTCCCCCGGCCACTCTCCTCGCATTCCGACCGGTGGGATCGTTCCCCACCTCGACCTCTTGCCATGGATGAAGGTTTCTGCCCAAATCCCCTCTTCTTTTTGCCCAGTTGTTGTTTCTAGGTTTTGGGGAGATGCTTGTTGCCCTTATGTTCTTTTTGTCCTTATCCATGGAAGATTAGGGTGTAGGAGAGTTGTAATGCAATAGAAATGCAAGTAAGTATGCTGCTACTAAGTTGTTATGATCAGCCGTAGTACAGTTCGCCGTTCTACGCGTTCTTGTCTAGATCCGTTTTCAGATCTGACCCGAGCGGTACTACCGCGTTGCCGCGTAACGGTACTACCGCCCTAAGGAGCGGTACTACCGTGATGAACGAGGACGTAATTTTTTAGTACCGCGTTCTGTGCGGTACTACCACAACTCTTCAATGCGGTACTACCGCCCCCTAAGCGGCACTAAAAATTTACTTCCGCTTTCGTCACGCAGTACTACCGCTTGATTCATATCTACTTCGTAGTGCATACATATTATCCTTTCTACATGTTTCTTGTGCTTTTTGTGGCTTTTGCATTGATTCTCTTTATGTTTCCGTCGTGTTCTTGTGTTTGTGTCTTAGGTGGTGGCTCTGGTTCCAATGTTCGTCGCACAAATCCCAGCCGTGACATCGGGTCCAAGCGTCTGCGCACCCAAAGTGATATTCCCGAGGGCTCCAATGCCCCCCAACGCAGAGCCAAGACCAACGCCACCAAGAACAAGGAACCAACTATGACCATGGAGGAGATTCCAATTCATGAGTTCATCACAAGGAGGAAGATCAACCTTTATGTAGATCCCCGGGCTCAGTTCCATGGAGATGAACTAATCTGGACCAAGCAGCAGTACCGTATCTACACAGAGGTACTCAAGGGCAAGCACAACCTATATGTGGATGCACATTGGATTGACATGACCCACATGTGGAGGGATGATCACCGGGCCTACTTTGTCGAGGCTCTAGATCTTGTGGAGCAGTTTGGGATTGAGCATATCATGACATTTCAGATGGATTTTGACCCAGAGATTGTGGCACAGTTCTATGCTTCGGTGCACTTCCATCCCAAGGAAGAACGCAACATGACTTAAATGACAAATGGTCACAAGATGACTGCTACATGGGAGGACTTTATGGATCTGCTTCAGGTTGCTGACGAGGGGCTCCGCATCCCTGTTGGAGCGCGGCCTCATGACAAAGAAGGATCTGCCGACAAAGACCGGCTGCTACCCTTTTATGTGGAGAAGACGCTTGCTAGTGGCAAGAAGACTTGGGTGATGAACCCCTTTCTGGATATCATGCATAGGATCTTCCGCAACACCTTGTTTCCTCGAGTTGGGGACAAGGACAAGGTACATTCATACCTTGTTGACATGTTGCTGATGTGTGAGGAGGCCCGCAGTGCTCAGACTCAACCACTTGATATCTCCCATGTCATGTGGTGTGAGCTTCGCTGTGCGATTTTCTCTCGCAAAGTGCCTATCTATGGTCCATTTCTGTTTCTGCTTATCTCCAAGACTTGGGAGAAGCTTTACCCTAATGAGGAGTTTGAGGCCCCGCAGTGGACTCGTCATGAGCCTATCCGACTTCGCATCAAGAGTCATTGGGCTAACACCACTACCCGTGCAGAGGCTGCGGCAGCTCAGATGGGTATAGATGAGGAGCCTGTGGAGGAGGAGCCAGCTAAGGACAGTTCTGGAGGATATGCTCCTCCCTCGTCTGAGCCCTCGTGGGCTAAGAAGCTGAAGAGGAAGATGAAGGCACTATTTTGTATGCAGGCAAAGGGGCAGTACAAGGCTCATGTGACTCGCAAGCAGTCTCGCCAGCGTGACAAGAAGATAATGAAGATCTTTGGTGAGGAACCATCTGACGGGTCAGAGGAGATCATCACTCCAGAGGCAGAGTGGATTGCCAAACAGGCTACACGTGGTCTTAGTCTGAGGAGGAGCAGCAGGAGTCTGACGGAGAGCATGACGACTGAGTTCTTCCGCCAGAGCTACCACCTATCGTAGGTGTCCTCTTTCCCTTTGTGGTGTCTCGATGCCAAAGGGGGAGAGAGTGTTAGGATTTGCGTCTTGTGCCGTGTTTATTTGCTTTTCGTTGGTCGAACTTTGTCTGCCTGCTTGTGCTTGTGTCGTGTGTGTGAGACCTTCATATGGTGTGAGACATATGCTCCCTTCTCGTTACCTCGTTATTATGTCTATGCTATCTGTTAGGTTGTGAGCAGTTGCTTTACTTGCCCTTTATATGTGCTCACCCTATCCTCCTTACTTCCGTGCGTAGAATCTTATTCTTTGTAAGCAAGGAGTATATTGTTTGTAGAATATAGGGGGGGCATTGATCCTAGTATGTGTGTTGTGCAGTCCAAAGCACCTTCTCTTGTATGCACACATCTAGGAGGAGCTTACCTATATTCTATTACTATGCTAGGTTTGCTTACTTTCTTATATATCCTTGTGCAAATCCCGTATTGTCATCAATCCACCAAAAAGGGGGAGATTGTAAGGGCATATTTCTCCCTAAGTAGTTTTGGTGATTGATGACAATGCATTTGCGGACTAATCGTGTGCACTAAGCTTTTTCAGATATATCTCACCTAGGCACAAGACGATTGAGTGACCCTCGGAACCTAAGGAAGACGATGTTTCCTTTTGTTTCTTTTTCGGTGGAATTGAGTCATAGGAAAGCCGTACTATTAAGAGGGGGTCCGCTTCGGAAAGTTTTGGGTGGAATCAACACGTACACGTCTACTCATTCGCACCACCTTTCCTTTACTTCTCTGGAGCTCCGACAGTTTTCCTCGTCGGTACAAAAACAGTGGCATCCTACTACTACAACTGCTTGGCATGCGGTAGTACCGCTCAGAGTGTGCGGTAGTACCGCACGGTCACATGGTAGTACCGCCTCAGGTCCGCGGTAGTACCGCACAAAGCGGTAGTACCGCACAAAGCGGTAGTACCGTACCCTGAGCACGGTAGTACCGTGTGGCTGGCCCAGCGTCGTAACTAGTACGGTAGTAGACGCGGAAGTAATTTTTTACTTCCATGTCCTACGCGGTAGTACCGCTTGGAGCAAGTGGTAGTACCGTGTCGTGTTTTTGCCACGACCGTATATCTGCGGATGTAGCTGCGGATGTATTTTATTTAGTCTGCACTTCTCCTCAACCTGTCTAGCCCTGCCTTACGGTAGTACCGCAGGGACGTGCGGTAGTACCGCTCAGGCAGTACTACCGCCCGTTGCTTCAACGCAATAGGGCTAGTACTGGCATGTACTGCACCAGTGGTAGTACCGCATCCAGAGTGGTAGTACCGCTGGGCCGAGCGGTAGTACCGCGCTCTGCGGGCAGATATGTGGGATAACGGTTGGATTTGTTCTCCCACTATATATAGGGAGTCTTCTTCTCAAAGAAGACTCACCTCTTCCTCCCCAAAGCTCCATTGTTGCTCAAAGCTCCATTTCCGACCGATCTCTCTCCCTAGCCAATCAAACTTGTTGATTTCCTCGGGATTGCTTGAGAAGGCATCGATCTACACTTCCACCAAGAGATATTTGATTTCCCCCACTAATCCCTTGCGGATCTTGTTACTCTTGGGTGTTTGAGCACCCTAGAAAGTTGAGGTCACCTCGGAGCCATATTCCATTGTGGTGAAGCTTCATGGTGTCGTTGGGAGCCTCGAATTCGGTTGTGGAGATAGCCCCAACCTTGTTTGTAAAGGTTCGGTTGCCGCCTTCATTTGTGTGAGGGCGTGAGGAGAATACGGTGGCCCTAGTGGCTTCTTGGGGAGCATTGTGCCTCCACACCACTCCAACGGAGACGTACTTCCTTTCAAAGGGAAGGAACTTCGGTAACACATCCTCGTCTTCACCGGCTCCACTTGTGGTTATTTCTTTCCTTTACTTGTGCAAGCTTTCCTTGTTTATCTTAGATAGCTTGCTTGTGAGGTTGTTATCTTTGCTTCCTATAAGTTGTCATCATAGTTGCATATCTAGACAACTTACTTTGTTGCTTAATTTTAATTGGTTAAGAAAAGCTAAAAATTGTTAGTTGCCTATTCGCCCCCCCCCCATCTAGTCAACCAAATCGTTCCTTTCACCAATCTCCAACCACCTAATGTGGCGAATGCTCTGGGGGGAGGCTTGCAGTTTGGCTAATAGGTCAGGGAAGTTGGTGTTACACCAACGGCCGCCAACCCCCTCCTGAAAGAAACTCAAAAGGAATTGGGCGGACCCGCACGAGAAGAAGATGTGATTTGTGTCCTCACCTGTCCCGCAAAGGGGGCATGGTCCATTACCCGGGCGATTACGCTTGCGGACCTCCACACCGGAAGGGGTCTGGCCACGAACCCATTGCCACATGAGGATCCTAATATTCAGAGGTAACCTGATGGACCACACCGTAGTGAGGGGAAGAGGGGCGGTGGAGGGAGCAATGTCCTGGTAAAGGGACTCGATGGAGAAGACACCTGAGGGCTCCAGACGCCAGGAGATGCGGTCGGTCACAAGATGCACATCCGGCTCAAGGAGATCAATGCAATCGAGGAGCTCGTGCCATGCCACAAGATCCGGAGGCCCAAATGGCCTCCGGAAAGCGAGGCGCCCTAAGTCAATAAGGGCGACCTCGACGGAGATCCTAGGTTCAACCGCGATGGAGAATAGGTCGGGGAAGCGGGTGTCGAAAGGGAAGTCCCCAGACCACCGGTCAAACCAGAACAGAGTGGTGGCACCAAAGCCACCGAGATGGAGGTCCCGATGCGGAGAACCGGGAGCGGCTGGACGATGGACTGCCCAGAATTGGGATCCACGAGACCGCTGACAGATGGCTAGCGGTTGTCCCCGAAAGTACTTGTTCCGGATGATGTCCAGCCAGAGCCAGTGGGACAACAGTGCAATGTTCATGCATTTGGAGCACATGGTCTCGAGCCTGCCTTGGTCGCGCGGCTTGCAGATGTCGGGCCAGCTGGTCATATGGTACTTCTGCTTATTATTCTCGCCTGCCCAAAAGAATCTAGCCTGGGCCTTGGCGATCTCATGATGCAAAGTCTCATTGAGGCTGTAGACAAAAGCAAACTGGACATAGAGGAGTAGACGGGGATCGTCCGGGCCGCCTTAGACATCGATCTACCCTGCCATGGCTCAATACGGAGCTGGAGCTTGGCCACCGTAGGCCGCAGATCGGCGACAGAGAGGCGAGAGTCACTAACGGGGATCCCCAGGTAGGTCATGTGGTAGGAACCCGGACGATAGTTAAGCCGGTCAGCGATGCTCTAGCACTCGGTAGGGGAGTAGCCCATCACCATCACATCACTCTTGTCGAAGTTGATCTTGAGGCCAGACATTTGTTGGAAGCAGAGAAGAAGAAATTTCAGGTTGGTGATATCCGTATCTCAGCCTTCCACCATGATAATGGTGTTGTTGGCGTACTGGAGGAGTGAAATCCCACATCCGCTAGCCAGATGAGGAGCGATCCCATGGATATGGCCTAAGGCCTTCGCCTTGTCGAGGATGCAGGCGAGGGCATCAACCATCATGTTAAACAAGAAGGAGGTGTTGTTATGCTTAGTTGAGAATTGATGAAAAAGGCTCACGCCCTGCTTTATATATAAAGCAATGGTCATACAAACTGGCACATACAACTCGAGCCACACCACACGCACCCAAGGTTAGATACAACTGTGTAGAAAAACGGCTACACCACTCCAAACATCACGAAGAGGCGAAGCCGCGCCCGACGAACCGAGGACTCCAAGACGACGCCTTCAAGAAAGGGAACGGTACTGGAGTGTCGCCGCCGCCTGATCCAAAGAATCAAGGTCCTCACCCGGAGCCACCCGAATGGCAGAGAGAAACCGCGATGACATCTTCAAGAAGGGAACGACGCCGGCGTCCGCCACCGGCCTGGCCAAAGCTAGGCAAGGAATGAACCCTGGCAAGAACTCTCCGCCTCCGAAATGTGGTGCGACCAGCCGAGAGGAACCCGCTTCACCACCCACTTGAGAATTGCGGATCTAGGTTGAGTACTGTTATAGTTGTCATAACTTGACCAATCTATCTCTCCATGATTACATATTGCCATGTTCTATATCAAGTCTTCTTACGCCATGGTACACACTGGCGCAAAAATTGTTTATATTTCATATCTTGCACACTTTGCACCCTCCGCTTCTAAAGATATGGTGGAAGCTCTTTCAATTCTAATTTGTCCATTTTGTATATTCAAAAGCAGAATTTTCAATTGTGGACAAATCTAGGTCTATAGAGAAAGAAACCAAAACATTTTATGTTAACAATCTATTGTAGTTTGTCATCAAACCACCAAAACTAGGGAGATTAGAAGGACATGTTTGTGCGTTTTGTCTTAGTCACAAGCGATTAGGGTACTAATTGTATTCCTGAGTATATGAACAATGTGGAGGATATTTCATCAGGTAACTCCCGTTTTGTTTGGTAGTGGAACATGACCTAAGGTCATCAAATGAACAAGGGGCACAAGTTTTCACACCCGTGATGCAGTTAATAACCCTACTCATGATTATATGGGATTGATATTGATGTAGAGCACAACGAGGATCTCGGCGAGTTCTATATGAGCGATTTAGACGAGATGCGGTGGACCAAACTTAAACCATAAATCATAAAAGAGAGACAGTCAACAATTTAATAACTAGACTAATTTGTCAAAATTACAAAGAGCATCCCAACGTTTCACGTCAAATCAACATACTTCCTTAAGCCAAAACTTTTCAGCAGAAAAACACACTCAATCAATTTGCAGCTTCGAAGAAAAGAAGCAGTGGTTGCATTTCCTTTTCCTCGCACATAACGAGCACTTGAATCCAATCACCAACAACCTGGACAGACCAAAAGCCAGGCCATAGTAAGCGAAAAATCAGGAAAATCCTTCACTTTAGTAGGTGCAGGGTTTATATCTGGTTACCTCAGCAGTCTGGTCATCATACAGGACCCAGTGCTCGCCATCAATAGCAAAACAGATAAACTGCTGGCTGTAGAAGCAAGCCTGAATGCAAAAACAGCAAGCCAGGCCATGTTAAGTGTCTAATAAGTATGATCGTATCAGTATAACAGGAAATAGATACCTGCATAGCAGTCTGTAATTTTGAAAGAGCAAAGAGGAGTCTTTTATAGGCCTACCATTGACACCAGGGAATGCTTGCTCCGTCGACTTGTACCGGGGTAGATACGCTGATGTCTATCTCAGTCCCAAGAGCAGCCAAAATATGTGGAATGTGGTAGCATGTCCCACACACTCCCATTTCCAGTCTGCCACCCCAAAGCTAAAACAAAAGTTAAACGGGTAAGAAGCAGATTTCATAGTAGTAGTTGCTTGAATAATCAACTCTGTGCGCAGCAGCGAATGTTTTTTAGTCATCGACAGGTTAGTCCACTAGCCTGCGCTACGATGGTGGTTTGCTGCTGGTACCCCACTTGACTAGACACTCGTACTAAGTTTGATCAGTCCAAGCTAGCCATCGACTAGTCAGACATTCAGATGTCTTGACCCGGCTTGGCAACTCAAGAACCTTTTCAGCAGGCAAAATCTTAAAAAACCATTAAGCAAAACACTACAGAAAAAGTTGAAGTGTACCACATGACCAAATTTCTGTTAGAATCTCCGGACCAAATATGGATAACTGAAAGCAGATTCACATATACATTTATCGAAAAGAAAGACATTTACCAACTGTGAAAGCATGAGGGAAACTAGAGAGAGTGTGGCTCATATCATTTGATTTTCCACAGCCACCCGCGTCAGGATCACAAGTTCTCTGGCCATCCATCATCACAGCCTTCAAAATATCATCAAATGGTTTGCCTGGACAGATCCTCTGCACCATGGAACAAACAATAAACCCAGGCGCAACATATCAGCAACCATAAAATACAGAATACAGTAAACCAGTAGAAGAACACAACTAACCATTGCAAAATTAAGCGAACAAGTATTGATATTGTGGAGAAATAATGTATATTTAAGTTGTCTAGACTCCAAGTCTCCAACCCACAATTGTAGCAGATCATCCTTTCATGGACGTCTGCACCGAACATATTGTGTGCGATACATTCATTGTATGCACAGTCCCATGAGCCACCACAATTGCGCTCGTGAGATTCAGCATGGTAGTCAGCACGATAAGTGTACGAATCATGCATGCGTCTTAAGATTGCCTCCGATACCTCAGATGCATCATTCAGTTGTCCCTGATCATGGTCAAAGAGTATCAGATAGACAAAGGAGTCATTTGAAGATAGAGTGGTCAGTATGATAACAAAATGATGTATAAATATGTGTACGCACCAAACTACTATGAATAGAAAGACAAAAATATACCATCCGAATTAACTTCTCAGCGGGGAATGAGATGCTCAAAGCCATCCTCAAAGAAGTAGGTGCAACAGCCTGTCCTTCCCCCTTAGATACTTTGCTCAACTCCGTAAAAATATGACATAACGCACATACTCCCTCCGTTCGGAATTACTTGTCGTAGAAATGGATGTATCTAGATGTATTTTAGTTCTAGATACATTCATTTCCGAGACAAGTAATTCCGAACGGAGGGAGTACAACACAAGAAACAGGGCCAGGATCCCCAACATGTTTATGGCGTGGCGATGTTTTGAGCAGCTCACCTCGGAATCCTCTTAAATGCCATAATGACCGAATGTAGAGAAGAATAATTGTCATTATGCGAAGGGATAAGTATACTTTTTGTCCTCGAACTCTTCCGAGAGTTTAGAATCATCCCTCAACTCCAATCCGGATAGTTTTCGTCTCCCAACTATCAAAACCGGATAGTTTTCGTCCCTCGTGCCGATTCAGGCGGTTTTCGTCCAACGTGAACAGTAAATTGGTAAACAGTAAATTCGAAAAAAATTGCAAAAAAATCTGAAAAACCTTGCACCCCCGAGAACTTTGATCCCACGGATTTACAGAATTTTTTGAGTATTTTTGCTATTTTTTTTGAATTTACTGTTCATCGATTTACTGTTCGCGTAGGACGAAAACCGCCCAAATCGGCACGAGGGACGAAAACTATCCGGTTTTGATAGTTGAGGGACGAAAACTATCCGGATTAGAGTTGAGGGACGATTTCTAAACTCTCGGAAGAGTTCGAGGACGAAAAGTATACTTATCCCTTATGCGAAACAAATCGCAGATGGATGTGTCATAAATCGGGTAGTTACCTGGATAATCACATTCAAGAGACAACTCTTGTCGTCATATCACTTTTAAGACCAGACCCATGAACTACTTCCCCATTTGTAATACATGCTGCAACTGTAGTAGAGGGATCATAATCTCAAAAGATTATTGTAAACAACTATAAGATGAAAAAGAGACTAGACAGTGTTAATATCGTAGCATACTATTGGTATGAAGGATACAATTATACATACTGTTGATATCGTAGCTACTGTTGGTATGAAGGATAAATTATCGTAGCATACTGTTGATATGAAGGATGCAATTAATAAACAACAACTATAGACCAATATGGAAGAAAACTGCTTCTATAGATCATTTTGGCAGCCTGTAATTGCAGCTCTTACCAGCTTCATTACAACGATCTTGTATTTCTTTACAGAGGGAGTATTGATTATATTAGAGTCAGTTTGTACAAAAAATATTTTTTCCCTGAAACTAATCTTCTCTATTTCCTAAGGCATCAAAGTTTTGTTTGTGATAATCGATCTCTTATTTATCAGGGTAATATAATATCACCATACAATTAAGCCTTACATACGATTGCTCTACATAAACTACTTAAATTACATGGTGGGCACGAGGAAAGAATGTTCTGCGATATCTGAATAACAACTAAGCATCTGTAGTGAACTAGCAATAAGAGAACACATTAACACAACATAGGGGTTATTATGATGCTAATTGGTTGTTGAATGGATATATGCACTACCCGTGGCTGTTCAAGGACCAAGATATGACATTGTTCAGAAGCAAAAGGGAAATCGGCAGCAAAAAGACGGTACTGGTATACCAATGCTTTGGCGCAGGTCTTATAGGAAACGTCTGTCATAATCGTTATCATCCTGGTCTTGGATGCATACAATTTCTCATGGGATTGCGCCATCCACTGAATATGAAGGGAACAGCTAATATGTTCAGATGAAAAGAACAGCAAGAAAATATCTATCATACAATCAAGTTCTAACAAGCTTGCGTTTGAAATCCACAGGATAATGTGTGGGTAGAGAAACAGAAAGGGAAATATGTGGACATGGGAACATGGCCATGTGAACAAGAAAAAGGCACATGTGGCTTGATCAGGGACCTATATATACATACTTCGGTGACTATTGCAATCGCTCTTCACCAAAAAAGTACAGGTTGTTTACATTAACTGAATTTTGGGGACCATGTCAATGTCCAAATCACATAAATCTCGTGAGCTGGGAGATTGCAGATGAAAAACGGCGAGGTTGTCATGCATGACCATCCTCAGTAATGACTCGGTAACACAATTCAAATATGATCAATTTGCACTTAAATCTGTTTTAGTACTTCACAATCTTTAAGTTGTACTCAGGCACTCAATAAATTTTGTGCACTATGAATGACTGATCATAGAGGTGTTTATATTGAAACAAGAATGCTACCAATTTGCTCAACTTAAATGACAAGTATTCTATCACTGCTTGACACTTGTGTACAGAAAAGGACACTGATAAACTGCTAGGATTATTGTGATGCTGGTGCAATTTGACATAGTACGCTTCAAAGAAACAAGTGTCCAGTGTACAGAAGGTGCTGAAGCACTTCTGGATTGTTCTGAAAAATGTTTCGGATTTAGCTTCTCCACAGTTTCCTCTGCTTGACTTTCTTCTCTTGCTTATCTGGGTGAGCGTCAGTTGTTGAAAAACTGCAGCCAAAGTCATCAGAATCAAGCTGAGTCTGGCTGCAAAAGGTGACATGAACAAATAGACTAAAGCCATTCCAACATGAGTGTTCAGAGACAAAAGGAAACCAGTGATGTTGACAACAAAGATAGTTTTATTGCTGCCTGTATTTGTTCATGTTGCTTATACTAAAGAAGAAGGAAAGCAATCACTAACAAAACTTAGAAGTATTTTCTAATCAAAGTTCTTCTTTAAAGGAAAAAGTGAAAAGTTAATAAATAGCATACATTTCCACTGATGCCTCCCTATCTGCACATTTCCCAGAATCCTTTATAACCTCATAGGATTGTTCGTGGCCATCTTTCCTCTGATCAGCACATTGTCCAGTTATCAATGGCGGAGAATCGGAGGCACCCACGTGCTGCTGCTTCTGAAAGTCAACAATTTTCAACTTGGTTTCTTTGTATCTCTTCATTCCCTGCAGATCTTCCGATACAAGCTGCTTCAACTCGTGCAAGGCAGCAAGAACATCTGCGGTCAGGTGCTCAGAGTCCCTCTGACCAAGATCATAGAGCGCGGGGTCTGACGGTTCCGTAATTTGGATCCCGGCTCGCACTCGGCGATGATACTAGGGAAGGCGACGATGGCGTCGTCATGGTCCATGTCATAGGAGTGGGCAAGCGCGACCGAGTCCGGCACAATCTCGATGGCCCGCCTAGAGGCCTCGATCGCCGACTTGAAATGGCGTGTCCGGATCTTTCTGTCGGCGGTGATTGCGACGGTGAGATGGTGCGTTGTGCTGTATGCGTGGAGTGTCAGGCCCAAGACATTCAAAGTACTAGTGTCACTCTCCTTCAGTTAAGTGACGGTCCAGATTCATGACGGATCGGCAATCAGACGGCTCACGCTGCTCGCCTCCTCTACCGAAACGTTATCTTTTCACTGTACCGTTTCACCACCAGCGTTTCCCCTTGCTAGCTGAGTTATAAAGCTGGCTACCTCTGGCTGTAGGAGGCATCGAGAATCATTTGGAGAATCACTTTATTGATACAAACATATATCTTATATCAATATGAACCCTAGCTATTGCTACTTTCCCCTTTCCTCTTAGCGAGATCTACATGATTTAGTTCGTTTCCCTCCCCTGACCCCCTCTCGGGTGTGACAATTGGTATCATGATCGTAGGATTTCCTCGGCGGCGCGACAGATCGGAGCTGCGACAGTGATTACCCACCCTTCCCTCCCTTTCTCGTCTATGGCGTTGGTGGCGGAGTTGGCGGCGCTAGCGGCGGTAGACCAATTCGATGGCAGCTCGCTGAGCAAGACTGGTTGCTTGAGCACATCGCTCATGCAGTAAAATCCCATGTCGAGCGGCATGTGGTGTTGTTCCGGTGGCGAATTTAAGTGGCGGCGACAGGGTTAAGTGTCAGATCCGGTTCCCGGCAAGTCCTGGAGGTAAAATTCCCTTCTGCATGTCTTAACCATGATGGGGCGAGGGAAGGCCAGTCTTGATGAGTCGAAGGTGGCAGAACTCCTAGCCATGAAAGGAGAGTTCCTGCAACACCGTGAAAAAATAACAGATCTGCGGGGTGAAGTGGATGACTTGCGAAAGGAGGTGCACGACTTCAGCCTCAAACAAGATACAATGGTCTCAGTTATGGATGGCGTTCAGAAGGCAGTCTCAACATTGAACACACAACTCGTGGCCATGGCTGATGTACTCAAGTCCATGACGGTGGCAGATGCATCTACCTCAGCACCGCAGGGCCAACCAACCAGTGATCAACAACCACTTACCAGAGAAGCAACTGTGCCTGAAGACAGACAGTTAACTGAAGAATTGCGAATGTCTAGCACTGGAACAGGCCAAAACGCGTCAGGTTGCTTCCCAGATCCCTCCAAATTTGCCTCCGATCCAAGTTCCCGGGCACTCAATCCCTCCGGGTTACGGTACCGGCCCTATGCTGGATGTTCCCTCGGGCAATGCTACACCAACAGCAGCGTACAAGACTACACGCACACCAAGTTTCCACAACTTCCCGCCCCAGCAGTGCATCAAGGATAGGATGATTTTGAGAGGCAGTACGAGCAGGAAATGTGTACCCAATTTTTCAAAAGCATCACCAAGGGCCCTCGCATGGATTTCCCTCGCTTTGATGGTGAAAACCCAGCTGGATGGGTCCGGCAGTGCGAGAAATTCTTCCGGATGGCAGGAGCACCTGCAGAATACAAGATCAACTTAGCGCAAATGTATGTAGTGGGCAAAGCAGACGTTTGGTTACGTCATTCAGGGATATTGAAGAAACAATTGACATGGGCACAATTCTGTGAGGAAGTATGACGCCGATTCTCTTTAGCTAGTTCATATGAACTTACTGAAAGATTCACCACTCTGAAGCAGAGTAACCTGTCAGTCTCAGAATATACAGACCAATTTGAGGAATTGATGGCCGATGTGCAAGCAGAAAACCCAATTATGGATGAGGACTGGTTCATCAGATGTTATGTCAACGGCCTTCGGTCTCAAATCAAGTTCCAACTGAGATCCCTTAGGCCCAAATCCCTCACAGATGCCTACTGGTTAGCCATAGATATGGGAAAGGGAGCACCTGAAAAGAAAACCTTCTCTGCTAACTTCAATTCCAACAAGAATTCTTCAAGCTATACAAAATCTTACACCACCATACCTGAAAAGGTCATAGAGCCAAAACAAGTTGCAGTCAATCAAAGAGTAAGGGAGCCAGGCAAATGCTGGCGATGTGGATACCCTTGGTTCCACGGGCACAAATGCAAGTTAGCACATGTCCTAAATGTGCTCACTGGAGAAGAACCCACCGAGCTACCCAAAGAACTGGAAGAAATTGATCAACATGAGTTGATGGAACAACCACAAAACAGAAGAACATTGCATGACCATCTCAGCTCAAGCCACACAATCTGATAGTGTTGTTGGATTACGGGCTCCGCAAACCCAAAGAAGTTCGAACACAGGGGCGTGAACGAAGATCTCTCCCGCTCACATCTACCTAGCGCCACGCCCTCGCCCGGTGGTGAGATTCAAGCAAGCAACAAGTAAAAGCACACACGAGTTTACCCAGGTTCAGGCCACCTTGCGGTGTAAAACCCTACGTCCTGCTTGAGTGGATTAGCCTCTGGAGGGCTTGAGTATGAACAAGTACAGTGGTTCTTGAGCTCAGGAGGAAAGCTCAAGAGGGTCAGGAGGCAAGTGTTCTTGCTCCTTGAAGCGAAGGTGGGGTGTTCGAGATGAGGTCGATCCAGCTTCGATCAGATCCCCTCACAATGGAGACCCTAGCTACCTACATAGGCGGCCAGGGTCCTCTTCCCCCAAAATGTTTAGGCGGGAAGGGATCCCACAACGGCCATTTTGAGCGGGAACACAAGGACGTTCCTATCCTGACAAAAGCGATCTTCACCTGCAAAGATATCAGACGATGACGCGGTGGTGGGCTCGGTGGTGACATCCTCCCTGTCGTCCTTGCGGTCTTCAGTCTTGTTGCACCAAAGGGGAAACCTTTGTCTCGCCCCTCGGGAACCTGCGCCTGCGTTGTCTCCTTTGCACCAAAACGGCAACTACGCCGCTGGCACGCGCTGGCACCCGTTGGCGCGGTGCGTCACTGCTCGCGTCACTGCCTCCTCCTCAGGCAGGCTTGGCCTTGAGTTCTTCGCCCCTCCAGAGCAGCCTAGCCGAGGCCGCTCCTGAGAGGGTCTTGGTGTCGTTCTCCTCGCGAAGCTTAGCCCCCTCGCGAGGGTCTTGAGCAGCTGGTCGATCAGCTGGGCCATACCAGGCCGTAGTAGGAGCACGTCGCGGGCCGCAGGCAGGCAAGTCTGGGTACCCTGGTTCTCAGGACGCCGACAGTAGCCCTCGGGCCCAAGGCGCGCACGGAGTTGGCTTCGGGGCGAAGCCTTAGTCGAGGACGAAGTGCCGCGGGCCCCAAAGACTGCGGGCTAGGCTGGCGATCGACGATTGGATGGGACGTGGGCGACTCCGCTCCCCATGCAGTCTTGGTGACCGTGCGACTTGACAACTCCCCGACGTGGATGATGGGGTCACTATGGCTATGACGCCAGTGACTGGCGGTTGGGCTCCTCCGCCCTATAAAATGGGACTAGGGGGAGCCCCCAAGCCATCTTCAAGCCAGCGCCATCTGCTTTCTTGTTTGCTCCTTGTTCTTCTTCTCTCTGCGAGGTCTCCATGGCACCACTGAGGAAGTTGTCCGCCGCGGAGAAAGGGAAGGCCTCGAAGGAGCTGGCCTCGCCGCCGCCGAAGAGGGGCCGCGGCCGCCCCCGCAAGTATGCCGCTACGCCCGCGGCGGCTCCTCGAGGAAGCGGGTGCGGCCTTCCGGGGTCCGACGCGGTCGCCGGTGGGAGGCGTGGCGCCTCTTCTCGCAGCGGAGGTGGTCGTGGCCGCGGTGGGCGAGGGGGCGCGGGACACCATCTGGCGGTTGTGCGTCCTCCGCGCCCACAGCTCCACTCCTTCGATGTGTCGTCGGAGTTCGTGGTGTGGGCGGAGAAGCCTGGCGGCTTGTGGCTCCGGCTCCCCCGCTCGTTCGGCAACGTGCTGCCAGCCGGAGGCCCCGGCGGCCTCTGGCTGCAGACCGATGGCTGCTGTAGTGGTGCTTCCTGGGTGGAGGTCGACGTTGACCCTCAGGCGACGTGTTCCTGGAGCGCGGCTGGCAGTCTTTTACGCGCGCGCCAGCTGCAGGGGGAGGTGCACGCTCCACTTCAGGTTTGCCGGTGTCTCAACGCTGTTCGTCAGGGTCTTCTCGGAGGAAGGGAGGCGCCTTGGGTGCTGTCCCGAGGCCGACGACGCGGAGGAGGGTGGCGACAGCATCTGGAGGAGCAGCTCTTCCTTTGGAGACGAGCTTGGTCTTGGTGGGTGTGGGGATCCCGACTTAGAAGTCGAGATCACCAAATGCATGTGTACAGTGATCCCAGAGATCAATGCTCACTGAACACACAAAAGCTGAATAACAAGAGTCTAACATCCATACATACCGTTTTACACAAATTATGGCCATTATGGCCAAGTCTTACATAGATAAGGCCTCAAGGGCTGAATAGCAAATAACTCAAATAGCGGAAGTCTTCGAAGATAAGTAGAACCCATGCCATCTGCCTTAACCCTACAGGCATTCTGACTGGGATAGCGTCCTAGTTCGCATGTTCGTCTCCATAGAATTCTTCTTCATATTCCTGCTCTTCCATGCCTGGCCAATTAAATAACCAGTGGCAAGCCAATGAGTACTTTGAATGTACTCGCAAGCAACCCATGATTTGGTTCAAGGTAACAATGCAATTTTACAACAATGAGCAATCTAGCTATGAGCTAGAATGATATTCTACCGTCAAGTATATGCATCAATAAGTTCACGCAACCTTGAGGACAGGTTACCGATATCAACATGAATAGGATTCAGCTCAACGAGTCAAGTCACCACCTTGACTCATCACACACACATACTTTCACCGATATAGTAAAATTCTGGACATAGTTTAAGTAGCACCACCCAACTGTCCATGACCGTGGACACGGCTATTCGAATAGTTTTACACTCCGCAGAGGTTGCGCACTTTACCCACAAGATCCGGGAAGCTTTCGTGTAACCCACGATCCCGCAGTACCTCAAGTACTTGGGGGAAGCACCCGGTCATTATCTTTCCTTAGACGACACTAACATAGGGTCCACTCGTTGGTGCACAACCCTCGAGTACAAACAATAGATCATAGGACTTGCCCTATTTTCAATGTCACGCGTACACGAAGGGACTAACGGTGTGTTCGGTGCCCTATGAAAATAGTCATGGTCGCCTATCCGAGCACGACCCCGTCCCGGGAAAGACCTCAAGTCTTCCCGTCACTAGTAATGTGGGCACCATGCTAGTATCGGCCTAAGTAATCAATAATGCCCCGTCCCATAAGGGGTAAAGTGGTTGCACATGTTTGGTTGAGATGGTAGTCACACATAAATCTAATCGATCATTTCACCCATGCACAAGATCTTTATTGGCACATCACTTCTTCCTCAAGTGATGACCTAACTCAACATCACCCTCGGGCATTAGGGGCACCCGATGTTTTTTTTGAAAAGAATGCAACCACGAGGGTTTCATGGCACACATGCATCACTATTAATCATTTGCATTTCATCTAGCACATAGCAATATCATGAGTAAAGCATGCATCACGTGGTGGTTCTTAACTAGGTCACCACCGTCATTCTCATCATCATGCATTCGGAAGTAAATGGGTTCCGAAGAACACAAGGGTATCATGGTCAAAGGGCTGCTTGCCTGGATTGGCTTGGTCTTCAAAGTCTTCAAATCCTTCCCCTCCTTCTTTAGCAACTTCGTCAAATACGGTATCTAATCGTCGCAATAAACAATGGGAAAATAAGACCACAATGAAAACAGAAAAATCAAAGTGCTCAGAAAAATGTCAACTTATTTTTGTTAAATACTAGAGGGAAAACTAAGATGGCAAAAATTCTTAGTTTGAGTTTTGGAGTGGCAGAATGGGGTACATGAATATTTGAACAGAAGTTTTAACGTTCAAATATGAATTTAAATTTGAACATAACATAAAAGGTTCATGGATATGTGTGAAAGTGACATCATTAAATAGGTTGGATTTTTACAAGTTTTTAGGAACTGGAATTAATTCATTTGGATATATATATAATTCTGTGAAATTATTTGAAATTCCACAGAAAAGAAAAATGAAAAAGGGCTCTGTGCCACTGGGCCAGAACGGCCACAGTGCAACGGCCAAGGGCAAAAACAGCCCACCGCACGGCGCCAGCGCGCGCTAGGGTTTTTTAAACCTGACGGGCGGGGCCCAGCGTTAGTGAGAGGAGAGAGGAGCGAGGGCGAGGGGAGGCTGACAAGCGGGGCCCGCCTGTCATCCCTAACCCTCCGGCAGAGAGCCGGCGAGCTCACCGGCGGCGTTTCCGGGCACGGCGGGGCGAGCTGAGGCCAGGAATGGACTCAGCAGGATGTCGCCGTTCTAGTGGTGGTGGTGCGAGTCACCGGAGGGGCCTGGTTCGCCGGCGGCGAGGACACGCGGCGGAGGTGCTTCGGGTGGATGCTGCTCCGGTCGATTCCAGCAGCTGCAGAGAGGGGAAAGAGGGGGAATCGAGTCAGGGCGATGCAGTGGTGCTAGATCGAGGGCTAGAAGAGGCTGGGGCGGCCTGTACCGAGCAGGCTACGGTGAGCCGCCGCGGCGGAGCTCGAGCTCGATCTCGAGCTCGGGCGGGTCTGGGGAGTGGCGAGTGGCTCTGGGGGAAGATTGAGAGGGGGAGAGTGTTGCTGGTGAAGAGAGGAGGGGCTCGGGGCCCTATTTATAGGAGGACGGCGAGGTGCCGTGGACCTGTGCGCCGGCGAGCCTCTGCTCGTCGCCACAGTGCACGGGAGGCGCTGGGGAAACGTCTGCGGTGTTGCTGGACGAGTTCCAGGGCAGAGGAGAGGAAGAGGGGGAGCGGGGATGCTTCTAGAGCTGTGCGCGTGTGAAGCCGACGACTGGAGCTCGCGGTCGGCCGGCGCGCATGCGAGGACGTCCACTGGAGGGAGAAGGAGGAGGGGGACAGCGCCGGGGGGAGTTGCGGACGCCGAGGCGCATCGAATGGCGCGAGGGGGAAGCACGAGGTGGTCGGGGGCGACGGATTGGGTGAGGCTACAGTGCGGGTGCGCACTGTAGCACGCTCTGGAGCATGCTTACTGCATGCCACGGCATGCCGTTGGCTAGCTGGGCGTGTCCGCCGTGTCTGGGGGGTCCAGCATGAAGTAAACTATCTAGCTGTGGCCTTGGATGCCTTGGATGTCCAGTGAGAGAGGAGGGAAGCTGGTAGATGGTAGGAACTGGGCTGTCCAGCAAGGTAATTTGGGGTTTTCACCCTTCAATCATGGAGCTCTGGTCCTGGGGAAGTTACTGGGGGTAGAAGGTGACTAGGTGAGGCTGTGGTAAGAAGTTGAAGCAAAAGTAAATAGTAAAAAGGGGTTAGAACAAGGATTTTGGTAAAATGGCAAAAGGTGTTTGATCATGATTTGGGCAAGCAAATGATCTCCACTAGCCATGACACTTAACAGGATTGAATGTCATATGGAAATAGGGTGTTTCACCAAATTTGGGCTTGTTTGAAGAAACTAGCCAATGTAACTTTGGTGAACCCTAGAAATCAACAGAAATGGTTTCACCATGTTTAATTCGAGCTAATCATCTCCCCTTGATGCACCACTTGGTGTAGTGTCATCATTTGGGGTTATGATCATGCCCACAAAGTTTGAAGCCCCAGGTAAAAAGTTGGTAATGTAAAGTTGTTCAAATTTGAATTTGAACAGAAATGGTTTTGGGGTATTCTGATCAAGTTGCCCTTCTCCAAATCTTGTGCCATTTGGTCTAGATGCCTTATTAGACCATTCTAGCAGGTGCACCAAGTTTGAGAGCATTTGGACAAGTTTGGCAATGTAAAGTTGCTCAAACTTCAAATATGGACAAAATGGTTTTGAAGGGTTTTGATGATGTTTTCTTGCTTTCCAAGGCATGGGGCTTGGCAAGATCATCAAATATGTCATATATGACATGATAGAATTTCCCTGGAATTTTTAGAGAATATTTCCTTTGTAAATATTTCAAAAGCTTGAAATATCCAGAAAGGGTTTCTGAGGGATTAGCCCATTATTTTGAACATGACCAAGTGTTGAAACTCTTATATATGGACAATATATGTCCTATGAGTCTCCCTGAATTTTGGCAAATATTTTTGAAATATTTAAATAATTTTTCCCTATTAAAGACCATTTCTGGCCTTAAGAAAAAGCTTTTAAATAAAATAGGAAAATAACTTTTAAAATTATACTTTTGTGGTTTCTGGGAGTCCTATGACTACTAGGTCTCAAATACACTTTTTGAAATAATTTTCTCACCCTAAATCAAGCACTTGCAGTGCAAACCTCAATTCAGGGGTTTTTGGAATACTAATATTTGAAAATACATTTTGGCCAAATTAATTTTATAAGAAAATACTATACTGCTATAAACACTTGGCATGATCATTGGGCAGAAGTTTTGGGTAAGGAGATGAATTCTACAAGAGGTAATAGTTGATTTTAATGAGCACAAGAAAAACATAGGAAGAAAAACTCAACTCCAAATAAAAGCCAAATGATGCCAAAAAATTTGCTGGTCCAAATTTTTATGCTTTATTGATGCAAATGACATGTTACAAAATGCAGGGTGTGACAGACCTACCCCCCTTACAAGAATCTCGTCCCCGAGATTCCTAAACTAGGTCTTAAAAGAGATCGGGATACTCGGATCTAAGATAGTCTTCACGTTCCAAGGTTGCTTCTGCTTCTGTGTGGTTGCCCCACTGGACCTTGAAGTACTTGATGGTGCGGCTTCACGTTCGTCGTTCTGCTTCGTCCAGAATGCGAATGGGCTTCTCGCGGTAGGTCAAATCAGGCTGCAGATCAATGGCTTGGTGAGCAACATCCTTGTAGAGATTAGGCTTGTTCGGAACTTGGAGACATTTCCGGAGTTGTGACACGTGGAATACGTTGTGCACATCGGAGAGCTCAGGTGGTAGTTCCAACTGGTAAGCCACTTCTCCTCATCGTGCAGTGATCTCAAAGGGTCCAATGAACCTTGGTGCGAGCTTCCCCTTGACGTGGAAACGCTTGGTTCCCTTCAGAGGAGTTACCCGCAGGTACACACGGTCCCCGACATGGAAACTCATGTCCCGGCGGTGAGTGTCAGCATAGCTCTTCTGCCTTGACTTGGCTGCCTTCAAACGTTCTCTGACTAGTTGGACTTGCTCTTCTGCTTCGCGGAGAATATCTGGTCCAAAGACTAGCCCTTCTCCAGTCTCTGACCAGTTGAGGGGTGTGCGACATCTGCGTCCGTACAACACCTCAAATGGTGCCATCTGAAGGCTCGACTGATAACTGTTGTTATAGGAGAACTCGACAAAAAGGAGGCAATCTTCCCACTTGGCTCCGTCAATCTTCCCACTTGGCTCCGTAGGCCAAAACACAAGCTCGGAGCATGTCTTCGAGAATTTGATTTACTCGTTCTGTCTGACCTTCGGTCTGTGGGTGGAAAGCCGTGCTGAAAGACAACTTGGTTCCCAAGGCTTCTTGGAACTTCTTCCAGAACCTTGAGGTGAACTGGGTTCCTCGATCTGACACAATCTCCTTGGGAACGCCGTGAAGGCTTACGATTCTGTCGATGTAGAGAGCTGCCAGCCGGTTGCCATCATAAGTAGTCTTGACAGGAATGAAATGGGCCACCTTGGTCAAATGGTCGACTATGACCCAGAGGGAGTCATGTCCTCTATTTGACCTTGGTAATCCAGTGATGATGTCCATTCCGACTTTATCCCACTTCCACTCAGGAACCTTGAGTGGTTGGAGCAATCTAGCGGGTCGCTGATATTCAGCCTTGACCCTTTGGCACACATCACACTTTGCAACATAGGTTGCAATCTCTCTTTTCATCCCGTGCCACCAGAATATTTCCTTCAAGTCTTGATACATCTTGGTTCCTCCAGGGTGGATGGAATACGGAGTGTCGTGGGCTTCTTGCAGGATCAGATTCTTCAGCTCCATCTTGTTTGGTACGCAGATGCGACCTTTGTACCAAACAATCCCGTGCTCGTCCTCGGAGAATCCTGGGGCCTTGCCTAGCTTCATCTTCTTCTTGATGCCTTCAATGCTTGCGTGCCCAGCTTGTGCCTTCTTGACTTCGTCCATCAGGGTTGGTTTGACTTCCAAATGATCCAGAAATCCAGGGGCGACCAATTCCAAACTGAATTGTTCGAGCTCCTTAAACAGGACTGGCTGCCTCTTTTGAATTATGGCATTCCAGGAGCAAGCCTTTCTGCTTAAGGCATCGGCCACCACGTTAGCCTTCCCGGGGTGATATTGAACACTGAGGTCATAGTCTTTGATGAGTTCCAACCATCTTCGTTGCCTCATGTTCAATTCCTTTTGGGTGAATATGTACTTCAGACTTTTGTGGTCTGTGTATATCTCACAGCGTTTCCCTAGGAGGTAATGCCGCCATGTCTTCAAGGCATGAACCACTGCTGCTAACTCAAGATCGTGAGTAGCGTAGTTCTCTTCATGAGGTCGTAGCTGCCTGGAAAGGTAAGCTATGACTCGGCATTCTTGCATCAGAACGCTTCCCAGTCCGGTTCGAGAGGCATCACAATATATTACGAACTCCTTGTGAATATCAGGTGTTGCCAGAACTGGGGCGGTGGTCAACCTCTTCTTGAGCTCTTGGAAGCTCTCTTCGCATTTTGGCGTCCACTCGAACTTCTTGTCCTTCTTGAGGAGCTGAGTCATTGGCTGGGCAATGCTAGAGAATCCTTCCACGAATTTGCGGTAATAGCCCGCAAGTCCGAGGAAGCTTCTGACTTCCTTGACGGTCGTTGGAGATTGCCATTGGGTCACAGCTTCGATCTTCGTGGGATCAACTGACAATCCTTCTTCGGTCAAGACATGACCTAAGAATCCAACTTTATGCAGCCAAAACTCAAACTTGCTGAATTTGGCATATAGTTGGTGCTCTCGAAGCTTGTCTAGGACCATCCTCAAATGTTACTCGTGCTCTTCCTCCGTCTTCGAGAAGACAAGAATGTCATCGATGAAGACAACAACAAACTTGTCCAAATATTCCATGAAGACTTTATTCATGAGATACATGAAGTAAGCTGGGGCATTGGTTAACCCAAAGGACATGACCGTGCACTCGTACATGCCATATCTGGTTATGAATGCCGTCTTCGGAATATCTTGGGGTCTGATCTTCAGCTGGTAGTACCCAGATCTGAGGTCGATCTTGGAGAACACCTTGGCTCCGCTAAGCTGATCAAACAGATCTTCAATCTTGGGAAGTGGATACTTGTTCTTAATTGTAACCTCATTAAGGGAACGATAGTCAATGCATAAGCGGATGGTACCGTCCCTCTTTGCCACAAACAGAACAGGTGATCCCCAAGGGGAGGCACTTGGGCGGATAAATCCCTTCCTCAGCTGCTCTTCCAGTTGCTTCTTCAACTCGGCTAATTCTTCCGTCCCCATTCTATAAGGCTTCTTATAGATGGGTCCTGCCCCGGGCACGAGCTCGATGATGAACTCAATGTCACGGTCAGGGGGCATTCCCGGTAGCTCATCCGGAAAGACATCGGAATACTCACATACTACCGGTACTTGTTCCAGCTCAACTTCAGACAGACAGTTGACTTGAACGGCTTGAGCGGAAGAGGAGTTGGGAGCAAACTTAACTTCGACTCCTTGGTCATTGGTCACAGTGACAATCCGATTGGCACAGTCTAATAAGCCTTGGTGCTTACTAAGCCAATCCATCCCTAAGATCACATCCAAGCCTTGCGATCTTAGGATGATGAGGTCTGCTAGGAAGTTTACACCGTTAATGGTAATACTGACTCCCTTACAGCCTATCTTGGCTCTCATCTCTGCTCCGGGGGTTTGTACCACCATGGGGTTATTCAGGGGTGTAGGGGTCATGCCACTTTTTAATGCAAATCTTTGAGTGACAAATGAATGCGTGGCTCCAGAATCAAACAAGACAGCTGCAGGTGCTGAGTTGACAAGGAACGTACCCAGCACGACGTCCGGGTCTTCCTGGGCTTCTTCAGCAGTGACGTGATTCACACGCCCCTTCCCATGGTTAGGCGGGTTGCGAGGAGCTGGGTTCCTTGGTGGCATCCCGCGGCCTTGTCCTGGGTTCTGCGCATTGGGGCACGGCGCATCGGGCTTCTTGTTGGGGCACACCCTTGAGATGTGTCCTGACTGACCACATCCAAAGCAAGTGACTTGGTTTGGATTATTGATCTTGTTGCCACCACTGTTATTGGTGTTGAATGCTGGTCTTGGGTTGGCATACTGCTGAGGCTGATAGTTGGTGCGAGGTGCAGGAGCTCTTGGTTGCTGATAGGTTGGCTTGACCGGGGCTGACTGCCACGGGCGAGGCTTCTGGTTGCTGGAACTTCCCTTGCTGACCATCTTGTGCTTGCGAGTGTCTTCTAGAGCACGCCGCTTGTCTTCAAGCATGAGTGCTTTGTTCACCAGGTCAGGGAAGGTTGGGCCGTCGCACACGACAAGCGAGTATTGCAGAGTCTGATTGAGGCCTTCCATGAAGCGCTCCCTTTTTGCAGCATCAGTGCTAACATCTTGAAAGTGCAACTAATCCCCGGGTGGTTTTGGTAATTAATAACAACATATATATCATTGAACTAATAGTTACTTGAGAATCATTTCAGAGAAGTTCAGTGATATGGGTATGGAAATGACTGAAGAAGTGGACCCCTCAAAATGCTAAGGCAAGCATTGGCAAAAGCTCAAGACTCCATTTTTGGTTTAGTGATCAAAGATCACATTGAGTCCATAGGAAAAGCCAATACTATTAAAAGGGGATGAGGTTGTGTTGATGATCTGGTTGCTCAAGTGCTTAGTGATTTAGCTCCTTCAACTATCAACAACTTTCACTACTATACACACTCATAAGTAATCTCGGGCAAACCGATTCTTCCAACTCAGTCCCACCGAGATGAACCACCTCAGCCATAAACCAAACCCTAGAAAAATCGGTCAATCCGATTTTGAGTTCGGTCTCACCGAAACTGGACTGCCAACCTTCTGTAACCATTTGACATCATTTCGGAATATCCGAGTTGATAGTTTCGGTCCCACCGAAACTGGCAAGTTCCTATCTTTGACTCATATCGGACAAACCGAGATGGTATTTTCGGTCCCACCGAAAACCCCAACGTTCACTATATTTGAACTTTCGGTCTGACCGAGTTTTCACTTCGGTCTCACCGACATTGCTCAATTATGTGTGTAACGGTTGGATTTTGTGTGGAGGCTATATATACCCCTCCACCCCCTCTTCACTCGTGGAGAGAGCCATCAGAAAGTACTACCACTCCTACCTTACACTTTCTGAGAAGAGAACTACCTACCCTTGTGTTGAGATCAAGTTGCTCCATTCCTACCATATGAAACTTGATTTCTAACCTTCCCAAGTTGCTTTCCACTCAATCCCTTCTTCCACCAAAGCCAAATCAGTGAGGAGAGTTGAGTGTTGGGGAGATTATCATTTGAAGCACAAGAGCAAGGAGTTCATCAACATCTACAACATCTATTACCTTTTGGAGGGTGGTGCCTCCTAGATTGGTTAGGTGTCGCTTGGGAGCCTCCGTCATTGAGATGTGGAGTTGAACCAAGAAGTTTGTAAGGGCAAGGAGATCGCCTACTTCGTGAAGATCTACCCCGAGTAAGGCTAGTCCTCCGTGGGCGTAGGCCATGATGGAATAGACAAGGTTGCTTCTTCGTGGACCCTTCGTGGGTGGAGCCCTCCGTGGACTTGCGCAGCCGTTACCCTCCGTGGGTTGAAGTCTCCATCAACGTGGATGTACGATAGCACCACCTATCGGAACCACGAGAAAAATCTCCGCGTCTCCAAATTGCGTTTGATCTTCTCCACCTCTCTTTACTACATGTGCAATTTACTTTCCGCTGCTTATACTCTAGAATTGCATGTGTAGGGTGATACTTGACTCGATCATAATTGTGAAACTGCCAAAAACTGTTCATGATCAAAAGGCAGAATTTTTATATTAACAAGTAGTCTAATCACCCCCCTCTAGACATACTTTCGATCCTACAAGTGGTATCAGAGCTTTGGTCTCCATTGTTTTGGTTTCCATTGCATTGGACTCCATAAGCTTGGTTTCACAACCTAGGAGAGTATGGCGTCTAGTGAGGGTAATTATCGTAGAGGTCCTTACTTTGATGGTACAAATTTTGCTAGTTGGAAGCATAAAATGAAAATGCATATTCTTGGTCATAACCCAGCCGCATGGGGTATTATTTGTGTTGGTATGCAAGGTGAATTCCTCGAGGAAGGAAAAGTTCTGGATCGCGAAGCTACACCGGAAGAGTTGCGGATGTTGCAAAACAATGCTCAAGCTTGTGACATTCTCTTCAATGCTTTGTGTCCCGAGGAGTTCAACAAAATCAGTCGTCTTGAGAATGCTAAAGAGATTTGGGATACTTTGGTTGAAATGCACGAAGGTACTGAGTCTGTGAAGGAATCAAAGCTAGATATTCTTCAAGGTCAACTTGACAAGTTCAAGATGAAGGATGGTGAAGGAGTCGCTGAAATGTACTCTAGGCTTGCTCTCATCACAAATGAGATTGCCGGCTTAGGAAGCGAAGAAATGACCGACCGATTCATCATTAAGAAGATTCTCAGAGCTTTGGATGGAAAATATGACACCGTGTGCACTTTGATCCAAATGATGCCAAACTACAAGACTCTCAAGCCAACTGAAGTCATTGGAAGAATTGTTGCTCATGAGATGACACTCAAGGATAAGGAAGAGCTTCACAACAAGTCAAGTGGTGCTTACAAAGCTACAAGTGATGCTCCCACAACCTCAAGTGACAAGTTAATTTACAATGAAGAGATAAGCCTAATGGTTAAGAACTTCAACAAGTTCTACAAGAATAGAGGCAAAGAAAGAAGCTCAAAGTCTAGATCATATGATGAAAAGAGATCTTCTAGTCGTGATCGAAACTGCTACAATTGTGGAAGACCCGGACACTTCTCAAATGAGTGTACGGCTCCCCACAAGAGAAGAGAAGAATCTCCAAGAAGAAGAGCAAGAGATGAGTCACCTCGGAGAGAGAGAAGGAGTAGAGATGATCGTTATGAACGAAGACCCTCTCGGAGAAGCAAGGATTCGGAGAGGAAAGACAAGTCATCAAGGAGCTACACAAGAAGAAGACATCAAGCTCATGTAGGTGAATGGGTCTCCGCCTCCAACTCCGACAATCAATCCGATGGAAGCTATCACTCCGACTCCGACTACAGTCAAGATGAAGGTGTTGCCGGACTTGCACTCGTATCCTCCAACTCCAACTCCTACGACTTATTTGATTCACCAAATGAGGGAATTGGAAGATGCTTCATGGCTAAAGGCCCCAAGGTAACACACCCTGAGTTCATTGACTTTGATAGTGATGAGGATGACTTGCTTGGTGAGGATGAGCTCTTGCATGATAAATCTAGTGAGCTTAGTAACGATGAAAATGCTAGTAGTCTCTATAGTCGAGAAGAGTCGAATGACAATGCTATGAAGGAGATTGAGCGTCTAACTAAAGAACTAAACACTCTTAAGTTAGCTCATGAAACAACTCAAGAAGATCATAGAGAGCTCCTAAGATCTCATGAGAAGCTACGCTTCGAGAAGCTCACTCTAGAGCAAGAACATGAGTTTCTAAAAGCGATCAATGACGATCTTCGAAAGAAGAGTTCTTCATATCTTGCCAAACGACTTCTCTTGTCTAATTTCTTGCCACCTATTAAGACTAAGCATGACAAGCATAAGAAAAGTTCTTCCTCTAGTAGTAACAATAACCATGTTAAATCTAATATTGTTGCTTCTAGTAGTTCTATTGATTCCACTAACAATGTTTCAAGCCAAGTTACACTTGAGCAAGAAAATAGCTTATTGAAGGAAATCATAGAGAAAGGTGTCTACAAGAGTCTTGCCGGAAGCAAGAACTTTGAGGAAATTGTTCGCAAACAAGGAAGGCACCGGAAGAATCAAGGGATTGGTTTTGAGCGAAAGTTCAACGCTGAAGGTGTTGAATGGGAAGAAGGTCAATACCCTACTCCACAGTTTGTTTCTCAAAAGGAGAAGTATGATCCTACTTCTTCCAATGTGGAACAAGCTCAAGATGACCTTCCACCACAAGACCACAAGCTAAAGGCCAAGGACAAGCTTCAAGAGGAGATTGATGCATTCATTGAAGCACCTCAAGCCATGGTCAAGTGGGTTCCCAAGGACACGTCAAGTTCTACTTCGTTAAGTTCAACTACAACCCCAAGGATTCCCATCAAGATGATGTGGATCCCGAAGAAGAAGAACTAGAAGGTTCTTGAGGGTGACTCCGCCAACATACTTCACTCACATTCATTTTGGCAACTTGTGCAATCAACTTCCACATCATGCACTAGTTCATGGAGTCACAAACCCTCTTGTTGGTAAGTCAAGGGACAAGGTAATCATTGCTTTCATGGACATCATCTATTGTGAACATCAATCTATGTCTATGGATATCCTTGTTTGTTCCTTGTGGGACTAACCCATGTAGGTATTGAAAGTGCTCTAATCCAAAGGATAGCTCCCAACTCTTGATGATCTACATCAACATTGAGCATCCACATCTTCAACATCTACATGAAGTCTTCTACGACAACCCAAGGTTAGTTTGACCCTTTAAAAGGGGTTCTCACATCTAGGGGGAGCTTTGCTCTAAAAATTGAGCTAAAGCATCTCCAAATGATGTGAACACATCAATGCTTTATGTAAAAGTGGTAACCCCACTTGTGCTTAAACGATGAGTATGACCTATGATCAAATGTTCTCATTTGGCTCCTAAGTCAATATACTCATATATAGATGACCTAGTCATCGACAAATTGTGTGCTAGTAGCTAGAGTTTTGGTTGTGCATGTTTGACACATATTTCATTTGCTATCTTATTGTGTGAGCATGTTGAATGCATGATTTTATCCATTCGAGGACATCCATTTGTTGTTTTGATTGTTTTGATTTTTCTGGCCAAATGGATGGACAAGAATGCCTAAGCACCTTCCCTAGCTATCTATGCTTTCTTGTATCAAATTCCATTCATGCTCATATCACAACTTTGAACAAGTCATTTTCGGACCCTCCGAGTGAGGAGCACTCGAAGCCACCGATCCGTCTAAGGCTGACTTCCAAAACCTTCTAAGTCAATTTCGGTCTGACCAACTTTTCCCACTCGGTCCAACCGAAACGCTTAGACTGATCTAGGTTTCATCTCGGTGAAACCGAGTTCAAAATCTCGGCGTGACCGATATGCGTAACTGCACAGCAGTTATCCATTTCGGTGTCACCGAGTTTTTCAACTCGGTCCCACCGACAGCATGGGGATATAAATACTGAGGGCAGCGCGCGATTAATTCTTCAAACCGTTTCGCCCCCAAGTCCCCTGCTGCCGTCGCCCTGGTCTCCGGATCGTCGCCGTCGTCGCCTGTGCGCCCTCGCCGCAGGTCTCCGCCACCGTCAACGGTTTTTCTTCTCCGCGCCGTTGCCGCCGTAGAGGGACTCTACCAAGTTAGGGTGAGTCTCGATCCCTCTCGTGCTCCCCATCTGATTCTTGCACGATTGGTTTGCCATGCATCTAGCCACGTTTGAAATCTTCCTTAACATCAGATCAGATCTAGTTTCGAGCGAAATTCTTAGGTTTAGGTTTCCACGGAATACATCTCGGTGAAACCGATTTTGAAAACTCGGAATGACCGATTTGGCCTCTGGCCATTGCACTGCACCTTTCGGTCTAACCGAGTCGTGCGAATCGGTGTGACCGATGTAGAGTCTTAGTGAAACCCTAGTGTTTCGGCAGGACCAAAACCCACTTCGGTCTGACCGAAAGTGGTGTGTAAGTTTCTGTTATACACTTCGGATTCACCGAAACTGAAAATCGGTTTGACCGAAATGCATTCTGTGAAAACTTAAAACTAAGATTTGAACTCATTTTTTTTGCAAAAACCTCTGCAGTTGTGATAACTCTTCTACTCTGCCTATACCTTATCTATTCACAGGTTGTCAGCCATGTCAGATGCCAGTGACAGCCAGAACAGGTCTGAATCACCTTTTGCAGAGATTCCAGAGGCAGATACTAGTCCTGAGGCTAGTAGTCCTAGTGATGATTGTGAGAGGAGTACCCCCAGTGGTTTGCCTCCTGCAGCCACCAGAACCAGAAAGCAGAGAAATTCTGATGATGAGGACTCTGACTTCGTTGCTGAGGAAGTAACCTCCAAGCCCAAGAGAAAAGTTGTTGCCAAAGAGCACCAAGGGCTTCAGTCGAAGAAAGGCACCAGCAAGGTCAAGCAGTCAGCTGTTGCCAAGAAGCTGAACTTGGAAGAGCCAGCTCCAAGTAAAGTGAAGAAAACTTCCAAGAGGAAGAGGGTAGTGTATGTTGAACCTCATGTTGATGCAGCAGTTGAAGAAGAAGAAGAAGATGCACCCCAGCCTCCTCCTCAGAAGGCTAAGTTCATGGGTGATGCAATTAGGGCTCAAGCCACTTCTAAGCCCAAGAAGCCTGCTCAAGCCAAGGCAGCTCCAGCAAAGCCCAAGAGGACTACCAGGATCATCCCAACCTCTGAGAAGAACAAAGGTGATGTGCCACCGTCTGAGTCTGAAGAAGAACATGTGTTGCTGAAGCTCCGTCCTAAATTGCCACTCCACAACGATGCTCATCCTCAAGCCGAGGATATGAAGGCAAGGAAGGATAGAGGTCTCAGGCTATGGAGACAGTCTGATCCATATGCCGTGAGGAGAAGGACTGCTGTGGACCCCAGATTCCACACCAGAGAGCAGCAGGACTTCTATGAGACCGTGCTGATGGATAAGAAGCCTATTGTTGCAGATACCAGGTACGTTGACTGGGAGTACATTGACAGTGAAGAGCACCGAGACTTCTTTCCCCATGTGCATGAGAGCTTCACTGCATGTGGAGTTGATGACTTTGTGGGTCAGAAACTGACAGATTGGAACGATGAGATGATCATGCAGTTCTACGCCACAGCCCACTTTTATCCTGATGGGAAGATCACCTGGATGACTGAAGGTCAAAGGTTTTCTTCATCTGTTGAAGAATGGGCAGAACTTCTGAATGCTCCAGTGCAGAGAGAGGACGACATTGATGTCTATGGGATTCCTAAGAAGAACCATGATTCCATGAAGAACATGTACAAGGAGATCCCCGCAGCTGATTTGGAAGGGTGGAAGCTTGGCTCAGTGTACTATCTCTAGGCAGGTCTAACTACCACAAACACTATTCTGAGGCATACCTTGATGCCCAAGTCTGGAGACCACCGCATGATCCGAGGCTATTCTATCAACATGCTGCACATTCTTGATGAGAAGGCACCTTTCAAGGTGATGGACTTAATGGTAGAAACCATTAAGAGGACTGCAGCTGACCAGAAGAGGTCGTGTGGATTTGCCCCCGCAGATTCAGATGCTCATCAATGCCAAGTTTGGCACGGGCAAATTCATGTTGGATAGGAAGCACTTGCCACTGCAGCCAGAGCATGAAGATAACATTGTTGTGATGGATGAGGAGGATCCAACTTCAGTTGAAGGTCAAGCCAAGATTGAAGCTGCGAAGAAAGCTAAAGCTGATAAAGAGGCAGCAGCAGCATCAGCTAAACCAAAGAGCTTCGGAGAACAGATTCTTGAAGCTACCCAGAGGATTGAGCAACGCCTGGCCAGCATTGAACAATCTCAGGAGAGCCTAGAGAGGATTGTTGACGACAAGATCCACGCTCTGGACGTGAAGCTGACTGAGATTCAGGTGACCGTCAACAAGCTTGAGGTAGACATGGAGGAAGCTAGGCAGGACAGAGCAGAGCTCATGCAGGATGACCTAGTCCAGGACTCTCATCGCCAGACTGCTCAGGTTCCCAGAGGATCCCGATCAGCAGCTATCCCAGTGACTGTCTCCAGGGCTACCACTTCAGCACCTCCTACAGCTCCAGCCACAGCTCCAGCATCCACTCCTCCAGCGCAGACATCAGCTGAAGTCTTCGCCGATGCCGTCATTTCTACTCCGACATCTACCCAGACGGGAGCCGCCAGCAGAGCCCGCAGTGACGCTTAGCTCTATCCTTTTTCGAACTTTTTGGTAACTTGTTGCCAAAGGGGGAGAAATTGTATAGATCATAGGGCTTCGAGAGAGAGAGTGCTCTTTCGTTCTTTTGCCGGTTTTCTTTGAGATACATTTGGTTCTTTTGGTTCTTGAAACTTTCAGTGTGCTTGCTACTACGTTTGATGCTACCTTAATGAGTGCTTAGTCATACTATGCTTTAATGTGTGCTTAATGCTTATCATATGCTATTCCTATCTTGTATGGCTATTTACTCATGTCTTGGTGATTGGGTGCATGTTATTCATTCTTATCATTTTGTGCGCTCCACCAAGATGTATGTGACATGGAAGAGTGACCCATAATCCTAATCGATTGTGCATTTGCATTCAAACGCAAATTTTAAATAATGCACAAATTTAGGGGGAGCTCTTGTTTATCACATACTTCTCAAAGCGACGATATTATTCATTGATTATATCTTTTGTCGAAGCTTTGATCTATATGTTGTCATCAATTACCAAAAAGGGGGAGATTGAAAGTGCAACTAATCCCCGGGTGGTTTTGGTAATTAATAACAACATATATATCATTGAACTAATAGTTACTTGAGAATCATTTCAGAGAAGTTCAGTGATATGGGTATGGAAATGACTGAAGAAGTGGACCCCTCAAAATGCTAAGGCAAGCATTGGGAAAAGCTCAAGACTCCATTTTTGGTTTAGTGATCAAAGATCACATTGAGTCCATAGGAAAAGCCAATACTATTAAAAGGAGATGAGGTTGTGTTGATGATCTGGTTGCTCAAGTGCTTAGTGATTTAGCTCCTTCAACTATCAGCAACTTTCACTACTATACACACTCATAAGTAATCTCGGACAAACCGATTCTTCCAACTCAGTCCCACCGAGATGAACCACCTCAGCCATAAGCCAAACCCTAGAAAAATCAGTCAATCCGATTTTGAGTTCGGTCTCACCGAAACTGGACTGCCAACCTTCTGTAACCGTTTGACATCATTTCGGAATATCCGAGTTGATAGTTTCGGTCCCACCGAAACTGGCAAGTTCCTATCTTTGACTCATATCGGACAAACCGAGATGGTATTTTCGGTCCCACCGAAAACCCCAACGTTCACTATATTTGAACTTTCGGTCTGACCGAGTTTTCACTTCGGTCTCACCGAGATTGCTCAATTATGTGTGTAACGGTTGGATTTTGTGTGGAGGCTATATATACCCCTCCACCCCCTCTTCACTCGTGGAGAGAGCCATCAGAAAGTACTACCACTCCTACCTTACACTTTCTGAGAAGAGAAATACCTACCCTTGTGTTGAGATCAAGTTGCTCCATTCCTACCATATGAAACTTGATTTCTAACCTTCCCAAGTTGCTTTCCACTCAATCCCTTCTTCCACCAAAGCCAAATCAGTGAGGAGAGTTGAGTGTTGGGGAGATTATCATTTGAAGCACAAGAGCAAGGAGTTCATCATCATCTACAACATCTATTACCTTTTGGAGGGTGGTGCCTCCTAGATTGGTTAGGTGTCGCTTGGGAGCCTCCGTCATTGAGATGTGGAGTTGAACCAAGAAGTTTGTAAGGGCAAGGAGATCGCCTACTTCGTGAAGATCTACCCCGAGTAAGGCTAGTCCTCCGTGGGCGTAGGCCATGATGGAATAGACAAGGTTGCTTCTTCGTGGACCCTTCGTGGGTGGAGCCCTCCGTGGACTCGCGCAGCCGTTACCCTCCGTGGGTTGAAGTCTCCATCAACGTGGTTGTACGATAGCACCACCTATCGGAACCACGAGAAAAATCTCCGCGTCTCCAAATTGCGTTTGATCTTCTCCACCTCTCTTTACTACATGTGCAATTTACTTTCCGCTGCTTATACTCTAGAATTGCATGTGTAGGGTGATACTTGACTCGATCATAATTGTGAAACTGCCAAAAACTGTTCATGATCAAAAGGCAGAATTTTTATATTAACAAGTAGTCTAATCACCCCCCCCCTCTAGACATACTTTTGATCCTACACATCTTCAGGGGCATACCTTGACAGAACACTGAACTTTTGCATGTACTCCTTGACAGTGCCACTTCCTTGCTTCAGGGCTCGGAATTCACGCTTTTTGATAGCCATGATTCCGGAAGGAATGTGGGCTTTGCGGAATTATGCCTTGAAGTTGTCCCAAGTGATGTCTTGTCCAGCATGCATGACCTTGAATCCATCCCACCAAGCTCTAGCAGTCCCCCCGAGGCAGTGGGCTCCATAAGCCACCTTCTCGCGGTCTTCGGTGCATCCGACTAGTTCCAGCAAGTCCTCAATGGTGCGGACCCAGTCGTCTACATCCAGGGGTTCAGCAGTCTCGATGAAAGTTGGCGGTGCATGCTTCTTGAACTCTGCCAACGTGGAACGTCCACTGCCATTCCCCGCCGGCTGGCGGTTGTTGGTGACAGCTTGAGCAATCAACTGAAGGGTTGCGGTGTTGGCTTGGCGTTCCTCTCGGAAAGCTTGGAGAAGCTGAGCCATGTCCATGTTCGAAGGAGGTGGCGGTGGAGCTTGGTCGTTGGTTTGGTCGTGGCCTGCCTCTGATTGAGCGGATGCTCCGGCTTCAGGCTGCTGGGTAGAGGTACCAGTACGAGTTACAACAGGCATCCTGTTGGAGCGGTAAAAGGTCTCATGATTGGAAGAGGGAAAGCAATAAAGATGGGTGCCTAGTAAGGGGGTGGGTGTGACACTAATCAAATCATGCAAGGGACGAAAGGGCCAAACACATTCATTAAAAATTCAAATGGGTGGTGTAGTCGTTTACATATTCCCGAAGGAAGAATACGACATACATCCAAACACAACAAAAGCAAGACTAGATGGTTTCATATGAACCATACAAGGACTCGACTGTGCATAGGGGTTACACGACCTATCCTACTGTAGAGGTCACGAACTGGCATATCCGAGTTGCGAATAATGCCTAAGCGGCGGAATGCTCGATCGCGTATTCTGGCTCTTCTGGGTCTTCCTCCTTGTCTTCATCTGTCTGGGCCCCCTTGTCACTTGAGGGTGTGGGGGAGTGGAGGAGTTGGATACGACGGTGCTTTGTCGGTGGTGCAGGGAAAAGCTTGCGCTATTCCCTTGCCGTCATACGGCGTCGCCGAGGTGGTTCTTCATCCTTGGAAGATACATCTCCAGAGGGCCTTCCGCCTCGGTACGCGATAGCGGATTGTCCGGGAGGCGCACCTTCCTTCTTGATCCTATCTGTCTTCTCTTGTGCTCGATGAAGAAGTGCCTTGGTCTTGTGAAGCTCTTCCCGGAGCTTCATTGATTCCGAGGCCAAATCTTGTGCCAAGCTGTCGGCACATAGACTGAAGTAGGTCTGGAATCGAAGTGGAAGTCCTTCCTTCAGCGAAGGGGCTAGTGCGCTGCTTTCATCTTCACCTTCCTTACGGTAAGGCAAGAAGCGGGTTGTCATCTTAGCTGCCATCTCTGAAAGAAGCTCGTGGAGACGGGTTAGTGCCTTGAGTGCAGCAGCCTCGACATCGAGAGGTAGTGTTTCCATCTGGGGTCCCTCGAAGAACCAACTTGTGGGAGGATCGTTCGCCTTCACGATCACTTCCACACGGTACTCCACCTCAGTGTCGCTAACCCAATGCTCAAGGTAGGTGAGGATGGGCGCTCGGTGGAACTGGCACTCCTGGAGGCTATCCTCGAGAAGCAAGGGAAACTCAGTGGTCAGGTGCTCTTCAGGTACAGCGGCCATCTACAAAGGGTGAATAGGAGAGGTTAATAAGCTGATGATATCTCAGGTTGGTAAGGTTTAGAAAAGAAGAGAGGTTCAGAAGATTTTTGAGAAGGGGTCTCATCTAACTAACGCCCATGCTAACTAAGGCTTCCTACAGTCAGGATGGCTCTGATACCAGCTCTGTGGGGACCCCGACTTAGAAGTCGAGATCACCGAATGCACGTGTACAGTGATCCCAGAGATCAATGCTCATTGAACACACAGAAGCTGAATAACAAGAGTCTTACATCCATACATACCGTTTTACACAAATTATGGCCATTATGGCCAAGTCTTACATAGATAAGGCCTCAAGGGCTGAATAGCAAATAACTCGAATAGCGGAAGTCTTCGAAGATAAGTAGAACCCATGCCATCTGCCTTAACCCTACAGGCATTCTGACTGGGATAGTGTCCTAGTTCGCATGTTCGTCTCCATAGAATTCTTCTTCATATTCCTGCTCTTCCATGCCTGGCCAATTAAATAAGCAGTGGCAAGCCAATGAGTACTTTGAATGTACTCGCAAGCAACCCGTGATTTGGTTCAAAGTAACAATGCAATTGTACAACAATGAGCAATCTAGCTATGAGCTAGAATGATATTCTACCATCAAGTATATGCATCAATAAGTTCACGCAACCTTGAGGACAGGTTACCGATATCAACATGAATAGGATTTAGCTCAACGAGTCAATTCACCACCTTGACTCATCACACACACACACACTTTCACCGATATAGTAAAATTCTGGACATAGTTTAAGTAGCACCACCCAACTGTCCATGACCGTGGACACGACTATTCGAATAGTTTTACACTCTGCAGACGTTGCGCACTTTACCCACAAGATCCGGGAAGCTTTCATGTCACCCACGATCCCGCAGTACCTCAAGTACTCGGGGGAAGCATCCGGTCATTATCTTTCCTTAGACGACACTAACATAGGGTCCACTCGTTGGTGCACAGCCCTCGAGTACAAACAATAGATCATGGGACTTGCCCTATTTTCAATGTCACGCGTACACGAAGGGACTAATGGTGTGTCCGATGCCCTGTGAAAACAGTCATGGTCGCCTATCCGAGCACGACCCCGTCCCGGGAAATACCTCAAGTCTTCCCGTCACTAGTAATGTGGGCACCATGCTAGTATCGGCCTAAGTAATCAATAATGCCCCGTCCCATAAGGGGTAGAGTGGTTGCACATGTTTGGTTGGGACGGTAGTCACACATAAATCTAATCCATCATTTCACCCATGCACAAGATCTTTATTGGCACATCACTTCTTCCTCAAGTGATGACCTAACTCAACATCACCCTCGGGCATTAGGGGCACCCGATGGGTTTTTTGAAAAGAATGCAACCACGAGGGTTTCATGGCACACATGCATCACTAAGCATCACTACTAATCATTTGCATTTCATCTAGCACATAGCAAGATCATGAGTAAAGCATGCATCACGTGGTGGTTCTTAACTAGGTCACCACCGTCATTCTCATCATCATGCATTCGGAAGTAAATGGGTTCCGAAGAACACAAGGGTATCATGGTCAAAGGGCTGCTTGCCTGGATTGGTTTGGTCTTCAAAGTCTTCAAATCCTTCCCCTCCTTCTTCTTCAGCAACTTCGTCAAATACGGTATCTAATCGTCGCAATAAACAACGGGAAAATACTAGAGGGAAAACAAAAAAATCAAAGTGCTCAGAAAAATGTCAACTTATTTTTGTTAAATACTAGAGGGAAAACTAAGATGGCAAAAATTCTTAGTTTGAGTTTTGGAGTGGCAGAATGGGGTACATGAATATTTGAACAGAAGTTTTAATGTTCAAATATGAATTTAAATTTGAACAGAACAGAAAAGGTTCATGGATATGTGTGAAAGTGACATCATTAAATAGGTTGGATTTTTACAAGTTTTTAGGAACTGGAATTAATTCATTTGGATATATATATATATAATTCTGTGAAATTATTTGAAATTCCACAGAAAAGAAAAATGAAAAAGGGCTTTGTGCCACTGGGCCAGAACGGCCACACTGCAACGGCCCAGGGCGAAAACAGCCCACCGCACGGCGCCAGCGCGTGCCGGGGTTTTGTAAACCTAACGGGCGGGGCCCGGCGTCAGTGAGAGGAGAGAGGAGCGAGGGCGAGGGGAGGCTGACAGGCGGGGCCCGCCTGTCATCCCTAACCCTCCGGCAGAGAGCCGGCGAGCTCATCGGTGGCGTTTCCGGGCACGGTGGGGCGAGCTGAGGGTAGGAATGGACTCAGCAGGATGTCGCCGTTCTAGTGGTGGTGGTGCGAGTCGCCGGAGGGGCCTGGTTCGCCGGCGGCGAGGACACGCGGCGGAGGAGCTTCGGGTGGATGCTGCTCCGGTCGAGTCCGGCAGCTGCAGAGATGGGAAAGAGGGGGAATCGAGTCAGGGCGATGCAGTGGTGCTAGATCGAGGGCTAGAAGAGGCTGGGGCGGCCTGTACCGAGCAGGTGACGGTGAGCCGCCGCGGTGGAGCTCGAGCTCGATCTCGAGCTCGGGCGGGTCTGGGGAGTGGCGAGTGGCTCTGGGGGAATATTGAGAGGGGGAGAGTGCTGCTGGTGAAGAGAGGAGGGGCTCGGGGGCCCTATTTATAGGAGGACGGCGAGGTGCCGTGGACCTATGCGCCGGCGAGCCTCTGCTCGTCGCCACAGTGCACATGAGGCGCTGGGGAAATGTCTGCGGTGTTGCTGGACGAGTTCCAGGGCAGAGGGGAGGAAGAGGGGGAGCGGGGGATGCTTCTAGAGCTCAGCGCGTGTGAAGCCGACGACTGGAGCTCGCGGGCAGCCGGCGCGCGTGCGAGGACGTCCACTGGAGGGAGAAGGAGGAGGGGGATAGCGCCGGGGGGAGTTGCGGACGCCGAGGCGCATCGAATGGCGCGAGGGGGTAGCACGAGGTGGTCGGGGGCAACGGATTGGGCGAGGCTACAGTGCGGGTGCGCACTATAGCGTGCTCTGGAGCGTGCTTACTGCATGCCATGGCATGCCGTTGGCTAGCTGGGCGTGTCCGCCGTGTCTGGGGGGTCCAGCATGAAGTAAACTATCTAGCTGTGGCCTTGGATGCCTTGGATGTCCAGTGAGAGAGGAGGGAAGCTGGTAGATGGTAGGAACTGGGCTGTCCAGCAAGGTAATTTGGGGTTTTCACCCTTCAATCATGGAGCTCTGGTCCTGGGGAAGTTACTCGGGGTAGAAGGTGACTAGGTGAGGCTGTGGTAAGAAGTTGAAGCAAAAGTAAATAGTAAAAGGGGTCAGAACAAGGATTTTGGTAAAATGGCAGAAGGTGTTTGATCATGATTTGGGCAAGCAAATGATCTCCACTAGCCATGACACTTAACAGGATTGAATGTCATATGGAAATAGGGTGTTTCACCAAATTTGGGCTTGTTTGAAGAAACTAGCCAATGTAACTTTGGTGAACCCTAGAAATCAACAGAAATGGTTTCACCATGTTTAAGTCAAGCTAATCATCTCCCCTTGATGCACCACTTGGTGTAGTGTCATCATTTGGGGTTATGATCATGCCCACAAAGTTTGAAGCCCCAGGTAAAAAGTTGGTAATGTAAAGTTGTTCAAATTTGAATTTGAACAAAAATGGTTTTGGGGTATTCTGATCAAGTTGCCCTTCTCCAAAGCTTGTGCCATTTGGTCTAGATGCCTTATTAGACCATTCTAGCAGGTGCACCAAGTTTGAGAGCATTTGGACAAGTTTGGCAATGTAAAGTTTCTCAAACTTCAGATATGGACAGAATGGCTTTGAAGGGTTTTGGTGATGTTTTCTTGCTTTCCAAGGCATGGGGCTTGGCAAGATCATCAAATACGTCATATATGACATGATAGAATTTCCCTGGAATTTTTAGAGAATATTTCCTTTGTAAATATTTCAAAAGCTTGAAATATCCAGAAAGGGTTTCTGAGGGATTAGCCCATTATTTTGAACATGACCAAGTGTTGAAACTCTTATATATGGACAATATATGTCCTATGAGTCTCCCTGAATTTTGGCAAATATTTTTGAAATAATTAAATAATTTTTCCCTATTAAAGACCATTTCTGGCCTTAAGAAAAAGCTTTTAAATAAAATAGGAAAATAACTTTTAAAATTATACTTTTGTGGTTTCTGGGAGTCCTATGACTACTAGGTCTCAAATACACTTTTTGAAATAATTTTCTCACCCTAAATCAAGCACTTCCAGTGCAAACCTCAATTCAGGTGCTACCGACGGCTTGAGCAACCGCTCCTTGAAGACGCCCGGCCTCTGGGGTTCCCGCCTGGAGGCTCGTTTGGCGATGTCGTCCGCGTCCTTGTTCGTGCCCCTTGGCACGTGCTGCAGCTCCAATCCTTGGAACCGCTTTTCCATCATGCGCACCTCCTCTAGATATGCCTCCATGTGCTCGTCCTTGGGCTTGTATTCCTTGTTGGAGAAGTTGACGAGGAGTTGCGAATCGCCTTTAATGGTGAGCCACTTGACCCCCAGTGCAGCGGCGGCCTTGATCCCAGCAATCAGGCCCGCATACTCTGCTATGTTGTTGGAGACCTTCTCGCCTCACTGGAAGCAAAGCCACACTGCGTAGTACAACTTGTCCTGAGTGGGAGATACTAACACGGCGCCAGCTCCCGCGCCAAGGCGCGAGAAGGCGACGTCGAAGTACAACACCCATCCGTCTGGGGCTTCATCACCGAGGGCCAGTGAGCGATCTTCGCCAGCCCCCTGTTCCGGCGCATCGGTCCATTCTGCCACAAAGTCTGCCAGAGCCGCTCCTTTGATCGCTCGCGTGGTGCTGAACTCCAACTGGAACGCGTGTAGCTCGATATTCCACTCAGCGGCCCTCCCAACGATGTTTGGGCCCCGGAACACCTTCTCGAGAGGGTACGACGAGACAACCTTGATGGGGTGGCCCTGGAAGTAATGGCGCAACTTCCTAGAGGCAACAAGGAGCGCTAGGAGCAGCTTTTGAGGCATCGGGTAATGCGAGCGCGCATCGCGCAGTACGGTGCTGACGAAGTACACAGGGTGCTCCACGAGGGTCGGCGCCGCAGGATCTTCAGGTGCTTCAGGAGTCTTGGGTGCTTCTTGCTGGACGGCGGGGTCATCAGCAACTGTGGTCGAATCTACCCCCAGAGCTGCGTCGGGGGGCAACGGAGCTCCTGAAGATGCTGACTTTCCCTGCGTCCTCGCGCTTCAGGGCCTCTCCTCGCGCTCTACCACCAACGCCGCACTGGTGGAGTGAGGCGTAGCTGCGAGATAGATAATCATGGGTTCCAGGGGTCTTGGCGCCACCATAACCGGCGGGCTGGTGAGGTATTCCTTGAGACCCAGAAAGGCGGCGTCGGCCTTCGGAGTCCACTCGAAGGGCCCCTCCATCTTCATGATCTTGAAGAACGGGAGGGCGTGTCCGCCAAGCTTAGAGATGAAGCGCCCCAGGGACGTCACGCATCCCGCAAGCTTCTGCATCTCTTTCAGGGTCATAGGCGGCTTCATTCTTTCGATGGCTTTGACCTTCTCCGGATTAGCTTCAATGCCCCGGTGCGAAACTAGGAACCCTAGCAACTTGCTGGAGGGTACGCCAAACACGCACTTCTCCGGGTTGAGGCACAACTTCACTTTGCGTAGGTTAGCGAACGTTTCTTCTAGGTCCTTGATGAGAGTCTTGACCTCTCTGGACTTGACCACGATGTCGTCGACGTAGGCTTCCATGTTCCTCCCGAGCTGAGGGTCGAGGGTGATGTGCATCAGGCGCTGAAAGGTGGCGCCCGTGTTCCTCAGCCCGAAAGGCATGCAGGTGTAGCAGTAGACCCCGCAAGGGGTCAGGAACACCGTCTTCTCCACATCCTCCACCGCCATCTTGATCTGGTGGTAGCCCGAGAAGGCGTCAAGGAAGGAGAGCAGGTCGCACTCAGCCATCGAATCCACGATCTAGTCGATGCGCGGGAGAGGGAATGGGTCCTGAGGGCAGAACTTGTTGAGGCTCATGAAGTCGACGCACATGCGCTCCTTGCCTCCTTTCTTCGTGACGATGACAAGGTTGGCCAGCCACTCCGGGTGTCATACCTCCCGTACGACGCCTGCTTCTTCTAGCTTCTGAACCTCCTGAAAGATGAAGGCATGCTTCTTCGGGGACTGCCTGCGTGCTTTCTGCTTGATAGGGTGCGCATTGGGACACACCGTGAGGTGGTGCTCGATGATGCGCCTAGGCACCCCGACCAAGTCAGTGGCCTTACAAGCGAACACATCCTTGTTAGCCCTGAGGAAGCTAACCAACACTGCCTCTTGCCTTGGGTTCATGCCTGTGCCGATGGTGAAAGTGGCTCCTGAGCCCTCCTCGTCAGGAGGCACCTACTTCGTCTCGGCCGGGTCCTGAGAGAAGAGCTGCTTCTTCTTGGCTGGCGCGGCCTCCGGCGTCTCCGGAGCCCCCTTCGTACCTGAATGGGCCGCGGCTGCAGCCCTGTAAGCGCGCCCGAGGACGTGAAGGGCGGCCTTGGGGTCCCCTTCGACAGTGATGACGCCGCTGCTCTCGGGCATCTTGACGGCGTTGTAGCCCGGGTGAGTCGCCGCCATGAACTTCGCCAAGGCTGGAAAACCAAGGATGGTGTTGTAGGGTAGGTGGATGGGCGAGACGTCGAAGTCGATGAGCTCGGTCCGGTAGTTAATGGGTGTGCCGAAGGTGACCGGGAGGCGGATCTGGCCGAACGGGGCGGCCGAGCCCGCGACCCCCGAGAAGGGCTTGGTGGGGAGGAGCTACCTGTAGGACATAGGCAGATGACCAAAAGCCTCCGCGGAGAGGATGTTGAGCCCGGCGCCGCCGTCGATGAGGGTCCTCGTGACAGCCACCCCGCAGATGGTGGGGGTACATACCGTACGGAGGACGTTCGTGCCGGCTACATCTATGGTGCGGTCGCCGGGGCCAAAAGCGATGGCGTGCCCCTGCGCGTCCCGCCCCCGCGGGACCTGCTGCGACTGGGCGGCGGCCCCGATCCGTCGAAAGTGTGACTTGACGTGCCGGGCCGACGCCGGTGCTTGGGATCCTCGGATGATGTAGGCGACCCCGCGGCAGGGCAACCCCCCCACCTGCAGCTCCCAGGAGCTCGTCGACACAGGCCACCCAAGCGTCGAGCTCCTTCGCGGGTGGCCGGTGCCGGAGCAGCTTCTGCGCCGCTAAGAGTGCCGCCGGCAAGGACACGGGGAGCAAAAATGGCGAAGCAGGCCGCTCCCTAGTGGCCCGGCTGGCGAAAACATCGTCGGGGGAGGGGGCGGAGCGCCCATGGGTGGCGCGGTCCGCCGACGCCGCTCGGACGATGGGGACAGCACCAGCCTCCACGCGGATGCGGCAGGCGGCGTGGAGCAGGAGAGGGGAGGCAAGGTCGTCGGAGAGGCGAGATTTTGACACGCCCCCTACCTGGCGCGCCAAATGTCGGATTACGGGATCCGCAAACCCAAAGAAGTTCAAACACAGGGGCATGAACGAAGATCTCTCCCGCTCACGTCTACCTAGCGCCACGCCCTCGCCCGGTGGTGAGATTCAAGCAAGAAACAAGTAAAAGCACACACGAGTTTACCCAGGTTCAGGCCACCTTGCGGTGTAAAACCCTACGTCCTGCTTGAGTGGATTAGCCTGTGGAGGGCTTGAGTATGAACAAGTACAGTGGTTCTTGAGATCAGGAGGAGAGCTCAAGAGGGTCAGGAGGCAAGTGTTCTTGCTCCTTGAAGCGAAGGTGGGGTGTTTGACATGAGGTCGATCCATCTTCGATCAGATCCCCTCACAGTGGAGACCCTAGCTACTTAAATAAGCGACCAGGGTCCTCTTCCCCTGAAATGTTTAGGCGGGAAGGGATCCCACAATGGCCATTTTGAGCAGGAACACAACACTAGTAGAAAAATGGTCAAACGTGAAGCACATTAGTGTCGGTTTGAATTTGAGCTGGCACTAATGTGTACATTAGTGCCGGTTCCAACTGCTAGCCGGGCCGCTCTCATTAGTACTGGTTCGTGGCGAACCTTTAGCACCAGTTCGTGCCACGAACCGGTACTAATGAGAGTGGTGGCAGGATGTTGTCAGTCTAGGGCCCCTCCAGCACCTTTAGTACCGGTTCTTGGCACGAACCGGTGCTAAAGGTGGTCGTACATAAACCCTTCGTCCACCCGAGCTCGCTCTGTTCTTCCCCTTTCCCCTCTCCTCTCTGTTCTTCCCCTCTTCCTCTCGAGCTCATCACACATTTTGCCCAAAATTTGTCAAGATTTGAAGGCCCCCATCCATTCAAATGATCACAAAGGTTAGCAACTTTGTCCTTTCATCTCTCATTGCTAGATTAGCTCTTGCAATGCTTTATATAGTGATTAATTTGTGAGTTTAGTAATTTGGGAGGAAATATATGTGCTAGTATTTGATTTATATGCAATTTGAGGTCCAAAATAACACTTAGTTTGCATATGTAGGTATGTGAACCGGAAATTCCAACCGACCCTATTGTCGAGAGGTTAAATTTAGTTGAAAGGGAAAATGAGTACTTGAAAGAAAAATTGAAAAGAATTGAGGGGGAGAAGATGGAATTGGAGTTGCATGTTGCCGATGTCGTCGATGATCACAAGATCAAGATGGAGAAAATGTGCTTGAAGATTAGAAAGATTAGAAAATATGCCATCGATAGTGAGGCTTGGTATCATTATGCTGTTGGATCAATTGTTACCTTAGTTGCGATCTTGATTGCATTTGTTGTTGCATTTAAATGCTTTAGCTAGAGAGTTATTTGTTTGTTGCATTTAAGTGTTGTATGAACTTGTATTAAGTTGGTGTTTTTGATGTTGTGTATTGAAGATGAGCCAACAATGGATGTACGATGACCGATGCTCTCCCGAGTTCATTAATGGCGTGCAAAATTTTCTGCTTGCGGCTGAGGCAAACAAGCGGGCGGATGGTTTTATGCCTTGTCCATGTACTGTATGTAAGAATGGTCTAAATTACTCTAAGTCAAGAACCATTCACGTCCACCTATTTAAGTCCGGTTTCGTGCCCCACTATAATGTTTGGACCAAGCACGGAGAAAGAGGGGTTATTATGGAAGACAATGAAGAAGAAGAGGACGACGACAGCTATCCTGGCCATGGGTTCCCTGAATACGATGATACAACAATGGGGGAAGAAGCTGAGCCGGTAATGCGGGAAGAAGCTGAGCCGGCAATGCGGGAAGAAGCTGAAGAAGAGGCATCAGATGAGCCCGTTGATGATCTAGGTCGGGCCATTGCCGATGCAAAGAGAAACTGCGCAAGTGATTTGGAGAAGAAGAAGTTGCAGCACATGTTAGAGGATCACAAAAAATTGTTGTACCCGAATTGCGTAGGTGACAAGAAAAAGCTGGGCACCACACTGGAATTGCTGCAATGGAAGGCAGAGAATGGTGTATCTGACAAGGGATTTGGAAAGTTGCTGGTAATGATAAAGGATATGCTTCCAAAGGACAACGAATTGCCCGAGAGTACGTACGAAGCAAAGAAGGCTGTCTGCCCTCTAGGGTTAGAGGGGCAGAAGATACATGCATGCCCTAATGATTGCATCCTCTACCGCGGTGAGTACGAGGATTTGAACGCTTGCCCAGTATGCGGTGCATTGCGCTATAAGATCAGCCGCGATGACCCTGGTGATGTCGAGGGCGAGCGCCCCAGGAAGAAGATTCCCGCCAAGGTGATGTGTTATGCTCCTATAATACCACGGTTGAAACGTTTGTTCCAAAACAAAGAGCATGCCAAGGTGATGCGATGGCACAGAGAAGACCGTAAGAAAGACGGAAAGTTGAGAGTACCCGCTGACGGGTCACAGTGGAGAAAAATCGAAAGAAAGTACGGGAAGGAGTTTGCAGATGACGCAAGGAGCGTATGGTTTGGTCTAAGCGCAGATGGAATTAATCCTTTTGGGGAGCAAATCAGCAACCATAGCACCTGGCCTGTGACTCTATGTTTGTATAACCTTCCTCCTTGGTTGTGCACGAAGCGGAAGTTCATTATGATGCCAGTGCTCATCCAAGGCCCTAAGCAACCTGGCAACGACATTGATGTGTACCTAAGGCCATTAGTTGAAGAACTCTTACAACTGTGGAATGGAACATGTGTACGTGCGTGGGATGAGCACATGGGGGAAGAATTTGACCTAAAGGCGTTGCTGTTCGTGACCATCAATGATTGGCCTGCTCTCAGTAACCTTTTAGGACAGACAAACAAGGGATACCGTGCATGCACGCACTGTTTGGACGATACCGACAGTATATATTTGGCTAATTGTAAGAAGAATGTGTACCTGGGACATCGTTGATTTCTTCCGAGCAGGCATCCCGTAAGAAAGAAAGGCAAGCATTTCAAAGGTGAGGCGGATCACCGGACGAAGCCTTGCCACCGTACTGGTGCTGATGTACATGATATGGTCAAGGATTTGAAGGTGGTCTTTGGAAAGGGTCCTGGTGGACAACCTGTTCCGAATGACGCTGACGGACGCGCACCCATGTGGAAGAACAAATCTATATTTTGGGACCTGCCCTATTGGAAGGACCTAGAGATCCGCTCCGCAATCGACGTGATGCACGTGACGAAGAATCTTTGTGTGACCTTGCTTGGCTTCTTGGGCGTGTATGGGAAGATAAAAGATACACCTGAGGCACGAGAGGACCAGCAACGTATGCACGGAAAAGACGGCATACATCAGGGTCATGCAAGCTACGCTCTTACCAAAGAAGAGAAGGAAATCTTCTTTGAATGCCTACTCAATATTAAGGTACCGTCTGGCTTCTCGTCGAATATAAAGGGGATAATAAACATGGCAGAGAAAAAGTTCCAGAACCTAAAGTCTCATGACTGCCACGTGATTATGACGCAACTGCTTCCGGTTGCATTGAGGGGGCTTCTTCCGAAAAACGTTCGATTAGCCATTGTGAAGCTATGTGCATTTCTCAATGCAATCTCTCAAAAGGTAATCGATCCAGAAATCATACCAAGGTTAGAGAATTATTTGGTGCAATGTCTTGTCAGTTTTGAGTTGGTGTTCCCACCATCCTTCTTCAACATCATGACGCACGTCCTAGTTCACCTATGCGAAGAGATTAACGTTTTGGGTCCTGTATTTCTACACAATATGTTCCCCTTTGAGAGGTTCATGGGAGTCTTAAAGAAATATGTTCATAACCGTGCTAGGCCAGAAGGAAGCATCTCCAAGGGCCATCACAATGAGGAGGTCATTGAGTTTTGTATTGACTTTATTCCTGACCTTAAGCCGATTGGTGTTCCTAAATCGCGGCACAAGGGCAGACTGGATGGAAAAGGCATGCTAGGAGGGGAACAAATAATATGTATGGACGGACATTCTCTCACTGAAGCACACTACACAGTTCTATAGAATTCCGCCTTGTTGGCTCCGTATATGGATGAACACAAGAATTTGCTATGCTACAAACACCCGGAGCGGTCTGATGACTAGATTACACATGAACAAACCAGGAGTTTCGCCAGCTGGTTGCAGACACGTACCATGCATGACACCTCTATTGAAGATGACCTGTACTTGCTGTCCCAGTTACCATCTTCGAATATAATGACTTTCAAAGGGTACTAGATAAATGGTAATACATTTTACACGATCGCCCAAGATAAGAAGAGCACCAACCAAAACAGTGGTGTCCGCTTTGATGCAGAAACCAAGATGAGAAAGGAAACATATTATGGTTATATACAGGACATATGGGAACTTGACTATCGACGTGGTTTGAAGGTCCCTTTGTTTCGGTGCAAATGGGTCAATATGACACGAGGCGGGGTAACGGAAGACCCGCAGTACGGAATGACAACAGTGGATCTCAACAATCTTGCGTATGCAGACAAACCATTCGTCCTAGCCAATGATGTGGCACAGGTTTTCTATGTGAAGGACATGTCTACCAAGCCAAGAAAAAGAAAAGATAAGGAAGCGAATGCATCGTACGATGAGCCAAAGCGGCACATAGTTCTTTCTGGGAAGAGAAACATCGTGGGAGTGGATGACAAGACAGACAAGTCAGAAGATTATGAAAAGTTTGATGAAATTGCTCCATTTAAAGTGAATATTGACCCGAGCATCCCGTTAAATGATGAAGATTTTCCATGGTTACGGCGCAAAGGGACACACGCGAAGAAAAAGTTTCACACCCAAAGATCTGGGATGTGATCGGCTTCACTATCATCACTTTCTTCTGTGTTTCACACCCAGAAGGGAATCTCTATAATAGTTAGGGTAGTTATGTGTTTTGGCATTTGAAACGCGAAGAAATTTTATGTGCAAACAAATTCTTTCATGCCTTTATTGATTTTTAAAGTTAAGTTATTCACAAACTAGTGATTCACACTAATTTCAAATAATTCAAAATTTAAACTATTCAAATTTGAAAACTACGGGCACTAACAGAAAGTTTGTAATTTTTTGTACCTAAAGCAGAAATATTCACAAAGAAACTCTAAATACACAAAAAAACAACTCAAAAATAAATAAAGCAAAAAAAAACAAAAAACCCCGCCTACTAGGCCAGAGCGGCCTGCATATGACTAGCTAGAAACCCAACCTGTTGTTGGGCCAGGATGCAGGCCCGTAAAGGCCCAGTAGGCCCACAGGGCAGCACAGAACATGTAGGCCCACTAGGCCTGCTTTGGAGAGGAGCTCGAGAGAGCTACTTCACGGGGGGTTATAAACCAGTGCGGACGCCCCTCGGCTAGCGAGGTGGGACTAAACTTGCCGTACCGCACCTGTGCCAGCGCACCCCCTTTAGTACCGGGTCGTGGCACCAATCGGTACTAAAGGGTTGTCTTTAGTACCGGTTGGAGCCACCAACCGGTACTAAAGGGGGTGCGCTTCCCGCCGCTTGGCCTGGCCAAAACAGGCCTTTAGTACCGGTCGGTGGCTCCAACCGATACTAAAGGTCCATCCTATATAAGAAAACACTTCAAAAATTTCAGTTTCTCATCTGCTTCTTCTCCTCTGCACCGTCGCCCGCCGCCCCCGTCTCCATATCCCTCGTCGCCGCCCCGTCCCCGTTGTCGCCGCCCCGTCGTCCCCGTCCCTGTCGTCCCTATTATTCGAGACGATGTATTCGATATTATATATTATTCGAGACGATGTATTCGAGATTATATCTATTATTCGAGACGATGTATTCGATATTATATCTATTATTCGAGACGATGTATTCGACATTATATCTATTATTCGAGACGATGTAATTTGAATACTAAATTGATTTATATTTCTTTTGGATTAGTTAAATAAAAGCTATGGCTGACAATACCGGTAGAGAGGGAGAACAGACCCTGTTCGATATGATACGCCATCCTCGCGGGCCAGATGATGATCAGAATGAAGAAGATTATGACGGCTCCAAATTTCTAAACAACACCGGAGAGGGTGATATGATATTCTATCGCGACGACCGAATTGATGAAGTCATGAACTACGATTATGATGATGACGAAGAAAATGTTGATCTTGAAACAACAAAGACCGGCGAGGTATATATATTTATATAAGCAATCACATCTGGTGATCATCACATGTTTTAAATGAGTTGAAGATATATTAACGAATCGATCTTTCTTCTTTCAGCCATCTGGATCGAGCTAATCTTCAGGCAACAGGACGAAACAAGGCCCGAACAAAAAGTTGAAGGAGGGCGTAAAGTACAATATCGAGGCAATCAGACCTAATGGCGAACCATTATCGCCTAAGAAGATTGCGGACAAGTTCGTTCGTCGGTGCGGAGTTCTTGTGAAGGACCAACTCCTGATCTCCCTTCAAGAATGGAGAGAGCCAGCAAAGCCACGTCCAGATCTTACTTTTGTCTACGACAGACAAAAAAGTCTGCTTTGGGATACTCTCATGGAACATTTCACCCTACCAGATCATTTCACAGAAGCAGATGTGCAGAAAGTCAAGGACGCTGCTCTTAGGAAGATGGCAGTTGCATTCAAGAACCACAAGAATCGTGAATGGGACAAGTACGTCAAGGGAGGAAGGAAGACTCTAGTGTTTGAGGGAACACTAGAGAAGCAAAGTGCTCATTGGGACGATTTCGTGAAATTCAAGGATTCAGAATTAGCTAAGGAATGGTCGAGAATAAACAAGAAGAATGCCGAAAAAAAGGATAAGTTCCATAAGCTGGGGCCAGGTGGCTACGCGGTGGCAATGCCTAAGTGGGATAAGTTTGAGAAAGAGATGGAGAATGCAGGTGTCACTCCGGTTACTAGGAACTGGCCCCCCAGGTGCAGGACTTGGTTCTATGCGCATGGGGGGGAGTTAGACCCGAAGACAGGCAAAGTTTCGACGAAGGCATGTCTGAACGGAGCCGACGATAAGATACTTGTTGCAATAGAAGAGGCTCGATCGGGGGTGTTCCAGCCCAACAGAGAGAACGACGAGCTTACGCGTGCCCTGGGAAATCCTGAACACGTGGGAAGAACACGAGGCAAGGGCACTATTCCGTGGTATGAGGGGTTTTTGGACTGGAACGCCGACTACAGAACCCGTGCGAGAAGGAAGATTGCGGAGGAGAAGCAAAGGAAGATGGAGGAGGAGCAGAGGAAGCTGGACTATGAACGCCTTCAAGGCCTAGAATCAAAGCACGCGGACTTGGCCGTCAAATTCCAGCGGCAGCTGGAGTAGATCGACTCACTTAGCCAGCAAAGGGGGTCTCAGCAGCTGCAACAGCTAGCGGATGATCTAGCATTGGATACCACCGCCCCATCCATGCCGAGAAGCAGCGTGGGTTCCGCCCCGGGCGACGCAATGCTGGATAGATACCCCGTGGATGACATCATGGAGAACACTAACTGCGAGCTACACTTCAAAATGAAGAACATATCCATGTAGGTGGCGGACGCCGTTGCTTTTACAAATCCCCCCGAGGCAACCTTCCATTGCAACCCGATTCCAGCAGGCTATGCTCGTGTCTTGGTTGATGAGGTCGTGGACCAATATTCGGGGCTAGAGCTTGACATTCCTGGAGGTGACGAGGAGCACACACTCGGAGAGGCCAAACATCATATCATCCTATGGAGAAAGGATTGCATCATCTTTCGAAGGCCACCGACACCGCGTCAGCCGACTCCTCGTCGAAGTCCGCCACCGAGTCAGCAAACTCCCGCTCCTGCAAGTCCACGAACACGTCAGGCCACTCCTCCTCCTCCAAGTCCGGCAAAGCGTCAGGCCACTCCTCCAAGTCCGACACAGCGTCAGACGTCCACTCCTCCTCCAAGTCCGGCACAACTTCAGGCCACTCCTCCTCCAAGTCCGGCACAGCTTCAGGCCACTCCTCCTCGTCCAACTCAGCCCCGTCAGCCGTCTCCGTCGCCTCGGCAATCGCAGAAGATACACCCCGCAGCTATGGTGCATAGCAGTACGAGTCGAGGCAGTACTAGAAGTACAGGCGAAGGCAAGCGATATCAATATGGTCCAAGCCTCACTGATCCTCAAAGGGCTTACGACAGGACCGAGGAGCAAACCAAGGCCATAGTGCGGGCAGAAGTGGATGCCCATTTTGGACCTAAACCGCCACTGCCGCCAAGGGAGAAAGTGCCTGAGGAAAAGATTGACCACTTCATTCGTATGGCTCAACCACCAGCTCCCAAGCCTGTTGACACAGACTATGAGCGCCACATCAGGAAGTTAAATCGAGCATGTCTATAGAAGGAGGCGAGCTCGAGCTCGAGCAAACAACAAGCAGCTGTCAAAAAATGCAGGAAAACCGTTCCCCAGCTGGGAGAACAGACGACACAATCGATCCCCTCGCTTGTTGTGCTAACAACACGTGAGAGTACGCGCGCCCAATATTATTGTTGGCAAACAGTCTACGTTCCCGAGGTGGGCAATGTGGTAATAATCGAGGAGCATATAACGCAGGCTGAAATTCTCAACATCACTGTTGGACAACTCCTCGAGATCGAGCCCATGACTGTGCTTACAGAGGAGGAAATAAAACGGAAATATGTCCGGGGCGAACCTTTGGTCAAGCCAGACGAGGTCAAGAAGCTCCCAACGAGAATGTATGAATTGCATCAATGGTACATGGACATTACCAAGAGTTCCAATCGAGAGTCCCTCATGGTGGAAGTCAAGAAGGATCACTACTACCATCAGAAAGCTGTGGTCGTTGAGTATAATGAACTGTTTCAGTTATACAATCAAGACGCACTCGACAAATCTATCGTCATTTGCTATTGTCTGTAAGTGATTTCTTTCTGTAATTTAAGTCTCAAGCTAGCTGTAGTGATCCTTTTGATCAATCATTACCTGTAATTATCCTCACTATATTCTTTTCTGTGGTATTATGCAGGATGAAGATGTATGAAATGAAAAAAGGTGGACGCTATGGCATTGGGTTCATTGACCCAAACACCATTAATAAATACACATGGAAAATAGATAAATATCATGAAAAGCATGTAGAGGATAGCATGCTAGAGTTCTTGAAGTGCCTCAAATACAATGAAGATATACTACTTCCTTACAACTTCCAGTGAGTCACACTGTCTTGTACTACAAATTCTCTGTTTTTTGCCTACTAGCTAGCTACATGTTTTTGCTTACATATGTCCGCTTAATTAAGACATCCAAATGTGTGTGCATGCAGATTTCACTGGATCTTGTGTATCATTAAAGTTGACGCCGGAACAGTTGAAGTACTCGACTCACTACTTAAAAAACAAAGTGACTACACCATCTTGTTTGGGATAGTCAACAGGTAATTTCAATCATTATTAACTATATATCTCGGCCTACTTAGTTTGTCATTTCCTGATATGAACTATTTATAACCCATTTATTCATTTTGTTTGTCGGCGGGCAGGGCTTGGGCAAGGTTGATCAGCGTCACTCCAGGCGAATGGAAACAAAGACTGCAATGGTTTCGACCCAAGGTAAGTAATTAAGTAGTACTAGCTAGCTAGCTAGCTAGCTGCCATTATATCTTTACTTATCATGCTTGATTAATTATTATCTGATCAAATTCCATTCTCGAAAAGGCCCTGAAGCAGGCGCAGGGGATTGATCTATGTGCATACTGCGTTTGCGAGAACATTCGCATGATGGCGTCCGAAAGGAGCAGATCTCAAAGACAGGAATGGGTACGTTTGTCAGAACACTATTCACAATTTTTACACCATTATCGATATCTAGTCACACAACTAATAAACATGCATATTGATCTCCTTCTTAACAGTTCAGAGAGGTGCAAGACAAGCTCCTAGAAACGGAGCGCGTACAAGCACTTCAAGAGGAAATAGCGGGATTTTTGCTCGACCAGGTCATAGATCCGAAGAGAGAATACCATTACCCGCTACCGCCCCCATGAACCACTTCTAATTGTCATCGTGCTCCGAAGGCACCAATTAGGCTAATGCCACTTGCTCCGAAGGCAACATGTAGGAGAAATTGTATATATCTATACATGTGTGCATGTGTGAATTGGTGGTTTGTGAGACATTTGGTGATATATATATATATATGATTGGTTCTACTAGAAATTCTATTTATATAATGCCGGTTACAATGTGTAATGTGTAGTATCGTAAAATACCAGCAAACGAAAAAGAATTAAATGGAAAACACAAAATTAAATGAAAAAGAAATCATAAAACCAAAAAAAAAACTTTGTAGTACCGGTTGGTTTTACCAACCGGTACTAAAGGGCTCCCGGCCCCCAGAGCTGGCTCGTGCCACGTGGTTGCCCTTTAGCACCGGTTCGTGCTAAACCGGTACTAAAGGGGGGGGCCTTTAGTGCCCACACTTTAGTGCCGGTTATGGAACCGGCACTGAAGGGCCGTACGAACCGGTGCTATTGCCCGGTTCTGCACTAGTGCAAGGACGTTCCTATCCTGACAAAAGCAGTCTTCGCCTGCAAAGAGATCATACGATGACGTGGTGGTGGGCTCGGTGGTGACATTCTCCATGTCGTCCTAGCGGTCTTCGGTCTTGTTGCACCGAAGGGGAAACCTTTGTCTCGCCCCTCGGGAACCTGCGCATGCGTTGTCTCCTTTGCACCAAAACGGCAACTGCGTCGCTGGCACGCGCTGGCACCCGCTAGCGCGGTGCGTCACTGCTCGCGTCACTGCCTTCTTCTCCAGCCACCTTTGTACATCCATTCTTGGAACTTTGTACCCCACATGCAAAGGAATGAGCTAGAGAAGCAAGTGGATGCAATGTTAAGAGATAAAATAATAAGAGCTAGTGAGAGCCCTTATTCTTCTCCAGCCATACTTGTCATGAAAAAAGATGGAACATGGAGGTTGTGCATTGACTACAGAAAACTAAATTCAGCTACCATGAAAAACAAGTTTCCAATTCCAGTAATTGAAGACTTTCTAGATGAACTACATGGAGCAACTTACTTCACCAAATTGGACCTCAGGTCTGGATATCACCAGGTGAGAATGGATGAAAATGACATACCCAAGACATCTTTCAGAACATATTTTGGGCACTATGAATTTTTGGTGATGCTTTTTGGGCTGGCCAATGCTCCTCTGACATGCCAAGCACTTATGAATAGCATATTTGGCCCCTATCTCAGAAAGTTTGTACTGGTATTTTTTGATGACATCCTCATCTTCAGCAAATCCCTATCTGAACATGTGGTTCATCTACATCATGTGATCTAGCTACCACAAGAACACCAGCTATATGCTAAGCTTTCTAAGTGTGTTTTTGCTGTCCAGTAAGTTGAGTACCTAGGCCATGTAATAACTAGGGCTGGAGTGTCTACAGATCCCTCCAAAGTGACAGTAGTGGAAGACTAGCCAGAACCCTCCACACCCACCCAACTCAGATGATTTTTGGGGCTCTGTGGTAACTACAGAAGATTTGTGAAGGACTTTGGAGTGATAGCAAGACCTTTACATGATGTTCTTAAAAAGGACCGTTTCTTGTGGACAGAATCTCAAACTACAACCTTTCAAGAACTAAAACAAGCAATGATATCTTCTCCTGTCTTGGCTCTGCCAAACTTCCCTGAGCCATTTGTTTTGGAGACTGATGCTTCTGGAGTTGGTATAGGGGTAGTGATGATGCAGAATGGTAGACCCTTGGCTTACTACAGCTCCACTCTTTGTCCTAAAAATGTTGCCCTTTCCACTTATGAAAAGGAAGCTTTAGCTATCACAGCAGCATTAAAAAGATGGAGACACTGCTTCCTTGGAAATGACCTGATCATCAAAACAGATCACCATAGCCTTCAATTCATGACAGACCAGAAACTTACCAATGGCATCCAACACAAGTTGATGCTAAAATTGTTGTTCAACTTCACTTTGCAATACAAAAAAGGGAAAGAAAATATTGCTGCAGGTGCCTTGTCCAGGAAGCACTCTATCATGGCCATGTCTATGGTCAAACCACAGTGGATTTCTGCAGTTGAGAACTCTTACCAGCAAGATGACACTTGTAAATCTCTTTTAGAGAAATTACTCCTCTCTCTCACCCACACTGTCCACCAGAATACTTTGCATTCAGGCATTATCAGGCATAAGGGGAGAATATATGTGGGAAAGGATCTAGACCTAAGAACTAGACTACTCACTGCTCTACATCCTTCTGCCCTGGGGGCCACTCTCGCATGAAAGCCACTTACCACAGAATCAAGCACATTTCCTATTGGCCTGGACTCAAACAGGAAGTGGACAAATTTGTGGCTGAATGCCCTACCTGCCACTAATGTAGGATGTTGCTAACGCGACACTACGATTAGAGACCCTTCGACGGAACTGTGTGCGATGCCATAATCACAAACTGTGGTGTAAAAACCCATCAAAAAAGGTGCAAAATGTTTGCGATGGCGGAGCCATCAAACACAGTTCAGATTTTAGTTGCGTGTGCGATGCAGGGCAAACGGTTCAGTTCAATTAACTGTTTGTGATGAGGAGGAACAAAAGAAACAGGCAGCCAGATGGAGGTGTGTGCGATATACAACATACGGTTCACTCGGATGAACTGTTTGTGATTAGGCAACACAAAAGAAACGGTCAGCGAGATGAAGGTGTGTGCGATATACGGCATGCAGTTCACTCGGATGAACTGTTTACGTTGAGACATGAGAATAGAAACGGTTCAACTTAACAAGGTGTGTGTGATACGCGGCAAACATGTATGTAATCAGAAATGTGTGTGAAGACTGATAATAACACAGACGGTTGCGGCTAATAAGATGTGTGTGTTGCGCGATGGGATATCTGGTATATGAGGAGAGGAGTACGTACTCCCAGGAGTACACAACCATTTTCCTATATATATAGCCGGTCTATTCTGCTAATATTAGCAGAATAACTATTCTGATAACACTTTTGCACTGCACGCATAACGCGAGGGCACTGCATTTTCAGTAGCAGAGGTACTGCAACACAGCGACCAGTGAACTTCATGTTGAAAAAATTGTACGTGTTGTTTCTTTCGGTACCTTTTTTGCTCTTGTTTTTTAACCGTTTGTCGGAACAACGTGTGTGATATACCGTTGGAAAGCTATAGATTATGCGCTACTTCGCCATGTTGAAAACTTTTCGAGATTTCTCACGGTTTAAGAGCAGTTTTAAAAACGGTGCGACCCACGAATACTGACAGCGAGCGTTTTTCGCATTTTTTTCTAAACCGCTTGTCGGAATGAAGCAAATTATACACCGTTCGAAAGATATCGTCGAGCCGCGTCTTTTACATATCTATTATTTTCTCTAATTCCTTACGGTTTAAGAGCAGTTTTACATTTACTAAATCGCGGAATTCTGTTTTTTCATTTTTTGCAATTTTCGTACTGTTTTTGCTCTTGTTTTTGAACCGTTTGTCAAAACAAGGCGTGTAATATGCCGTTGAAAAGCTACGGACGAGGCACAACTTGTATATGTTGAAATGTTTTTGAGAATCCTTACGGTTTTTAGTTAATTTGGAAAATAGTGCGGCCCACGACGAGTGGCAGCGGACGTTTTTCGCAAAAAATTTCCAAACCGCTCGTCGTAATGATTCAAATGATACACCGTCAGAAAGATATCGACGAGACACAATTTTTTCATGTAGAACACGCTCTCTAATTCTTTACGGTTTAACAGCAGTTTTGATTTTACCAAAAAGCGCACACTCTGTTTTTTCACGACACCAAATCATCGTGTGTACTGCATCAGACAGAAGAACGCACTACTTCGGACTGAAAACTGCACTACATCAGACGGAAATGCGGACACTCTGTTTTTTTCCACCAAAATCGTCGTATGTACTGCATCAGACAAAAGAAGGCACTGCTTCGGACTGAAAACTGCATTGCATCAGACGAGCAAAAGAATTGCATAATGTTTAAAACGCAATTTTGTTTTAAATGGAGTGTACTGAAAAGGTCTTCGTAGTGGATGATACGTCCATTTTGCATCATGCTTATATGTTGATATTTATTGCATTATGGGCTGTTCTTACATGTTTTGTCACAATACTTATGTCTTTTCTCTCTTATTTTACAAGGTTCACATGAAGAGGGAGAATGCCGGCAGCTGGAATTCTGGGCTGGAAAACGAGCAAACTCTGGAAACCTATTCTGCACAACTCCAAAATCCCTGAAACTCAACAGAACGCCGTCAGAAAATATAAAAAATATCTGACGAAAGAAGTCCACGAGGGGGGCCATCGGCTGTCCACGAGGGTGGGGGGCGCGCTCCCCTTCCCAGGGCGTGCCCCTGCCTCTTGGGCTAGCTGGAAGGCCCCCGATGCCCATCTCCTCCTATGAGGTGTTTTGACCTGGAAAAAATCAGAAGGAGGCTTTTCGGGACCAGACGCCGCCGTCTCGAGGCGGAAACCAATCTAGGGCTTCGGCATAGCTGTTCTGCCGGGGATACTTCCCTACGGGAGGGGGAAATCTTCATCGCCGTCATCACCAACAACTCTCCCATCTTGGGGAGGACTATCTTCATCAACATCTTCACCAGCACCATCTCCTCTCAAACCCTAGCTCATTTCTTGTATCCAATCTTTGTACCCAAACATCAGATTGGTACCTGCGGGTTGCTAGTAGTGTTGATTACTCCTTATAGTTGATGCTAGTTGGTTTATTTGGTGGAAGATCCTATGTTCGGATCCATTATGCATATTAATACCCCTCTGATCAAGAGCAATATTATGTCTCGTGAGTAGTTACTTTTGTTCCTGAGGACATGGGAGAAGTCTTGCTGTTAGTAGTCATGTGAATTTAGTCTTCAATCGATATTTTGATAAGATGTATGTTGTCTCTCCTCTAGTGGTGTCATGTGAACGTCGACTACATGACACTTCACCATTATTTGGGCCTAGAGGAAGGCATTGGGAAGTAATAAGTAGATGACGGGTTGCTAGAGTGACAGAAGCTTAAACCCTAGTTTATGTGTTGCTTCGTAAGGGAATGATTTGGATCCATATGTTTCAGGCTATGGTTAGGTTTACCTTGATACTTCTTTTGTAGTTGCGGATGCTTGCATTAGAGGTTAATCATAACTGGGAGGCTTGTCCAAGTAAGGGCAGCACCCAAGCACCGGTCCACCCACATACCAAATTATCAAAGTACCGAACGTGAATCAGATGATCGTTATGAAAACTAGCTTAACGATAATTCCCATGTGTCCTCGGGAGCGCTTTCCTTTATATAAGAGTTTGTCTAGGCTTGTCCTTTGCTACAAAAAAGATTGGGCCAACTTTCTGCACCTTATTTACTTTTACCTTTTGTCACTTTCTACCAATTACCTTATCACAAAACTATCTGTTACCTATAATTCCAGTGCTTGCAGAAAATACCTTACTGAAAACTGCCTATCATTTCCTTCTGCTCCTCGTTGGGTTCGACACTCTTACTTATCAAAAGGACTACAATAGATCCCCTACACTTGTGGGACTCTTTTCTGGCGCCGTTGCCGGGGAGTGAAGCACCTTTGGTAAGTCAAATTTGGTAAGTAAAATTTTATATAGTGTGCTGAAATTTATTGTCACTTGTTACTATGGCTCAAAATTCTTTGAGGGGCTTGTTCGGGGTATCTTCACCCCGATCAGAAGAGCAAAGACTTGCTCCTCAACCTACTGCACCTATTGAAAATGTTTGCTTTGAGATTCCTTCAGGTATGATAGAGAAACTGCTTGAAAATCCTTTTATAGGAGACGGAACGCTACATCCTGGTTTACATCTAATCTATGTGGATGAAGTTTGTGGATTATTTAAGCTTGCAGGTATGCCCGAGGATGTTATCAAGAAGAAGGTCTTCCCTTTATCTTTGAAGGGAGATTCATTGACATGGTTTAGGCTATGCGATGATATGAGATCATGGAACTATAATCGTGTGAAGTTGGAATTTCATCAGAAGTTCTACCCCATGCACTAGGTTCATCGTGATCGTAATTATATTTATAATTTCTGGCCTCGCGAAAGAGAAAGCATCGCTCAAGCTTGGGGAAGGCTTAAGTTAATGTTATATTCATGCCCCAATCATGAGCTCTCAAGAGAAATGATCATTCAAAAAATTTATGCTCGGCTTTCTCTTAATAATCGCTCCATGCTCGATACTTCTTGTTCTGGCTCTTTTCTGATGAAGAATACTGAATTCAAATGGGATTTATTGGAAAGAATTAAAGGCAACTCTAAAGATTGGGATCTCGACGAAGCTAAGGAGTCAGGTATGACCCCTAAGTTTGATTGTGTTAAAGATTTTATGGATACCGATGTTTTCCGTGAGTTTAGCACTAAATATGGACTTGACACTGAGATAGTAGCCTCTTTCTGTGAATCTTTTGCTACTCATGTTGATCTCCCCAAGGAGAAGTGGTTTAAATACCATCCCCCTATTGAAGTAAAAGTAGTTGAACCTGTTAAAGTTGAAGAAAATACTATCACTTATAATGTTGATCCTGTTATTCCTACTGCTTATATTGAGAAACCACCTTTCCCTGTTAGGATACAGGATCATGCTCAAGCTTCAACTGTAGTTCGTAAAACTAATACTAGAACACTTACACCCTCTGAGCAAATTAAAGTTGAACCTAGTGTTGCTATGGTTAAAGATCTCTTGGTAGAAGATTTAGATGGACATGTTATTTACCTTCAAGAAGAGTCTGCTAGAATAGCCAAACCCAATGCTTGGAATAGACATAAACATGTTGTAGGCTTGCCTGTTATCTCTATTAAGATAGGAGATCATTGCTATCATGGTTTATGTGACGTAGGTGCTAATGCGAGTATTATCCCTTTTGATTTGTATAACGAAATTATGCATGATATTGCACCTGTTGAGTTAGAAGGGATTGATGTTACTATTAAGTTTGCTAATAGAGACACTATTTCACCAGTTGGGATTGTTAGAGATGTTGAAGTCTTGTGTGGGAAGGTTAAATACCCTGCTAATTTTCTTATTCTTAGTTCCCCACAAGATGAATTATGTCCCATTATATTTGGTAGACCCTTCTTGAATACTGTTAATGCCAAGATAGACCGCGTGAAGGATATTATTACTGTGGGATTGGGGGATATGTCTCATGATTTTAACTTTGCTAAATTCCGTAGACAATCCCTTGAAAAGGCACCACCCAGTAAGGATGAAATTATTGGTTTTGCTTCTATTTCCGTGCCACCTAATGATCCTTTAGAACAATACTTGCTAGACCATGAAAATGATATGCATATGAATGAGAGAAGGGAAATAGATGAAATATTCCTTAAACAGGGACCCGTACTGAAAAACAACTTACGTGTTGAAATCCTAGGGGATCCTCCTCCACCCAAGGGTGATCCCGTGTTTGAACTTAAACCTTTACCTCATAATTTTAAATATGTTTATCATGATGAAAGGAAGATATATCATGTTATTATTAGTGCTAACCTTTCAGAGCAAGAAGAAGAAAAACTATTGAAAACTCTGAAAAAGCACCGAGTTGCTATTGGATATACTCTGGATGATCTTAAGGGCATTAGTCCCACTATATGCCAACACAAGATAAAATTGGAAGAAAATGATAAACCAGTTATTGATCATCAGCGACGGTTAAATCCTAAAATGAAAGAAGTGGTAAGGAAGGAAATACTAAAGCTTCTAGAGGCAGGTATTATCTATCCCGTTGCTGATAGCCAGTGGGTAAGTCATGTCCATTGTGTCCCTAAAAAGGGAGATATGACTGTCGTTCCTAATGATAAAGATGAATTGATCCCGCAAAGAATAGTTACAGGTTATCGGATGGTAATTGATTTCCGCAAGTTAAATAAAGCTACTAAGAAAGATCATTACCCCTTGCCATTTATTGATCGAATGCTAGAAAGGTTATCCAAACACACTCATTCCTACTTTCTAGATGGTTATTCTGGCTTCTCTCAAATACTTGTGTCAAAAGGGGATCAAGAAAATACCACTTTTACTTGTCCTTTCGGTACCTTTGCTTATAGACGTATGCAGATTGGTTTATGTAATGCACCTGCTACCTTTCAAAGATGCATGATGGCTACATTCTGTGATTTTTGTGAAAAGATTGTTGAGGTTTTCAAGGATGATTTCTCCGTTTACGGAACTTCTTTTGATGATTGCTTAAGCAACCTTGATCGAGTTTTGCAGAGATGCGAAGACACTAACCTTGTCTTGAATTGGGAGAAGTGTCACTTTATGGTTAATGAAGGCACTGTCTTAGGACATAAAATTTCTGAAAGAGGTATTGAAGTTGACAAAGCTAAAGTTGATGCTATTGAAAAGATGCCATGCCCCAAGGACATCAAAGGTATACGAAGTTTCCTTGGTCATGCTGGGTTTTATAGGAGGTTCATAAAGGACTTCTCCAAAATCTCCCGGCCTCTGACTAATCTCTTACAAAAAGATATTCCTTTTGTCTTTGATGATGATTGTCTAGAAGCATTTGAAATACTTAAGAAAGCATTGATCTATGCACCTATTGTCCAACCTCCTGACTAGAATTTACCCTTTGAGATTATGTGCGATGCTAGTGATTATGCTGTAGGTGCTGTTCCAGGGCAAAGAGTTGATAAGAAATTGAATGTTATCCAGTATGTTAGTAAAACTCTAGATAGTGCCCAAAGAAATTATGCCACTACCGAGAAAGAATTTTTAGCAGTTGTATTTGCTTGTGATAAGTTTAGACCCTATATCGTTGATTCTAAAGTAACTATTCACACTGGTCATGCTCCTATCAAATACCTTATGGAAAAGAAAGATGCTAAGCCTAGACTTATTAGATGGGTTCTCTTGCTGCAAGATTTCGACTTGCATATTATTGATAGAAAGGGAGATGAGAACCCAGTAGCAGATAACTTGTCTAGGTTAGAAAATATACTTGATGACCCACAACCTATTGATGATAGCTTTCCTGATGAACAATTAGCTATCATAAATACTTCTCGTACTGCTCCATGGTATGCTGATTATGCTAATTATATTGTTGCTAAGTTTATACCTCCTAGCTTCACATACCAGCAAAAGAAAAAGTTCTTCTATGATTTGAGACATTACTTCTGGGATGACCCACATCTTTATAAAGGAGTAGATGGTATTATTAGATGTTGTGTACCTGAGCATGAACAGGAACAGATCCTATGCAAGTGCCACTCCGAGGCTTATGGAGGACACCATGCGGGAGATAGAACTGCACATAAGGTATTGCAATCTGGTTTTTATTGGCCTACTCTCTTCAAGGATGCCCGTAAGTTTGTCTTATCTTGTGATGAATGTCAAAGAATTGGTAATATTAGTAGACGTCAAGAAATGCCTACGAACTATTCACTTGTTATTGAGTCATTTGATGTTTGGGGCTTTGATTATATGGGACCGTTTCCTGCCTCTAATGGGTACACACATATTTTAGTTGTTGTTGATTACGTTACTAAGTGGGTAGAAGCTATTCCAACTAGTAGTGATGATCACAACACCTCTATTAAGATGCTTAAAGAAGTTATTTTCCCGAGGTTTGGAGTCTCTAGATATCTAATGACTGATGGTGGTTCACACTTTATTCATGGTGCTTTCCGTAAGATGCTTGCAAAGTATGATGTCAACCATAGAATTGCATCCCCCTATCACCCACAGACTAGTGGTCAAGTAGAACTAAGTAATAGGGAGTTGAAACTAATCTTGCAAAAGACAGTTAATAGGTCTAGGAAGAATTGGTCCAAGAAACTTGATGATGCATTATGGGCCTATAGAACTGCATACAAAAAATCCTTTGGGTATGTCTCCATATAATATGGTATATGGAAAAGCTTGTCACTTACCTCTTGAGCTAGAACATAAGGCATATTGGGCTATCAAAGAGCTCAATTATGATTTCAAACTTACCGGTGAGAAGAGGTTATTTGACATTAGTTGTCTCGATGAATGGAGAACCCAGGCCTATGAGAATGCCAAGCTGTTTAAAGAAAAAGTTAAAAGATGGCATGACAAAAGGATACAAAAGCGTGAGTTTAACGTAGGTGATTATGTCTTGTTATTCAACTCTCATTTAAGATTTTTTGCAGGAAAACTTCTCTCCAAGTGGGAAGGACCTTACGTTATCGAGGAGGTCTATCGATCCGGTGCCATAAAAATCAACAACTTCGAAGGCACGAATCCGAAGGTGGTGAACGGTCAAAGAATCAAACATTATATCTCAGGTAATCCTATAAAATGTTGAAACCAATATTATTGAAATCGTAACCCCGGAGGAATACATAAGAGACACTTTCCAGGACGATTCAGCCTCCGAAAAGGAAGAGGTATGTGATACGGTAAGTAAACTGAATCCAAAACAGTTTTAAAGGCAATTTTTCTCTGTTTTGGAATATTTAGAAAAATAGAAAAATAAGCCGCAGTCCGGAAGAGACACGGGACGTCCACGAGGGTGGAGGGCGCGGCCCCCTTCCCAGGGCACGCCCCCTGCCTCGTGGACACCCCGTGTGTGCCCTGGACTCCGTTTTCTTGTGGGTTACTCCTTTTGGTCGTTAAAAGTTCATTATATATACTCCCGAAGGTTTTGACCTCTGTATCACACAGAAATCCTCTATTTTCGTTCCGAGCTGTTTTTGTCGCAGATAAGAGCAACATGTCATCCTAGGATTCGGAAGGAGAAAGCTATGTGGCTGATTCCTTTGCTGAACCTAAGGCCTATGGAGACTGGGAGCATTACGGCTGGACCACGGAGGAAGAAGAGGACCATGATCCCGAGGGGAAGGATTGTACTAGCTCTGATGAATACGAAGTTCCACTACCTCAACCGGTTGACATGCATGTGGAGTTCAAAAAGTCAAGCCTCCCCGACAGAGTAAAGAAACCTAAGATCGAATTTATCCCTTTTAACCTCTTGCAGGAAAACAAGCAGGCACTATGCAAGAAGATATTAAACCTTGAGCATGAGATCAATGACCTAAGGGAGCAAAATTCCGTCCTTAAGCGCAAGTTAAGGAAGAAGCCTACATCACCAACTTCGAAGAAGGAGACATAATCATATGGGTATGGGCACTCCCCTTGGCAACTGTCAAGCTTGGGGGAGTTGCCCCGGTATCGTATCACCATCACTCCTATCTTTACCGTTTTACTCGGTTCGATCCTTTTGGTAGTATCTTGATCTAGTAGAATAAAGTTAGCATGATCTAGTTGTGAGCTTTTGCTTTGTGAGCTTTACCCTTTGTAATCGAGTCCGTGAGCTATATAATAAAGATTAGTGTTGAGTCAAGGGCTTGATTTCCTCACTTGGTTCAAGATAAAAAGAAATAACACATAAAGAGTATCAAAGAGATCATATCGATCTTATGGGAAGTAATGACTTTACATACAAAAGTATGATAAATAAAAGTTGTTGGGAGTTGACAAACATAGTTTTGGTCATCGTTGCAATTAATAGGAAGTAATAAAAGAAGAGAGGCTTCACATACAAATATACTATCTTGGACATCTTTTATGATTGTGAGCACTCATTAAAGTATGACATGCTAAAGAGTTGATGTTGGACAAGGAAGACAACATAATGGGTTATGTCTTCCTATATCCGAAATAAAGTATATTGTCATGGATCATCCAACATGTTGAGCTTTCCTTTCCCCCTCATGCTAGCCAAAACTCCTCGCACTAAATAGAGATACTACTTGTGCTTCCATACATCCTTAAACCCAGTTTTGCCATGAAAGTCCACCATACCTACCTATGGATTGAGAAAGATCCTTCCAAGTAAGTTGCCATGTTGCAAACTCGCTAAAATATGTATGATTTATTAGTGTGGGAGAAATTAGCTTTATACGATCTTGTGATATGGAAGTAATAAAAGCGACGGACTGCATAATAAAGGTCCTTATCACAAGTGGCAATATAAAGTGAAGTTCTTCTATGCTAAGACTTTGTGCATCCAACCATAAAAACACATGACAACCTCTGCTTCCCTCTGCGAAGGGCCTATCTATTATTCCTGTCTTATAAGTGTCAAGGTGAAATCCACCTTTCCTTTTTACCTTTTATCCTTTGGCAAGCACACTGTGTTGGAAAGATCCTGACATATATACCCACTTGGATGTAAGTTTTCATGATCTATTATTGTTGACATTACCCTTGAGGTAAAAGGTTGGGAGGCAACACCATATGCCCCTATCTTTCTCTGTGTCCGATTAAAACTCCATAAACATAATTATTGCGTGAGTGTGAGCAATTGTGAAAGACTATATGATAGTTGAGTATGTAGGCTTGCTGAAAAGCTCTTATATTGACTCTTTCCGATGTTACGATAAATTGCAATTGCTTCAATGACCGAGATCAAAGTTTGTTGGTTTCCAATGAAGTTTACGATTCATACTTGATATTGTGAATGAATTGTTATTTCAGTATAAGAATCATATGACTATATTTATATAAGTTGCTGTTATGAGAATGATCATGATGCCCTCATGTCCGTATTTTGTTTTTATCGACACCTCTATCTCTAAACATGTGGACATATTTTTCGATATCGGCTTTCGCTTGAGGACAAGCGAGGTCTAAGCTTGGGGGAGTTGATACGTCCATTTTGCATCATGCTTATATGTTGATATTTATTGCATTATGGGTTGTTCTTACATGTTTTGTCACAATACTTATGCCTTTTCTGTCTTATTTTACAAGGTTCACATGAAGAGGGAGAATGCCGCCAGCTGGAATTCTGGGCTGGAAAAGGAGCAAACTCTGGAAACCTATTCTGCATAACTCCAAAAGCCCTGAAACTCAACAAAACGCCGTTTCATAAAATATAAAAAATATCTGGCGAAAGAAGTCCACGAGGGTCCACCGGCTGTCCACGAGGGTGGGGGGCGCGCCCCCCTGCCTCGTGGGCCAGCCGGAAGGCCCCCGATGCTCATCTTCTCCTATATGAGGTGTTTTGACCTGGAAAAAACCAAAAGGAGGCTTTTCGGGACCAGACGCCGCTATCTCGAGGCGGAAACCAATCTAGGGCTCCGGCAGAGCTGTTCTGCCGGGGATACTTCCCTCCGGGAGGGGGAAATCTTCACCGCCGTCATCACCAACAACTCTCCCATCTTGGGGAGGGCTATCTTCATCAACATCTTCACCAGCACCATCTCCTCTTAAACCCTAGCTCATCTCTTGTATCCAATCTTTGTACCCAAACCTCAGATTGGTACCTGCGGGTTGCTAGTAGTGTTGATTACTCCTTGTAGTTGATGCTAGTTAGTTTATTTGGTGGAAGATCATATGTTCAGATCCATTATGCATATTAATACCCCTCTGATCAAGAACAATATTATGTCTCGTGAGTAGTTACTTTTGTTCCTGAGGACATGGGAGAAGTCTTGCTATTAGTTGTCATGTGAATTTGGTCTTCGTTCGATATTTTGATGAGATGTATGTTGTCTCTCCTCTAGTGGTGTCATGTGAACGTCGACTACATGACACTTCACCATTATTTGGGCCTAGAGGAAGGCATTGGGAAGTAATAAGTAGATGATGGGTTGCTAGAGTGACAGAAGCTTAAACCCTAGTTTATGTGTTGCTTCGTAAGGGCCTGATTTGGATCCATATGTTTCAGGCTATGGTTAGGTTTACCTTAATACTTCTTTTGTAGTTGCGGATGCTTGCATTAGAGGTTAATCATAATTGGGAGGCTTGTCCAAGTAAGGGCAGCACCCAAGCACCGGTCCACCCACATACCAAATTATCAAAGTACCGAACGCGAATCAGATGATCGTGATGAAAACTAGCTTGACGATAATTCCCATGTGTCCTCGGGAGCGCTTTCCTTTATATAAGAGTTTTTCTAGGCTTGTCCTTTGCTAAAAAAAGGATTGGGCCACCTTGCTGCATCTTATTTACTTTTACCTTTTGTCACTTGCTACCAATTACCTTATCACAAAACTATCTGTTACCTATAATTTCAGTGCTTGCTGAAAATACCTTACTGAAAACTGCTTATCATTTCCTTCTGCTCCTCGTTGGGTTTGACACTCTTACTTATCGAAAGGACTACGATAGATTCCTTACACTTGTGGGTCATCAGTTGACTTTTTGTAAGACCAAAGTGCACTGAATTTTCATGTTTTTAAATGCATTTTATTTTAAATGAACTGTACTGAAAAGTTCTTTGTAGTGGACTTGTTCTAAATTGATTGTACTAAAGAGTCCTTTGCAATGGACTTTTTTTAGACCAAAATGCACCGCATTTGCTTGTTTTTTAAATGTAGTTTGTTCTAAATGGAGTGTACTGAAGAGTCGTTCGTAGTGCACCGCAATGGCATGTTTTTTAAAATGCATTTTATTTTAAATGGAGTGTACTGAATAATCCTTCGTAGTGGACTTTTATGCAAGACCAAAGTTCACTGCATTTGCATGTCGGCGCTATTTTTTGTAGCCGCAATGCACTGAAATGCAACCAAACTATACATCCAAATTCTAAAATGCAAAAAAAAACTACTAGACTGCTTCATGGAGGCTACGCAGCACACATCGTTGCAATTTTGACTGAAACATGTGTGCACTGCAACAAAGCAAACCCAACACCAAACATCACAACACGCACACAACCAAGTTGATGGGCAAAATGTACCCTACACCGGGACACAGACAAGTTGAAGTGCACGCGCGCACTGCAGTGGTAGAGTCTAAAACCAAGAACCACTGAGCTGAAATGGCCTCCCTGTCGAACTACACCGACGTTGTTGTTGGAAGGAGGAGGTAAGGACTCTGCGGTCGTATGATGTGTTCCAAGCACTCGACGGCGTGGTCGCCATGGTGCTCGCTGGAGTGGAGGCGAGGTCGCCCGCAACAGTGGTCGTGGTGCTCACCAAAGAATGCACTGCACGTGCTCCCGCCCGAGGACTGTGGAACGCAACGAACCGTACTGTAGTGCACCTGGGTGGTATCTGCCAGCGCGCGTGGTGGCCACTGCCTCGACCACTAGCCTCGATGGCAATGGAGGGTAAGGGGTACACGACGAGGGAAGGAATGGAACAAAGGGGTGGCGCGGTAGTTGTGGCTATCGGCGAAGGTCGGGAGACGACACCCCATGAGCGCGACGGTGGGAGAGAAGGGGAGGCGCACTCGCACCCCTGGATCTGGGTGAGAAGTCAGATGCGGGTTCCACTCGCTCACCCCCCCTTCCCCTGCCGTCGCTGGCGAACTGAAGTGGATGGGAGAGTTGCAGGTGGGGTGCTTCGGGGGGAGAGGCCCTTGCAGTGTGCGGTAGGAAGGTGGCGGCGGGGCGAGGCTTGGGCGGTGGAGTGGGGCACCACGGCGGCGCCGGTTGCGGGCGGCGGGGCTGGATCCAGAGGGAGGTCAGAGGAGGCGGGCAGGAGTGGGTGGGGGATGGTGGGGTACCGTGG